>JAKSXM010000287.1:4802500-6021482 GCA_022575985.1 Anagrus nilaparvatae
TTTTCTCATTTTCTACATGCCCTAGATTTGCTTAGCTCATATCTCTATTATTGCCCTTGAATGTAGATTTTTTAGTTAAGAATTTTTTAAATTCTTTTATGCAGAAAAATCTAATTTTAATATTAAAAGAGAAAAAATTAGAAGACAAGCCACCAGAGACTTAAAATAAAATGTTCATTTTACTTAAAAATTTGTAAGATAAGAATAAAAAAAAACATTTTTGGTATTTTCATAAAAAAATTCTTAAATTCTAACTAAAATATTCAGAATATTAAATATAAAAAATTTTTAAAATGAAAAATTCATTAAATATCCTCTTCAAAAAAGATCTTTTTATTTTTCGTAATAAAAATTTTTGATAGAAAAATTCAACATTGAATGTTCAATTACTAAAAAAAAAATATAAGTTGACAAGATTATGAAAAAAAAGGTGATAATAAAAGAAAAGTGGAAGATGAAAAAAAATATGAAGGGGAGTTAAAAAAAAAAGGAAAAAAAATTGCAGTATAAAAAAAATATAAAGTTCTTCTTTTTTTATGTATTAGGTTTTTTTTATGTCATAAAAAAAAGAAAAAAAAGTGATGACTGAAATTATCTTTAAAGATAATATAATAAAAAAAAAAAAAATTCTTTTTTTTATATACTTTAAATTAAAAAGTTTTTTTATGGGATAAAGGAAATTATAAATGAAAATGTAGTTAAAATATTCTAAATCAATACTTTGGGAAAATACATAAAAATATAGTACACATTGATACAAGGTCAGAGTTGAATCTTTTTAATTTTAAAAGAAGATTTTAATTATTGGAAATTTAGGCTTAACCTGATTGGAAATGTAAAGACTATTGCCTGATAAGTATGCTTTTTATTTTTACGAACAATAATAAACGGCTTAAAATGTGGCAAAGATGGATGAGAAACTCTTCGAAGCATACCTTCAAGAGGAATCTTCCTCAGTCCTGGCTTGGCATGGAAGGCGCACAATTACTAGTACTCACGACACCGAGGTGTTCGTGAAGAAAGTGACAGCCCTTATAAAAGGTACCTTTGACGCCTCCATGCCTCGGAAGAAAACCTGTAAAGGAAGAAGGCCAGCCCTTCTGGTGGACGGAGAAAACTTCAGACCTACAGAGAGAGTGCAATCGGGCAAGAAGGATAGCGCAGAGAGCACGTAATCGGCCGAAGACCATGGCACTTTCCATGGCATTCAAGGACGCTAACCACAAGCTTGCGCTTGGATGCCAACAATGACGCCTGGGTTCTTGGGAGCAAAGTTGTCATGGGTAAACGTAACCCGAGACCCGACAGCGTAATGGACAGCGTAATAGTGGATTCTTTGTTCCCTGATCATCCGACCATCGAACATCCGGAGTAGGAGGTTCCCAGGGATCAGATTCTACACCATTGGCAAGGTGACGGAGAGCCTGCTTCACTCTAGGCTTAGGAGTTCTCTGATCAACAACATGGATTTCGCGAAGGGTATTCCATGATCGGATTCATTAAGCGTGTCGTCGATATCGGGTACAGGACGAGGGAATTTCGGCATGTAATCCGGAAGGACGTTTTGCTTGTAAGTTGATGTTAAAAATGCATTCAATTCGGCCCAATGGAACGACATGCTGTCCTCCCTTGAGCCTGCTTTATGACACGACTGGAACCTGCTTTATGACACGACTGATGGCAGAAAGGAAAAACAGCTAAGCTCGGGATCGGTGCTGGGACCCGATCTCTGGAATGCCTTTTACGACGGCTTGTTACGAATCGATCTCCCGAAAGAGGTCTCCCTGATCGGGTACGTGGACAACGTTGCCTTGGTTATCGTAACCAGAGGTGACATCGAGGCTCAGTTGCGGCTGAACGAGGTCATGAATATCATCAGCCGGTGAATGACGGTGCACAGGCTCGAGTTGGTAATTCCGAAAACCGAAATTGTTCTGCTGACCCTTCGAAGAGTTCCTACCAAAATCGATACAGATTGAAAGATGGTGGGCATCCTCACACGATTTCTACTAAGCCACATTTAAAGTATATGGGGGTCCTGCTTGATAACAAGCTGACCTTCAGTGCCCATTTACAGAGGTCGTATGAAACGGAACGTAAAAGCGTATACTATAGTGATGTGGATTCACGCGAAATGGCTTCGGCCGTCGCACGCTCCCGCACTATGGATATGTGGCAGCGACGATGGAATAGTGACCCAAGGGGACGGTGGACACATAGGCTCATAACCGACCTCAGGATGTGGATTGATTGGGGATACGGGGAGATCGATTTCTACCTCACTCAGTTCGTTTATCTGGACACTGATATTTCCGTAGCCAGCTCTTCAAATGGGGCAAGATAGGAACAGCGCTGTACTTGTACTACGTGGGCGAGGTGGATAGTGTTGAGTACACCTACTTTGGGTGTGCTAGAGTCGCGGATGGGCGACCAGTTTTACGCGAATGGAGACCGGAGAGTGTGGTCCAGGAAATGCTACGTAGTACCGAAAACTGGTACAGGGTAGCAAAGTACAAGGACCAAGTTGAAGCGGAAGCAGGAGGAGGGTTTCCTCCAGTAGAGGAAACGCTCCTCCTGGCAGGTAAGTGGGGTTTTTTGAATCTAATTATTTAATTTATTATTTTTAAAATTTTCAATTTTATTTTTCTTTTTCAGGTTATGGGGTTGATTTTTATTTTATTTTTTATATTTTTTAGGCACAATGAGGCACAATGAAATTTTTTAGGCTAAAGATCTGCGAGCGGCACTTCCTAGGCTGAAGTTATACCTCAAAAGGGAGTCCCGGTCCGGGTCAATATGTGTCAAAGGTTATAGGGAAGGGAGATTATTGGGTAGGACCTTCCATCATTAGCCGTGCAATTGTGAATTGTAGTTCACTATGACCGATGATTTCATTGTCGATAATGCAAGGTAGAGTCTACACATAATCCTTTTGTCCGATGCCAAAGGATATGCGTAAGATGTATCCTTCACTCCCTCGGAAAAAGAAAAAAAAATAAACTGCTTAAAATAAATATTCTATGGCAATTATTAAGACGCAGGTACATGGAAGTAGGCTATTTTGAATTGTAGGTTATTAGAAAGTGGTTTCCCTTCAGGAACTTTTATAAAAAATTAAAAAATATTGTTTTTTACTCTACCAGGATTACAAAATAAAAATTTAAGGATTGTATTGGGTCCCGGAATTAATTTTTTTGATTTTTAAATGAGATAGCGTAAGTATTTGTTTTACACGCTAATAAAATTAAAACTACCCTGTGTTAATCTACCAAACATAACCTATAAAATGTAATATTTGATAGTGAACTGACATGTAATTATGTATATTTTATGTAACTAAATCTGTCGAAATTTAAACAAAGTAAACAACATTTGCAGTAAAGTTTAATTTTTTTATTTTATCTACAAAAATCTACTGCTGAAAGCCATCGTTTACTTGTAGATAAGCTTATGAAGATTACGCACCCACCAAAAGGTTTTGTGAAAATTGGTTTAAGCGTTTTAAAAATGATTTTATGCTAAAGATAAGCAACGTCCAGGCCAACCAAAAAAATTTGAAGATTTTGAATTTAATTTTAAATGATAATGCTTAGCCACATACTGCTGGCATTGTAAAAGAAACGTTACAGTTGCTTGGCTTGGAAGTTTTAGCCCATCCGACCTATTCACCGGACATTGCCTCCTCTGAGTACCATCTATTTCGATCAATACAAAGCGGATTATCAGAGCAGCACTACAAAAATTATGAAGAAGCAAAAAATTGGGTAAATTCTTAAAAATTAATAATCAATTTTTATTAAACTTCATACAATTTCGAACATTATCAAACTTTTGAATACTATTCAATTGAATATATCTCTGGCTTCCAGTTCACCAATAACCAAGGAAACCTTACGTTTCTCTCAATAATAATCCCTTCTTATCGAAAATATTCTTATTATACATAAATTCTAATTATAATTTTCTTTAGCAGACCTTGTTATGATGAAAAATAATAAAATTTGTAAATAATAGAAATGTATATTGCATAAAATTTAATGACTCTTATAAATGAAATGAACTATACCTTATAATTTATACTATTTTTAGTTTTATACTTGAATTTGTATATATTTATAGGAATGAAAATTAAAGTGCATTTTAGAAACAAAGCTTATTGCACGTTTTTATTGTATGTTGGATAATATTGTGTTTTGTAGAAGTAGCAATAACTTTAATATGTATAGGGGATGTTTCAGGTTAGCTTGGTAGCTTAAAATTAAATTAAGTTTCTATTTACATTCGCTGTACCATGTTTTTTACACCTAAAAAATTAATATATTATAATTATAATAAAAAGGAAATTCACGATCTGTTAATCCTGCACTCATTTTTGACAAGCCTAATTAAAAACCACCCAATTTAACATAAGAAACCCCATATGCATGAATTTATGATTTAGAGTTTATTTTTTTTTCGATCACTATAAGCTTATTTTAAGCTTTCAACTTTCATACGCATACGAATTTTAGGGGTAATGAACTGATAAAAACTACACTATAGGTTAAATTACAAACCAAATATTTGTTTGGCTTTTATGATTGCAAACTTTTTTTTTGATATATTAATTTATATATATATATATACTTTTTTATGATTAAAAAATATAACGAAGTCTATTTATCGTATTTCTCTTAAAAATAATGTATTTTTAGCATGCAATATTGGTATTATTTCGTTAAAATTGAAATATAGAACTTTTTGACTCAAAGTAGGTTTGTTATTATGTAATTTTATAAACATGAAACCTTACTTTTTAATACGATAAACAAAAGGTTGTATAGTGAGATAATATAAAAACTTTTGGTATCATAATTTTTTATCAAAACAGAAAATTATATTTCCCTAACTACCCAATTATTTTTTTGGTACATAGTTCAAGTCTTAGCTTTCATATTCTATTTTAAATTAAAACCAACACCAATAATTTTAAAGTGAGTACATAAATATAAAATTTTCAAAATATGAAAATCCTAACCACCCACTTATTTTAGGGTCATGAAACATACCAAACATAATACATCTTATATAAGATGCTTATGATATTATTTTTCCATAAAGTAAGTCAAGTACGTTTTCATAAGATATTTTTTTATTTTTTGACAAAAATAATGACGTTCTAAGCTTTATGTAAGTTTGGGTATTATACTACACTGGTTTTATTAAATATGTGGGTTCTTATGTTTATTGGAAAATATTTAAGCTCTTTATTTAAAAAAAAAATCTATCTTACATGCGACTTATTTATTTAATGGAAAAAGTAAAATGGTTTCTGTTTGTGCTTTGTTTACAGGATGACATTGTCAGGGGTATAGAATATTAGATGTATGAATTAGTGTCAGATTTTAAGATTTTGAATACTATTAAATCTGCTGGCGTCAAATCTAAAATAACTCCTTCATTTTAATATACTCATTCGTCTCTATAAATTTAAATAAAAATTAATTGAAAAAAAAAAAAAATTTAATTTCTTAAGTACACACTATTGAATTTATTTCTCGATCCATAAAACTTGCTCTAAATATCGCAGATAAAATCTTTTTTCATTACATTAATAAATAAAACTCTGGAATAAAAATGTAAATAATATTACTTAGTTTTTTAGGTCAACCTATTAAGACGAAGGTTCATTTGAATATTGAAAATAATTTTTTATTAAATATTCAATTGGTCAATTTTATAAATTTCACACTCTAAATTAAAATTGAAAAAAAATGGGGTCTGTTTAGCATATAAGGGTAATTAGTGACTTGCTTTTAAAAGAATCTGTGACGAATTATTATTCATACGTGTTTACATTAAAAATTATGCATTGTCACGTGGTTTGGATTAATTAAAATAAAAGCTTTAGGGTACAGACGTGGATTAATATTTTTTCTACTTTTTGAAACTAAGATAAAAAGATGGTTAAAAATGTCCTTAAGGCAAAAGTACTTACTTTTTTTTAATGTGAAAAATGCAGATGAAGTAGTTGAGGTGATGTTTATTTTAATCTAGGATTGAAGTTAGTATGACTAACTTATATAAATTTTGATTTAGATATTTTTTCAAAAATTCCTTAATTTCAAATCCAAATTTTCTTTTAAAAATTCAATAAAAAAATATTAGACAAAAAAAAATAAAATTTTTTTATGTTTTTTATGCCTTAGGCTAGTTGGTTAAAAAATCATGTTGTAATCTTTAAATATCAAATTTCTTGATGTGTACTAATTGTAATATAATGCTTCTTTATGCATATAGTAAAATTTAATACAGTGAAATTTAAATATTTTAATTTAAAACGAAGTTTGTATACTAGGATGTCACTTATAATAAATATTTGATATTATGTTTAAGGATATCAGGTAACAAAAGCTTTTTTTTATCTAAAAATAAGGATTCTTGAATTTTAAATAAAGTTTGATTAAATTTTTCTTTGTTATGTTTAAATATCAAAGCAAAATTATATAACAGTATCAAGTTTTTAAGATCTTTTTTTTCGGCAAGGAGAACTTTTTAACAAAATTTTTTATTGGCAAATGTATAAAAGTACAGTAAGTTTTAAATTAAAATAATAATATTCAATTAAAAAAGTTAAATTGACCTCCTTATTGACCTTACCTTCCGATGATTCTATAACCAATTAATAAATTAAATGATATTAAAGGATATTAAGACAAGGAGGTGCGAGCACTAGGAACTTGATGAACTGCATTCTTTAATTATAATCTAAAAAAAAAACCGAAAGCTCAATTATTGAGCGTATCTTCCGGGAGAGTCAAGAAGGGAGTCACCACAACACTAGCCCTAAGCAGGCTGATGGCAAACATGAACAGCCCTTATTGGTAAAAGGAAACTCCTAATGACCGTAACCCACTGTCAATTTGGGTGGAGGTGTTAGACACGGATATTTATACGAAGGGCATGTCAAGAATTCAGAGAAAAAATTGTAATCTATTTTCGTAAAAGTGAAGATAATTTTTCCAGTATGTAAAGAGAATTTTTTACCTAGAATAGTACACTCTAAAATAAAAAAGGGTATAATTCAAGTTTTAAATTAAATAATTTATCATTTTGTCACTGTTAAATTTAATGACGATAATATATTTTTCTGTAAATAAATTATTACTTTTTGAATAATTAAATTCTCATATGACGTACACTGTTTTTTTTAAAAAAATAGTATTAATGGCTAGTTTTGTACGTTAGAAACTTTTATGGCAGGTATGCTTAATTTAATTATAACTGCTTTTGTAATAAAAGTTGAACAAAAATGTAAATACAAATTAATGAGGTAAAAGTTTATAATGCAGTCACGAGTATTTATTTATTAATTATTTGTAAAAATATGTGCATCTGATAAAATAAATTACAATAATTTTGCATTAAATTTCGTAGGATATTGTACTAAAAAATATATGGCTTGTTTTAGTCAAAATGAATATTTTTGAATGAAACCTTTTTAAAACAAAATTAAGTAGTTCCACGTCAAACAGTTTACTGACTAAAAAACCAATCCATATTCAATGAAACCAACCATGTAAGCATAAAAAATTTATTATCATCATATTTATCAATTTCTATCCCAAAAAAAAAATAATATTTAAAAAAAATGCTAAACAAAGCAAACCAGCCAAACCAAGCAATTTAAAAAAAAAACATATACCTCGTGTTTCTGTTAGTGACAGTCCCTGAGTACCTCGAGCTGATACATGTCATGAAAAGCATGTACGTGATCGGTATATTAACTCTACACAACAGTATATAAAGCTATCTATATTTTGTAAGTGTATATGAATTGATCTAGTTAAATTTATCAGAAATTAATTTTTAATTAAGGAAAAAATTTCGAAAGTGATTGTAAATGAATAGTTGAGAGATGTGCAGAGGCTTGGCCCCCAGGGTTTTGGACACTCGAGATTTTGGCTATTTAATATTTAAAAGGGTTAGAATTAGCAAGTAATATAAAATTATAGATTTATATAAATTTTAATTTTTTGAAACATTATTTAATAATTATAAATATTTTATATTGTAAATTAATTTAATTTAATTATTGATTAGAAGTTTTAATTTTTAAATTATATTAATATTTTTTATGAATTGAATATTTTAAGTATTCTTGTGTTACAAGGTATGGAAATTAAATAAAAATCACAATAAAAAAATATACAAAATCCTAGATGGCCAAGATTAGGTGAATTAAGGTAACGAACTGTAAGAACTTCATTTTTAAGCAATTAATAAAAAAAAAAAAAAAAGTAAAAAAAATGTTATTTTACGCCAGAATTGCCTGAATTACCCCATATAAATTTAGACCATACAGCCACAAGTGCTTGAAAAGGTCGATAGGCTATTCGTGTTGTACCCAGAGTACATAATATGTGTATAATACACTCTGTGTACACATGTGTGTGCATTAAATTCACAAAGTAGGAAGAGACTTATTGGAACGAATATTGGCAGAGTAGCAAAATTCATAGTTTACTGTCTTTATATATGTATTTTCTATCTTTTATTTTGCTGCTGCAGTTATTTAGAACGATATTTCATGCAAAATCATCTGCAGTGTCCCTCTCATCGTTCATCGAATGTTTTTATATGAATAACTTTTTTTATTTATCAATTTGACCCAATATATACATAAATATGTCGATAAAAAATCCTTTAAATTTCTTTCATATTTATTACTTTAGATTTTTGGACGTATTTATGGGTATCCACGTTGTTGCAAATATAAATAATTGTAATTTTTATGATAATAATGTACTTTAAATACTAAAAGTAGTACTTTAAAGAAAAATAATGGCTTAGGATTTAAATAGTTTGACTATTTATTTTAGATGATCTTTGCAAAATATTTTTTGCTGAAGTTTTACTCGATTGGAAATTCTTACATTCACGATATCAGATAAAATTTCATCAATTGGCTTTATTTATTTATATTGAAATAAAATTTTTCTTTTTGGCTACGGTATGTGATTTAAAAAAAATTTATTTCATTTGTAAGATTTGGGAAAATTTTTTTTCTTGGCATGGTTTAATGTAAATTTTATTATTATATTTAAATTTTTGTGTATGAATTTAAATGGCTTAATAATTTGTCGAAAATAAAATTTATGTATTTTTTTCTTTTAGAAAAAGTACAAAAATAAAAAAAGGTCTACTGTTGTAAAAAAGTTAAAATACAAAAAAAATGATAAACTAAATAGAAATAGTTTTTTAAAAACTAACTGGCTAACTTTTTATTTTTAGTATCATTTAAAAAAAATTTTGCATTTTTTTCTATTTTTTCGTACAAAAAAATTTTACTCAAATCATCTGTTACTTGAGGAAAAAAATTTTTTTAAATATTTTATATGTTAGCCAAGAAGTTGATTTTAAAATTTTTAGGTTCAAATTCTAAAGATTTTATCTAACAAGGGGAGATCGGAGCATTTGGTTTGCCCAATTACAATGGATAGTTATGGATGACTTTAATAAGTTAAAAAACAACCCAATACCCTCTGTTTATTCCAACGCACCTTCTGAGTCTATACACTGTAAAAAGTAACTTTCTTAGATTTACAAAAAAAATAGAATTTTTTCGAAAAATTAGTGAATTTTCAAAAATTTTTGTAAATATTCGATAAAAATCGTAAATTTACTAAATTTAGTATATTATCAAAAAATTCGACAATTCTCGATTTTTTTTGTGATTTTATGAAAAAAGTTGTAAACTCACAACTATTTTTCGAAAGTTTACAACTATTTTTTGTAAATTTTCGAAAAAAAATGGTAAATTATCAATTTTTCTTGCGAATTCACAAAAAAAAAAATCGAGAATACTCGAATTTTTCGTTAATATACTAAATTTAGTAAATTTACGATTTTTTTCGAATATTTACAAATTTTTTGGAAATTTTACTAATTTTTCGAAAACGTTCTAATTTTTTTGTTAATATAAAAAAGTTACTCTTTACAATGTAGTTTCTATTAGAAATACATAGACCAATGTTACAGCAATGTAATAAAACGGGGTTTTTAGAAGGATCTAATTTTTTTCGTATAAGTACTGTCTTTCATGACCCGTAAACCGCAATTTTTTGTCACTTATTTTTTCACGGAAAAAAATATTTTGTACATTTTATAAATATCATTTTATTATAATTATCAAAAAATGAACAGTTGAAAATTAATAAATAAAAAGTTTATAAAGTATTGGAGTTTTTTGTTATGCATAATTTTGTGAAAAATATTTTGTCAGCGTGGGAATTACAGAATTTAATTTCTATGTTTCAAGGTAATCATAAAAATTTTGATTAATTTTATTAAATTGAATATCAGTAATGCATTTAGCGCAACATTGTTTAAAAAAGTGGATAATATTTTCAGCGAAGGTACAATTATAGTTACTGATTTAGTTGAAGAAGGGCCATTTTTTGACTGAATATCAAAAATATATATTAAGGAAAATGAATTTTTCATTCTTTATGATAAAATTAGCATCATTAATTTTAATAATTATTATCATGATTACGAGGTAAGCAAAAAATCAAATGTTTATTAAAGCCAGCGATTTAATCGAGTTACCGCCAAATTCTAGTACATAAAAATAATAAAATTTTTTTAGAGACATTATATAAAATATTGTTTATTTAATATTTTTTAATTCAATAAAATCTGTTTTAACCTGATTAATGTTTATTTATTTACTTAGAGTAATGCACAAAAAAAAACATTTTTTATAATTAAAAATTTTTTTTTTAAATTTACAAAAAATGTTAATAAATGAATTTTAGTAATATTGAAATTGGTTATATTTACTAAAATTTTTGAACATAAAATAACCAAACATTACAATGTCAATAAAACAAGCATTATTGGTTATATTCAACCGTTTTTTTCTCCGTGTTCATGGCTACATTTAAACTAAATGCCCATTTTTGACCCAAAAAGCCCATTTTTTTAACTGCAGCCGAAATTGTAATTTTCAATAAAAATATGTCTTATAAGTCTCAAAAATTTTTTATAAGCTCTAAGTTTCCAAAAATTTTTTACTCGTTCATTTTTGATTGTGCGTTTAGTAAATATGATAATTTAAAGGCAGTAGTCTCAATTAATGGTTTGTAAAAAAAATATGATATTTTATAACTATCTTTGTGGAAAAATGCTTCGGAAACGTCTAAAAAAAAAATTGGACGAATAAAGAATTTTTTGAAAGTTGGAACTGGTACAAAATTTTTGAGACCTATAAAAACCCATTTTCGTCAAAAATTGCAATTTTGGCAGCATTTTGAAAATTGGTCATTTTTGGCAAAAAATGGTCATTTGGTTTGTTAGGTATAGTGATGAGAATTTGATATGAAAAAATTGCGGTTCACAGAGTTTGAAAGGTAACATTTTATAGTCAAAAACCCTATTTTAGCAAATAACTTATTTTATATGTCATTCTTTAACTCTTTGTTATCAGGACACTTGTTAACTCGTGCAGCCATAAAATATCTCTAAAAAAATTTTTTAACTCCTGAACACCCTAATATACACATTAAAAAAAGAAAATAATAAAAAATAAGTTGTAAGTTAGTTCCTAACTATAATAAACACATAAACATGAAAATCGTGCAAGTTGACACTTAAACAAACAGTTAAACATTAGTATAATGCTTGGTAAGCCGGAAATAACAGCGGAAAAGTATTATTTATATGAAATTTCCTTTTATTTTTTCATATTAAATACATTTTTTTTATAATATAAAAAACATTTATTTATGATTTATTTCTAATTTTATTCAAACTTTTGTATAAAATAAATATAACTTTTTTTTTTTCTTGGTTGGAAAACAAGTAGCAGTAGTAAAAAAAAAGTAATATATTTAAATTATAAAGAAATAATACATTGAATTTCATTTTCATAATAAAGTAAATTTACGATCCCACAAAAAAAAAGTTATATTTCTTGAAGAAAAAAGGAAAATACCTTTTCTTTGATTGTTCTTTTTCTTTTTTTATGTATAAATGAGATTTAATTTTATTCTTTTTTTTTTTTACTATTATTTCTGTATTTTTCCTTTTATTTTTTACTGAAAAAATTAGTATTTATAAGAGACAAAAGAAAAATTCTATAAATGAGATTAAAATAAAAAAAAAATGATTTAAGAAACTCATTAATGTTGTTAATTTAAGGGTTTTTGTTTTATGAAAGGAAATTATGTTGATTAAAAAAAAATTTCTTTTTTGTTTGAGTTAATTTAAGATAATTATAAGTAGTCCAGAAGCCGAAGCAGTAGATGCTTTTTTTCTTAGCTTTGTGCAAGGCTGCTTATATGGGATACGTAAGTTTTTCGGTAAGCTGATTTCAAATTTTTAGGTCTTGACCTCCAAACTTTTTTAAGTTCTTTATTACGACAATTGGTTAAGTTACATAAGGATTTTCGGTAGTAACGCTAATTTTTGGGGCTTGTACCGAATAATCTGGAATCGGTGACTCCAGAAACCAGTAAATATAATGAGAGTTAGGTAAGTCGAAAAATAAGGTTTTTCAGTATTAGGGGTAATTTTTCGGGATTATGACCCCAAAAACCTTAGCCCAGTCATTTTTATGCGAATTAGGTAAATACCTTATGTAATATATAGAAAAAACGCGAAAATTGCCCTGGATATAAAAAACTTATAATGCAAAGTCCAACCTACACCTGAATTATCCCATATACAAAAATACTATAATATTTGAACTCTAGCAAATATTGAATTAACCTAAAGCTCTCTATCTATCTCCAAGAAATATATTTAGTTAAGAAAACTATTCCTTACATCCATATTTAATCACACACTGACACACATACACACTCTCATCAATATAAATAACTCAAAATCTCAGAGGATTTTCGCCTTGTTTTATCATAGGAAAACTAGCACGTTAAGTTTAACAAACTTACTGTTCCTTGAAATTTACTAGTATATTTATTTGTTTGATTTTCCGATTAAACATAGAAAGCTTGAAATAAAAAAAAATAGATACAAACATTAAATAAGAAGAAAATGTCTTTTTCTTGTAAAACTATTTTTTTATTCAAATATTTATTTAACAATAAAATATAATTTTTCAATTTACAGATGTATTTATTTGTTTTAAATTTTTATCATTTTGCTGTTGTTATCAAATATTTGAATTATTAAGAAAAGTTTTTACTAAATTTTTATTTTTTGTTTGTTTAAAGATGATAATTAAAAGATAATAAATAAATGCATTTTTAATGTTTATAAATTTTTAAGTTGGAAATATTCATACGTTTAATATATAATCCCTAACAAACAGAATTTAGTAGAAATTAGTAATAAAAAATAAATCTTAGTTTTTTTGTACATTTAGGTCAATTTTCAATGTTTCATTCAATAATATTGTTGATTCCTCTTTAAATGAACCATTGTTATAGATAGAATTTTGTTTTTTTGCATTATTAGCAAGTTTTGGGATTTACTAAACTATTCTCTGAGTCATCTTTTGAGGCAATCCGAGTACTTTCTACAACGGCGCACTCTCAGCCGACCAAAGTAATAATCTAGTTAAATTACTTTCTCGTTATAATGATATATTTTCAGATACAGCTGGAAAATTATCAGGCCCACCAATTAAGGTTCATCTCGAAGCAGCCACTAGGCCAATTTTTGCAAAGGCTCGCGACGTACCCTATGTACTATGAGAAACCTACAAAAGAGAATAAGATAAAAAAATAGCGTCAGATTTTTACAAAAAAGTAGAAGAAGCTGAATGGGATTTCCCTAATCATGTAGTAGTGAAAACTAATAAAAAATAAAGAATCACAGGTAACTACAAACCAACAGTAAATCATCAAATGATTATCGACGAACACCCGATACCTAAATCGGAACAGATATTTAAAGACATGAAAGGAGCTAAAATTTTCTGTCACTTGAACCTGACTGATACATACACTCATATGCCAATGGATGAAGAATTTAGCGTTAACTCTAAATACGCCTATACACGGACTTATCCGTCCTAAACGAGCTGTTTATACTTACGACACTATAAATTTTTTAGTTAACTGTCCAAATTATAAAAAATATTTTTGCTTAGATTTTATTAAAAATCGATACTTGGATCTAAATGTCTAAAATTTTTCGAAAAAAGCCAGTGCATAAACCTTTAAAAAAATATTTGGTAAGTATCCAAAGCCAAGATTCATTCAACCATTTTAAAATCCATAAATATCCTTCCTAAAATCCATTTTTCACATATAAATACAAAAAAAACACATTATTACATTTTAATACTCATTTTTTTCCTGTGCAAAGTCAGAGAAATAATAAAATAGAGTATATTTCATATAAATTTTTTGTACTCATAAACCTTTCAAAAATAATACTACATAAGTTAAAATAAATGGATGTAAAAAAAAGCGGAAAAAATATTTTTCTTAAGTTCATACAGTAATAAAATGATGTGTAAGATAGTCATCAATAAATTTTTTATATAAAATGAATATTCTCATAATGTACATATGAGGAATTCTCAGCGAAACTAGTCGACGGAGAAGGTTAAAGTAAAAAACTGATTTGACTGGGCTTAGTAAGTAAAAATATGATACGATGCAACTTTTTAAGGTACTAAATTCAAAAGTTTCGAACTGACAGCTGTTTAAAATCAAATTTTGAAGTAGTGTCGTAGGTAATTTTTTTATTTTAATTTAAAAAGTGAAAATTTTCCAAAATATAGGGTCTACAGTAAAATTTTTTGCGGAACCCGAAAATCGAATCATAATTTTCATTTGCTTCCATAAATCCCTGAAAATGGGAAATTTCAGAAAATGGAATCTTTCTTTATTTTTAGAGTTCTAAGAGGGCAAATATTTCTCAAAAACTGCCTACTAACAACATTTGTAGGAAAACAAAAATTTTAATGCCAATTATGAGTTCAGTTCGAAAAATTTAAATTTTTAATTTTAAAAACTGCTACGATACCATAAATTGGTTTTTCTTTTCTTTTCACCTTCCCTTAGGTAAGTTTCATTAAGAATTACTCATATATAAGTAATTTTAGAAACCAGTTTTTAGCATATAATTTCAGTTAAGTGAATTCTGTAGATTTTAGCATTTTAGTATCTCTTTTACTGCATTATGCAAATATGTGGTTTTTTATTTGAAAGAAAAAAAGAATTGTGATTTTTTTTTCAAGATAATTTCGTAATTTAAAATTACTTCGTAGTGGTCTATTAGCATTAAATTTTTTTTTAATTTCGTTTAGGAGTAAAAGAATCTAAAAAAAAAGTTTGACTGAAATACATAGGAAACACAGGTGCGGGTATTTGAATTAAAGGACGAAAATAATACCATAGGTTTTTTTCTAAATAGATTTGTAAATTCTCCCACACACACATATGTGCTTAATTTTATATATAAAAAAAATAAAAAAAATATATTGAAGAGAAAATTCACGTAAAGATAAATGAAAAAAGAGGATGAGGAAATTGCGGAACGAGTTTTTTTCAAGTATTGCTACTCACTGGTTTTGACTGCAGTTTACAGTCAGAAGTTTACACGAGTATAAAAATTCTTGGCTTACTTTATTTTTTTAGGTATAAGAAAATTTTTGTCCTATTACTTTTTTTTTGAAGCACTATGACATTTGTTCTATCCAGCTTTTAAATTATCGTTACAAGTTGATAATATAAAATAAAAAAGTAAGAAAAAAATTTTTTTTTTCTTCACATACTTTCGAAGAAAAATATATGTAAAAAAAATTAAACTTTTCTATATATTATATCGTCGAGTTGTTAAGTTTGGTCAATGCGGTTTTATCGCTTGACCCCAGAGTTTCTTCTAAGGGAATGCGCAAGCTGTTTGAATTAAAGTTTTAAAAAAAGTTTTTTTTTTTGCACATTTTTTTAAACAGAAAATTCTTGAGTAAAAAAAGTTTTTATAAAATTTTATTAACAGATTCTTTCCAACATTTTTTTTATACTATGTGTGTGAAGTTACTTTTATTTTTTTTGTACATAACCTATAACGTGTAAGTAATTAATAAAACTTTCAATTAAATTATTTAGTTCATGCATGTAATAAAAGTTTTTTTTTTATTTAATGAAATTTTTTATTGTTTATATGGATAAAAAGCTCATTTAATTAGTAATTTTAATCAATAATTAGTTTTTATTTGAAAAAAAAATTTTATTAACCTAAAAATTGATTTTCAATACTTAAAGTTTCGTAATTTAAATATTTCAAATGTAAAACTGACAGTAGAATATTTTGTACCAAATGCGTAAAATTCATTAAAGCTGATTGTCTGAAATTTAATGCAGAATGAATATCTCTCATAATAGTAGCTATGTTTTTACGTTTTGAGGTTAGAATGAATTTTGGAAATCAAAAGTTCGCAAAATATCGTATATTATTAATTTGTTTTGAAAAGTTTTATATTTGACGAATGCGATGCAAGAGTTAATATATATGCATGACAATAATTACATCACGTATGTTAAACTTTTACACATGCAAGGCAGAAAACGGCCACTTTTCAAAATGGGTAACACGGTTTTTCTGCCCATAGCTGTTTTTAACTCCGAATGTATTAACAAGAGGAGTTCAGTAGTTTTGGAGCACTAAATTACACCAAATACATGGTTATAGATGTGCTTGTTAGGTTAAAAAAACTCGCCGATCGTCCGTTCATACCAATAGATCTACTGGTTATAGAATTGGTTAAAACACTAATTGAAAGTTACCAAAATCCCTATTTTATAACATTTAGCCTAGTGTTTTTAAGCTCAGAAGGCATATTGGCTTGAACGAATGGTGGGCGGCATGTTTTTTCAACATAATAAACGCATCTGTTACCATTTGGTGTAATTTAGTGTTCCAAAGGTAGTGAACTCCCCTTGTTAGATATTTTCAAAGCATCACATATTCAAAAAAAAAAGAAATGCTAAACTTACTTTTTAGGTTATGTACAATTTCATTTCATCAGTCATCACTGCCATTTCTAACCTCTTAACTCAAAATTGGAAATGCATGTATGCGCAAAATAACAAAAATGCATTAAATTACTCATTTACAAATCGTATGAGAGATAACAAAACCAATAACTTTCGATGTACATCTTTTTATCTTTAACAAAAAAAAACATATCATAACAAAAGCTTTACAAAAAGCTTTTATATAAATTATACGTACTCATAGCGTTTCCGAAAAAGAGTGTAAAAAATACAAAAAAAAATTAATAAATAAAAACCGTCTATATTTAAGAGTTGAAGTAATCAGTTAAAAAAGATAGAAAAACCGATAAAATATCAGGGAAAAAAGCGCGGGCTTTTTAAATATAGAAAGATCGTTACAAGATATAACCTAAAAAAAATGTCACATAGACGTGAAGTTTTTCCAATATTTATATATAAATACATGGCATGAATGAATAGTAAAAATGGTATTGATATTGATCTTTTGTGTTGGTATCAATTCGAATATTGTTCATATATAAATATATATAACGTGCGTGACGCTTTTACACATATTGTGAATCTTCTCGCTTACTTTTTTTAATCTTCTTGATTGTACGTAATATTTATGTTTTTAAAAAGAGTGACATAGAAAAATTTCATTTTAAATTATTCTGAAAGCTTTAGATAAATTAACCAAAAAATGTTAAATATTTAACAAAAAAGTTTTTTTATTAATCTGACTGATAAGATAATATAATTATTTAATTTTAAATTCATGAAAATCAAATAAAGTTTTAAGGAAAACTAACGAACAGTAAATATTATTTAATAATGTTAAAATTATAATTATTAAACGTCTTTTATAATTTTCTGCGTACTTTTATTTTTACCTTTAGAGGTGTGAAATAACTGAAATTTTAATTAGCACAAGTTTATAATTTTATTGTATACGTTTAATTTAAACATTAATGCATAAATATTTTATGTACGTAGGGTAATTTGTGTTGAAATTTATTTGCTTATTTAAATTTCAAATATTTAAAATATTTTCCTTTTGTTTTTAGAACTACCTCATAAATTGGGTTCGCCTTCTCTTCGCGAACAGGCTATAGTACTAAATTTTTACGCCCTTGATGTTTAATTTATTATTTATTTTATGAATCATTCTAACAAATAATGAATCGTACGTAATTTTAATATAAATTCAACCGATTTCCAAGATATTCTTCTTATATTTTTATGTATAAATAAATACATAATTAAATATTTAACCTTAACCTACAAAACAAAGAAATTTTATTTTTTTATTTTATTTAAATTATTTAAATGTTGATCATGTACTGTAATCGATCAGTATAAGTTGTTTTCTAAGATTGTCAATAAGTTAAATTGTTAAATAATTCGGGCTTAGGTATTTTTAAGTGGAGATTAATTCAAGTACGTTTTTATAATTTATTATTAAATATGCAAATTTTATTTCTTTTAATTTTATATAAAGATAGATGGCGTTGACTCTCCATGCGCCCACGCCTTATTTATATTATCAAAAGTACATTTCTCTTTCGAGAAAAAAAAATTATTTAAAATTTTTTTTACTTACGCTTAAAATAGTACTATTGTTGTAATCGCCCATAATTAACTATTTTTTTATAAATAAAATTATTGGACACTAACTAATAATTTTATTAATAAATAAATAAATAAATTAAAAATTTTATCTTTATTTATTTATCTTCTGTCTGCATATAATCAAATTTTTCTTATCTTTATGTTTGTCATTATTATCATACTTTTACTTTATGTGCAAAGTTATTTTTCCATTAGGTCAAAGTTAAATTACTTATTTTTTAAGGTTACAGAAACGTAAAAACAGTAATTAAAGACATTTAAAATTACATTTTTAGTTAGTCTCGTTATCGCTTTTGTATACATAATATAAAAAATATCTTCTTTAAAAATAATTACGTCCATTTTTTGTAAAAATTTTATTTACACATTTATTTTTACTTTAGTATTCAAAGATACCTTTGAAGACTCTAAAAAAACAGTTCTGTTAAAAATCGTTTATTTTATAAAAAAGCTAGTTTTCTTTAAAAAATTTTAGTGATGTTAAGGTAAGATTTTTAAAAAGTAAAACTAAAGAATAAAAACTATGGTATACAAACACAAGCTTTCATAAGTTTTCTGAAAATCCATAACATTATATCTATTATTTGCATAGTATTCAAATTCGTCCAAACACGTATCACACATTAAATATTCAAATGGATGTGTAGAAATTCCAAAGTCATTTAACAGCTGTCTCAATTTCAGTCTAAATAAGTTTTTAGTTTCTGCATGTAGATGCTTTATCTGTTCAACATGATACTGAAATTCTAATTTATTGAAATAGCCAATTTGTAACATTGTTTACATAAGTAATAGTTTTCGAAAATATACTTTTTTTTATTTGCTTTAAAATTTTTAACAAATCGTTTTAACTGGTCTTGATGTAAATTTATGAGGAGTTTAATTAAAATGAAATTTTCGGATCCTGGGTGTCCACTTTTTTGAAATTTTGGTATGTCAGGGAAATTCAGGAACCATTTATTTTTCTAGAATTGAATTTTTTAATTTTTTTCGGAAACTTGGTAAATTTTAAAATTTCCGGTCTGGGCCTTGGGCCTGGGCCAGGCTCCATACTATTTGCCCAAAAATTAAATTTTTCTAAAAAATATTTTTATATTCCCCATCCAAAATTTAACTCAACCATCAAAACAAAAAAATATCAAATCAATAAAAATAACTGAAGCAGAAAAAATTAAATTTTCATTTTTGAAAATTTTCTACAAACACATTTTTTCACAACGCCACTAATTTACTATCTTATCAAGAAAATAAAAAAACTTTATTTCTCAAAAACACCAATATAAGAAAGTAAAAAAAAAAAAAAAAAGAAACTCAACTTTCTTTAACTTCTTCTTATAAAATCACCAAAGTTCAACTAAAACTCGTTGTAAACTCGTCGTGTCTCTTTAATTTTCGGATAAATTGCTTATACTATATAACACTAAAATTTAGTACTTAAAAACTAACACAATGAAAATTTATCTATAATGACTTTATATAAGTAATATTTTAAGAAAGAAAAACTACGTTTATAATCTTAAAGATATGTACGCGCGCAAAGGGGTTAAATTATTGTATGAAAAGTTTTATATATTTGAATGTCAGAAAGTTCTCTTGAGAAAGTAGTAAAAGTCAAGTTAAAATCGTACACCAATACTTTTTAACTTGAATAATCGACTCTAATAATTATTATATATGTGACCTTTTTGTTACGATTTAATGTTTTTATTCAGGATAGTCAAAGATGTGAAAATATCATTTTATCAAAATTACAGTTGAATGAGTTAGTAATGAAATGTGTATTATGTTAAAATAGCAAACTTTATTTTAAAAAATTTTTAACTTCATGTAAAATAATGTTTTTGATCAAATAATTTATTGTTTTCAAGTATCAGTGTTTAATTTTTTTTTAAACAGAATTTGATGAACTGCTTTTTTTTTGGTCTTTGCAAGAATACGTTTGCCCTAAAATTTTAATTGAAAATTCTATTTGTTGAATTAAATACTTTTAGACAAACAAAATTTAGAACTATTTTATCAGCAATTACAAAGTATTTTTAAAATAGTATATTGAGCAGGCACGTATTCAGAAAATTTTTTCGTGAGGGGCAGAATAATTATCCACCCCAGCCTTAGTGAAAATAGGCTTTGAACACATTTTTGCCAGAAAAAATACTCTTTTATGATGATCAATACTTATATTTAAATAAATATTTATAAAACATATTTTAATTAAACAAAAAAAATATAATTTAAGATAAACATTTTAAATTATTATTTTTTGGCGCCATAAGAAAAAAACAGATAGCGCTATAGTAGGCGCGCGGACTCTTTTCCCGCTCTAATTGATGTGCAGTCAGCTGATTTTTTATGTTTTGTTAACACAGTCCCAAAAGTGATACATAATAAAACGCAGTTATTTTTATTCCAGAAAGCACATTTTTATTGAAAAAAACAAATTAAATATAAATTGGGATTAATTATTTAATTCAGGTAAGAACATTTTAATTAGTAATACAAAAAATTACCCTTCATTTAATTTAATTTTCTTTAATTTAACCTATAATTTGCTGTTGTCAAAAAAATATCTTGAAAAGTACAAACAGATATCTTTGAAAATTTAATATTTATAATTAAATAATGAAGGAGAACAATGAGATTTAGATTTTTAGTGTATGGAGTTTTTTAATTTAAAAATTACCAAATTATCAAAAATAGTGGTTTTTAAAACAAGAGTGCAAAGTGAATCTTTTTAACACTGAATTTTTGAGTAATTTTATGAAGGTTTTATAGCTGCTAAATATTAGATTTATTAATTATTCCTACAGTGTATAGTAACACATATAAATCTAAAGATGCTCAAAAATTTAGGATTTTTATTTGTACATCAGTGTTGAGAAATTCACGTTTGTACCGAAGCTTTGACTTAGCAGCTTGACCCATTATTCAAAGTATTCTAAAATAAGTGAATCCGGTTTTTTAATCTTCTGTTACGTTATTTTATACGTAACTTAAAACTTTGATTAAGGATGTTCCCCCCAGGAAATTTCCGTATAAAGAGATATCCAGTTATCGTGCAAAATTTAGAGATAAAATATCAAAAGTTATCATTTGTAAGAAGCAAAAAATTACCATAAAATACAAGTTTAATTCATAAAATGAATTTCGGAATTTATCTTATTCTTTACTTTGATGCATTCTGATTTTACGAATTCGGAAATGAATTTTTCTGCAAAATTCATTTATGGGTCTGTTTTCGAAAAATCTAGATTTCAAAGTTCTGAGAAATGACCAGGATGGACAACGACAGTTATGGCCATTGAATGGCGGCCCTTGTATTCCCTATGATAGCCATGCAAACGTTTTAATTTTGATTTTCAAATATCTCTAAATTTTGTGCGACATTTATTAATAAATAAAGAAATCCATTTCATTGGATTTTTGAAAATTTTTCCCACGTGATTGTATATTTTTTCATATTGAAATTTTCTGGGAAGCGTGATTTTAAAAGGGCTCTGTCATAAATTTTACAAATTGGAAAGCATAATAGTATATTTTTAACCAAGGGAGACAAAAAAAAGAATAGCCTAGATCGCACGTTAATTAGCATCCGAGGCAAAGCCGGATTTTGCTACCAAAACGAAAATTTTCTTTCTCAGTGGGGAGAAAACACGTTTTTTTCGAACTCGTTGCGGATCGAAAAAAGTGTCTTCGACCCGCTAGGAAGAAAAAAAATATTTGATAAAAAAAAATTTCTGTTAGTAAATAGTAACTAAGACTAGTGGGCGCCAGTCAAAACTCAGAACTGCTGTTTAGCATTACCGGTACCTTTTAGATCAATTTTTTTAAAGAATAACGAATGTTATAAAAAAACTGAATATTGTAATATTAGTTTTAAAAATAATTAGGTGTATTTTATATTGAAATAGTATATTACGACTCATGGCCAGAAAAATGAAGAATGGCCCGAGGATGGTAAACTGTGATTTGGGGTATTATTTTTTTATGGCACAGGGTCGTATACGATTTGTCTGCGTCAGTGGCGAGAAAACACGTCCTTGCCGGACGCGCAGCGGCCAGAAAACTGACCGCTGACTAGAAAACTTCTTTCTTTATTTCAAAATTCTGCCTGGTGCTGATTCTGCTAAACAGCAGTTCTGAGTTTTGACTGGCGCCCTGAATACTGATTTTTCCATCGCATGCAGTCTTATCCGATTATCTGCCTTCAATACATTTTGGTTCAAAATTCAATGCTCTTGTTGTGTTTGAGTGTATTTTTTATTTAAATTTTTTATATTTTTTATTTTTTATTTAGTACAAATGTTGTCCTCGAACAGGATTTCTGAGAAATTAAAAAAAAAAATTGTATATGTCTGCGTTCATAAAATTTTTTTAAGGGCCATCAAAATTAGTAGTATTTAACCGCAGTATTCAAGCGATGAAAGTTTTTTTTTTTAATTTTCATTTTTTATCTAGCTAAAAAGTAACTAAGCCTTTTTATCTTTCTTGTAGGTTTTTAGAGGGCTTTAACTCGTTTTAAATAAATTGCATCCAAAGAGTAAGCATTAACCAGAAACTTTTATCAAACATTAACTTTAGCTAATTTTTTATTTTTCTTATCCGTTATATTTAATAGAATTAAAATGAAACAACTTAAACTCAACAATCAATTAAAACAGTCATCACCAATTAAGGGAATAACAATTGATTGCCTGAACGACGATTGTCTCTATCATATATTTCAGTACTTGAGCATAAAAGAAAAACTCAAATTAGAATCAGTTAATAAGAGATGGAACCGAGTTGTGAGATCTACATGGAGTCAAATTAAATTGAAGATTCAAGACATTGCGGTATTTGCACATAGTACTGATCAAGAAGAAATAACTAAACGTACCAAATTTTTACTAAATATTCTTAAAAAAAATGGTGCTTACATTCATAATTTTTACTTATCAGCATTTTATTTAAAAAGATTTTTAAATTATGAATTATTTATAGAAGACTTACCAAACTGTTTTAATTATCTAACTCATTTAGCTATATGGGATCCTTACAATTTAATTACAGATAAAAATTTAAACTCTTTATTTTCCAACAATATTAATTTAATTAGTATAGATTTTGAGCAATTAAAAATTAATGGTGACTGTTTGATGAAGTTGAAAGCAAATTGTATAAAACAATTTAGATTAAATAATTGTCAAATTAAATCACAAGGATTTTTTTATGGTTTTCTTTCTAAGTTAAAGAATTTAAATAAGTTTGAGTTAAAACCACCTTCAGGTACTGGTCTTGATGAAATGACACCAGCTATAGATGCGTTGCTTTTAAGTGAATGTGAAAATTTGACTGAATTCGTTATTTCAATTTGGGTAAAGATGTCTAATCAAAATATTTTATTGCTACTTTCAAAGCAAAAAAATTTACGCAAACTCGAATTACGTAGAGTAACAATGGATAAGCAATTGATTAAAAGCTTACCAACAGAAAATCTTAAACAATTAACAGGCTTCTATGTTAAAAAACATTATGACTATGGAGACTGTCCTTTTAATTATTTTCAAAGATTTTCTAAATTTGAATATATTCATTTTTGCTTAGGACAATTGAATTACAATTCTTTGTTATCAATAACTAAGTACGTAAATACTAAGGCAATAAATATTTTTTTCATTGACTATTCATTAACAGAAGAATCAATTAGTAACTTAAAAAGATTGCAAAATATCAATACTGTATTGAAGAATTATGAATTTTTTCAAAATTTAGAGTGTTTAAGTCTCCAAAGAAACGAGTTTGATCTACCTGAAGATGAAATTAAAGATTATGTTTACATTGATTATGCATTGCAGTATTTATCTCAATGTAAGAATTTAAAAACTCTAGAAATAAATTATTGTAATTTTAAAATATTAGAATTCGAATCTAACAACTTTTTTACAAATTTAGAGGACTTATATATAACTGGAAGTTTTGTTTTTAATTCAGATATTTTATATTTTGTTCAAAAATCTTTGAAATTAAAAGAAATTTCTTTAGAAAATTGTCCAAATATAACTGAAGAATTAATAAAACTAATTTATGATATAAAATATATTCGTAATGATACGAATATTATTAATTTATATTTTTCTATGGATGAAAATTGGGATAATTTTGATAAAGATAAATATCAAAGTTTATCAACTTTATTATCAATAGATTGAGTTTAAATATCAATGTAACAGTGAAAAATTAATTTTATTAGTATTTAATTGTATGAAAATATTTTTGTTTAAATCATCCAGAAAACTTTTCTTTTTAATTTAGATTTATTTAAACTTCATGTATAATTTTTTATATTTACAGTATTCTATAAGATTTTAATAATTATAGTTTTATGAATAAAAAGAAACGTAAACCCTATTTTTCTGTTGTCTGAATTATTTTCCCTCGTTCATTTTGAATTATAATTAAGGCATGCTTTTGAGAAAACTTTAGGATAATTTGTCGTAAGAGGTTCCAAAATTGCTGATTAGGAATCCCAAAAAATTAGTTTGGGTTCACCAAGTAAAGCTCTATTCTATAGCGGTAAAATATCCTAGTCTTTCGGACATGATATCTCAAAAACGATCTATGGGAAGCTCAAAAGCATCGACAAAAGCTCTAGTTTTGAAAACCACTATTTCTGATTCATCATCATCTTATCATTTTAATTAATTTAATTTAAAAATTGTTAATCTTTTAATTTTTCAGAGAGATTTAAAATGAAACAACTGAAAATCAAAGACCAATTAAAACAGTCATCGCCAATCAAGAAAATAACGATTGATTCCTTGAACAATGATTGTCTCATTCATATTTTTGAGTATTTAAAACCAAAAGAAAAATTAAAATTAGAATCAGTGAATAGAAGGTGGAATCAAGTAGTCAAATATTCATGGAGTCAAACTCAATTATGTTTAGATGATATAGTGCCATTCAGATATACTGATAAAGAATGTAAAAAAATATTGTATACCAATTCTCTAATTATTGTATTGAAAAAGATCGGTCCTTACCTTCGGGACTTATATTTACAGTCGTTGTTTGTAAATATGTTACAACCTGAAAAATTTTTGGAAAAATTGCCAATATGTTGCAACAACTTAACTTGCTTACGTATATCAGACTTTCATAGTAATTTATTCACAGATAAAAATCTGAATCCTTTATTTTCTTCCAATATTAATTTAAATAGCATAACCTTCGATGGCTTAAAAGTTAATGGTAACTGTTTATTTAGCTTGAAAGCAAATCAGATTAAGGAATTACGTATAAGACGTTGTATATTTGAATCAAAAGGATATTTTTACGGATTTATTTCAAAATTAAAGAATTTAAATATATTTGAAATCAATCCAAAAGATGAAGAAGTTCAGCCAATTATAGATGCCTTGATTATGAGCGAATGTGTAGATTTATCAGATGTTAGTATATCAATTAGTGAAGATACTTCTAACGAAAGTGTTTCACTGCTTCTCTCCAAACAAACCAAACTTCAAAAACTTGAATTATCTCGAGTATTAATTGATAGAAAATTGATTGAAAGCTTACCAACTATAAATTTTGAAAAATTTATAGGATTTTGTATTATGAATGGTGATGATTACTGTGGGGACTTACCATTTAATTATTTTCATCGTTTCGCTGATTTGAAATGTGTTCAGTTTTATTTATGTCGATTAAATTATGATTCCTTGTTATCAATAACAAAGTACATGAATACTGAGACATTGATTATTGAATTTGCCGAGTATTCAGAAGATATATCAGAAGAATCATTAAGTAACTTAAAAAAGGTACAAAATAATGATGCTAACAATTTTAAAATGTTCAATAACTTAAAGTCATTAGCTATTAGAAAGTATGAATATATCATAGATGATACGCCACATGAATATTATGATTACATAGATCATACACTACAATATTTATCACAATTTAAAAACTTGATAAATTTACATATAATCCGTTGTAACTTCAAAATATCAGACTTTGAATGTAACAGTTTTTTACCAAATTTAGAATATTTAAAAGTTGATAGAAGTTTCGTTGATAATTTAGAAATTGCATATTTTGTTAGAAAATCATTGCGTCTTGAAACAATTGATATTAAAGGTTGTGAAAATGTAAACGAAGAATTGATAAAAATAATTTATGATATTAAAATTAATCGAAATGATAAAAAAATGCTAAAATTACGATTTAGTATATTTGATGATCTAAATTATATTGATAAAGATAAATACAAAAATTTATCATCGCTTGTATTAGCAACTTATGATTGATAGTTTTAATTTTTGAATTAAGAAAATTCGTTATGATAATTATTCATTTTAGCTCATCTTATGTATCATAAGAAGCTTCAGTTTTTGAATTATGTTGTATCACACTGATTGATAAAATGCAAACTTAATTTATTTGATATTAAAATTGATAAATGTTTAATTGCTGCTAACTGAATATCTAAAAGATAGTTATTGTTAATTAATCTCAAAAAGTCCTTTAATGTCATAAAGAATCTAAAAATAATTAAACTAATACAAACGAGTTAGATGATAGCACTTTGATTTAATATTAAATTTAAAATTAATCAATGACAATATAAAAAAATTTATAAAATTTATTAATAAGTGAATGTAAATTTGTAATAATATTTAAGGCTTTGTAAAACAGCTATTAAATTAATAAAGTAATATTTTTAAATAAAATCAGATTTAATTAATTTATTTAAATTTTTTTAGTAATCTTTTCCTTACATGCTAATTGATTTTACGTTTCAAAAAATACTAGTCGAGAAGCTAGCGTATCATTCCGTATGCAAAAAATTAGATCAACTATTTAATTAAAACGGACCAAGCGGATTATAGTTTTTTGACCCGCTGATTCCGAATCTGCAGTTATTTTTTAGATATAACTGGGGAGTTCACCACTAGAGGGCGTTTAGGGGGGGGGGGGGGGGGGTTAAAAACGCTACTTTTCGCAAATATCTTGGCAATTACGCATCCTAAAATACTTAAACTCAAGTAACTATAAGTTACATATAGGTTTTCAGTACCTTTGGACGCGTATCTTCAAAGATATTTATGAAAAATAGCGTTTTTACCCCTTAAACGCCCTCTAGCGGCAAACGCCCCAGTTTTAGAGAAAAAATAACTGCAGATTTGGAATTAGTGGGTCAGAAAATTAAAAGTTACTTGATTTTAACTATCTTAGGACGCGTAGCTTCCAAGATATCCGCGAAAATTAGGATTTTTACCCTTAAAAGCCCTCTGGCGGCGAACGCCTGAGTTTTAGAGAAAAAATAGCTGCAGAGTTGGAATCAGCGGGTCAAAAAACTATAATCCACTTTATGCTTTTTAATTAAGTAGTCGATCTAATGTTTTGCATACGGAATGATACGCTAGCTTCTCGACTATACAATTATTTCTAGCTCTTCGTTATGCACAATTGTGCACATTTGACATGGAATATTACATACATAAAAATAAAATATATTTTCTGATAAATTATATTAAATCATACATATACGTCAATGAATAAAATATGCATGTGTATAAAATGTAAACATATTAAAATAACACTATAAATTTTATTTATTTTTTACAGTTATTAGTTATTTCCTCGGCTAAATATGAGTTATGAAGACATCTGCTAAAATGATGCAATTATCATAATTTAAAAAATGATTATTATTTTATTATAAAATAAGAAAAACAGAATCAAGTCATGAAATTTTTTCAAAATTTATTATTTTTAATATTTTTAAAAAATATTGTTATTTCGACTGCTGAAGAAGGTGATTTAATTAATAATTTTAAGAAATTTGAGCCAAAATAATAATTAACATTTTATTTATAGACAGTGAATTAACGGAATACCTGGAATTGAATAGTAATATTCAAAATTCTGATCAAAGTTCGGATGCTGAATTTGATGAAGATGAAAATTACTGTGATTTTGAAATTAAAGTAAGTTTATTCAATAATTTTTAGATTAATTTTTGTAAAAGTTTTAATTTAAAAAAAATTTTCATAGACGAATTCGACGGCAAGAAAGATTAGAAGTTTACGCGATGATTGGATCTTAAAAGAAGATTATGAAAAAGTAAAACTAAATTAATCGTTGGTTTGGAAATTTAGTGACAATTTTAAATGAGAATTTTTTAATTTTTAGGTCAAATTACAAGTTAGAAAAGCAAGAGCTTTTTCAAATATTTTAATAAGTAAGAATAAATTTTTATTTATATGGAAGGGTCGGATAAAATCGAATACCATCACAGTTAGAAACAGTCTGACATATTATAAACTTATTACTACGTTTTGCAGTTACTGATATAGTTTAAAGTAAATTTGTTCAAATAAATATCTAAATATTTTTAATATTGAATTCTTTGAAACATCTCAGCCTATGGTATTCGTTTTTATCCGGAAATCCGCTAAATTAATAGCAAGAAAAATACTTAAAAATTTTAAATTTTAGAAGATAGCAATGAACCATTTTATGCAGTAATATTAGATGCTGGATCAAGAGGGACAAGAGCACTTGTGCACACATTTTTAATATCAGAAAATAATAGTCACGTAGACCTTAAAGATGAATTCATATATGGAATTGAACCTGGATTAAGTGTACTATCTGGGACACCAGATAAAGTCCCGGAATACTTAAACGAATTAATAAAAGTTGTGAAAAATGTTATACCAGAATCAAGATGTTCTAGTACCCCGTTAGCTTTGCAAGCAACTGCCGGTTTAAGATTGCTATCAGAAGAAAAATCAGATATATTATTAGAAGAATCTAAGAAATTTTTAAATTCAACTGGTTTTTTGATAAAACATGATTATATCAGAATATTAGACGGTTCCGATGAAGGAATTTATTCGTGGTTTACAGTAAATTACTTAATCAAGAAATTTCAAAATGAAAATTTTGACAACATCTATAACACCGTGGCATCGCTGGATCTTGGTGGATCATCAGCCCAGTTAACTTTTGCGATATCACCAAATAATAACGAAAACATTGAAAGTAAAGATATTCATAAAGTTAGATTATTTGATAAAAATTTAACTTTATATGCTCACAGCTTTTTAGCAATGGGAGTTAACAAAGCTAGAGAAAAAATATTGCTAGATTCTGGTATAAAAAATCAATTAGAAAATGGAGACATTGAATTATATTCACATTGTGTACATCCAAAAATATCAAATACAGAATGGCAATTTGGTTGTAAAAAATATATAGTCAAAAGTATAAGAAATGATGAAACAAATTTATTTAGCAACTGTTTGAGCATTGTTAAAAAAGTTGTTAGTGAAACAATAGAAAGTATACCAAATTTTAGTGATCGAATGCTATATGCTGGTTCCCACTATTACAGCTTAGCCAAAAAGGTAAGAACTTTTAATACACTTAATAAGCATTCGGTACGATTGCATGAGCAGTTTAATTTTATTTAAAAAAAATTTTTTGTTTTTTGCTACTGACGAAGAAAAATTGCTCAAAACCCTTATCCATAAAAAAAGAATTTCTAATAAACTTTAGCTAAATCCGGCATTTTTCTAAAAAATGAGTTAAATAAAATTTTATTAATTTTTTTTTCAGGCAAAATTAATTGATAAAAAAGGAGGAACAATAAAAGTTAAGTCATATCATGAAGCAGCTAAAAAATATTGTCAAAAACCAAGTTCAAAAAAACCATTTTTATGTGTAGATTTAACATTTGTTTATGTTTTATTACATGACAAATTTAAATTAAGCGATGATACTAAAATAAACGTAAGTTTATTTTGAATAAGAAAAATCTATCACTTTTTTAAAAATTTTTAAATAAATTTTTATTGTTTTAGCTAATCAAAAAAATTAACGGATTCAAATACAGTTGGCCGTTAGGTATTGAATTTGATATTCTTAACCTCATTGAAATAATCTCACATAATTGATCAAATTTGAACGTTTTTTACCAAAATTCATTTCCTTGTTCATTTAAATTAGTTTTGAAAATAAGCCCATAAATAAATTGCAAAATTATATAGAGAAATTTTATTTAGAATTTGTAAATTGGACTGGTACTAGGACTGGTCATCCAGGACAAACTGCTTCTTAATCAACTCATCTTTTATTTTCATTTTACATAATTTTTTTATCAGAGTATACATAAAAAATGTCATTAAGCTTTATTTAATATTGAAATAAGCTAAAGGAATTTAATATTACGAAGTACCTTATCAATAATCAAGTTTTTCTTTTTATACATAAAATTTTAAATTACTTTATAAATTTAATTTTTCTTGGTAATATTATATTTTATTATTTCATCATTTTTATTGATTTTCCTGTTGTCTTTTATATTCATGACATTATATTTAATCTATTAAGTAATTTATTAATAAAATAAAATTTTATATCTTTGCACTGTAAAATTACGTTTTTTGAATTTTAAAGTATATATAAATTTATTTATGATAATTATTAATTATGTACTGAAGGATGTCTAATATGTAAATAAATAAATTTTATTAATTTTTTAATTTTACAATTTTATTAAGTGAACCTAAATTTCCATTTTATCTAGTAAGTATATAATAATTAATAAAAAATCTGTATCCATTGTAATATATTCACTATTTATTTTAATATTTGTATAATTTTTTGATTCAAATGGTTTTAAGCGAATAAAGTCAAAATTTCTATAAATGCAATAATTTTAAAATTGAATTACATTCATTTATAGCGTATTTTTTGGGTTCGTTGGCCTGTTCAAACGTATTGATTTAAGTTTTTAACCATTTCAAACCTTTTTCGGTACCAAACAACAAAAATTTTAAAAATCCAAAAATCTGACATTTTTCCATATATACCCCTTTCGTTTTTGGCAAAAATAAAAATTTTCAAAAAAATCTTATTGGTCCTTTTCATCAGCACTTTTTTTATTAAAAAATTTGGTTTATAAAGCATTTTAAACAATTCAAATGGTTTTAAGCGAATAGAGCCGAAATTTTTAAAAATGAAAAAATTTTCAAACTCACCTAAATCAGTTTATATCAGATTTTTTGGGCTCTTTGGCCCGGTAAACCATATTGATGTAAGTTTTTAACTGTTTCAAACCTTTTTCGGTACCAAAGAAAGAAAAATTTGAGAAAAAAATTTTTTGACAATTTTCCATATATACCGCTTCCGATTGAGTGCATTGGTGATTTGCTCCTGATAGAAAAAGCTTTGCACTGATTCAGAGTGTGCTTTAATTTTGTCCAAAACAGCAATTAGCTTATTTAGAAATCAGGGAATGTTGAATCTGATATATTGCCAGCAATTGCCTTCAGATTCAAGATTTTGAGCCAGAAAAGGTGAGTCAGAAACTCATTAATAGCCTCTGTTGTGATGTCATTGAATTTCTTAAAACTCAAGCTTTCACTTGTAGACTTAGGTATGAATAATTCAATTTCTACATCAATGAGGTTGTGACTGGTGTAGTTGGAAGCAACCTTATTGTTAAAAGATAAAACATTATCATCACCATCAGCAATAGATTAAGAGATAGCTATGGTAAAGTGTGCGTGTATTTAAGACACTTGAATTTTCGTTCAGAATCAGAAATATTACTTGAAAGGGAATCTGGCACCAATAACCGGCTTGAGAAAAGGTTTACTATAGGTTTTTTGGGTCGCTGAATCCGAACCCGGGGTCCGAATCTGGCAAAAAATCGGGGAACACCCTTAAATGGGAAAAAACTAGCCCTTTTTACGGGTTTTTTTTGCAATACTTTGGGACTAAAGCTAAGATAACACAGGCACACCAAAAAAAAAGTCATGTGTTAGAAGGTAGACTCCGTGGAATGGGGGTTTTTGGTGGTTCTAAAACCGAATATGGCCATAAAAACTAGCCAATTTGCCCCCAGCGCCCTCATATGCCCCCCCCCCAAAGAGTGAAAAAATTTTTTTTTTTGAAAAATGAAAATTGAATAATATACTTATGTTTTTTGGGATGCTTATACCAAAAATGTATACAAAAAATGTTTTTAACCAACGTTTGGCCCTGTAGACGACCCCAGTGCCCCCATTCATACCCCCTCAAACGGGTAAAAATATGTTTATTACAAAAATTAAAACTTAATATGAATTCTTATATTTTTTGGGACGGTGAAACCAAAAATGAATATAGAAAATGTTTTCTACTAATTTTCGGCCCTGTAAACTACCCCAGTGGCCCCATGCAACCCCCCCCCCAAAAAAAACGAGATATATAAATTTTTATTACAAAAACTAAAACTCAATGTGTATAATTATAGCGTCTCAAAAAACATAAGAATACACATTGAGTTTGAATTTTCCTAATAAAAATATTTTTAACCCATTCGGGGGGGGGGGGGGTTGGTCTACAGGGCCAAGCATTGGTTGAAAAAATTTTTTATATGCATCTTTGGTTACAGCGTCTTAAAAAACATAAGAATATTGAATTTTAATTTTCCTAATAAAAATATTTTTAACTCGTTTGGGTGGGGGGAGGGGTTAAATGGGGGCACTGTGGTGGCCTAGAGGATCAAGCATGGGTTAAACACATTTTTTATATTCATCTTTGGTTTCAGCGCCTCATAAAACATAACAATACACATTGAGTTTTAGTTTTTGTAATAAAAATTTTTATATCTCGTTTTGGGGGGGAGGGTGTATGCGGCCACTGGGGTTGTTTTCAGGGCCAAAAATGAGTAGAAAACATTTTCTATATTCATTTTTGGTTTCACCGTCCCAAAAAATATAAGAATTCATATTAAGTTTTAATTTTTGTAATAAACATATTTTTACCCGTTTGAGGGGGTATGAATGGGGGCACTGGGGTCGTCTACAGGGCCAAACGTTGGTTAAAAACATTTTTTGTATACATTTTTGGTATAAGCATCCCAAAAAACATAAGTATATTATTCAATTTTCATTTTTCAAAAAAAAAATTTTTTTCACTTTTTGGGGGGGGGCATGTGGGGGTTCTGGGGGCAAATTGGCTAGTTAAATTGCATTTCTATGGCCACATTCGGTTTAAGCACCACCAAAAACCCCCATTCCACGGAGTCTACCTTCTAGCACATTACTTTTTTTTTGTGTGCCTGTGTTATCTTAGCTTTAGTCCCAAAGTATTGCAAAAAAACCCGTAAAAAGGGTTAGTTTTTTCAAGTAATATTTCTGATTTGGACCATTTTAAACCTTCCAGGGCCCGACTCCCTCCTTAATATTAGACTGTTCCGAGGTGTCTTAACTTCACTTTTTTTTTGCCCAAAATTGGCCAACTTTAGCAACTCATAACTTTTTTCAATACCGCTGGCAAAAAAAAATTTAAATTGAAGGATAGTACGTTTTGGTGTTTTCTAGGTCTGAACAAAAATTCAAGTGTCTTAAATACACGCACACTTTACCATAGCTATCTGTTAATCTACAACAATTATGTCAATCCAAGTCTTCGATTCAACCGAGCCTTCTAGCTTTATATTCTATAACCTAATACGACAAGTCAATCGTCACCATGAGCAGTTTACTTTTTAGGTAAGGATAATTTTAAAATAAAAGTGTCTAAAAAATATAAAGATTTACAAGTAATTTTAATCATGCATGAAAAATAATATTTTGTTTAAATAAATTAATGTGCAAACATATTTCATAAAAATACGTCAATTAATAAAATATGTCTGTGAAAAATGTAAACAAAACTTTCTTTTAAAAAAATTATTATCATTAAAATAATAAAATAAAATGCAAAATTTTATTTAAAGTTTTTAAAATTATTTATTTAGTCTTTCTTACGATATGAATTAAAAATAATTATTTTTAATAAAAATGATAATTTATTTATAAATTAAAAAGAACGGAATTAAAATCATGAAAATTTTTCAAAATTTAATAATTTTAATATTTTTAAGAAAAATTACAATTTCGTCATGTTACGAAGGTAAATTAATTAATTAAATATTTTATAAATTTTATACTACGTAAATATTTTTTACTTTTAAGTGATAGACGATGAATCAGAAGATTATTTTGATTTGAGTAGTAATTTTAAAAATTATATCACAAATTCGGATATTAAATTTGACGAAAATGGAGATTATTGTGATGTTCTCAAAGTAAGATACTTATAAATACTCATATAGTATCTTTTTAAGTTTGTATTTATATAATTTATAATTTTTACAGACAAACACAACGATCAGAACGAATTTAAGTTTCAATGATAGTTGGATTTTAAAGGAAGACTTTGATGTAGTGAGTAAATCTGCATTTTATAATATTTTAATGAATTTCAAGTGCTATTATTAATTTTAACATTTTATAATTTTAGGCGAAAATAAAAGTTCAAAAAGCAAGAAAAATTACTAGTATTTTAATAAGTAAAACATAAATATTTATTTATATGAGAGAGTTGGATACAATTGAACATTATACTATTCAGCTTGACCCAAGTAGATTTTTTAAAATTAATATTACCTAAAAAGATTGTCATAGTATTCCTAGTTTTTGGTTTTATCCGACTGTTCTCTAAAATTATAAAATAGAGTTGGTTACTAAGACTTTTATTTTTTATAGATGATAGTAAAAAACCGTTTTACACAGTAGTATTAGATGCTGGATCAAGAGGAACAAGAGCACTTGTACATACATTTTTCATATCAGAAAATAACAGTCAGATAAGTGTTAAAAATGAATTCATATATGAAATTGTACCTGGATTAAGTGTGTTATATGCAGTACCTGAGAAAGTACCAGAATATTTAAATGGAATTATAGAAGTTGTGAAAAATGTGGTACCAAAATCAAAATGGTCTAGTACACCTTTAGCTTTGCAAGCAACTGCTGGTTTAAGATTATTACCAAAAAGAAAATCAAATATTTTACTGAAAGAATGCAAGAAATATTTTAATTCAACTGGTTTTTTGATAAAACATGATTATATCAGAATATTAGACGGTTCCGATGAAGGAATTTATTCGTGGTTTACAGTAAATTACTTAATCAAGAAATTTCAAAATGAAAATTTTGACAACATCTATAACACCGTGGCATCGTTAGACCTTGGTGGATCATCAGCCCAATTAACTTTTGCGATATCACCAAATAATGACGAAAACATTGAAAGTAAAGACATTCATAAAGTTAGAATATTTGATAAAAATTTAACTTTATATGCTCACAGCTTTTTAGCCATGGGAGTTAACAAAGCAAGAGAAAAAATATTACAATATTCTGGTGTAAAAAATCGTTTAGAAAATGGAGACATTGAATTATATTCACATTGTGTACATCCAAAAATTTCAAATACTGAATGGCAATTTGGTTGTAGAAAATATATAGTCAAAAATATAACAAACGACGAAACAAATTTATTTAGCAAATGTTTGAACATTGTTAAAAAAGTTGTTAACAAAAAAATATTAAGTAACATACCAAGTTTTAGTGATCGTATTTTACGTGCAGGTTCACATTATTATGGATTAGCCGTAAGGGTAAGTAATACTTTACCTGAATTTAAAGTGTCGAGTGTCTTGTCTAAGTGTCAGCGTTATGTGTGTAGCCGTTGCAACCTATGGTCCAGGAGGTACGCTACCTCTCCTGAACCCCACGCTGGTTTAAAGTGCTATGAAAACACTTCAGATACGTTATCTATATAATGCCGAGTTTTAGGTGATACAGCAGATCTGGAGTCGATTAATAACTCCAGATCTCGTCAGATTATTTCGTTTTAGAGGGCATGTTCCTAATTAAGCCCTCTGGGACTTCTGGTCTACTTGAGTCTACTTCTGCGTTTTTTTCTTTTATTAAATTTTGTTTTACTTACCTAAGTGTTATGCTATCCCTTATTTGCCGACTGAGCTTCGGAATAAAAAAATAAATAAACACAAGATTTGAAATTTTAAACAAATTTATTTTAAAATAAAACAGACAAAACTGAAGCTAATAAACGCGAGGCGTGATGATGCGTCTTGAGTCCCAAAACCTAGTGTGTCCGGGACCGTTTCTGCGATCTTATTTATCCTAGCTAAATTTGGAGGGGCGGTTGGTCAAGTGCCGAAATCCAGTCATTGCTTACGCAAGATTCGTGAGATTGGAATGTGATCTTTTATTATTAATTCAATTGCGCAATGACACGAGTTCGACAGATGATCAACTCCTCTTTCAATTTCTTAAGCTGGATACGCATAATGACTAGTCCCGTTAGATTTAATGACTCTTTTTGATTTCACTTCTTTGGAAGTCGTAAAATCAAAAAGAAATAAAATAATAAAATAATAATTTTGAATTTTAATTACGGGAACGAGAATAAAAAATTTATGTCTTGTGGGGTCAAGGTAGCTATTAAAAATAATTTCTAGTTTGGGCGCATTTGACCATCACATAGGCCTTAATTTAACATTTTGCGAATGCCTTAATCCTAGAACCCACGGTAGAACAACATAAAACTTAAGTCTGATATTACCGGAAATTGAACTGCGGCCCCTCAAGTCCGAAGTCCAACGCCTTAGCCGCAGAGCTACTAAGGCTCATATATCTCTCCCTATGAGAGTATTCAGACGAGAAAAAATTATGTAACCTCATCTTTGATATTTACTCCTGATGAGTTCTAAAACTTTTAGTATTATGCCCTGTCATCTTAAATCCAAATTAAATTCACCTTTATCATTTTTACCACAGGTCAAACAAAATCCATATTTGATATTTTCAATATACATAATTTCATAATAACTGGCATATAAACTTCTGCCTTTTGGAGAAGATATTTCTGGTGAAACTATATTTTTAGAATCTGTTTTAGGTTTTTTCTTAACAGCATCCACATTTTCTGAACATGAATTTCGACGTTTCATTCTTATTTTATTATTATTATAAATTACAAATTTATTATAAAACTAGTAAATAATCAACACATTCTTCTCCGAATTACATAATTAATATAAACACATGTATAAAGATCTTGCAAGCGTAGTTTTTAAAAAATTTACGAGGCGAAGTGAGGTAAGGCGAGAACGAGGTTTTTGAATCTCGGTCTCGCCTTGGTTAAAAGAGGTTTTAAAATTTTCAATCTCGCCTCGTTTTCACCTAGCCTCGCCTCGCCTCGTATTGAACGAGGTGGCCTCCGTACCTCGTAACAGGTCTACTCCCTCTCAACACATTTTCACATGTTAAATAATTCAAAGTGGGAATATAATATGTCTATTATATAGTCTAATAAGTAGTCGGGGGTTAAAAATTTTTTCTCGTCTAGATGCCTATGTCCAAAATATTGCGCTCCCACTCCCCATACCTTTTTTATAGGATTTTAAAAACGTTTATAATTTATACAGAAGTACTTCCTCGCATATTTCTCTTGAAAATGTATATTAACGTGTTTATTATGCATATACTATAGGATCGTTATTTACCATATTTTAAAATTCAAATACCAGAAAATCTTAGCTTAACTGTTTATATACACAATAAGAGCTTATAGATCTAAAATGTTATCTTGCAAAAAAAATTATGTTAAAAGCTGTTAATTAAGACAAAATAAAATTTTGTATTTTTTTAATTAGGCAAAATTGATTAAAGGAAAAGGAGGAATAATAAAAGTTAAATCATATCATGATGCAGCTAAAAAATATTGTCAAAATCCAAATTTATTAGAACCATTTTTATGTGCAGATTTAACATTCACATATGTCTTATTGCATGATATATTCAAATTAAAAGATAATAATCAGATAACAGTAAGTTTATTTAAAAAAATATATTTATTTTTTAATAACGTATACTTTAATTGCTTTTTTAGCTCAAACAATTTATCAATGGATTTAAATACAGTTGGCCATTAGGTGTTGGATTTGACATACTTAATCAAATTAAAATAATATCAAAACATTAAATAAATTTTGTTTCGCCCTCCAGAGTATAAAACTCGTGCGTAAAACTTGATACTAAATTTTCTGCACTAGTTTTACGCTTAGATAAGCAAACAATATTGTGAGGCCCCATCTACAGATATCGTAAAACCATGGCGCAGCGCAAACGCAAGCGTAATGCAATGCGCAGAAGAAGATTTTGTTTATTTTGAGTTACGCAGGAGACCAAATTGGTTTCTATGCATTGCGTTGTGCTCACGCTTGTGGTTGCGCCTCGATTTTAGGCTGATTCTACAAGCACCGTAAATGACTAACATTTGAGACTAACTCAAGCGCAAGCGCAGCCACAACGCAATGCGCACAAAACGATTTTTCGTCTCTGCACATTGCGTTAGGCCCCATCTACAGAAACCGCGAAACTGAGCCGCGCCGCAAACGCAAGCGCAACGCAATGTGCAAAAGAAGATTTCGAGTTGCGCAGGAGCCAAAATTGATTTCTACGCATTGCGCCCCCCTTTTGCGGTTTCTGTAGATGGGGCCTAAGAACTATGGCCGATGAACTTTAGGACGAGCGTGAACACATATCACCCAAGCCCGGCTTCACTGAACACAAGAGCTATAGTGTTCACGCTAGTACCAAAACTTTTTCGCCCTTGATGCTTAGTAAGTTAGTATATACTATTTTTTATTACACCCTGAGCTTTTTCATTCATAATAAAAATTTCTTTTTAAAACTGGTTTTAAGTGTAAGTAAATATACATATTTTTATCTTATCGTTCTTTATTTAATATTGAAATAAGCTAATGGAATTTAATATTTTATAAAGTGGCCTTTTCACTATTGTTAAAGTTTTATATTTTTGTAAAAAAAAAATTTCTCAAACAATACTTCTATTAAAATAAAAGACTTGAAACTAATTTCAAAAACTTTTGAAAGTATTCATTTTTTATTTCAAGCAAACAATTGAACTTGGTGTCCATTCTCCATTTTCGTTACAAGTAATTTCTGGTGAACTAAGCAAATATAATCATAATTAATAAACTCTGTTTAAAATAATAAAAAAAAATGTTTTAATTTACCCATAAAATGAAACTGTGTCACCTGGAGCACAGAATAAAATAGCTTTAGCATTAATTGGTATGAACGATTGGCAATCAATAATTTTATCACCATAGTAGCAAAGAGCGTATGAATAACTAGGTATTAATGGTGGGCATCTTATTCCTGTATTAAAAAAATATTTTCTGTCAATTCGCCCAAAAAAATAATTATTTAAAAACAAAGCTTACTTTCACATCTATGTGTAAATGCCCATTTTCCTTCATAAGAACAATAATCATATGTTGGTCCAACTAATCTATACCCTTTGTAACATCCATAATTTATATAAGTACCTGGTTCGACATACTGAATAACACTTGATAATTTACAATCGTTATATGTCGGACAGTAATATTGGTTAAGTAACCAAAAACCATTCTTTGGATACTCTGCTCTTTCACACATAATTTTGTTCGGTTTTGTATGTACTGGTTCTAATTCGCTTAATTTACCTAAATAATAACCAACTGTTGGTTTTCTTGAACATTCACCAATATCCTCATCAGAACCATCCGAACAATCAACTTTACCATCACAATGTTCGGTTTTTAATATACATTGCTCGTTTAAACAACGAAATTCTGTTATATTTGAACATTTCATTTCATATTCAAATAATTTTTCACATATACTTGATGATTCGTCTGAATTATCTAAACAATCGTTATTATGATCACATAATACATCAAAATTTAGACATTTTCCAGATAAACAACGAAATTTATCAATACATTGAAGTTTATTAACGTCTAAATTTTTTATTCTACTTTTGTACCTAAAATATTACCATTTTGTTTATTTATTTTAACTATTTTTTGTCTAATTAAACTTACGTTAAAAATCTCGATGAATTATTTCCTTTAACTAATAAATTAAAATTAATTAATATTAATAGAATTAAAAAAAAATAATTTAAAAAATAAAACATAATTAAAATTTTAAAACTTTTGCAATTCATGAATAAAAAAAATTTGAATACTGCAAGTTATATAAAAAATATTGGAGTTAATCAAGAGTTAATTTAGGGGGAAAAAAATTTATGTTTTATTTGATCAGTTGCATATTTTTAATTTTTATATAACTTTGCAGTTTATTTAATTGTATTATGTAAGCTACAAGTTGCTGTAAGATTTTGCAATTAATTATTTGGTTTTAGGGGAAAAAAGACGATTTTAAGAACGCCTCTATGTTTTAAATCATAAGTTAAATTGTGGGGTTCAGTCTTTAAATTCTTCAAAACCAATATTTTGTCCCTTGTTTAAAAAATAAATTCAAATTTACTTCATTGGTGGATTTTAAGGCTTAGGTTCTAAAAGGTCAGGCTCGAATTTAAGAGATTCTGAGTTTACTAAGCACCACAAAAACAGTTTTAGCCAAACTTTGGTAACAAAATAATATAAAATTTTTATTTTCCTCAAAATCAAGGCTTTATTCTTTAAAGTTCAAAGAGCCGATAAATCAATTAAAAATCAATAAATTCTAATTAATAAAAATGCAAATTAAGTTTATTTAAAAGATAATTTTTGTGATTATAATATTATCTAAATAATTACATAAACATTTTTAAATTAAATAAAATCACTTATTTTCGAAGGGATCAAGTTGGAATGAAGAGTAATGGATTTTTTTTCGAAGAAAATAAGTAACTGTCTAATTTAAATTCTTAATTTTTGGTCTTAAATGGCAAAATTTTAAATTCGAAAATAATCTGTTAATATTCTTTTTTCGAAATTGGCTAAGAAAAATCGAGAATTGGACCGTACGAGCAAATAAATTGTAAAAGGACTTATGCATCACATCACTTAGCATGAAATTTCTCATTTACAGTATTTTATTCATGTCTCAATATTGCAGTTTCGAATTGACAAAAAACTTTTATTTTTCTTTTTGTTATTTCTCTTTATCTGTTTAAATTATAATACGATTGCATTGTGAAATTCAATAAAAAAGCTTTGTTTTTAAATATTTATTTATATTATTAGGATTGCTTTAAAATTGAGTACTCTTTTTTGCCTTACGAAGAAAATACCCAGAAAAAAAAATTGTTCCAACTCCTATGCAATAAATTTTTTAAGGCTTTGATATCCTTGAATCACATAAAAATTGAATCTTTTATAAATTTTTATAACCTTTGATATAAACGTGTATAAATAAAAAAACTACCTTATTCAATAGACCATAAAAATTTCGATCACTCTTTTTATATGCAATTTAATTCTATATGTGTATGTGTGTATTTACAAACTAGACTCCTTTTTTTTTAAATAAAAAAATTTATTATACTATTTTTTTTAAAAAGATTTTCTAATAATAATAGATTTATATTTATTAGCACTAAATTTAAAATTGGAATTTTTTCTCGTTTTATTGATTTTATTATGCATGTGTAGAGATATCTAAAAATAAATTAAAGAAATAAAAAGCAGAAGAAATTTATATGTGTTAGGAGAGCGTATCAAAAGGTTTTTTGTTCATGAAAATTTGATTATTTTAAAAGGATTATATTTAACCTGATTGATTTATACATTTAAAAAAGCTTTTTAAATAAAATTCATTATGTAGAAATTATTTTTAAAAGAAATTTATTTTTTAGTTATAAGGGGAGCACACTACATTTGGAGCACTTTATTAGATTCGAAAGAGGGTGCTTTTACAAAAAAACCATATTTAATAACATTGAGATCTGCGTTTCTAGGCCCATAAAGTCCATTGGTTTGGGAGTATTTGCGTGGGTGTACATTGGAAAATCCCTGGGTAATCATAAATCATATTTTAAGAAAAATCGCGATATCTCATTTTCCGCCATTTATTTTTTGAAAATTATTTTTAACCCAAATCCCGTTGAACTGACTGAAAACAATTTTTCGTTTCGGCCATTAAGGTCGAATTTAGGGGTTAAAAAAATTGACTTTTTTCTTTCATAACCAAATATAAACTGTTAAAATTTACCAAATTTATACTGGTTCCAATTTCAGGGTCTAAAACTATACTATAATTTAAAAAAAAATATCTAAAATTTTATCGTAACTAGGGGACAAGCTCCCTGGTGAAGCGCGGCAATCCCATCAGAACATATTTTATAACAATCGCAATAAAATTGTGGCTTAATTCAAAATTAAAAAAAATTATATACTAAGCATCAAGTCGATTGCAAACAATGAACTTTTAAATAAAAAAAATATATATATACCATATATACCCCTTTCGATTTTAGCCAAAATAAAATATTTCAAAAGCACCCTATTTTCCCAATTTCACCAACACATTTTTTAATAGATCACTTGGTTTATAAGTAATTTTAACCAATTGAAATGGTTTCATGCAAATAAAGACAAAATTTCTAAAAATGAAAAAATTTTCAAACTCAGTTAAATCCATTTATATCAGGTTTTTTTGTTTCTCTGACACGGTAAACCATATTGATATAAGTTTTGAACTGTTTGAAACCTTTTTTGATACCAAACAACAAAAAATTTGAGAAAAAAATTTTTTTGACAATTTTCCATATATACCCTTTCTATTTTGGCCAAAATAAAAATTGTCAAGAAAATTTAAGTCCCCCATTTTATTAGCACTTTTTTTGCTAGAAAACTTGGTTTATAAGGGATTTTAACCGATTCAAATGTTTTTATGCAAATAAACCCCAAATTTCTAAAAACGCAATATTTTTAAAACTGACTTAAATCCATTTACATCAGGTTTTTTGGGCTCTTTGGCTCGCTAAACCATATTGATGAAAGTTTTTAACTGTTTCAAACCTTTTTCGGTACTAAACAACAAAAAATTTGAGAAAAAATTTTTTTTGACAATTTTCGATACCCCTTCGATTTTGGCCAAAAATTGTCAAGAAAATTTAGGTCCCCCATTTTATTGGCACTTTTTTTGCTAGAAAACTTGGTTTATAAGGAATTTTAACCGATTCAAATGGTTTTATGCGAATAAAGCCGAAATTTTTAAAAATGAAAAAATTTTCAAACTCACTTAAATCAGTTTATATCAGGTTTTTTGGGCTCTTTGGCCTGGTAAACCATATTCATGTAAGTTTGTAACTGTTTTAAACCTGTTTTGGTACCAAATAACAAAAAATTTGAGAAAAAAATTTTTTGACAATTTTCCATATATACCCAAGTTTTTTAAACCCACAATTTCAGAATTTTATTTCAAGCTTATGTTTATGATTTTTAAGCATTTTCCCGAATTAAACCAACGCCGCCCAATGAGTTTGATTGGCCATAACTCAGGCTGCTTAAAACCTAGAGAGCCAAAAATTTCTATAGTTTTCTATCTTTAGGGTATAGAAACATGGAAAAAATTCGGAGCAGATCCGATGACTCAACCTGCCCGCTATCTCTATTTTTGCTCTGGAAGACTCTTAGTTAAAATTTTTTTATTAAAATAAATAATTAACTTATAATTAATTATTAATTTAAATACAACTCAAACCATTTAAATAATTTAATTACACAATTTACATAAATTTTCCAAACTCCATATAAACCGTTAAATTCACTCAACTGTAAACGTGCTGTCCCCTTGATCTATAATTGCAATAGCCTACAAATTAATACCCATATGATACAAAACACACACACACATACACAGAATTTGTAGATTTTATAAAGAGGGCTTATTATATACGTATTTGTACATAAAGAAGGAATTGATCCTCAGGCCAATTAAATATATCCAAAGACATTTTATGTATCGATTAAAAGGATATATATAAATTGTTGAAATTTCAATATATTATATTATAACTTGAGAATATTTATTCAAAAGGGATGAAATTTATAGTTATAATATATAAATTCCTATGATATATAAACTCTGAATGATGGAGTATAATTATTTTGCCTTTAAACTTTTGAATATGTTAGAAAGAGAAGGAAATATAATATAGAATTTAGTTAAATCAAATTCTGTTATAGATTGAATTAATTAATTATTATTTATCAAACTTAATTAATAAGTTTACTTGTGTGCTATATATACTGTAATATTGTATATTAAATTTTCTTGAAATATGTAAGCAATTTATTGAATGTAATGAATTTTTAATTGTAAATTATTTTTGTTATTATGCAAATATTTTAATCAATTTAATGCTGCTGGGTTTGAAAATTTTGGGGTTCATCTTTATTTGAAGCATATTGTTCCAAAAATTTTTTATTTTTAAATTTTTCTAAAAATAGGGCAAAAAGTATATAATTTACTTCTACTGATTAGAGGCATTGGGGTCAAAACGATCCTCAGTCTATTCTCAAAATTGAAAATAGGATCTCTGTCTGGATTGAAAAATGAAGCCAGAGAGTTAAGGCACCTATTTTTTTTAACTTTTCTTTTGATTTCACGTCATTTAAAAAAAAGGGGGCTCTAACAACTGGAATTTCGGTAACGATAACCGTAAATTCCAGCTGCGGAAACCGGTATTTTTTTTAGAGCAACTTGAAACTTTTAGGACCCCATGAAAAGCTTTATCAAATAAATATTTGTTATAAATTAAACCAATTTTAAGTAAATATTTTATCGCATTAATATGAAATATTACATATCTTCGATAACAGTTTTAAACTCTAATCCCTTGAGTTTGGTACAAACCAAAATTGATATAATAAAATACAATATTTACATTAATTTTCTATCAAAATCTAATATTTGAATAATATATTTTGGCATTAAATCCCTACACGTATTAAACTTGGAATTGACCTAATTTGATAAATTTTCATTTATTATTTGGAATTAAAGCTTATAAAATTACATCAACAGCAGTAAAGCCTGCAGTGTAATAAGTTCAAGGAATATAAAATATCTGATTTCAAAAGTTCTAATGAAACCCAGAAATGCAAAGTTAACAGCACATATAGTAAAACCACAAACTTACCACATAAGGGCTGTTAAACAAACCTGATTCATTAATTTACGATTTTCTTTATTGGCTGAAATAACTGCATGCAATTTAGTACAGAAAGTTTTCAAATAAAAAGTTCAATTTTTCAAATTTTTTTTTCACTTCCCAACCACATTATCACCAAAAACTTTGTATGTTTAATTTGGCAAAAATTATTTAAAATAAAAGTTAAACGATTAATTAATTAAAAAATAAATTTAATATAAACACAATCAATCGTTAAAGAAAAACTAAAAAAAAGTTCTCTCGATAATGTGCTTCTTTGCCTTAAAGCATTTTGGCTCATTTTGCATTCAAACTTTTCTTTTATTTACCTATAAAGAAAACTAAATCAGAAAAAAAAGAGAAAAATAACTTACTAACGTACAAAAAGAAATACAGGCAAGAAAGAACAATAAAGGAAAAGTCTTTTTCTCATAGAAAATAGTACTCAGAGTTAATTGGACTTATTGATTTCAGTGTAGACTTTGCTTTTGTATAATATAAAACATAGTATGAATTAACAAATGAAAGATACGATTCTGAAATTCCAATTTTGAGGTTATGTATAGATTTTTAGTAAATCGATAAAATTTATCGATACTCGTTAAACCAAAACTTATATAATCGATATTTATATGTACATAAAACCTCAAAATGTCTTTGAAAGTAGTAGAAAATCGATCTTTTGCGGTATATATGACTTGGAAATTCCTTACTGGCACATTCTGGAGTTTCGAGCGTTAATAGCTTATTGCTCCGGAAAGGACAATTGCTGAGATTCTTCTTGTACACTCAAGCATATATTGAACAGATGTATTTTATATATGTTTCTAACTTATACATACTGAGATTAACGGATTATGAGATTAAGGAATTTTAAATGACATTTTATACATTCTGGAGATTTATTCATTTGAATATTTTTTTTTTTATGAAATTTATTAATGGAGATTTTATACCAACTGTATTAATTAAAATTTACTCTAATTACTTTTTATTGTTTTGTGCTTTGTAAAGATAAATTCTAAGAATTTTTTTTATTAATACAGATTTTGTGTATATGCGGGATTCCGTGATACTTGGGGTTATGTGGGACTGAGGTGTCACTGGATTAAGTCCAAAAAGTATTTTTCTGAAATTACATAACTTTCTTAGATTCACAAAAAAAAATTGAATATTTTCGAAAAATTAGTAAATTTTCGAAAATATTCGTGAGTTTACTAAAATTAGTATATTAACAACAAATTCCAGAATTCTCGATTTTTTCTTGTGAATTTACGAAAAAAATTGTAAATTAGCAAATATTTTTTTTAAATTTTCGAAAAAAAAATTGTAAATTATCAATTTTTCTCGTGAATTTACAAAAAAAAATCGGAAATACTTAAATTTTTAGTTTATATACTAAATTTAGTAAATTTACGATTTTTTTCGAAAAATTACTAATTTTTCGAAAATATTATATTTTTTTTGTGAATCTAAGAAAGTTACTTTTTACGGTGCACTTATAAAAGTTTTAACTTATACTCCCTAATTATTATAAGTCCTAGGACTGAAATTATAATAAATCCTTAAATATAAATTATCCTAAGTCTATAAACCTAAAATATTCTAAGTTCTTGTTCTTATCAGCTGATATGAGTTGAATTTATGGAACTTAAACCTAGTATAAGGATTTATTTTTAGTCAAGATTTCGTTAAATTCTCTTAAAAGACCCAGTTTGAAACGAAATCCCTCATATACATAATATTTTTAATTAAAATAAAAATCTTTTTCTTTAAACATTTCCTTAGAAAAGTATATCTTCTTATTTTAATATTATTTAAATAGTAAAAATTAAAGTTAATTTAAATAAAACTCTCTGATTTAAAACATTTTAATGCATACAAATAAAAATTGAAAAAAAAAAGTTTTATCAAAAGAAAATTTTAATGGATTTACTATATAAATATATTTAATTATATTTATTATATATTTTTAAAAAAAGTTTGTTTTATTTATAAGTAAATAACGAGTTTTAAATTTCAATGGAAAAACTTTTATTTCATAATATTTTTTAGGATTTTAGCTTATGTTAATATTTTTTGATATTTAAAATTAGATTTTTATTCAGCATTTTAATGAAAAGGAAATTTAAAAAAAAGAAAATTTTAAATGAAAAAGCATGTAAATAATAAGATTTTTAACCAAAACACACAGGCAACAGGCTATAATCCGTTTTTTTTATGTTGGGAAAATAAATTGAAACCTACTTTTATTTTAATGAACTTTTTGGACCTAAAACTGCACCTATTGGCCTTTAAAAACTTCAAGAACCTGAGAAGTTTTATTTCTTAAGGAACCATTTTTCCTAAAACAATAAATCTTCTAATTTTGTTCTTCAGTATGGTCCAACGTCCCAATAAAAAAAAGAACTAGAAACCAAGCAGTATAAAAATAATTTTAATAAAAGTATAATGCAATGAAAAATAAAATAAAATTGAAGTATTTCATAAAAAAATTTATTCTTTATTTTAAATAAAATTCCTAGCATAAAAAACGCATACCTTTTAATAAAATATTCAAATTCAGCAAAAAACAGAAATCTTAGTATAATATTCATAGAAAAAAATTGGATTGCATCTTGAAAATAAAATACAATGAAAACAATTTTTCTCATACTAAATAATAATAGAATGAAAAAAAAAAGAAAAGAAAATATAAAATACTGGAATGTTTTACATTCGTTGACAAGATTGAACATCAACATCTAGGAATGTACAGTATGAAATATATCGAGTGAGGTATTCTATATATAAACTTGTGCAGCGTTCAAGGCATCTGGTGTACTTGACATATGCTCCTCTATAACTTGACCAACCAACCAAAGAACGTATTACCCTTCAAGATTTATTAGATGACATTTTCTTCTCTATTTTATATAAATATAAGCTTTTGTATGAATGTGTGTGTAGTTTAATAAATATGTAGCAATTTTTTTGGGGTTTTTAATTTTGATATTTATTTTAAAAACTTAATTCCTTGTAAGTAGATTTTCCAATTTACCTTCTTAAAACTTCCTCTCAGGACAGTTTACCTTAATTTAGGGGTAGGTGCGATAAACAATTTTAAGGTAAGTGTAATTTTGATTGTTTAATCTAGCTTAATTTAGGGTAAGATCAAATTTCTTAAAGAATTATCCTAAGGACCAATTAATTTACCCTCATTATCCCAAAATTTCTCCTACAAAAAATTTATCTAAAGAACTCAGGATGCACAAAAAAAAATATATTCTGATAAATATATAAATTTATCTAAATTTTCTTTCAATAAAATGCAAAATATATAAGAAGAACTAGCTTTATAGAAGTATAAAATTTGAATGTATACATTTTTATATATATACTAAATAAAAAATTGAAAAGTACATTTTTTTTTATTGAATATATTTCGAATTTAATGGCCAACTATTTATATTTTCAAAACGAATAAAAGAAACTTTTTTTAAAATCAATAAATATAAATATTATTTCAAAAAATTTCATAACTACTTATGTTTTTTACCATGCTGATATTGAAATTTAAAAATTTCACTTTCAGTAAAACTTTTTTAACCTACTTTTGGTAGATGCGGGATATTATTATTAAATTGTAAAATATTGAAAACAAGAGGAAGCAAACTTGATTGCTTCATCATTCTCGATATATATTGAAATTATAATTGAAAGTTTAATCGTTCAATTAATCGAAATAGCGAGAAAGACAGACGATGTTATAAGTGAAAATCTATTATACAAACTTAACAATGTAAATTTTAATTGTTATTTGGTCCACGATGCATGCTAACGAATTATATTTCAGTTTTTTTAATATGATGCGGAGATTAAGAAATAATGGGTAATTTGTAACCAAAATATAGGTTAGGAACTTTTAAAATTTTAACTTATTGACTGACATATTTTGCAAGTTTTACTTTTTTATTATTGTTGAATTGGTGATCTAAGAGTTGTTTTAAAAACAAACTTCAAAGACAGGCGATAAGAGGTTTAGTTTACTCTTTATAGCTTTTAAGACTTTGAGCTGACTTAACCTATAAAATTATACGATAATTTGCTTTTCAAGTATTTTCAACTCACTTGACCCCAAAATGCTCTTAAATGAAAAAATTTATTATACAAAAATATCAGTTTTTACAAATATTAAAAAATTTAAGGAGCCCACATTTTTCAGTGTACATTAGGATACTTTTTTTTTAAACTCACAGCAATTCATTGATTATTTCAAATTTTACTGCACTAAGTACCTCCTGCACGTTTGAATAGAACAAATATTCACAAAATTAAACATTAAAATTTCAACTCACGATTTTTGCTAAATCATCAATAAAGATAACATTTATTTTTATTTTATCTTTAAAACATGTATTCTTAAGAATATTAGAAAAATTTTTTCGTATTTACTAAAAAACTTCACGAATATTATTACCTATTAATTATTAAATTTATCTGCATTGAACAAATATTTAGAAAAATAAGAAATATATTTGTGTACTTTCATACTTTTTTGTTTACAAAAAAATTCAATGTTTACGTCTATTAAATTAGTGTGGCTCGTTGCCAAAAGCCCTTTTTTGCAAAAAAAAGTAACAAAAGACTTTGTAAAATTCTGTTTAAAAGATGTATTTATTTATAAACTAAAGTTTATGTTTAACAATAGAGAGAATTTTTTATAAGACTAATTGAAGAAATAAAATTACACGTTTGGATATATAAGGTAAGGGCACGTATTTTGGGAAGATTCTGATGAATATTTCAGCAGGCAACTAAATTAAAAACTATTTTATTAAATATAATAAATTTCTTTTGTATAAAATTCTAAGAGTATCATAAATAAGAAAGTTTTAATAATAGAAAATTTCTTCCTTTTTTTTGAGCAAAACTTTATCAATAAAGTCGTGCCAGTAAAGTTGTGCCAATAATTTTTTTTTAAATATAGCTATAATATATTTTAAATATCCTATTTATTATATATAATTCTATATATGGAGTATTCCAGGTCAGCTCGACTCTGAAAATAAGTGACAGCCTAATATAGACCTTAATCAAAATTGTTACCCTAAATTGTTGTACAAAAAGCTCTTAAAATAACCACTAGTAATTATTTTCTACCAAAAGTTTAAGATTTCAAGAGCTTGCATGTATTTGTAGGATATACTTGTTAAACTATTAATAATAAAGCAAACTTTAAATTAACCATTAGTTTGATCATTGATTTATATATAATTGTTATTATTTGTTTGGCTTTAATCGATTTTCTTATACATATAAACCACAATAAATACTTTTGCTCTAATTAAATTTAATTACTCATTTCCTCAAGAATATAAAAAAAATTCTGTATAATTTTAAACAGAATAAATTTTTATTAAAAGAACTTTTTTAATATTAAAATCCAGAGCTTATGTTACTTTTTTTTATTATATTCAGTGTAAAAAAATTTCTAAATAAAATTAAAAACTTTAATTCATAATATTCTGTTATATATAGAATATTTAATTTATGTACGTTAATGCCAACATAATCATAAAGCTTGAAAACCACGATATATTCAACGTCTCTGAATATGAATATAATATCACGTGATAATAATAATAATAATATTAAATGCGTATACCTACATAATAACGGACAATATTGCATTTTGTATGCGTATATATTTTTAGGGGAGAGTTTCCTAATGTTAGATATCTGGATTTATTTTATTTTATGTTTTTTTGAAATTTTGAAAAAAATGGTTTTTGGTAAATTTAAGGCTTATTTAAAATTTACCCCTATATTTAGGGGATGATATCTCATTTTATTGAGGTAGTACGTAAAATTGATAAAGATCAATTAATATTACACCTTTGAAACACTAAAGAGTTAAAGAGTTAACATATAATTTAAGTTCGAAAACTATTAAATTCAATTACAAAATTTTTAATATAATTTTGACTGTCTCACATAAACTCTCCCTTAATTCATGTTTTTATACTATACAAATATATACGTCTGTTAACCTCCAACAAAAACCGTCTTTTAGGTACATATAAATTGAGATAGAGATAAATTTACTTTTCTGCTTGTGGGGAAATATTCCAGGATCTTGTGGGTTTCAGTAATTAACAAATGTGAGGATATACATTTTATATAGAGTTAAGACTTGTAGACGCTTTTATGTAAATGGCTTCACTTTCTTTTAAATATACCTAGAGATATTTTAAATTTTATTTTAATATTTTAATTTTATATAAAATCTCTACCTTTTTTTTTAATATACTTTTATTTAAATTTATGTATTTACTTTATTAAATAATTTTTCATAAAGATAGAGTAATTTTGTGTATATAATTTAAAATATAAATTTGAAATATATATATATATATGGGTTGATTCGGGTGATTTTTGTACAGATAAAAAGTTTTTATGGAAACTGGTAATCTTCTGATGCTGGAAACTAATTTTTATTCAAAGTCAAAAGCAGATATCGAAAACTTGACTTTGCAATTTTGTAAAAAAATGAATTATTAACGTGGAACATATTTATAGGAGGAGTACTCCAAAAGGCTTGAAAATCAAAGGAGGTGGGGTGGGGATTTTCAATTAGTCACAATGAGGGGTCGTTAATTTGAATAATTTTTAAAAATCTATTGAAATACTATTAAAATCCTAAATAAATAAAAAATAAAATGATTTATTACGAGAAAAAGCACTGTATACCTTACTTTAAGGGTTGATATTTCAATTACTAAAGTATGTAGGTAACAATGGACTTTTGAAATGAAAACAGTGATCTAAAATACCTATTGGATGTGTTTTTTAGCCTAAAAAATATGTACAGTTTTTACAGTCGAAAAATCAAAGTGTCCAAAAATTCTCAAAACAAGCTATAGAACAACCCAAGTACACATCTATTCATAAACATGCAAAAAAAATTATATCTCTTGTGTTTTACATACAATTTAAAAGATAAAAAAACGTATTTTCTGCTTTTTTAACTATAATATCGTAATTTATATGTATTGTTTTTTTTTAATCAAGATAAGATTCATGTCAATGATATATTTATAAATTATTATTTTAGTACTTTTTAGTTTTAATGATATAACTTAAACTGCAAAAATTATTTTAATAGTTTAGGTGGAATTTAATGAATTTAAAATAACTTTTAATGAACTTAAATTATTTATGGTTGTTAACCTGAATTTTCTGCAGAATATTCAATAATTATTGACAAAACACAGAAATATTCTGTTTTAAAAATAAGTAATTTATTTTTTCAAATAAAATAAAAAAAGGAATCAATTTTTATTTTCCTGTATAAAAATTCCAATGAATATAAATTGAAACAAAATAAATAAAAGAAATGTAAAATTTTAAAAATATTCTAAAATAAAAATGTACTTTATTTATATTTTACTTTATTTTCAAAAAAAAATTTTGTTCTTTGTTTTAGAGTGTACCACTTTGATTTAAGTCAAAACTGAAATAAAATTTTTGTTTTTCTATAAAAAATACTCGCATTTTCTTTCTTGTACTTGAAAAAGCTTTTTTTTTCCATACGTAATTTCCTTTAAAAAGTATACACAATATGTAAAAAATCATAAATTTTTTTTTAGCATAATATTTTACACTTACTAAAAAAAATACCACACTCTGCGTGAATAAAAAAAAACATCATTTTAAGTTATAACATACAAGTATTTTCATCTAAAACATCATTCATCATAATAAAAGTCATAAAAATATCTAGTAAACTTTTTTTTTGCCTTTTTTTGTAGTGTTAGTGCAGTGTATTTTAATACGTTTGATAAAATTTAAGATAAGTGCAATTATTTTGCATTTTTTGGGGTGTGTGGATTAATAAATGATTTTTTTGTATTATTTTTCTTGACTTTATGAGTTAGTTGATGTTTCGCGTTTTTAACTATACAAATAAAGTAGTGGTCTTAATAAATCAACAGATAAGCCAGTTGATGTTGAATACGCCTATTCAGACTGCGAAAGATGCAGCCAAATTAAAAACACCTCAGCAGATTGACCAAATGGTATAAAATGATCTTGTTCGAGATTTATGCCTGTCAAAAGAGCTTTCTGAATTTTTAGCTTCAAGATTAGGTGAGAAACATTTATTAAAACCGAAAAGGTATGTTATATTTTATTGGAAAAGGGAAACTTCTTCAAAAACAAGTACTAAAGCAGTTTTACTACATAATACAAATGTTTTAGCGCCTATTCCGGAAGCTCATTCTACTGTGCATAAAGATGAATATGAAAATATACGCAAAGTTCTTGACAAAAGAAAATACAAAGATTATAAATGGCAAGTATGCGGAGATTTAATAATCATAATTATTGTTTTAGGATAACAGCCTGGTATTACTAAATTTTAATGGTATGAGGTATTTTACTAGCTGCTTTTCAAATCTAAAATACATTTATGATGCTTCCAGAAATTCTTCTATCAAGTTCAAACTTCGAAAAACGACTTTAGATATTTCTGGACAGGATTAGTTAGCCACTCTATATGTAGGAAAACGGTGTAAGATACCTTAAAATTAGATTTTAGAGACTTCAGGCTTAGCAGAGTGATAAAAAGTTTTTCGGAAAATACTTTTATTTACTTAAGGAGTCGGAAAACGGTGTAATATGTTCTGGAAAACAGAGTTAGATTCAATTTCAAATCGGAAATTGAGGTAGGATGCTTCAAAAAGTTTTTCTAGCAACTCCAGACTTTGTAAAGCGGTTTTAGATAAATTGGAAATCAGTGTTAGCTACTCTTAAAATTTGAAATTGAGGTAGAGTGCTTTAAAAAGATCTTCTAGCAACTTCGTACTTCGGAAAACGGTGTTAGATACTTTGAAGAACGGTGTTAGCCCCTTTTTAGATCAGAAATTGAGGTAGGGTGCTTTAAAAAGATCATTTAGCAACTTGATGAATCGGAAAATGGTGTTAGCTACTTCTTAAATCGGAAATTGAGGTAGGAAAGCATGGAAGCGTATTTACGCTTAGAAAAATTGTGGACCGTAGTTCAAGCTCCACCAAGTGGTACAGTAGAAACAGATGCTGACAAAGTACAAGAAGTACGCTCAAAAATTTTGTTGTCATGTGAACCAGTAGCACGTATTCACTTTTCAAAGGATGACAGTGTGCCCACCATTTGGCAAAAGTTAAAAACAGCCTATGAAGACAAAGGTTTTATAAGGGAAGTTACTTTATTACGTGATCTATGCCAAACAAATCTTGAGGAATGTGGATCGACAGAAGATTATTTACATAAAATTTATTTATTGGTCGACAAATTAAGGAACATAAATATGAATATTCCTGATCGGATGTTAGCAGGTTTGTTATTGGCGGGATTACCGGAAAGGTACAGTATTTCATCCTTTGCAAAACGGTGTTAGATACTTTGGATAACGGTGTTAGCCCCTTTTTAGATCAGAAATTGAGGTAGGGTGCTTTAAAAAGATCATTTAGCAACTTGATGAATCGGAAAATGGTGTTAGCTACTCCTTAAATCGGTAATTGAGGTACGGTGCTTTAAAAAGATCATTTAGCAACTTGATGAATCGGAAAATGGTGTTAGCTACTCCTTAAATCGGTAATTGAGGTAGGGTGCTTTAAAAAGATCATTTAGCAACTTGATGAATCGGAAAATGGTGTTAGCTACTCCTTAAATCGGTAATTGAGGTAGGGTGCTTTAAAAAGATCATTTAGTAACTCGATGAATCGGAAAATGGTGTTAGCTACTCCTTAAATCGGAAATTGAGGTAGGATGCTTTAAACAGATCATTTAGCAACTTCATACTTCGGATAACGTTGTTAGATACTTTAAAGAACGGTGTTAGATACTTTGGAAACGGTGATATCTACTATTTAAATCAGAAATTGAGGTAAGATACTTTGGAAACGGTGATATCTACTATTTAAATCGGAAATTGAGGTAAGATATTTCAAATTTATCAATTTCATCCTTTGTAAAACGGTGTTAGATACTTTGAAGAACGGTGTTAGCCACTTTTTAGATCAGAAATTGAGGTAGGGTGCTTTAAAAAGATCATTTAGTAACTCGATGAATCGGAAAATGGTGTTAGCTACTCCTTAAATCGGTAATTGAGGTAGGGTGCTTTAAAAAGATCATTAAGCAACTTGATGAATCGGAAAATGGTGTTAGTTACTCCTTAAATCGGAAATTAAGGCAGGATGCTTTAAACAGATCATTTAGCAACTTCATACTTCGGAAAACGTTGTTAGTTACTTTAAAGTACGGTGTTAGATACTTTGGAAACGGTGATATCTACTATTTAAATCCGTATTTGAGGTAGGGTGCTTTAAAAAGATCATTTAGTAACTTGATGAATCGGAAAATGGTGTTAGCTACTCCTTAATTCGGAAATTGAGGTAGGATGCTTTAAAAGGATCATTTAGCAACTTCATACTTCGGATAACGTTGTTAGATACTTTAAAGAACGGTGTTAGATACTTTGGAAACGGGGATATCTACTATTTAAATCGGAAATTGAGGTAAGATACTTCAAATTTATCAATTTCATCCTTTGTAAAACAGTGTTATATACTTTGAAGAACGGTGTTAGCCACTTTTTAGATCAGAAGTTGAGGTAGGGTGCTTTAAAAAGATCATTTAGCAACTTGATGAATCGGAAAATGGTGTTAGCTACTCCTTAATTTGGAAATTGAGGTAGGATGCTTTAAAAGGATCATTTAGCAACTTCATACTTCGGATAACGTTGTTAGATACTTTAAAGAACGGTGTTAGATACTTTGGAAACGGGGATATCTACTATTTAAATCGGAAATTGAGGTAAGATACTTCAAATTTATCAATTTCATCCTTTGTAAAACGGTGTTAGATACTTTGAAGAACGGTGTTAGCCCCTTTTTAGATCAGAAATTGAGGTAGGGTGCTTTAAAAAGATCATTTAGTAACTCGATGAATCGGAAAATGGTGTTAGCTATTCCTTAAATCGGTAATTGAGGTAGGGTGCTTTAAAAAGATCATTTAGCAACTTGATGCTTCGGAAAACAGTGTCAGCTACTATTTAAATCGGAAATTGAGGCGGGATGCTTTAAACAGATCATTTAGCAACTTCATACTTCGGAAAACGATGTTAGATACTTTAAAGAACGGTGTTAGATACTTTGGAAACGGTGATATCTACTATTTAAATCCGTAATTGAGGTAGGGTGCTTTAAAAAGATCATTTAGTAACTTGATGAACCGGAAAATGGTATTAGCTACTCCTTAAATCGGAAATTGAGGTAGGATGCTTTAAAAGGATCATTTAGCAACTTCATACTTCGGAAAACGTTGTTAGATACTTTAAAGAATGGTGTTAGATACTTTGGAAACGGTGATATCTACTATTTAAATCGGAAATTGAGGTAAAATTCTTCAAATTTATCAATTTCATCCTTTGTAAAACGGTGTTAGATACTTTGAAGAACGGTGTTAGCCCCTTTTTAGATCAGAAATTGAGGTAGGGTGCTTTAAAAAGATCATTTAGCAACTTGATGAATCGGAAAATGGTGTTAGCTACTCCTTAAATCGGTAATTGAGGTAGGGTGCTTTAAAAAGATCATTTAGCAACTTGATGCTTCGGAAAACAGTGTTAGCTACTCTTGAAATCGGAAATTGAGGCAGGATGCTTTAAACAGATCATTTAGCAACTTCATACTTCGGAAAACGGTGTTAGCAACTCTTTACATCGGAAATTGAGTTAGGGTGCTTCAAAAAGCTCTTTTAGCAACTTTAGACTTCGGAAAACGTTGTTAGATACTTTAAAGAACGGTGTTAGATACTTTGGAAACGGTGATATCTACTATTTATATCGGGAATTGAGGTAAGATACTTTAAAATACTCTTTTATCAATTTCATCCTTCGTAAAACGGTGTTAGATACTTTGAAGAACGGTGTTAGCTATTTTTTAGATCGGTAATTTAGATATGATGCTTTAAAAAGATCATTTTGCAACTTCATGCTTCGGAAAACGGTATTAGATACTCTTTAAATTAGAAATTGAGGTAGGATGCTTCAAAAGCTTTTCTAGCAACTTCAAGTTTCGGAAAAAGGTGTTAGATACTTTGCAAAAACGGAAATTGAGGTAGGTTACTTCAAAACGTTCAAGCAACTTCATACTTTGAATAACGGTGTTAGCCACTTTTTAGATCGGAAATTGAGGTAGAGTGCTTTAAAAAGATCATTTAGCAACTTGATGCTTCGGAAAACGGTGTTAGCTACTCTTTAAATCGAAAATTGAGGTAGGATGCTTTAAAAGGATCATAATTTCAGTTGAATTGCGCGATTTTCACCGTAAATTTCGGTCGTTAAACCGAATTTCATGAAAATCACAGTTGTTCATCTTCTACCCAAAAAAATAACTTTAAGATGCCAGAGTCTCAGAAATACGTTTTTTTTTTTCATTACACTCTAATATATATATATATATATATATATATATATATATATATGCATTTAATTAAAATATAATTACTTATAATTTCTCTTCAATAAATATATTTATGACAACTAATTTAAAGTAATTTATATATATTTTGATAAATTATCATTGTGTGTGTGAAAATAATAAATTGATTTATTTCAATGATAAGTACTATATTTATATGATTGATGAATGGTACTGCATTTTATTCAATTGAATTCAATTTATATATTTTTCGATGTACTTTGAGTAATTGAATTTTACTTTATTTTTTTAAAAGTAATATGGAAAAACTAGAAACTAACATTTTAAATTGAATTTAATTTTCAGAAACTGATATTTATTACGAAATAAAATAATTTTTGATTTATCGGAATATTTATTGTCATTTTAAAAAATTCAAAATAACGCCAAGTTTTCATGACCTATGTATATTAGTTCTTTCAGAAAAATCTATTCTAAAATTCTTCGACCACAAGGTTAAAATCATACCATTTTCATTTCAATTATTCTCTTTGAGGTAGCTAATTATGAAAATTTCTTCAATTTGCAAACAGAATTCAAAATTACCAAACTAACAGTATTTTACTAACTATTTTCACTAGCAATCATCAAAATCTTTGTTTTAGATCAATTCCTTTGAAAGCTCCTTTATTATTTCAAAAAGCTCTGTATAAGCTTATTTCTCTATTCTAAATTACATATTTTACAAAGCTTTCATTTTATATACCTTCTTCAAAATGAAATAATTTATTTTTCTGAAAATTTATGTAAATTATTATTATTCTTTAGTACAGTTAATTACCTAAATATATGAAATATTGAAATATTTAATTTAAATATATGAAATTATTCATTTGTAAAGACTTTGTAATTACAAAGATGTAAATGTTCAAAGAAAATAATATTTTAGGCATTATAAAAATTTGTAATTATTTAATATTAGTTAGAATTGTATGAAAAACTCCAATTTTTTTAAAATAAAATTGATGCTTTTCTAGATTTTAATATAGCAGTAATCTGATATTTCCAATATTTTTTATATAAAATTCATGTATGAAATGACAAGTTTGACAGATTATTTATTTTTTTTTTTATATTTGAGTCAGCATAATATATATTTGTCTACTATGCATGAAATTATATTTTCTAAATATTTTTCTTTCTTTATTTGTATATTGAGTTATTCATTTTTTTCAAAAAATGAATTTTTAGTTTTTGGAATTATTTTTGCAATATTTAAAAATATGATTTAATTTTTTGAGCGAAAAATACAACAAAAATTAAAGAAGATGGTTCCTATCAAGTTTTGTAAGCATTTGCAAAATAATTTTAGGGTACTTCAAAACTAAAAAAATTGTATCGACTTGTAGAATGTTTATTTAGTTCTAAACTAAAGACGCTCTACATACCCGCAGGAGATCCAAAGTTACGACAAATTATCTATCTTTACTACACGCCAAAATAGATCCGAACTTTGTTTACGCTTGGGATACAAGTCCTGGGAAAGATAACTCGTCTTCAGCCCAATCCTAAATCTCAAGAAACTGTAGCAAATTTTACCAGTTTTAGAAAAAAAAAACTGCGAAAAAATTGTATTATGAATTTCATCTAGAGCCCTAAAAAACGTATTAAAATCCAAACTTACACCCAAACAACCCCATATACACACATAATTCAATAAGATTAATAAAAAAACCGTCTATTTCACCATACATTAAAAAAATAAAACTGTGTGTAAACGTCTGCATAAATTTTTCTTCACAAACATTAACCATATGTTATTTTATATTTTTCCACCGAATAAGTAATATTTCATTTCACTTATAATATACTATATTTCAATTTACTTTTTTTATTCAACGAAATAAGTTACATAATATATTTTCAGTTATATGAAAAATCTAAAAATGTATTAAATTTAAAAAATATATATGCATAATTATATAAACAAATGAGTTTTCTTTTAAAACAGTGAATATGAAATCGAATACTCTCAATATTTAGCATATGGTACGTTTTGCATAAAAAAGGCTAATAATAATATGTGATTTTATAACTGTAAAAAAAATTTTATATATATGAATTTTTATTATGTTTTATAAAATTTTCCACATTTATACTTGAGATATAGAGGAAAACTTATTCGATACAAATCGAATCTATAAACTTATACGTTTTTATGAGGTATTAAGCTTAATATAGGATGAAAAACAGGGGGTTCAAATATATATGATAAATTCAGTGAAGTAAGAGAGACTTTATATAGGAAATTGGTATGATGAATTATGTATCTTTTATACTACACTATGTTTCGATATGTGAAGCAGTTGCTTAGTTTATATAGACTCTCGAAATTGATCGCTCAAATGTACATGCGTATATTTTAAGGTATATCATATTGTAAGGCTTTGTTTGGTTTGAATTTTATAATATTCTATTTGTGCTTTTTTATATTTTAGACTGGTTTATGATAAAATATTTTATATCTTTGTGGTAGAAGATGGTTTATGTATTCAGTGGGGAGTTGGGGTGATACCAAAATTAGACAAAATTGATAAATAAATTTCTAAATCAGTTAACAAACAGATTTTTGAATTATGACTAACATTTTTAAGTATAAAATTTGCCAACCTGTTTAATATTCAGAACCCTAAAATCAAGTATACGAATTTTTAATTTAAAGTCTAGGTTAATATATTAAATATAAACGAATCTATCTATCAACATTAATTAATGCTAAAAGCTTAAAAATAATTTCATAATTAAATTTTAAAAAAAATTTCAAATTTATACTCACTTAATTTTATATAAAAAAGTCATTAAAATTTTTTTATAAATTTTCTAAGTGACGTTATTAAATAGAAAAAAAAATATATAAAGTCTAGTACGTCATTTTTTGTCTGATGGTTTGAAAAATAAAATTAAAATTCAAGAAAATTTTTATTATAATTATTTAAATCAAGGGATATTAAATTTTAATATTTTAATTAAAATTTTAATTAAAAAAAATTTTATATCTTTTTTTTATCTTGTGTAAATTATTAAGAAATTATTAAATTTTTTGTAAATACATTATAATAAATTACATATTAGACTGGCAGTGACCAAAAAAAATATAATTTATACGTTACTTGCTAAACTCAATTGATTTTTCTTGTGTGTAATTAAATTCAAGCAGACGAAAAAAGAAGCTTACCTGAAACAAATGAATTTTTTATTAATTATTTGTAATTTTACTAACTAATGCATAAAATTTTTTGCAATTAAAAAGACTTTTAGCGGAATTAATCAAAAACTTTTTTTTTAACAAGGAGATTTGCTAAGTCGTGTAATTAAAGTTACTTTAATAACAGCTTTTTAAAGAGGATAATATTTAAAAGTTTTAATCGTTTAAAACCATTTTTTTATATTTCTATCCTTTTTCAAAATTAAATAAAAATTTTTTTTCTTGTGAATTTTTTAAAATTATTATTGATCCGAATAGTTTTTTGCTGTAGTAGTTAATATAAAATATGAAACACGTTTAGTTGAAAAAATGGTGTCATATTTATGGTCTAATTTGAATCAAAAGAGTTTCAAATTCATGATGATAAAATTTTTTATCAAAAGCAGTTATAAAATTGAGCCTCCATGACAAATTTTAGTTCCAAATATTTAATTCTCAATTTTTAGTAGCCAATTTTATTTTTTGGTAATTTTTTAAAAGTAGTAGATAATTTTTCCTAATTTCTACTATACCTTATGGTGGGTAACTGTAATTTTCGGTAAAAACGGATCTAATAATCTTACTCAGTATTCCAAAAAAACGTAAATAATCATTAGAAAATTTTATAGAGTTATCAGCAAAAAAGGGTTCAGACCTACACTAAATACAATTTTTTTTTATATATTAATTATAATTATTAGTTTCAAGTTTTCATATCGATTTTATACTATTTTTAACTTTTCAAATTATACATTTTATAGCAAATTGATTTTTATTTTAATTAATTTAACAGATGATATAAAATATTCTAAACTGTCGATTAAAATAGATATCTGAGAATAATATTTGTCAATCAATTCTAAATTTACATTATTAGAGTACAAAAAGATTTTTATTGATAAAATTATTGACACATATCAACCGTTCAGCGACAATTCCTTACAATAAATAGCTATTTATGATACAAGGAGCGAAAGTAGTTGATTATTTCAAAGCTTGTTATGTAGTGAAAAAACAGTCAAAAGACCCCAAACTTTAGATTATTCAATTACTATAACTCTCGGTGACTCTGATTTCACCTAAATTCATTTTTAACTAAAAATTTCACGATGCAAACATCAAAATAAATTTTTAATTAACTTTAACGTATGTACTACAAATAAATAAATAATATCCTTTTCAAATATATGTTCAAAGAAAAAAAAAAATTTGTTAATATTTAAAAAAAAAAAAAATATTTATCTGCAACTGGTGCGTTATAAAAAGTCAAACGACATAGCCAATATGTCCATAAATACCGAATGTTTGTTATATATATTTATGAAATTTTAACCAATGGAATAATAAAAAAGTAGTGTATATATGGATTAAAAAAAATAAAGCGAGTTTTTAGATAAAAATTTCATATATGATATTTAAGCTAAAACAAAAATATGAAAAATAAAAGAGATAAAATATTTTTGTTAAAAGTTTTTTATAAATGTGAGTAACAGACGAAACACATAACTTTGAATTATTAATCAGTTGTTACAGCTTACTGAAAGTTACAAAATTTCCAATATTACAAGGTTACTTACTTCCTTGTTTAGAGGTAAGTTATATACCATTAAAGAGCCTCGAATCAAAATAATTTCATCTCTGTCAGGCTCTTTGTGTCTTTTATATATAACCTTTTGTTTAAATGTATTAGTTTCTGCAGGAAGTTGCTATATATCCAGAAAACTCGACCATTTACTTGGAGTTAAATTTCTATTACGTGTTTATGAAATACTAACTCGTTAATTTTTAGAGATGTTCATTTCTCTTGTTTGGATTATTTTAAATGCGTCATTTTCAAGATTTAATGTTCATTTATTTTATCTTTCATTTTGATCAAAAATATAAATATTTTGTCCTTATTGTCTTGTTTTTACTCATATTTTACTGGTGAAATTTGGATAGGACATTTTTTTGTTGATTGAATCTGCAGCAAGTTAAAAAAAAAATAAAAAAAGCTTTTACAAGTGTTTTTTAGGGTATCTGTAGTTTTCGTATTTTTAATTCACAAATCGTACTTTCAGAATATTATATAAGAAAAATCATGTGTACAGAGTAAAATTGGCACAGTTTTTCTGTAATTTCACTTTGAACAAGTTTATACGAGAGCCAATTTAAAATCTTAAGGTCAGCATACGGCCCCAGCACAAATTTTACAACCAGGTTACTTAAACATCAATTTTACTATTCTAAGTTTTTTCATACTTTTATTACAAAATTACATCGTATAAACATTAATGAATTTTACAGGTCACATAATCAAAAAATGAACAGTTTCAGTTTTACAACCACTTTCCAGCATAAGTTACAGTAATAAAAATTAGTTAAAATTTAAAAACATTAAAATTCATTATAACATGCAACTATTATCCATACGTGAAAAATTAAATCTTTAAATAATTATAATATCTCTCAAAAGCATAAAATCAGCTTATGCTAATTAAAGAGAATATAAAATTAATACAAAAGCATATAAATTTAATTTTAAATCCTGATTAATCTTTTTGAAAATTTTATTCAAATTATTTCTGACAGGTAAAATTTTTACTTTTTTTTGCTTATAAGCACGTTTTAGAACTCATGAAGCTAATAAAATGGTTTTTTAAAAAAGTCTATGTGTGTCTCTCCAAGTCACGTGACTTAATTAAATACTGGTTGGAGTTGGATTCTCTGATAAATGTTTTATAATTTTTTATATTCTTTAGGGTTCAGTTTGTAAAAAAAAATTGAAATTTTAAAGCTAAGAGTTAGGGTAATATTTTTCAAGCAATAATTCAGAACTGTAAAAAAGAGTGAATTTTGACAAAAAATATTTTGAAATTTATTTGGTAACCCATCCATCCAAAAGTTTTTGCAAGTATTATTTCTTAAAATAAAATTGAAAATATGACTTAAATCACCGATTTCTAGCTTCAAATATCAAAATTAAAGTACCTTAAAATTCTAAATAAATTTTGCAAAATAATTGTATTTCATTTTTAGTATTCTTACGTGTCTTTTTTTTAAAATTTTATACATATTTTTCTATAAAATAAAGAGAATTTCATTTTTTATCGAAATTACATTTTAAATATTAATGTAAGTGGTTATTAACTTCATAAAAATTTAATGTACAATTTACTTTAAACTCCTTTTTTCTATGTATTTTTATTTTGAAGATAATAAATTGAAAAAATAAAATTTATTATTTTGAAAATTGGTTTTTTTTTTGTTATAGTATCAATTTTAAAGTAATTGCTTTTTCAAATAGAAAATAAAAATAAATGAATCTGAATTGGAAGTTACAATTAATTTTTTTATAAACAGTAAATTCTGATAGAATAAAGGAAAATTTTGACGTCAATTTTATCCTGAATATTCATAGCAGAATTTGCATTTGTGAAATAAGTTTCAGAATGGGTTTTTAGAAACAAGACTCAAACTGGATCTTTTTTAATATCAAAGTTGTTACAAACATGGCATCCCTTGTGGGGAATGTCAAATTTTTTAATATAAAATATTTTTAATATCGTCTAGAAAAGCAAAAACAATATTTTGTATTTGCTAACTGCTAATAGTAAAACCTCATTTTACTCATATACACTGAAAAGAAATACACTTGCAGCTAGTGGAAATATTTCACTAATGAGATTTCTTTTGCCACAAGCGAATTTTTTCAGTGTACATTATATTGTCAAGAAACGTACAAAAAATTAAATTACTTATTATTTAATGTTTGTAAAAGAAAATTTATAAACAAAACAAACAAACAAATTCTGTTTTATGCGGATTAAAACAATAAATAGTAAAAAAGAAAAACCATGTTTACTTAATAATTTTTAAAAAATAAAGTAATAAAACGTCAATTCAAAAAGTAAAAAAAAAGTATAACAAAATAAGTAAAGAAAAATGTACATATAAAAGAGAAGAAAAGAAGGTTATAAGGTGATCCGGATAATCCTGTAATCTGGCAGATGGTGGCTGACTGTCAGATTACGACTTTTTACTTCAAACAGTAAGTAAAAAGTGTATATATATTTCTTAAGATATTTTTTTTCTCTTATAATACCATTTTCTTGTATCGAATTAGTTTTAATGCAAATTTTATACCTTAAAAAACTTATAAATTAGTTTTTTATAGATTTTATGAGTTTAACCGTTAGCTTAATTGACTTTTTTTGCGTTAGAGTGTAGGGTAAAGTATAATAAGTAAAATTTTTTTTACTGTTATTATTATTATTATTAAAATATGTTGGTATTACAAATTGTAATTAAAAAAGTAAAATAAAAATATAAATTTACGTTATGTATATTAGGTTGGTTAGTAATTAAAAAATAACTACCAGCCTAATATACACGTACCCATAAAACCAAAGTTTATTTTACAATATAATTTAATAGAAAATTTGCATAAAGTTAAATATTAAAAAACCACAAATTATATATTCCAAGTTTAAACCAATAAATTAATATAATCTTTTTCTATATACAATATTTCTGTCTCTCTCTTTTATTTATATTAAAATTTTCAATAAATGTACATACATAAACTGGTATATTTATATTTTTTATTTATTCATTTTTACGAATAATAATTGAATATTTTATATATATTAGACTGATTATAGTTTAAGAAAATTTGTAAAGTAAATTTTCCAGATTCGTGAATCAGTAAATCGAAAAAGTTTTGTCTCTAAGAAACTTATATACCTAGAATTAACAATAAATTAAAAACATATAAATGAGATTAACTCTAAAACATGTAATATTATGATAAATCTAAATTAAATACACTAAAATTAACAATTAATTAATAACTCAATGAATTATTACGATATCATCTAATCTCGTTAATGCTAAATTCATTTGAAATTTACATTTATAACCAAAGAGAGATAGAGAGTTGGATATAGTAAATCAGGGAGATGCACTCACACAGAGACGTTAAATTTCGTCTCATCTTCATTATATTTTATAGATAAATCAAATATTGAAGCTTATATAGATGAAAATTTATTTAGTTAGATTTATCTTATATTTGTGTTAATTATAGTGATGTCTTTAAGTATGTGTTTGATATGAATAATATGAGCTATTTATTTAAGTAGTTTAATCAATAAAAAGTCAGACATAAAATTTTTTGGGGTGAAATATCATGGATTAACCCATATATACTTACTAAAAACTAAATGTTAAACTTTTCTCTCTAACATCACAGTAAATTATATCCTTTACATTTGTTAATCATAAAATGAAACATTTTAAAAATTTAATCAGACTCGTTTGTTACTTAACAAAGTAGAAACAAGTACTTTAAATTAAAATATAAATTTTCTAAAAAAAAATAATTATTTTTTCTCTAAACTAAAAAATAACATTAATTGAAATAGTTTTTTTTATATAATAAGAAAAATTACAAAAGTATTTACAAAGTTATTGTCATTTTACAAAAACTCACATATACTTAGAAAGATGAAGTATAAAAGTTATTGCAGTAATATCAGAAGAAATTTCTCAAACATGAGATAGTTTTAGTAATTTAATCGGATGATAGTAATATTACTACAGCTGGTATTAAACATTAAAACTTATGTATGTTTAAACTAACGAAATTTTAAACTCGTGACGTACAACCTTAATTGTAACTTTTGTTTTATATTTTAGATAATTAAATTTTTTAATGTAAAATGATATTTTTTTGACTTTTGTTTTGATTCAAAGAAAACAGTTTAAATTCTTTGATCAAATTTGTCAAAAGATTTTTTTGTTTTCATTTTTTTTTCTTTTAGTATTAAATTTCAGAATTTTTACCCGAGTAGAATTAAATAAAGGCTTGCCGGTGTAAAATTGGCCCACCATTGGCTGGTTTGGTTTTTTTTAAATGATTCATGCTATTTAAAAAAGATTTGACTTAAATTTGACCTACAGGCATTTCAGGCGAATTCGCATTTTGAATTGTAAGGTACTGTTAAAGTTTACACCCTGTTTTATCTTCTAAAGTTCCTAACATACACAAATTTTTTACTGAAATTTCGACTACCAGCCTAATTTGCATAAATCATTAGAATATTTTAAAAACTCTAACAACGTATATGCTAATTGTTTTTTACTAAAAATAAAGAAAAAATTTATCGTTTTATTATTAAAATTAAGTCCTTTGTTTAATAAATGCAAATATAATAAGAAAATAAAAAGTTTTTTTTTAAATTTAATACACAAAATTTAAACACAATTTATGTTGAACGCACATAATTTATTATGCCTGTTTACACACTGGACATATGAAGCTAAATGAGAAATTATAGCTCTTTTATGTATAAATTTTTTTTTTATATTAACATTTTGTTCTGCCTGTGTGTATAAAATTAAAATTTAATACAAATTTTTTATAATTATGAACTGAAAGTTTTTTTTTATTATTTGAATATTGAAATGTCTTTATTATTTTTTTTCTTTTTTCTTTTTAATTAAAAGACAAAACCTGTAGCCAGATAATTTTATTTTTTTAATGATAAAAGAAAAAATTTTTAATAACTTTTTTTTAATTTAAATAATAAATAACTAGGAATTTCAAATATGCATCAAGGATTTTTCTAAGAATTTATTTATTATATTAAATTTTTTTTTTTATATATTTTTTTTTTTTTTTAGTTATTTTACATTTTTTTATGAACGTCAACTGTAGGGGTGTATGGTTACCCGAAATTTTAAGTATTCGGTCCAATTTTTAGACTTTACTTAGATCAGATCTGGTCTGATCAAGATTGGGATTTAATTTTAAATGTCTATAAAATATGCATCCATAATAACAATCGTGATACTGAATAACATCGTGCTTAATTTAATTTTCGCAAAATATATAATATTACGTGTTCGTGCCTTAATTATATAAGAAAATTCTATATTTAATAGAAATCTAAATATTAAATACACACAAGAGAACATTATAATATCGGCCTAACAAACACATATAAAAACTTTTCTCAAAATTAAATTTACTTGATTATTATTCAAAACACAATTTTCTTTTCTTCATAAACGCATGAATATTTTGAATCGTATTCTAAATAAATTTATATAGTTTTATATAAAAATTTTATTGTTTTGGTTGAAATTATGAAAATTTTGTTTATTTTTGTGTCTGTTTGCATTTTATAAACTTTTGTTTAGTATATATGCAATATTATTTTAATATTAGAAGCCTCTTTTGAATTTGGGCATTTTTAAGTAAAATCTATATAAAGTTTATGGGTCTTTCAATTACTTTTGAAATATTTGCACTTGATTTTATAGGAATACCCTAACAACTCGATTTTCTAATAATGTAGATAATGGTGTCACTTTGACCTAAGAAATCGGATTTTCGTGGTTTAAAATTTTGTTTACCCAATTGGCGCTCCGGGGGGTCAAAAAACGTGTTTTTTAGGGTTTTTTTGGCTTAATTTAATATATCAGCTAGAACAACACCAAATTGTCTCATATTGGGCAAAGAGGAGCCTTCGTAGGACCAGTCAAGAGGCTCAAGGGCCAAGAAACCGCAGTCTGGGACACGAAAATGCCTAGTAACGTCCAAAATTTACTGACAGTCTAATTTCTGTTTGAGTACTAATAAATTAAAATTATTTCATGCAACAAAATTAATAAATTTTTTATTTAAGAAAAATTAAATTCTGTTCAAGATCTCAAAAATCCGAAAAATAAGATAAAAAAATTGAGTTACAATTAATTTACTGCTTATAAGATAAATTTAAGTGAAATTCATTTAAAAATACCCATTTTAAATTCCAAGTATTTTAACCTTCATGAATGTTTATTTACGTTAGTTTTCAAAATAATAATAATTATTATTTATATTTAATTAAAAAGTTTTTTATGCAAATTATTCATTATATTTTCAAACAATTAAATAATTAAACTAGTTTGAACATTTGAAAATTTTTTTTTTTTTCAAGTCGGATTTTTATGAATTATTCAAGCATATATGAAATTTCATTTCTAGGAAATAAGATGTATTCCAAGAATTCATTTTTTTTCTTCGGTCTTCATAAGAAAAAAAAAATAAATGAAGAAAATATTTTTACATTTTTTTTAAGCTTTATAAATCCGATTTATCTCGTTTTTTCTTTTTAAATCCTTTATTTTTTTTTACTAAAAAGAAATTTTACTTTTGTTATGAAAAAAAAAACTTTTACTCAAGGAGCGGTACACTTGGCGCCCAGTAACTGTGTGCCAAGTGTTTGACCGGTGCCCTCCCAGTGTACATTAAAAAAATGGCACCCATTTTAGTTAATTTTGTTTGATAAGGCTGTTTAAACTTACGACCGATTAATTAAAAGATTACAAACCTTTATTGATACTCATAAGCTTCATAGCTTTCGCAAAACAAATTTATTTGCAAATAAAAACTATAAATTCTTATTTTTTAGCTATTAAAGCCTTATTAAACGAACATTGATCGAACACTAGCTCACGACGCACAGATGCTGTGCATCGAGTGGACCGCCCCTTGATTTTATTCAATATAATAATATTTTAACTTTGAAAAAATTATAAGTTAAATCTTAAGGCATTGTAGATAATCTCTATTTTGTTTTGCATTTTCTAGTTTATTTACGACAAAAAAATGGATAAATGTAAAAAATATTTACTTTTTTGGAGTATTTAAGGGCTAAAATTCCTATAGTTTCAGTTTATCATGAATCAAGAATCTAAAATTTTTCCTAAAAAATCTGCATAAATAAAAAATTTATTTTTCACACAACACCTCAAATTAAATATTTAAATTCTTCCTGAAGTACATCACATTCATACGTTACAGTAAATTATGTCAGTAAAATACATGAAAATGAAAATTTAGTTACTGCACGTGGTCACATACACCTACGAGTATTAAATATACGACATCAACGAGTTTGCATTTAAAAGCGTTTAATGCATATTTTTGCTTTATCATAATGGTTTTCGTTCGTGTGGATAATTGATAATGTCAATGTTTTTCTCGGTATTCTATTTTTTTTTCTTTAGTTTTTGTTGTATAGAAAAAAAATGTACTGTAAAAAAATATATTTTACTAAAATAGCGTGAAATTATAAGTTTAAAATTATAAATATGTATAGATTAAGGCTAATTGACATTGATTAGACATATTTAGCCTGAACAATAATAATGTTATTATTTAAATATTGTGGATAGCAAAAACAGTTTATGTTTACCTCAATAATGTTTAAATTAAGTTTGACGTTATTCAATTTTTCTCTTCACTTATATGTTTTAATAAATTACAATGTCTGACTGTTTATTGATTTTACTACTTAATTTTTATATTTTTAATTTTATGTGACATAAATATTTTTTAAAATAGATATTTTTCGCTGTATATATTATTTATGAGAGTTATTAATTTATAAAGAAATAATGTCTGACTTTTTATTGATATTTACTACTTGCTGTATTTATTATTTTTCTTGTATAAATAAAAGAAACCTCAATTTCGTGTATATTAGTGCTTCTAAGTTTCGTAACTTAACTTAGTCGCGCGCGCTATCGCGCGCCGTAATAAGTCTGTAATATTCAATCAGGTGGTAAGGGTAATAAGATTAAGTAGGTAAGATTTACTTAGGGGCTAGGAGGGGGTGTGCGCTGGATCCAGTTTTCAGGCAGGATCTACAAACGCTGTAAATGGAAGTCGCAATTAAACCGCAATGATAATCTATAATATTTATTTATTATTCTTATAAAGAAAAAATTTTAAAAAAAAATTATTAAGAATAACGAAATGTAAATTTATACTTCTCTTTAGCAAATATGATCGCTAAATTTTGAGTGTACATTGTTATCAGTATAACCATGGTTACCAAAAAAATCAATTTTTATAAACAAAATTTAACAAATAATTCCTACAGAGGTGTTCAATTCTTATTGGCCATTACGTCAATACAAAAATAATTTTCAGCCTATTATTAGCTTATGAATGCACAAAATTTTTTACAAAACCTAAAATAATAGTAAACGATTAATGACGAATGAGTATGAAGGTCTTCGAAACGTGGGCAATTTATTGAAAAAATAAAACAAATAATTGTTAGCTTAAAAATCAAATATTTTTATTTAACATTGTTAGAAATAAGTTTATGTATCGAATGCACCTTTTATTTGTTGCAAAAAAATAGTAAATTATTTTTAATTTTTTACTAAAATTTTAAGGACAAAGGTGATATAGTTCTTACATATTTAATTAACTGTTTTCTCACATTTTGGAGTCACAAATTAAAGGTAAATATTTTGTTATTTTATTTATACATAACAATTAATTTAAATTTTTTTGAAAATTTGGCCCAATAATTTAATTTTGTTTATTTTCTTTTGTAATGCGAATACTCATAAATAAGATCACAATTAAATGATTTACTTTCTTATAGGATCACACAATTTTTTATAATACATTTTATATCTTATTACTCTATAGATTTAAAAATTTATTTGTGTATCTGTGTGTCTATGTGTACAAATTTTGGGCTTTTATAAATAAATAACTAAAGATACGCCAAACCAATTTACATAAAACCGGTGTCAAAATTTTTTGAAAGTTCGTTAAAAAGTGAAATAACTAAAAAATACAAAGAAATTTTAATGTCGCAATTGGTATTACTTGATTTGGGACTAATTTATATACACTCAGTTAAATTTTTATTCAAAACGGACGTATCCTTGAAAAGTTATAAAATATATTTCGAGAATATTAGACGGTAAAAAAAATTTTTGATTTTTTTTTTTATTTTTTTATTTTTTTTACAATATGCAGAATAAATATAAATCAACGAGTACACGAAAATTACTTGATTTTGCATAGATATAATAAACTCAGGATTTACTGAGAACTTTTTTTGTAGTAGAACATTATTTTTTTTTTTTTTAAACATCGAGAATTTACTAAAGAGGCCATGCTCACCTATAACTTTTCTAGAAAAGTTCTGAAAAATAGTTATTGTAAAAAAACAGCACGGCCAGGCTGCTTTGCTTGAAATTTTTTTGTTGCTGGAATTTTCAAGCAATTCAAGCAACTGCTTAAATTTTCAAGCAAAGCAGCCTGGCCGTGAGTAGTTGCACATACGGGAACTTCAATTCAACTTCACTCGAATTGAAAAAAATTTTTTTTTATGCAACACTATGCTAGACTATGCTAGAGTATTTATAATTCTTAGGTCTGAGTAGATTTATAGCAGAGTTTCATTAGATAAATATTTGGGAAAATTCTAACTTAATTTTTGGATTCCATGAAAAATTTTACGATATTCTTCCTTTTCACATAAATTTTAGATGTTTTTGAAACGCAAAAAAAAAAAGAAAATTTATAAACATGCAATTTTTAAAAATAGCATTTTCTTTTTTTGCCTTGCCTTTCAGAAATGTTTTAAAACTTGCCTAACTATGCTAGTTGTTACATATAATTAGGTAATAAACTGCTAATTCTTTTGACCTATTCAGGTTTATTTATGTCCAGGTCCCAGCTCATCTAATTGAACATAGAATTTCGAGGCTCTCTAATTTTGCGAAGCTTGTAGCCTCATGGGCAGAAACAAATGGTTTTGTGTTAAATACAAAAAAAACTCAAGCACTAGTTTTTGGCTTCTTTCATAGTTTAAAACTATTTAAGGATTTACTTAATATTCCAACGATTCCTGTTAGTTCTAATGGTGATAGTGTTCATTTCATTGATAAAGAGTCAAACCTGGGAGTGATTCTTGATACTTTACTTTCTTGGTCTCCTCAGATTCATCGAATAACCAAAAAGGTAAATAGCGTACTCTATGGTCTCAAAATCATCCAGAATTGCACCTCACAATCACTAACTAAACGCCTTATGGAATTTGTTGTGGTTCCTCATTTGGTTTATGCCTCCAATTGTCTATGCGCGCCTTAGCAGAAACTTTCTAATGCCGTTATATACGCCATTCAGGATGCAATTAAATTTAATGCGTTATGAGTCTCGTACGTGCTATTTCGCTTCCTTAATAATGTACAGCTTCGTACATTTAAAACAAACGCCACTTCTTTTGCCAATTATCACACTATATAAATCGGATAAGCCTTCTCGTGGTCTTCGCATAGATTTAAAAATACCTTCTGTTTCGCGAAGTTGGGGTCTCAACTCATTTCAAGTAAAATATGACAGATTTCGGAATAACTTCCCTTCATATATACGTAACCTACCATCTTATTCAAGATTTAAGATTAATTTAAGAGTATCACAATATTTACTAAGTCACTGTCTTCCACCTAAAAAGAAGTCTTGTCATCTAATTGAAATTAAAATTATAAACTAACATAATATATGCTGTAATTCACCTAAATCGTCAAAAATATAAATAAATAAAAAGTTAAATATTGTACATCCTCCGTTGTTCCCCCTTTGGTGCCATGTGTAAAAACCGCTTACCTCAACCGCTCTTGCACACGACTCCTATGGTTTATATGTTTTGTTCCTACTGACATAGAAATAAAACCTTTGGCTATTTAAAATAAATCCTTTAGATCGTAATTAATCATTTATGGCTTAACCAGAAATTTAATTTACGTTTGAGCTACAAAATCCTTAATTTTTATGGCCTAGGATATATTAATTTAGTGTTTTAAAAAGTTTTAAATATGTCAAATTTTAATATAATTTAATTACTTTAAACATTTTTTCTAGATAAATTAAATCATAAAAACCAAAAATGAAGTTTGAACTTTTAATTTACTATTTGACAATATTTGTTGTGATTAGATCTATTTCTATAAAGGACGCAATAGACCAAGTGATAACAGAAGTTAAGCCAAATCAAGTGACTTTACACTCTGACTTTAAAAATGGGAGTCTGATTAACCATTGCAGCTACCAAACAATATTTCAACATCTTTTAAGTCAAATTCCAATATCGATTGTGGATCTAAACAATCCTCCATCTCTCATAAAATGGAATGATATTGACATCGAGTATTATCGCAACATCACTGCTCCTCTTCATTTTCTTGTCCTTAGTGAAACCACTAACAGCGATGAATTTCGTAAGAAATTTCAATCGTCTTTAAATTTAATTCAAGAATCAATGTTTTATTTATCATCAACTAAAATATTCCTCATCCTGAATCAAATTAGCGAATCAGAAAATTTAATTTATACAATACTTAATATGGCTGATTTTATTAATTTTTATGATTTTACGATTTTACAATGCAACTTTCAAGATTACAAAATCATTAATGCTAACTTTTTTCATAAGACCATAACGAAACAAAATTTAAGAAATAAAAAGCTTATGAAATATTTTCCTAACATATTAGACGGCATTAATGGGTACACTCTGAGAGTTGGTGTATTTGATAGATATTGGCCAAATTATTACACAAACTATACCCTAAATTATTATTATGATCCTGAAAATGATATGTATGCGTACATACACTTATTCAAATTCTATGAATGCATTGTAAAACTGCTTAATGTAAGCTCAAAGTTTATAAGTACTTCTAATGAGCGTTCTTTTAACGAAGTTATTGAAATGCAGAAATTGGATTTTTATTTATGTACTGCCTACTATTTCTTCAATAAAAATTGCTTAAATGCTGTTTTAATCACACCAGTAAAATTCACATTTTTGGTACCAATGATACAAGAGAAAAGCATTAAAGGTTTTGAAGACGTATTCTACTCCTTTTTGGCAATTTGTGGTGTAATTATTTTAATTGCATTATCAGCCTACTTTTTGAAATTTCCAATGAACGAATGGAGTGCATTTAATATTTACAGCTTTATGTTAGGAATGGGCATCGATATGAATCCTCGACAATCATTAAGAATAAAGATTATGTTCTTTACTATGTTTATAATTTATTTTTTCTTTGTTTCTGATATTATTTCTGACATGACAAGCCTCAAGTACGATAACAAAGAAATTGAAATAATTGAGTCTTTCGAAGATATATTTAATAAAAATATTACTGTTATATTTAATTACAATAATGTTATGTTGGAGCATTTTATTAAATTTACAACAGGCATTCATCAAAATGTTTCTAGATTAGCTAAAACATACGTTGGTTCTGAACCAGTAAGCTACAATAAAGTATTTATTTTGGAGTATTTTGATGCTCTAAAATTTTTGTTTGTATTTAATAACGTAATGGATGATATAAAATTCAAAATTAGTGATTTAGTATTGTACGAAGCACAAGAAGCAATTATGTTTTCTGTAAATAGCCCTTTAAGAAATAAATTTGCTAATATTAACAGAAGAATATTGGAAGCCGGTTTAGATGTTAAGTGGAAATCTGATTATGATTATGCTGTTAAAAGTAGTATGAGATATAATCCTGAAAAGCAGGATGACGAAGAAAATACACTGGTTTTAGTTCTTATAATTTTTATTATTTTTGAAATTATTTTATCTCTGATTACTTTCTTCGCTGAATACAGTTGGTATTATTATTTAAAAGATAGTTTTTTAAAAGCTAAAATTGGAAGATTTTTGAATAAAGAGATGAAACCAAGGTCTATGAAAAAGCTGAATATTCGCAGAATACTAGTTCAACCCAGAAAATCACAGATTTTACCTGTTTAATAAAACAAAACAAAAAATTATTTCGTTTACTTAGAATATCCAAGCTGAGGTATAGTGAGACTTAAAAAAGAAAAAAATATATTCAAATTCATACCTGACGAAAGTTACTTCAACAGCTCGAAACCGCATTTTTCGCTTTTATCTATTCGTTATAAAAATTTCTTAATTTTTATTATTGTTTGTTAATTTCAGTAGAAGCTTTCTGTATTATTTGTTCTTTGTTGTACGTAATAGGTGGCCCTAAAAAGGGCCGGTGGTTTTTTTTGGCATTTGATGCGTGGCCCCAGCCACACGTTTAAAATTCAATAATTCACAAGCATACAACAAATTGAATCATTAAGGTCACAAATACACATACATACACAAACATACAAAAGAGAAATCAAAAACTTACAAACATGCGAGCACCTTGTGCTCAGGTGACTTCTCCTGGCCAGGAATATCAATATTCACCTCTTCAAGCCTACGAGCTCGGAAAATTGCACCAAACGATTCAATCAATTACAGCTTACGAGCTGCTTCAATGAGGATTTAACGTCCGAAAGCCATGGACTCCTCCAAGTGCACCAAGCACATCAGCAACAATCAAACCAGCAAACAATCTCTTCCACAGCATAGCGAAGGCGTCAAGGTAGCCGCGTGCGTGAAGGCTGATGTCAGGACAGCAAATGCTGCTTTGGCCAGATATGCGGTTATATTTATAAGCCTTCGCTGACTTCGAGCTCGTTCACTGATTAGAGCGCGCGCGACAAATTCGTTACGAAGTTTACAATGTAAAAATTATGAGACGTGGCAAGGGAGGATTTTACCAATCGGCCCTTTTCAGGGCCACGTTCCATATACGAAAAATCACAAGTACTCGACGAGGTAAGGGAGCAAAGGCGATAGCAAAGAAATGTTATAGCCGCTATGAGCAAAAGGAGCTAAGACCATCACAAAGAAATGTTACTACCGTAAGAGCAAAGGGATCAAAGACCAATGCTAAGCACCGCGAAGCTAAGTTTACGTGGCAAAGCTATGTGAAAGGCCAAGAACGCCCGAGCTTGCCAGAGACCAGGAACAACTCATATAATTTTACCTTTCTTTTTCTTTCTTATTGGCTAAAAGAAACATTGTTCCTGTTAAAATTTAAATTAGAAGGGTAATATATATTTATTTGGTCAATGTGGAACAAATTGTTGTTTCTTACAAAAGTATTGTTGAATGTATCACTAAGTCTATTTACATACCAATTCATTATAGTATTTAGTCATAATTTTTACATTAAAAAAACATAGAGGTGCATCTTAATATATAAACACATTCTTTTAACAAAGTTTAAATAAGGATTGTTGTTTCTATAGTTAATAGTCCTCTTTATAGTTTTAAAAAATAGTTATTCAAATTGTTGTCAGAGTGTAATAAAAAAACTGTTGCCTCTGTTAAAAATAGTTATGAGATTAAAAATATTATAAAAAAAAATGTTATTTCTGAAGTTTATGTTTGTATGTCTTTAGATGTGGTGGGTCTTTTCCCTAATTTACCACGCCATTTAATTAAGGAATGTTTAAATAAGAAATGTAAATTTATTTAAAATAATATAAAGTTACGAAACAAGAATTTATTGATGAAATAGAATTTTTCCTTAATTCTACTTATTTCCAATTTGATGATCCATCAATTGTTGCAATTGCGTGATTATAAAATTTTCCTAAAATTTTTACTGAAAAATAAATTAATATTATTAAAACTTCTTTTTCGGTTATACATGTTAGTTTTTGGTTACAAAAGAAAAACAATTGATTATCAACGCAATCATAGAAATGCCAAAACTATTTTGTAAAATAAAAGTATTTTGAGCTAATAATTTAGGTAATATTTATAATCACACAACTGTATTATATGCGCCTCTTCCTCATTATTATATGTAGGACTCTCTGTAGCACCAGTATAACTTACTGACCATTGCTGGACAGTTATTAATTAAATTCTAACAAAATATTAATTACATTACAAAATGTTAAATTTATTAAAAAATATTAAATTAAAAAGAAGAATCATCTATAAGGTTTTTCCCAACAAATTAAATAAATAAGAACATAAATATGAATAAATTATCTACTGTTAATAAAATTATATAAATTAAAAATAAGAGCAAATATTATAAAATTTAATATAAAAATATATTTAAAACTGCGTGAAACGCAAATATTGGGTAATAGATATTGAAATGAACATTGATCCAGCAAGGTCAGACGTTATGAAATTTCCTAAAAAAAACCCATCGGCACAAGATTTGTCACGTAGATAAATGATATAAAAAGAGAACATTTTCAGCATTTTGATAACTTCGAGTAGTGTTATGCTTATATGAAGGAACTGATACAGTAAGTGAAACAATCTAAACTAAGATATCAATTATTGTAATTGTAAGTTTTTAAACCTATTATTTGTAAACTAATTAGTAAATAAATATTAATCTGCATTCTTTAATTGCTTATTTATTTGAATTTTAAAATAAAACTCTACCTGCCGTTGTTTACAGAACGCAAGGCTAAAGAGTTAAGTTCATACATAATTTACAAGTATTTGTTGGCCGTGCATAGATTATAGCTGAGCTAAGTTTCAAGCGCGTTATACGTATCAATGTAAGTACATTGACAAGAAACTCGTATAGTCATTTTAATTAATATCGTATATACTAATACCTAATACGAAAAGCTTACATATAATTATATATAAATCTATGCATTGACCCTTAACATAACTAGGGACCAGTTGTGTATTCATAATATTGGTGCAAAAATCTAGACGTAACAACGGTGTGTACTAACCGAAAAACTCCCTAAAATTACCTCTAGGGTGGAATTTTTGCTTTTTACTGCACGCACTAATCTAATTTTTGTTTTCCATTATCTAGAACTTTATAGTGTTCTGTGGTTCCAACTACATTTAAATAAAATTACGTTGGTATGACAAAAAACTAGGAAATATTAGAACACAAAAGACAAGACTAAGGTTAGTGCGCGCAGTGATAAAAAAAAAATCCACCTTTGTTTATCTCGTACGTGCAGTTGTGTTCTTTCATTCTTTCTTTTTGTGCCGAAAGAGTCACATCAATAAAAAGAAGATTATTTAGAAGATTAAAAAAGAAGCTGAAGAACATTAAACATAAAAAGGAGAAGAGACGCAGGACGCGGATATCATTAACAAGCTCCTCAAGCTCTTCATGTAAGTTTATAATGATAGATAGTTTTTTCAATACTTGGCAGAAGATTTTTACAGGCACTGACCTGCGATTATAGATTCATCCTTAATTAAAATTTGCTGAATACCTATATTAGAACAATACACTTCAAATTAGAGGAACGTAAAACTGTCTCACAAATGATCGATAAGTACTGTTTTATCGTATCTATTGATCTAAAGGATGCTTATTATATTAGATTTTTAAGATTCAGATTTAATAATATACTCTACGAATTTAGCTGCCTTCCCTTTGGCTTAAGTACAGTCCTTTTTGTTTTTACAAAAATCCGGAAGCCAATAGCCTCTTTCCTAAGACAAAAGGCTGGAAGTCGATCGTTTGATTAGATGATTGGCTCTTGTTTGGAAATTACTACTTTAGCTGTAAAACTAATACCCAGACAAGGATCAATTTGCTTGAAAAATGAGGCTTTATAATTAACTGGAAAAAGAGTGTGTTACATCCATCCCAGGCTTGTAAATACTTAGGTTTTATTTATAATTCTCACACCATGAAGGTCTCAAACATGTTATATGCACATTAATTGCACATTCGGGAAACCTATTCAAGATTATGTAATAACTTCATTCGAATTGAAAATTTTTTGTACATATATAGGGCAAAAAATCCTATTTTATTCCATAATGAGACGGCTTTTTGCCCATTATATGTAAAATTCTGTTTCAAATCGGATGAAAAAATATTAGATTCGACTTTTGCATGCATCTGCTCTCGTTATGGTAAATTTTAAGATGATTTAATTATTTTAAACATTTTTTTAGATAAATTAAATCTTAAAAACCAAAAATGAAGATTGAACTGTTAATTTATTGTTTGGCATTATTTGATGTGACTGGGTCGATTTCTTTAAAGGAAGCAACAGACCAAGTGATAACAGAAGTTAAGCCAAAGCAAGTGACTTTACATTCTGATTTTAAAAATGGGAGTGTGATTAACCATTGCAGCTACCAAACAATATTTCAACATCTTCTAAGTCAAGTTCCAATATTGATTGTGGATCTAAACAACCCTCCATCACCCATGAAATAGAATGATATTGATATCGAATATCATCGCAACATCACGGCTCCCCTGCATTTTGTTGCTCTTAGTGAAACCAGTAACATCGATGAATTTCGCAAAAAATTTGCAACGTCTTTAAATTTAATTCAACAATCAGCGTTTTATTTATCAACAACAAAAATATTCCTCATCCTGAACCAAATTAGCGCATCAGAAAATTTAATTTATATAATACTTAAAAAGGCTGATGTTTTTAATTTTTATGACTTTACGATCTTGCAATGCTACTTTCAAGATTACAACATCATTAATACTAACCTTTTTCATAAGACCATAAGGAAAAAAAATTTAAGAAATAAAAAGCTTATAAATTATTTTCCTAACATATTTGACAGCATTAATGGGTACAATCTGAAAGTTGGGGTATCAGATGGATTTTGGCCAAATTATTACACAAACTACAAATTTAATTATTACTCAGAAATACGTGACATGTATACAATTATTCACGTATTTAAATTTTATAAATGCATTCAAAGTTCATTCAATGTCACGTCTAAATTTATTATAACTTCTACAACTGAATATTCCATTAACAAAGCTATTGAAATATACAAATAAGATGTTTATTTAGGCATAGTAAATTACTTCATTAGCGAAAATTACCTTAATGCTTTTTCAATAAAACCATCTAAATTCACGTTTTTGGTACCATTGATACAAGAGAAAAGCATTAAAGGTTTTGAAGGCGTATTTTACTCATTTTTGTCAATTTGTGGTGTGATTATTTTAATTGTATTATCAGCCTACTTTTTTAAATTTCCAATGAACGAATGGAGTGTACTGAACATTTACAGCTTTATGTTAGGAATTGGGATTAACATGAATCCTCGACGATCATTAAGAACAAAAATTATGTTCTTTACTATGTTTGTAGTTTCATTTTTCTTTTTCTCGGATATCATTTCTGACATGACAAGCCTACAATATGTTCATGACGAAAAACCAATCATCGAATCTTTTGAAGATATATTGAAGAAAAATATTACTGTTATCTTAGTTTACAATAAAGTCATTATGGAGTACATTAATAATTCTACAACAGGCATTTTTCAAAATGTCTCAAGAGTTGCTAAATTATTGAACAGATATGAGCCAGTTACTTACAATAAAATATTAATAATTAAGTTTACTGATGCCAAAAAATTCTTGTTTTTGAGGAATAACGTAGTAGATGGAATAAAATTTAAGATTAGTGATTTAGTTTTGTATGAAGCACAAGAAGTAATTTTTTTTCCTGTTAATTCTCCATTAAGATACAAATTTTCTGATATTCATGCAAGAATATTAGAAGCTGGGTTAGATATGAAATGGAAATCTGATTACGATCACGCTGTTAAAATTAGTATGAGATATGAACCAAATGAACAAAATACTGAAGAAGATACATTAGTTTTAGTCCTCATAATTTTTGTAATTTTTGAAATTATTTTATCTCTGATTACTTTTCTCTGTGAATATTTTTGGGATAATTATTTTAGAGAAAGGTCTCTAAGAACCGAAAATCGTCGATTTTTAGATTCAAGAATACCACCAAACTCAGTTAGAAAGATGAATATTCGTAGGATACATGTTAAACCAAGAGAATCACAGATTACTCCAGTTTAGGTAACACTGTATAACCTCGAAATTTTCTTGCACTGTAAACAGACTTCTTTTAGCTTCAATAATTACTTTAAAAGACAATTCATTTTTTTTATTGTTGAGCAAATACCGTGTCTAGTTTGTAACGCATTCATTACTCTTGTCAATAATTATCAGTGTAATTTTTGAAAATTTTATAACTTTATTAACCTTTTTTTTAAATTATAATTTAAAATTCTGAATAATGATATTTTAAAAATGTTTACATTTTTTGGTAGTAAATAAAAAAAATCTAAAAAACGATTCGTAAGCATAAATTATATTTTTGGAAAATTTCTGGAAAACGTGTTAAAATTGATTTTTTTAAAGTGATTTTTAAATAAAATACTATTCATAAAAATAGGTAAAATTAGTTGTTAATATCATCATGCTTCATTTAATTTTCGTAAAATGTAACATTATGTGTTCGTGCCTTAATTATATAAGAAAATTCTATATTTAATAGAAATCTAAATATTAAATACACACAACGGAACCTTATAATATCGGCCTAACAAACACTAAAATTAAATTAAATAAAGGGTAGACGGAAAAAAGCTCCAAAAAAGTTTCCCAATCCGATTTTTACAAAAAGTTTAATTCCTATTAATTTTTTTTCCCGATCTTTTTTTCCCCAATAAACAATATTTTACCAATTTTTTGTTCAAACAATGTGTTTTTTCCAATAAATTAATTCACATAAAATATTGTTGAAAAAGATTTTTTTGCAAAACAATTATTTAAAAAAAAAAAATAGTTCTTTTTTAAATTCTAAAGTTTTACAAAAAACAAAATTTCTACGAATTGAAGTTAATTACAATATTATTTTACAGCATATTTAACCCCAAATTTTTAGCTTAAAATTATAATCATACACACCAAACCTAAAAGAGTTTTTTGTATATTGAATGTTTATTTAATTCTTTAGAGAGGAATTATTTTGAGGTTAATTCCTCTCTAAAATATTTTCTGCGTAACAAAAAACTCTTTTAGGTTTGGTGTGTATAAAGAAATACAAATTTTCGGTTTTCAAAATTTTTAAAATATTGGATACTTTTCAATTATTATTTACAAAATATTGCTCTTTAAAATTTTGCGAGTTACAAAATTTTTATATTGAGTGATTTAACTGGAGAAATTATTATTATAAATGGAAGAACAAGATACTTCATGTAGACGGTTTTTTATATCATTATCACTCAGACGGCAGAAAATCAACTCATTATAGCCGTAAATGGGAGATGCAATTGCACCGCAATGCGCACAACACGATTTTCAGTCTCTGAGCATTAAGAATCTTTTTTACGGTATTTGTAGTATCAGTTTTAAGAGGTGTGGGCGGACAATGTCCGCATAAAAAAGTACTGCAAGAAACTAAAGGCAGTACAGAGGCAGGGGGCACTTCGAATCGCTTGCTCGTACAAGACTGTATCAGAGCCAGCGATCCAGGTGGTGGCTCGGGTGATTCCCATCGATTTGCTTGCCTTGGAAAGACAGGCGATCTATAACCGCGAGGAAGAAGAGCGCGACGTAGCTTCCGTTCGCGCTCGCTCTCACACACTGGAATGCTGGCAGTATAGGTGGAATGGTGACCCGAGGGGACGTTGGACGCACCGCCTTATCATCGATTTGGAAAGCTGGATGAACCGTGATCATGGAGAGGTAGACTTCTACCTCACACAGTTCCTAACTGGTCACGGTTATTTCCGCGATATGCTTTTCAAGTGGCGCAAGGTGACATTTCCGGAATGCTTGCATTGCCCGGGCGAGCTGGATACCGCTGAGCACACCTTTTCTGGGTGTCCTCGCTTCGCTGAAGGGCGACCGCCCTTCGATGAATGGAGGCCGGAAGGAGTCGTCTCGGAAATGCTGCGCAGTACCGCTAACTGGTACAGTGTGGCAGAGTACGTACGGGCGACACTGATTAAAAAAAAGCAGGAAGGTTTCCTCTCGTAGGAAACTCTCCTCCTTTATTGACAGGGTATGGCGAAGAAATGCCTTGGCTGCATTGTTTCCGGACCGAAGTAATACCTAAACAGGGAGTCCCGGTCCGGATTCTATGATATTGTCATAAATGCAGGAGGGTGGGGAGTTTAGTGGGTATTGTAATTCCTCCTCAGTTATACTGAGTATCTGGGCAACCATAAATTGAGGTTGAGTCCCACATAACCATACAGTACGCGGTGTATGGTATGCGTAAAAGCATAAAAAAAAAGTATAAGTTTTAAGACAAAATAATAATTTTCTTGCAGACGCACAGAGAATAAACTTTTAGAATCCAGAAACAAATTACACGGGAAAATTTGTATAAGTTTCTAAAAAGAAAATATGTTTAAGTGTAAAGTTTAGTCAAATAACCAATTCAGCCCAAAAACACGTAAATGGCTGTCAAAATTTAAGAGGATTTATTTTTATTTGCAGCTTCGGAAAAAATAGTTCTGACCAAATTCCACCACCCTTAAGTGGAATTCGGGCCCAGTTGGCGTAAAATCTCTTATATGCACAACTCGGTTTAAAAGAGTCTCTTAGAAATAGGTAAGTCTGTGTTTACTTTAAAATAAAAAATTAAAAAATGATATTCTATGATATTTGTTTGTAATTCTTATAATGCTTTAAAACATGATGTAAATTCTTACTTATCTTTAGTAATTATAATCGCTAATATTTTAAGAGTGTACATTGTTATCAGTATCAGATAAAAAATATCGATTATTCATTTCTTTATTGATTTTGTATAAATATAAGAGGATTAGTAATAAAATATTTTTTAATCAATAAATAACCATGGTTACCAAAAAAATCAATTTTTATCAACAAAACTTAACAAATAAATAGTATTCGATTCCAGTAGAGGTGTTCAATCTCTTATCGGCCATTACGCCAATACATAGAACCTTATTTTAAAAACCTAAAAAAGTAATAAACAAATAATCACGAATGAAAATTATTAGAAATATGTTTATGTATCTCATGCACCTTTTATTCATAGCAAAAAAATAAATAATGTAATTTTTTTTTAATTTTATACTAAAATTTTAAGGACAAGGGTGATATAATTCTTGCAGATTTAATTAAATGTTTTCTCACATTTGTGATTCACAAATTATAGGTAATTATTTTGTTATTATATTTATACAGAAAAATTAATTTAAATATTTTTTAAAAAATTTGTCCTATTAATTTTATTTATTTTCTTTTGTAATGAATATACTCAGAAAAAAGACAACAATTAAATGATTTATTTTCTTTTAAGATCACACAATTTTTTATAATTTATTTTATTTCTTACTACTCTGTAGATTTGAAAATTTATTTGTCGGTCTGTGTGCGTGTGTGGGTGTTTTTGGTCTTTCATAACTAAAGATCAATCGAACCAATTTATATAATACCGGTGACAAAATAAAGAAAAAAATCTGTGAGTGACATAAGCTATAGTTTTGAGACTTAGATTTGTTTACCTTTGAAGATATTCAAAATTTACTAAAAAGTGAAATAACTAAAAAATAGGATAAAACTATACCGTCGCAATTGGCATTACTTGATTTGGCACTTATTTATACATACTCAGTTTCATTTTCATTAAAAATAGACGTATCCTCGTAAAGTTATAAAATATTTTTCAAGACTATTAGACGTAAAAAAAATTTTTGATTTTTTGACTAAAATTAATTTATATTTTATTGACATCGTATTTAGAGTATTTATTTTAATGACGAATTTCGGCACTAATTCTTACGTATGCAATTATTTCTTTTATTGAAAACGGTCTTATCTTTAAAAATTTATACAACTTTTTCGGAGATAAAAAAATTTGATTTGATCGGGAAACAAATTCAAGATTATGTAATAATTTTACTCGAATCGAAATAGTACATTTTTATCCAAGGGAGCAAAAAGAAAGAATAACATGTTAAACTGCGATCTGGGTCATTCTTTTATTTCTCCCATGAACAAAACAAAATTTTTCTTTCTCAGTTGGGAGAAAATGCGTTTTTTTCGATTTCGTTGCGGGTCGAAAACACTTTTTTCGACCTGCTAGGAAGAAAAATGTTTTTTTTATGCGACACCGGAAACATACGAGGGGGAAACATGCGACACCTAAAACATACATATTTATAAGTATGAAGTTTGGGTAGATTTGTTAGACGCTTTTGACTTTACTTTCACCGGATGAATATTTCGGAATATTTTAACTAAATTTTTAGATTCCACGAAAATTCTTACAATATGCTTTGTTTTTGCATAAATTTTAGATAATTTTGAAACGCAAAAAAAGAAAAGAAAATTTATAAATAGGCAATTTTAAAAAATAGCATTTTTCTTTTTTTGCTTTGCATTTCAGAACATTGTAATAAACTGCTAATTCTGTTGGACTATTAGATTTATTTATGTCTAGATCCCAGCTCATGTAATTGAACATGGAATTGTGAGGCTCTATAATTTTGTAAAAACAACTCAAGCAATAGTTTATGGCTTCTTTCGTATTTTAAAATTATTTAAGGAGTTACTTGATATTCCAACGATTCCAGTCAGTTCTAATGAAGATAGTGTTCCTATCAGTAATAAAGAGTCAAATCTGGGAGTCATTCTTGAAAGTATTTTTTCCTAGTTACCTCAAATTCATCAAATAATCTAACAGGTAAATAGAGTACTCTAAAGTCTAGAAAATATCTGGCACTGCGCCTCGCAATCACTAGTTTATGCAATTTTTTGTGGCTCCTCATTTGGGTTATTTCTCCAATCGTCTACGCGCGCCTTAGCAGTGACTTTCTATTGCATTTATACATTATACATTTGGTCTGGTTAAGGAGGAACATATTACGACATTTGGGACTCGTACATACTATTTTACATCCCTAACATTGTTCAAACTCGTACGTTGAAAACAAACACCATTTCTTTTGCCATTTATCACACTATATAAAACATAATAAATGCCGTTATTTCCACCAAGTCATCAAAAAGATAAATAAATAAATACTTAAATATTGTATGCCCTCCGTTGTTCCCCCTTTGGTGTCATGTGTAAGAACCAACTACCTGATTCACTCTTGCACACGGCTCTTAGTTAGAATAAATAGGTTCTTAGTTCGCAGAATACCTTCCACATACTTTGCCACAGTGCTTGATGTAACTTCGTTTAGAAGCATTCTTTAAATTATTTTGTTAGGCGCGAATTTACTTATTTCTGCTTCTAACGCTTCGTTGCGACACCAGGATAAAAAATACAGAGTTTCCAACCCTTACCATCATAAAAAGATAAAACTAGAAATGCCTGTGCACACCAAGGAACTGGGGTCAAGTAATTCACTTCTCCATGTTCTTAAAATTCAAGGCACCTCCTCGTTGATGAGATACTAGGCCCTTCTGCTGTCCGGGCAGTCCTCCCAGTCCCTTCCCATATAAATATGGCTTATTCTAATATAATTTAATTATTTTAAACATTTTTTCTAGATAAATTAAATCTAAAAAACCAAAAATGAAGATTGAACTTTTAATTTACTGTTTGACATTATTTGATGTGATTGGATCGATTTCTATAAAGGAAGCAATAGACCAAGTGATAACAGAAGTTAAGCCAAATCAAGTGACTTTACACTCTGACTTAAAAAATGGGAGTGTGATTAACCATTGCAGCTACCAAACAATATTTAAACATCTTCTAAGTCAAGTTCCGATAACGGTTGTGGATCTAAACAATCCTCCATCACTCATAAAATGGAATGATATTGACATCGAGTATCATCGCAACATCACTGCTCCCCTGCATTTTGTTGCCCTTAGTGAAATCAGTAACATCGATGAATTTCATAAGAAATTACTATCGTCTTTAAATTTAATTGGACAATCAGGGTTTTATTTATCAACAACTAAAATTTTCCTCATCCTGAATCAAATTAGCGAATCAGAAAATTTAATTTATACAATACTTGATGAGGCTGATTTTTTTAATTTTTATGATTTTACGATTTTGCAATGCTACTTTCAAGATTACAACATCATTAATGCTAACTTTTTTCATAAGTCCATAACGAAACAAAATTTAAGAAATAAAAAGCTTATGAATTATTTTCCTAACATATTTGACGGCATTAATGGGTACACTCTGAGAGTTGGTGTAACAGATGGATATTGGCCAAATTATTACACAAACTACACGTTGAATTATTACTCAAATAAACGTGATTTGTATGCAATGATTCACGTATTTAAATTTTATACATGCATTCAAAGTTCATTCAATGTCACAACTAAATTTATATCTACTTCAACTGAATATTCCATTAACAATGCTATTGAAATATACAAATTAGATGTTTATTTAGGCATAATAAAGTTCTTCATTAGCAAAAATTACCAAAATGCTTTTTCAATAAAATCATCCAAATTCACGTTTTTGGTGCCATTGATACAAGAGAAAAGCATTAAAGGTTTCGAAGGCGTATTTTACACATTTTTGTCAATTTGTGGTGTAATTATTTTATTATTATTAACAGCCTACTTTTTTAAATTCCCACTAAACGAATGGAGTGCTTTTAATATTTACAACTTTATGTTAGGAATGGGGATTAATATGAATCCTCGACGATCATTAAGAACAAAAATTAAGTTCTTTACTATGCTTGTAGTTTCATTATTCTATTTCTCGGACATTATTTCTGTCATGACAAGCGTAAAATATTTTCATGACGAAAAACCAATCATCGAATCTTTTGAAGATATATTGAAGAAAAATATTACTGTTATCTTTTCTTACAATAAAGTCATTTTGGAGATAACTAATAAGTCTACAACGGGTATTTTTCAAAACGTCTCCAGAATGACTAAATTATTGTTGAATGGTTCTGAACCAGTTACTTTCAGTAAAATATTTATATTTAAGTTAAACGATGCCCAAAAATTCTTATTTGTTAGCAATAATGTAGTAGATGGAATAAAATTTAAGATTAGTGATTTAGTTTTGTATGAAGCACAAGAAGTAATTTCTTTTCCTGATAATTCTCCATTAAGATACAAATTTTCAGATATTTATGCAAGAATATTAGAGGCTGGGTTAGATGTGAAGTGGAAATCAGATTACGATCATGCTGTTAAAATTAGTATGAGATATGATCCTAATGAACAAAATACTGAAGAAGATACGTTATTTTTAGTCCTCATCATTTTTATAATTTTTGAAATTGTTTTATCTCTGATTACTTTTTTCTGTGAGTACGTTTGGCATTATTATTTTAGAGAAAGGTCTCCAAGAACCGAAAATCGTCGATTCTTAGTTTCAAGAATACCACCAACCTCAGTTAGAAAGATGAATATTCGTAGAATAAATGTTAAACCTAGAGAATTACAGATTACTCCAGTTTAAGTCAGATTGGACTCAGGTTTATAGCGTTTATGGCAATAAATTTTTAATCCACGCGGAGGTGTTTATAAAATCAATCTTAAGGAGAATTATAATTTACTCGCGCATGCGCAGTTTATCAACATTTCGACCTCCAATTTCAAATAAATGTCAAAAATTGATTTCCTACCTTCCTTCAGTCGTATTTGGGATAATTTGGCGTAAAATCTCTTGTATGTATAATTTTGTTCATAAATTTTTTTTTAGAAATAGATAAGTCTCTATTAAATATAAAATAAATAAAATTATGAGTATCAATATTAAAAAATGATAATCTTCAAAATTTGTTTATAATTCTTATAATGAAAAAATTAAAAATTATTTCTTTACAAATTTCTTTCGATGAAAAACATGATGTAAATTCATAATTACCTTTACTAAATAAAATCGCTAAATTTTGAAGCGTGTACAGTGTTATCAGTATCAGATAAAAAATATTGATTATAATTTTTTTATTTATTTTGCATAAATAAAAGAATTCGTGATAAAATGTTTTTTTTTAATTAATAAATAGCCCTGGTAACCAAAAACGTCAATTTTTATAAATGAAACCGAAGAAATAATTAGTATTCGATTTCTATAGAGGTGTTCAATTCTTATTGGCCATTACGTCAATACAAAAATAATTTTCAGCCTATTATTAAACGTATGCACAAAATTTTTTACAAAACCTAAAATATAAACGTAAAATGTAAACAATTAATGACCAATGAGTATAAAGCTTGGTATAAAGGTCTTCGAAACGTGGGCAATTTATTGAAAAAATAAAGCAAATAATTGTTAGCTTAAAAATCAAATATTTATATTTAATATTGTTAGAAATAAGTTTATGTATCGTATGCGCCTTTTATTCGTTGCTAAAAAATAGTTAATTTAATTTTGCGATATTTTTCTTAAAGATTTTATTAACTGTTTTCTCACATTTTTGAGTCACAAATTAAAGGTAAATATTTTGTTGTTTTATTTATACATAAAAATTATTCTAAATATTAAAAAAAAAAATTTGACCCAATAATTATATTTTGTATATTTTCTTTTGTAATGCAAATACTCATAAATAAAATCACATTTAAATGATTAATTTTTTTATAGATTCTCACATTTTTTTATAATTTTTTTTATTTTTTATCTTACTCTATAGATTTGAAAATTTATTTCGGTGCATGTATGTCTATGCGTGTTTTTAGGCTTTAAAAACTAAAGATCCGCCAAACCAATATACTTAAATCAGGTGTTAAAATTTAGAAAAAAGTCTGCGGGTGACATAGGCCGTAGTTATGCGGCTCAGCTATCGTATTTTTGGAGATATTCAATTTTTACTATTTTCGGGAAAAATTAAATTTTTTGAAAATTTGATTAAAATGTGAAATATCTATAAAGTATGATAAGATATTATGATCGCAATTGAGATTACTTGATTCGGCACTGATTTTTACATACTCAGTTAAATTTTTTATTTAAAACGGACGTATCCTTGAAAAGTAATAAATTTTTTTCTAAGAATATTAGAAAATTTTTTTAATTAATTTTTAATTTTTTTTATGCACTAAGATTAATCTATCGGTAGTTCTTAGCTATTTTTATCCAAGTCTAAGGTCGATGTCCTGAATTCAAAAAATACCGTATTGCATTGTGTTGGGTACGTAAAAATATGGTTACAGTTGAATTTATAAGTAATCTGCGCTCATAATATTTTATCATATTTTTTAGATATTTCACTTTTTAATCAAATTTTCAAAAAACTTTATTTTTCCCAAACATAGTAAAATTTGAATATCTCCAAAAGTACGATAGCTGAATAGTAAAACTATGGTCTATGTCACCTGAAGATTATTTTTTTTAATTTTAAAATCCATTTTACGTAAATTGGTTTGGCAGATCTTTAGTTATGAGTCCAAAATCACGCAGAGACACACAAACACACAAATAAATTTTCAAATATATATAGAGTAGTAAGTTACATATTGTTAAGTAATAAACTGCTATTTCTGTTGACCTATTCAGATTTATTTATGTCCAGGTACCAGCTCATCAAATTGAAAAAGGAATTGCGAGGTTTGCTGATTTTGCTAAGCTTATAGCCTCATTGTTAGACACAAAAAAAACTAAAGCAAAATTTTTTGGCTCCTTTCATACTTTAAAACTATTTAAGGATTTAATTAATATTTCAGTGATTTCTGTCAATTTTAATGATAATAGTGTTCCTTTCGATGCTAAATAGTCTCATCTGGGAGTCATTATTGATACTACAGTTTCTTGGTCTCCTCAAATTCATCGAATAACCAAAAAGGTAACTCATTTCAAGTAAGGAATGCCCAATTTGGAAAAATATTCCTCCATTTATACGTGACCTTCAATGTTTCTCAAAATTTAAGAGCAGTACTAGACTATTCCCACTAAGAACAGAAAATATTTGATTCCCATTGTTCTAATTTATTGAATGAATATGTTAATATGTAATTATTTGACTGACTGATTATTGACTGCTTTTTATTAATCATTCACTTAATATTATTTACTTAAATTTAATGCTTTGTACTATTGATTTATTTATCCAATGTTTTATGAAAAATATATGTTATTACTTATAAATCAATAAGTCAATATTTTAAATAATATTTATTTATTCTACTTACTTAATTAACTACTGGTAAAAGAGTGTACTCTATTTTTTTAGACAATAAAATAAATAATAATTATTATTATAACAACTCTCCCGAATATATTTTTTTATCAGTAATGATAGAACCAACGAGATAACGGGAATCTAATGGAAAATATGTTTTTCTTCCCACTGTCAAAGAAATATCGTATAAAACCTTTGCTTATTAAAAATGAACCCTTTAGATTGTATTTAATCATTTATGGCTTAACCAGAAATTGTAATTTACGTTCGATCTATAAGATCCTTATTTTTGAAGGTCAAAGATTTATATAATTTAGTGTTTTAAAAGTAAAGAGTTCTAGAAGCAATTTTAAATATGGAAAATTTTAATATAAATTAATTATAAATTTAAACATTTTTTCCAGATAAATTAAACCCTAAAAACCAAAAATGAAGATTGAACTTTTAATTTACTGTTTGACATTATTTGATGTGATTGGGTCGATTTCTATAAAGGAAGCAATAGACCAAGTGATAACCGAAGTTAAGCCAAAGCAAGTGACTTTTTACTCTGACTTTAAAAATGGGAGCGTGATTAACCATTGCAGCTACCAAACAATATTTCAACATCTTCTAAGTCAAGTTCCAATATCGATTGTGGATCTAAACAATCCTCCATCTCTCATAAAATGGAATGATATTGACATCGAGTATCATCGCAACGTCACTGCTTCCTTGCATTTTGTTGCTCTTAGTGAAACCAGTAACATCGATGAATTTAGAAAGAAATTTCAATCGTCTTTAATTTTAATTAAAGAATCAGTGTTCTATTTATCAACTACTAATATATTCCTCATCCTGAATCAAATTAGCGCATCAAAAAATTTAATTTATACAATACTTAATGAGGCTGATTTTCATAATTTTTATGATTTTACGATCTTACAATGCTTTTTTGAAGATTACAACATTATTAATGCTAACTTTTTTCATAAGACCATAACGAAAAAAAATTTCAGAAATAAAAAGCTTATGAATTATTTTCCTAACATATTTGACGGCATTAATGGGTACACTCTGAGAGTTGGGGTATCAGGTGGATATTGGCCAAATTATTACACAAACTATACATTGAATTATTACTCTGATAAACGTGATATGTTTACACTTATTCACGTATTTGAATTTTATAAATGCATTCAAAGTTCATTGAATGTCACGTCTAAATTCATAACTACTTCAATTGAATATACCATTAACGATGCTATTGAAATATACCAATTAGATGTTTATTTAGGCATGATAAATTACTTTGCTAGCAAAAATTACCCAAATGTTTTTTCAATAAAACCAGCTAAATTCACGTTTTTGGTACCATTGATACAAGAGAATAGCATTAAAGGTTTTGAAAATGTATTCTATTCATTTTTGGCAATTTGTGGTGTGATTATTTTAATTGTATTGTCAGCCTACTTTTTCAAATTTCCAATGAACGAATGGAGTGTATTTAATATTTATTGCTTTATGTTAGGAATGGGGATCGACATGAGTCCTCGACGATCATTAGGAACAAAGATTATGTTCTTAACAATGTTCGTAGTTTCATTTTTCTTTGTTTCGGACATTATTTCTGACATGACAAGCCTCAAACATTTTCATAAAGAAAAACCAATCATCGAATCTTTTGAAGATATATTGAAAAAAAATATTACTGTTTTCTTTTCTTACACTAGAGTAATTTTGGAGTTAGTTAATAACTCTACAACAGGCATTTTTCAAAACGTCTCTAGAGTTACTAAATTATTGAATGGTTTTGAACCAGTTACTTACAGTAAAATATTTATATTGAAGTTAAATGATGCCAAAAAATTCTTGTTTATGAGCAATAACTTAATAGATGGAATAAAATTTAAGATCAGTGATTTAGTTTTGTATGAAGCACAAGAAGCAATTATGTTTTCTCACAATTCTCCATTAAGATACAAATTTTCTGATATTCATGCAAGAATATTAGAGACTGGATTAGATATGAAGTGGAAATCAGATTACGATCATGCTGTTAAAATTAGTGTGAGATATGAACCTAATGAACAAAATACTGAAGAAGATACATTAGTTTTAGTCCTCATCATTTTTATAGTTTTAGAAATTATTTTATCTCTGATTACTTTTTTCTGTGAATACGTTTGGCATTATTATTTTAGAGAATGGTCTCTAAGAACCGAAAATCGTCGATTTTTAGATTCAAGAATACCACCAAGCTCAGTTAAAAAGAAGAATATTCGTAGGATACATGTTAAACCAAGAGAATTACATATTACTCCAGTTTAGGATAACCTCTAAACTTTTATGCACTGCAAACAGCCTTTTTTTAGCTTCAATAATTTCTTTAGGAGACAATGCGTTTTTCAAGGTTGAACAAGTACCGTGTCTAGTTTTTAACGCATTCATTACTCTTGTTAATAATTATCAGTATAATTTTTGAAAATTTTATAACTGTATTAAGCTTTTTTTTAAATTATAATTTAAAATTCTGAATAATGATATATTAAAAATGTTTAAATTTTTTGGGAGTATTAATAAAATAAATCTAAAAAACGATGTGTAAGCATAAATTATATTTTTGGAAAATTTACAAATTCTTAAAATTTAGGTTAAACGTATTAAAATTGATTTTTTTAAACTGATTTTTAAAAAAAATTTTATTCATAAAAATAGGATAAATTAGTTGTTAATAGCTTCATTTAATTTTTGTAAAATATGACATTATGTGTTCGTGCCTTAATTATATAAGAAAATTCTATATTTAATAGAAATCTGAATATTAAATACACACAAGGGAACCTTGTAATATCGACCTAACAAACACTAAAATTAAATTAAATTAAGGGTTGGGGGAAAAAATTTCCAAAAAAGTTTCTTATCCGATTTTCACAAAAAGTTAATTTCCTATTAATTTTTATTCAGTGGAATTTGGTCCCAGTTGGCATAAAATCTCTTGTATGCACAATTCGGTTTAAAAGGGTCTTTTAGAAATAGGTAAGTCTGTGTTTCCTATAAAATAAACAAAACTACAATTATAAATATTAAAAATGATATTAAAAAGATGTTGTTGCATCAATTGACTTGTACTGGGTTGAAATAAATTTATTTAACTAATCTTTAAAAAAATTGTTGTTTTTTTATTATTTAGTTATATACGTTTCGCCTGTTTTAATTACAGGCCTTATCAATAACTGTAAAAAATATGTTTACATGTATAAAAATTATTAAAAAATTATTAATAAAAAAAATATATATTACCTATAATATATAAAATATTTATCAGAAAAAAGTTGTACATTTTTTATTATTATTTAAAATTATTAGTTGTGTTGGATTGCTATACACTATTACTTATTTTTTATAACAAATAAGTCTGTGTATAATGGTGTGACCGTTTTTATTGTAAATATATGTGGTTATGAGAGTATAAAAAGTTGAATATCAATAACTGAAAATGATGACTGTTTGAAAATTAATATGTATTAATTTATATGTGTAGGTTGATTTAGTGTGTTTATTGTGTGTATGTGAGAGTCATTTAAATTATTGGTGTCTTCTTTTAAGTTGATGGTTGGATGATGTAGTTGAATTTGCATACTTTCGGATACCTTTCGTTTGCCCTAATTCGCTTCATCATCTATGACTTCAGGTTTTTCAAAATTAAAAGTATGATGTAAAGTATTCGCATGTGTTGAAATTACAGCAGTTTTTCCTTTATTGTGTTCATCAATGCGCTTAAAGAGGGGTCTTTTTGTCTCACCTACATACATATTAGGACAATCATTACAAGTGATCTTATATACTACTCCTGTTTTTTTGATGATGTTATCTAATTTTCCTTTTTTGATGATTTTTCTCATATTCTTATTTAGCAATGGAATTACATGATATTTGTCACTGTCCAAAATCTTTTTGAATCTTTGGTAGAAGCCAAATTTGAATGGTATTCTGACAAATATTTTATTTCTATAGGTGTTGTTTTGTGGGTTTACAATCCTTGTAAGATCGTAATCACAATTTTTCAATAATTTCCATCTTTTATAGATGTACTTATTTAAAAATGGCAGTGGATATTTATTAGCTAAAAGGATTTTCTTGACAATATGGATGTTATCCTCATGGTATGTAGGGTCAAAAAGTATTAGTGCTCTATCAGTCAAATTTTACACCATTGCAATTTTTTGATGTGTAGGATATCAAGACTCACAATGTAAAACTCTTCCTGAAAATGTACTCTTATTGTACCAGTTGGTAATGATAGTGTTGTTTTTATTGATGATAGTTAGATCCAAAAAATTAATACTATTATTTTCTTCTATTTCTACAGTGAATTGTAGTTTAGGATGAAAATTATTGAAAATATTAAGTGAGTAGTCTATCTTCTGATTTGGTATGCATAGAATTATGTCATCTACGTATCTAAAGAAAAAAAGTGGTGTGTAATCCAATTGCTTCCGACATTGCGTTTCTAAGTCATCCATCACAATATCAGCTAGTAATGATGATATTGCTGAGCCCATCGGGGTCCCTATCAGTTGTTTATATATAACGTTATTAAATGTGCAGTAGGTGTTATTATATAGATATTTGACTGTGTCAACGATTTCTGAGTAAGGTATCTTACATTTGTTATGAATTTGGTTGTATCTTCTGTCTAAGCTGTCTATGACCAAATAAAGTGGTATGTTAGTAAAAAGAGAGCTAACATCCAAAGATAAAAGTTTGTGATCAAGTGGTATATGCAATCCATTGATTTTTTTGCAAAGCTCATAACTATTTTTAATATATGACTTGGGTTTTATTATGCATGGATATAGATGGTTACGCAAAGTTTTTGCTATTAATGATGTGTGGCTATTGAAATTGGGTACAACGGGTCTAACTGGTAAGATAGAGTTGGTATTAATATCATTTATGGATATTATGTTTAGGAGGGAAGTATATGGCTGGAATTGATGTATGTGTTTGAGTAAGATCATATAGATTTTGGTTTGGTTTCAAAAACCTTGATCTTTCCAAGAAAGAAGACTAAATTTGGCATTTTTTTCAACCTTTTCAAAAGAGTTTTAGTGCGTGTAACTACTTGATATACCTTGTCTGATAATAACACTTCTGCGCTCCTTATATACATATTTCTTGGCTAACACATCGTGGTATTGCCTTTGTCAACTGATGTGAACATGATATTTTTGTTTCTTCTTAAAAATAAGCAACATTTGTTTACTTTTTTTTCAAAGTTTTTTAGCATAGGTGCTTTGTGCACGTTGTTATTTTTAGTCATGTTCATGCAGTTAATGATTTTATGCCGTTGTTTGCAAATTTCCGGGTCCCTATTTAAGATGTTTTAGATCTCTTTGTGTTTTTCTGAATCAGGCATTTGTTGTTGATTCTTATTATCAAAGATCTCTCTAGCAGTTATGTAGAAAGAGGTTATGTAATTAAAACAGGCTAAACGTATAATTAATATTATAAAAAAACAACAATTTTTTTAAAGATTAGTTAAATAAATTTATTTCAACCCAGTACTGGTCAATTGAAGCAACAACATCTTTTTAATATTAAACTAAATATGGGTGATACATTGCATACTATTTATGATAATTAAAAATGATATTCTATGATCTTTGTTTGTAATTCTTATAATGCTTTAAAACATGATGTAAATTCTTACTTACCTTAAGTAATTATAATCGCTATTATTTTAAGAGTGCACATTGTGATCAGTATCAGATAAAAAATATCGATTATTCATTTCTTTATTTATTTTGCATAAATATAAGAGAATTAGTAATAAAATATTTTTTAATTAATAAGTAACCATGGTTACCAAAACCGTCTATTTTTATAAACAAAACTTAACAAATAAATAGTATTCGATTCCAATAGAGGTTTTCAATCTCTTATCGGCCATTGCGCCAATACAGAGAACCTTATTTTAAAAACCTAAAAAAGCAATAAACAAATAATCACGAATAAAAATTGTTAGAAATAAGTTTATATATTTCATTCGCTTTTTATTCTTTGCTAAAAAATAGTTAATGTAATTTTTTTTTAATTTTATACTAAAATTTGAAGGACAAGGGTGCTCTAGTTAATTAACTGTTATCTCACATTTCTGATTCACAAATTATAGGTAAATATTTTGTTATTATATTTATACATAAAAATTATTTTAAATATTTTTAAAAAAATTTGGCCTATTAATTTTATTTTTTTTCTTTTGTAATGCATATACTCAGAAAAAAGACAACAATTAAATGATTTATTTTCTTTTAACATCACACAATTTTTTATAATTTATTTTATTTCTTACTACTCTGTAGATTTGAAAATTTATTTATCTGTCTGTGTGCGGGTGTGTGTGTTTTTGGGCTTTCATAACTAAAGATCAGCCGAACCAATTTATATAATACCGGTGACAAAATAAAGAAAAAAATCTGTGGGTGACATAAGCTATAGTTTTGAGACTTAGATATTGTTTACCTTTGATGATATTCAAAATTTACTAAAAAGTGAAATAACTAAAAAATAGGATAAAACTTTACCGTCGCAAATGGTATTACTTGATTTGGCACTTATTTATACATACTCAGTTAAATTTTTATTAAAAATAGACGTATCCTCGAAAAGTTATAAAATATTTTTCAAGACTAATAGACGTAAAAAAAATTTTTGATTTTTTTTTTTGACTAAAATTAATTTATATTTTATTGACATCGTATTTAGAGTATTTATTTTAATGACGAATTTCGGCACTAATTCTTACGTATGCAATTATTTCTTTAATTGAAAACGGTCTTATCTTTAAAAATTTATACAACTTTTTCGGAGATAAAAAAATTTGATTTGATTGGGAAACAAATTCAAGATTATGTAATAATTTTACTCGAATCGAAATAGTACATTTTTATCCAAGGGAGCAAAAAGAAAGAATAACATGTTAAACTGCGATCTGGGTCATTCTTTTATTTCTCCCATGAACAAAACAAAATTTTTCTTTCTCAGTTGGGAGAAAATGCGTTTTTTTCGATTTCGTTGCGGGTCGAAAACACTTTTTTCGACCTGCTAGGAAGAAAAATGTTTTTTTTATGCGACACCTAAAACATACATATTTATAAGTATGAGGTTTGGGTAGATTTGTTAGACGCTTTTGACTTTACTTTCACCGGATGAATATTTCGGAACATTTTAACTAAATTTTTAGATTCCACAAAAATTCTTACAATATGCTTTGTTTTTGCATAAATTTTAGATAATTTTAAAACGCAAAAAAAGAAAAGAAAATTTATAAATAGGCAATTTTAAAAAATAGCATTTTTCTTTTTTTGCTTTGCATTTCAGAACATTGTAATAAACTGCTAATTCTGTTGAACTATTAGATTTATTTATGTCTAGATCCCAGCTCATGTAATTGAACAAGGAATTGTGAGGCTCTATAATTTTGTAAAAACAACTCAAGCAATAGTTTATGGCTTCTTTCGTAGTTTAAAATTATTTAAGGAGTTACTTGATATTCCAACGATTCCAGTCAGTTCTAATGAAGATAGTGTTCCTATCAGTAATAAAGAGTCAAATCTGGGAGTCATTCTTGAAAGTATTTTTTTCTAGTTACCTCAAATTCATCAAATAATCTAACAGGTAAATAGAGTACTCTAAAGTCTAGAAAATATCTGGCACTGCGCCTCGCAATCACTAGTTTATGCAATTTTTTGTGGCTCCTCATTTGGGTTATTTCTCCAATCGTCTACGCGCGCCTTAGCAGTGACTTTCTATTGCATTTATACATTATACATTTGGTCTGGTTAAGGAGGAACATATTACGCCATTTGGGACTCGTACATACTATTTTACATCCCTAACATTGTTCAAACTCGTACGTTGAAAACAAACACCATTTCTTTTGCCATTTATCACACTATATAAAACATAATAAATGCCGTTATTTCCACCAAGTCATCAAAAAGATAAATAAATAAATACTTAAATATTGTATGCCCTCCGTTGTTCCCCCTTTGGTGTCATGTGTAAGAACCAACTACCTGATTCACTCTTGCACACGGCTCTTAGTTAGAATAAATAGGTTCTTAGTTCGCAGAATACCTTCCACATACTTTGCCACAGTGCTTGATGTAACTTCGTTTAGAAGCATTCTTTAAATTATTTTGTTAGGCGTGAATTTACTTATTTCTGCTTCTAACGCTTCGTTGCGACACCAGAATAAAAAAATACAGAGTTTCCAACCCTTACCATCATAAAAAGATAAAACTAGAAATGCCTGTGCACACCAAGGAACTGGGGTCAAGTAATTCACTTCTCCATGTTCTTAAAATTCAAGGCACCTCCTCGTTGATGAGATACTAGGCCCTTCTGCTGTCAGGGCAGTCCTCCCAGTCCCTTCCCATATAAATATGGCTTATTCTAATATAATTTAATTATTTTAAACATTTTTTCTAGATAAATTAAATCTAAAAAACCAAAAATGAAGATTGAACTTTTAATTTACTATTTGACATTATTTGATGTGATTGGATCGATTTCTATAAAAGAAGCAATAGACCAAGTGATAACAGAAGTTAAGCCAAATCAAGTGACTTTACACTCTGACTTAAAAAATGGGAGTGTGATTAACCATTGCAGCTACCAAACAATATTTCAACATCTTCTAAGTCAAGTTCCGATAACGGTTGTGGATCTAAACAATCCTCCATCACTCATAAAATGGAATGATATTGACATCGAGTATCATCGCAACATCACTGCTCCGATGCATTTTGTTGCCCTTAGTGAAATCAGTAACATCGATGAATTTCGTAAGAAATTTCTATGGTCTTTAAATTTAATTAAAGAATCAGAGTTTTATTTATCAACAACTAAAATATTCCTCATCCTGAATCAAATGAGCAAATCAGAAAATTTAATTAATACAATACTTAATACGGCTCATTTTCGTAATTGTTATGATTTTACGATCCTACAATGCTTTTTTGAAGATTACAACATTATTAATGCTAACTTTTTTTATAAAAGCATAACGAAACAAAATTTAAGAAATAAAAAGCTTATGAATTATTTTCCTAACATATTTGACGGCATTAATGGGTACACTCTGAGAGTTGGTGTATCGAAAATATTATGGCCAAATTATTACACAAACTACACGTTGAATTATTACTCAGATAAACGTGATTTGTATGCAATGATTCACGTATTTAAATTTTATACATGCATTCAAAGTTCATTCAATGTCACACCTAAATTTATATCTACTTCAACTGAATATTCCATTAACAATGCTATTGAAATATACAAATTAGATGTTTATTTAGGCATAATAAATTTCTTCATTAGCAAAAATTACCAAAATGCTTTTTCAATAAAATCATCCAAATTCACGTTTTTGGTGCCATTGATACAAGAGAAAAGCATTAAAGGTTTTGAAGGCGTATTTTACACATTTTTGTCAATTTGTGGTGTAATTATTTTATTATTATTAACAGCCTACTTTTTTAAATTCCCACTAAACGAATGGAGTGCTTTTAATATTTACAACTTTATGTTAGGAATGGGGATTAACATGAATCCTCGACGATCATTAAGAACAAAAATTATGTTCTTTACTATGCTTGTAGTTTCAATATTCTATTTCTCGGACATTATTTCTGTCATGACAAGCGTAAAATATTTTCATGACGAAAAACCAATCATCGAATCTTTTGAAGATATATTGAAGAAAAATATTACTGTTATCTTTCCTTACAATAAAGTCATTTTGGAGTTAGTTAATAAGTCTACAACGGGTATTTTTCAAAACGTCTCCAGAATGACTAAATTATTGTTGAATGGTTCTGAACCAGTTACTTTCAGTAAAATATTTATATTGAAGTTAAACGATGCCCAAAAATTCTTGTTTGTTAGCAATAACGTAGTAGATGGAATAAAATTTAAGATTAGTGATTTAGTTTTGTATGAAGCACAAGAAGTAATTTCTTTTCCTGATAATTTTCCATTAAGATACAAATTTTCAGATATTTATGCAAGAATATTAGAGGCTGGGTTAGATGTGAAGTGGAAATCAGATTACGATCATGCTGTTAAAATTAGTATGAGATATGAGCCTAATGAACAAAGTACTGAAGAAGATACGTTATTTTTAGTCCTCATCATTTTTATAATTTTTGAAATTGTTTTATCTCTGATTACTTTTTTCTGTGAGTACGTTTGGCATTATTATTTTAGAGAGAGGTTTCTACGAACCGAAAATCGTCGATTCTTAGATTCAAGAATACCACCAAACTCAGTTAGAAAGATGAATATTCGTAGGATACATGTTAAACCAAGAGAATTACAGATTACTCCAGTTTAAGTCAGATTGGACTCAGATTTATAGCGTTTATGGCAATAAATTTTTAATCCACGCGGAGGTGTTTATAAAATCAATCTTAAGGAAAATTATAATTTACTCGCGCATGCGCAGTTTATCAACATTTCGACCTCCAATTTCAAATAAATGTCAAAAATTGATTTCCTACCATCCTTCAGTCGTATTTGGGATAATTTGGCGTAAAATCTCTTGTATGCATAATTTTGTTCATAAATTTTTTTTTAGAAATAGTTAAGTCTCTATTAAATATAAAATAAATAAAAATATGAGTATCAATATTAAAAAATGGTAATCTTCAAAATTTGTTTATAATTCTTATAATGAAAAAATTAAAAATTATTTCTTTACAAATTTCTTTCGATGAAAAACATGATGTAAATTCATAATTACCTTTACTAAATAAAATCGCTAAATTTTGAAGCGTGTACAGTGTTATCAGTATCAGATAAAAAATATTGATTATAATTTTTTTATTTATTTTGCATAAATAAAAGAATTCGTGATAAAATGTTTTTTTTTAATTAATAAATAGCCCTGGTAACCAAAAACGTCAATTTTTATAAATGAAACCGAAGAAATAATTAGTATTCGATTTCTATAGAGGTGTTCAATTCTTATTGGCCATTACGTCAATACAAAAATAATTTTCAGCCTATTATTAAACGTATGCACAAAATTTTTTACAAAACCTAAAATATAAAAGTAAAATGTAAACAATTAATGACCAATGAGTATAAAGCTTGGTATAAAGGTCTTCGAAAAGTGGGCAATTTATTGAAAAAATAAAGCAAATAATTGTTAGCTTAAAAATCAAATATTTATATTTAATATTGTTAGAAATAAGTTTATGTATCGTATGCGCCTTTTATTCGTTGCTAAAAAATAGTTAATTTGCGATATTTTTCTTAAAGATTTTATTAACTGTTTTCTCACATTTTTGAGTCACAAATTAAAGGTAAATATTTTGTTGTTTTATTTATACATAAAAATTATTCTAAATATTAAAAAAAAAAATTTGACCCAATAATTATATTTTGTATATTTTCTTTTGTAATGCAAATACTCATAAATAAAATCACATTTAAATGATTTATTTTTTTATAGATTCTCACATTTTTTTATAATTTTTTTTATTTTTTATCTTACTCTATAGATTTGAAAATTTATTTCGGTGCATGTATGTCTATGCGTGTTTTTAGGCTTTAAAAACTAAAGATCCGCCAAACCAATATACTTAAAGCAGGTGTTAAAATTTAGAAAAAAGTCTGCGGGTGACATAGGCCGTAGTTATGCGGCTCAGCTATCGTATTTTTGGAGATATTCAATTTTTACTATTTTCGGGAAAAATTAAATTTTTTGAAAATTTGATTAAAATGTGAAATATCTATAAAGTATGATAAGATATTATGATCGCAATTGAGATCACTTGATTCGGCACTGATTTTTACATACTCAGTTAAATTTTTTATTTAAAACGGACGTATCCTTGAAAAGTAATAAATTTTTTTCTAAGAATATTAGAAAATTTTTTTAATTAATTTTTAATTTTTTTTATGCACTAAGATTAATCTATCGGTAGTTCTTAGCTATTTTTATCCAAGTCTAAGGTCGTTGTCTTGAATTCAAAAAATACCGTATTGCATTGTGTTGGGTACGTAAAAATATGGTTACAGTTGAATTTATAAGTAATCTGCGATCATAATATTTTATCATATTTTTTAGATATTTCACTTTTTAATCAAATTTTCAAAAAACTTTATTTATCCCAAACATAGTAAAATTTGAATATCTCCAAAAGTACGATAGCTGAGTCGTAAAACTATGGTCTATGTCACCTGAAGATTATTTTTTTTAATTTTAAAATCCATTTTACGTAAATTGGTTTGGCAGATCTTTAGTTATGAGTCCAAAATCACGCAGAGACACACAAACACACAAATAAATTTTCAAATATATATAGAGTAGTAAGTTACATATTGTTAAGTAATAAACTGCTATTTCTGTTGACCTATTCAGATTTATTTATGTCCAGGTACCAGCTCATCAAATTGAAAAAGGAATTGCGAGGTTTGCTGATTTTGCTAAGCTTATAGCCTCATTGTTAGACACAAAAAAAACTAAAGCAAAATTTTTTGGCTCCTTTCATACTTTAAAACTATTTAAGGATTTAATTAATATTTCAGTGATTTCTGTCAATTTTAATGATAATAGTGTTCCTTTCGATGCTAAATAGTCTCATCTGGGAGTCATTATTGATACTTTACTTTCTTGGTCTCCTCAAATTCATCGAATAACCAAAAAGGTAACTCATTTGAAGTAAGGAATGCCCAATTTGGATAAATATTCCTCCATTTATACGTGACCTTCAATGTTTCTCAAAATTTAAGAGCAGTACTAGACTATTCCCACTAAGAACAGAAAATATTTGATTCCCATTGTTCTAATTTATTGAATGAATATGTTAATATGTAATTATTTGACTGACTGATTATTGACTGCTTTTTATTAATCATTCACTTAATATTATATACTTAAATTTAATGCTTTGTACTATTGAGTTATTTATCCAATGTTTTATGAAAAATATATGTTATTACTTATAAATCAATAAGTCAATATTTTAAATAATATTTATTTATTCTACTTACTTAATTAACTACTGGTAAAAGAGTGTACTCTATTTTTTTAGACAATAAAATAAATAATAATTATTATTATAACAACTCTCCCGAATATATTTTTTTATCAGTAATGATAGAACCAACGAGATAACGGGAATCTAATGGAAAATATGTTTTTCTTCCCACTGTCAAAGAAATATCGTATAAAACCTTTGCTTATTAAAAATGAACCCTTTAGATTGTATTTAATCATTTATGGCTTAACCAGAAATTGTAATTTACGTTCGATCTATAAGATCCTTATTTTTGAAGGTCAAAGATTTATATAATTTAGTGTTTTAAAAGTAAAGAGTTCTAGAAGCAATTTTAAATATGGAAAATTTTAATATAAATTAATTATAAATTTAAACATTTTTTCCAGATAAATTAAACCCTAAAAACCAAAAATGAAGATTGAACTTTTAATTTACTGTTTGACATTATTTGATGTGATTGGGTCGATTTCTATAAAGGAAGCAATAGACCAAGTGATAACCGAAGTTAAGCCAAAGCAAGTGACTTTTTACTCTGACTTTAAAAATGGGAGCGTGATTAACCATTGCAGCTACCAAACAATATTTCAACATCTTCTAAGTCAAGTTCCAATATCGATTGTGGATCTAAACAATCCTCCATCTCTCATAAAATGGAATGATATTGACATCGAGTATCATCGCAACGTCACTGCTTCCTTGCATTTTGTTGCTCTTAGTGAAACCAGTAACATCGATGAATTTAGAAAGAAATTTCAATCGTCTTTAATTTTAATTAAAGAATCAGTGTTCTATTTATCAACTACTAATATATTCCTCATCCTGAATCAAATTAGCGCATCAAAAAATTTAATTTATACAATACTTAATGAGGCTGATTTTCATAATTTTTATGATTTTACGATCTTACAATGCTACTTTCAAGATTACAACATCATTAATGCTAACTTTTTTCATAAAACCACAACGAAACAAAATTTAATAAATAAAAAGCATATGAATTATTTTCCTAACATATTTGACGGCATTAATGGGTACACTCTGAGAGTTGGTGTATCAGATGGATATTGGCCAAATCATTACACAAACTACACCCTTAATTATTACTCTGATAAGGAGGATAGATATACAATGATTCACGTATTAGAATTTTATAAATGCGTTCAAAGTTCATTTAACGTCACGTCTAAATTTATAACTACTCCAATTGAATATTCCATTAACAAAGTTATTGAAAAATACAAATTAGATGTTTATTTAGGCTTGATAAATTACTTCATTACCAAAAATTACCAAAATTCTTTTTCAATAAAACCAGCTAAATTCACGTTTTTGGTACCATTGATAGAAGAAAAAAGCATTACAGGTTTTGAAGGCGTATTCTACTCATTTTTGGCAATTTGTGGTGTAATTATTTTAATTGTATTGTCAGCCTACTTTTTCAAATTTCCAATGAATGAATGGAGTGTACTCAATATTTACAGCTTTATGTTAGGAATGGGGATTAACATGAATCCTCGGCGATCATTAAGAACAAAGATTATGTTCTTTACTATGTTTGTAGTTTCATTTTTCTTTTCCTCGGACATTATTACTGACATGACAAGCCTACAATATATTCATAAAGAAAAACCAATCATTGAATATTTTGAAGATATATTGAAGAAAAATATTACTGTTATCTTTCCTTATAAAAAAATCATTTTGGAGTTAGTTAATAACTCTACAACGGGTATTTTTCAAAACGTCTCCAGAATGACTAAATTATTGTTGAAGGGTTCTGAACCAGTTACTTACAGTAAAATATTTTTATTGAGGTTCAATGATGCCGAAAAATTCATGTTTATGGGCAATAACGTAGTAAATGGAATAAAATTTATGATTAGTGATTTAGTTCTGTATGAAGCACAAGAAGCAATTGTGTTTCCTCCAAATTCAGCATTAAGGTACAAATTTTCTTATATTCATGCAAGAATATTAGAGGCTGGGTTAGATGTGAAGTGGAAATCAGATTACGATCATGCTGTTAAAATTAGTATGAGATATGAGCCTAATGAACAAAGTACTGAAGAAGATACGTTATTTTTAGTCCTCATAATTTTTGTAATTTTTGAAATTGTTTTATCTCTGATTACTTTTTTCTGTGAGTACGTTTGGCATTATTATTTTAGAGAAAGGTCTCCAAGAACCGAAAATCGTCCATTCTTAGATTCAAGAATACCACCAAACTCAGTTAGAAAGATGAATATTCGTAGGATACATGTTAAACCAAGAGAATCACAAATTACTCCAGTTTAGATAACACGGTTATAACCTCAAAATTTTTTTCACCGCAAACAGACTTTTTTCTTTTAGCTGCAATAATTACTTTAAAAGACAATGCATTTATTAAGGTTGAGCAAGTACCGTGTCTAGTTTGTAACGCATTCATTACTCTTGTCAATAATTATCAGTGTAATTTTTGAAAATTATATAACTAATACTTATGTTATATTTAAATATCATTGTAATATACTATGTAATGAGTAAAAAAACCCGTTTAATTATATCAGCATTTGGTGTTAAAATATTAAATAAATAAATAAATAAATAACTCTATTAACCGTCAATTATAATTTAAAATTCTAAATAATGATATTTTAAAATTGTATACATTTTGTAGTAGTATTAATAATAATTACTAAAAAACAAAGTTTAAGCATAATTTATCATTCTGCAAAAATGACAAATAACTAAATTTTAGGTTGCACATGTAAACATTCATTTTTTCAAAGTAATTTTTAAATAAAATACCATTCATAAATAATGACAAAGTATTGAATAATCATTCATTTTTACAAGTTCAATATCAAGGTATTGAAATTTTAATAAATTTGAAAACGAATTTGATAAACCCTAGCAAAAGAAAATTACGTAAAAATACCAGAATTTTCTGTAACCAGTCAGAAAATTATATTCAAGTCCCTTTTTCAGAAAAATTTTAAATACTTTCGATTTGCTGCACCGAAAAATTATCGATGGATCTAGTTTCACTTAAATTTGTAGTAGTAAATTTTTTCCTAAGCATTTTTTCGCACGTGTTCAATATTTATAAATACTCAAAAATTAATAATTATTTTTTGATTATTTATTTAATTATTTATTTTAAATATAAAGAAATAAATAAACAATAAATTTGCATTTAAATTTTATATTCATTTATCGTATTTCATATCATTTTCTTATTCGATTTCCTTATACTGCATAAAGCCTTAGTTTTATGTTTTAAGTCTATTGACAGTTTCTTATCGTTTTAATAAAAAAATCTACGTTAAAAAAACATATAAAATGAAAAAAAAATAATAAAATTGAAAGAAAAAAAGATAAAATACAAAGACAGATCTGACAAGAGAAAATTGACATTAAAAAATATATGTGCTGCTTTGCTAAAATAAAAAAAAATTTGTGTCTTTTTTGTTTACTACACTCGAAAGCAGTACATATGCAATTTCCTATCGGTTTTCGATTTTCATTTTCATACAGTCATAATTCATGTAGACACCTTTCGAATTAATAGAGCATATAGTTTATACACCATTTATGCATAAATTTTTTGTTCATTTATTATTATTATTGTTTTTATTTTTTCTGCTTTGTTTTATGTACTGTTTCTGGTTTATAAAATTTATTATTGTTTTATAAAGAGAAAAATTTATATTAATGTTTGTTTTTCATATTTGTGTATTTTATAAAAGTTAGTTTAATTGGTAAAGTTATTTTATGCTGATAAAATGAATTTTTGAGAGTTTGAGATTAAAACTAGTTTTTTTTTGCAACTAAAAATTTTAAAAAGAACCAAATTATAACTTGATCACTAAATACTATTTAGAGGGTTTCGTCCATTTTTTATTGGCATCTTTACGCCCATAAAAAGAAAAAATTTTTTCATCCTACAAATTTTCGGAATTGTTAGGTATGGTCTTGGAAAGTATACAGATTTTTATGAAAAAAAAATAATTAAACATTTTTGGTCCTCAAGAGGAGGTAATTGCCCTCTTTACTCCTCACTGGGTCCACCACTGAGTAAAAAATGATATTAAAAAGAATTTTATCTCCATAAACATAATTCTACCAATAAATTTTCAATTTTCAAAATATTAAATTTTTAATAAACTCTATATTATTAATTAAATTTATAAAGAGAAGTTGTTAATTTAAAACTATATATATTAAATTATTAATTTATGCATTTGAAATGCAAGCAAATTATTTTTTTTCCTGGTTTTTAATTTTTTTTAAATTAAATTATTTAAAAAATTTCTCTTTATAAAATATATATAAAATTTAAAGCAGCATCAAAGCTAATTAATTATTTATGTAAGTAGTATAAAATATAATCTTTTGTGAATATTTAAAAATTTTAATTTTAATTAATTATTTATTAAAGTTCTTTATAAAGTTTGTGTAAAAATTTAAAAACGTATTTTTAGTATCAAATATTTAAAATCATTTTTTTTTTATATCAATATTCTACGAAATCAAAAAAGCAACTTATCTCATTTCTCTTTTAAATCAATTTTTTTCTGCGAATCGATTTTAATCAATTTTAACAAATAAAATTTGCAAAATAATTAACTAAAATTCGTATTCTTTTTCAAAAATTCATTTTTTATAAAAATCTGATAATAATTTTCTTTTTTAGTAAATATTAAACTAATATTTTATATAAAAGATAAAACTGTTTTAGTTTTTCTAATTGTTAACGCTTCAAGCGTATGCTCTCTCAGTTATTTGTATTCTTTTACGATCGTGACTTGAATTCTTTTGCTTTTTTAATTACAGAAATTTATTAAGATAAGAAAAAATCTGATTTTGGAACGTATAAACAATGTTTTTGTGCATTTTTTTGTAATTAATTCAGAGGCAGGATAGGGACTTAAAATTTAGATTTTTTAGTTACTTTCCACTTGATTTGAAGCCACCATATTAATTTTTGACCTAAAAACCTATTCGACAAAACTGAAATATCTCTTTAGTAATATTTCTCCATCGAAATTTTTCCTCGTATAATTCATTTTAATTAAATTATATTTTTTTAACGTACTATAGGAACATACCTTCAGTAATTTAATTTTATACTTTGAGTAAACATAACCTAAAAGTTTAACTACGTACAAGAATAATATGACCCATATAATATGTCTAATAACAAAGTTTATATTCAATTTTACATCATTATTTATATTATCATATAATCCAACCTCTATGATTACATTAACAAACATATTAGAAAATTAACAAAGTTCAAACAGGTTGGATTAAAGATGATTAATTGAAAAAATTATCTTACTTTTGAAACTTGCGGAGTGCGGTAGCTCAAGTTTGGGACGGTCTCGGGTTTTTTGCTTTGGGTAGACCCGAAAAGTTTCAGAGATCTCGAGGTACGATTTTGGAATATGTTTATAGGTGGAAAAGGTACTTCAATCATTTCATTTGGGGGGGGGGGGGTCAAATGGGCTAAGAATAATTTCGATAAAGGAGTATAGAATTAAAAGGATTTTAGTAGCTAAAAATTATTTTTTTTTTTGCTTAAAATTATAAAGGCTTAAAGATTCAAAATATAAATTAGTTCCATTTTCGTTAATTGTGATTTCACAAACCGGTTGATAGGTAAAAATTTTTCACAGAGTAATGTGTATTCTCGAATTGTTGGAAAATAATTATTATTTCATTATATAAAATACAAAATAGAAATAAAATTTTTAAGCTTATAAAACAATGGCTTTATTTACTAAAATTTAATAATTTGAAATTATAATCATGGATCGTACAGTAACTTTTCATAATTTATCATTTACAAACTAACAAATTTTAAACTTTTTCTTCAAACATAAAATTACGTAAAATTTAAAATTGATTAAAATTTTTTTTTTAATACTATTTTTAGTGTAAAAAATTGTTTAATTACAAAATAATTAACGAATACTCTAAAAAGTATAATTAGAAATTAAATGCTACAAAAAAATTAATTAATTTTCAGACAGTACTTAAAACGTAGTTAAATTTAATACAAAGGTAAAAATTTTTTTTTTCCCTACGAACAATAAATTAAACTACATCACATACAATAATTATTGTTCTCGTATGTGTGTGTGTAACTTAACTAAAAAAATGAGCAAAAAAATAACGTTTAAAAAAAATGATAATAATTGTACATATTTTTGAAGTTGAAAGAAATTTTGAGCTTTTAATTTTTATACATAAAATGGGTACTTTTTAAACTAGTAAAACTTAGGAAAAATTTGTATAAGAGCTTTAAATTATATAGTGAAAAGTTTTATATTATTCACAAAGTGCGCATCATTTTAAAATTATAGAACATTTATTTTATGTTTAATTAATGAATGTATATTAGACTGGTTAAGAAAATTTTAGGCAATTTTTATATATCGCGCTTATTTCAGAACCGAATTTTCGGGGTTATGGTACATACAAGGAAAAGTTAAGAGTTGGCATCAGTGCAGAAAATTATTTCTAAGTTTTTTCTAATCATAAAAAAATTTAAGGATTTGGGGATAACGCTTTTTGACATAAATGGGTTAATTTTAACTTGACTTGGGGCCGGGAGCTGACTCCATAAAATCAGAGTAGATTAGGATCCAAAATTTTATTTTCTGGTCAGCGGCCAGAAAGCACGTATTTCCCGGCCACTGCGCGTCCGGCAAAGACGTGTTTTCTCGCCACTGATGCAGAAAAATCGTATACGATCCTGGGCCATAAAAAAAGAATTTTATTTTTCTGGCCATGGGTCGTAATATACTATTTTAAATCTCTCATTAAATAAAATAAATTTTTCGACCATTTAACTTTTAAACTTTCATCTACATTATAAAAATAATATCAAATTAATAGTAACGATAAGTAGGTCAAAAACTGAAAAACTAAGTAATGCTCATTATTCATTAAATCTGAATAAATTCTACTTTAATTTAAGCCTATTATAAATGATTGACCTATAATTATTCATGCGCATTTATATTGTTACTAAACAATTTATAAATTTAATGAACTTTTTTTTAATAATAAAATTTATTATACTTATTTAATCATCTGGTAATTGAATTCAATTTGATGAAAAAAGCTTACCTGAAACAAACAAAAAAATTGATTATTAATTGTACTTCAAGTTTATTGAAATTATATTGAAATTCAATAAAACTATTGTTGTATAGAAATTGATCAAAAACTTTTGTATTGAAATTGCACGCTTAGGATTTAAAAAATAAATTGATTCTTTAAATTTTTTTTATTAATTCTTCATAGCTTTTTGCAAATTCTGTATAGCTTTTGCAACTTCTCATACCTAGTTTCGGAATTACAATACTTGTTTTAGCCTAATTTGTGTACCTAAACAGCAAAAATTTTCGCTTTACCCCATAATAATATGAAAAATAATTTGTTGTTCCTACTACATTTGACATCTAAAAATGCTACCACAAAATAAATACCAGGCAAAATAAATATCAGTTCATGTATACTCTCGCTTTTAATCAAATATTAATATTTTAATTAAAATTAATTTTTTAAATTAAAATAAAAAAAGATTTAAAATTAAAAATTTATAAACATTTTTAGTAAAAAAACGCTTATCTCAGCATTAAAAAGAAAAGCATTTTTGAATTTCATCTGTAATATTATAATTTTGTTTTTTCCGTTTTCTTTTGTATATATATACTAAGTAGTTATGTAAAAAGATATATGGGTCATTCCACGTCAGCAGATTTTATTAAAAATTTTTATTTTAACAAATTTATTCTGTAGGTTTGTTCTTTTTTTGTGGTTTTATGAAATTCTTCAATTTCGAGTTCTGAAGTATATAAAAATCTAAATGAGGAGTGTGCGGTTACCCGAATTTCGGGTTTTTTGCTTGGAGTTGGGCCGAATTTAGGGTAGCCATAGAAGCTTTCAACAGAAATTTTTCCAAAATTTTACTGTTTTGAAGCGTATTTTTTGAAAATTCCATTGCACCCTTCCGAGAGAAGATTTCTGGAATTACCCCTTATGTGAAATATTATGATCACGTTGATCTCTAAAGATTTTTTCCATTACGATACTTTGCCTTCCTAGACACACAACAAATCTTTTGCCTTCAGACAAAAAAAAAATTTAAGTAACATTTAACTCGAAATAACCCATATACACGTCAATTTAACAATTTTACCCTAGAAAACGTATCTACTTTTTTCTGCAATTTTCATTTCGACGTTTTTTTCTGAATATAAGCATTGTATATATAATACACAAGTTTATAACTATACCTAAAGATGCTACAATCTTACAAAGTAAGGTATTGTCGCCGATATTACTTTTTTTTAGACAGTATAAAAAAGTTCTTCAAAAGATTTTTTATATATAGGTATATAAAGAAAGAGTATAAATAATGTGTAAAAAAGTTAAAAAAAAAAATTTTCTTAGTAAAAAAAGTCTCTAAAGTTCTTTTTTTGGGGTGGTGGGTTTGTTTGTGTTGGCTAAAAAATCTTTATGCATTATTTTCTATCTGACCTCTTGTGCTTACACGTGGCACAAAGCTGATGTTAACAAAATTTACTTTTAATTTTGTTTTGTTAAAAGTTTAAAAAAAATTTTTTTTACTCTAATTTTAAAATTTTTTATTTAAAAACAGTCATTTTCTTTCCTTACTTACTTACTTTTTTTATGATTTAAACAAAAGTTTTCCTATTTGTTTTAGATATGATATATTATTAAACTTTTTTTACAATAATCTGCATATATATTAAATTTTTAAATCTTTTTTTTTTTCTTTATTTATCATATGATAATGTAAAAAAAAAAAAATTTTTCTTGAATATGAAATTGAAGTAATATTTTTTTTTTTAAGTTTTTTTATGTTTGATAAGTTGGTGTAAGAATTTTTTTTACTTATCATTTAAGAGTGATAATTTAAAAATTCATGTTGATTTTATGGGTGGATGAATTAAGTTGATGTTATCTGTTAAAATGGGTATTTTGATTACTTAATTTTTAAACTTGAATGAAATTCAGGTTACAGGAAAATGGGAGACAAATTTATTAATCTTACTACTTTATAAGTTTTTATATTTATTTTTAAAAATAGCATTTTTTTTTCTAGCCTTTCAGAAATGTTTTTCAAACTGCATGGCGAACATTATTAAAATTTTTCGTGGAATTTTAAAATTGAGTCAGAATTTTCCGAAATTTTCATCCAAAATAAGTGGGTCAGAAATTCTAGCCGGAATCAGCCTAGATCCCCAAAATTATGTTATTTTTTACCAATTTTTCAGATACAAAAACTTAGGGTACATATATCATGGAATTCCTCATATATCTACAGTTTTTTTGACGTATTTTTAAAACATCTCGTCAATCAAAAAATTATTTAAATATCTGTCGATAAAAAAAACGAAAAAATTCTTTCAATAAAATCAAAAAAATTGTTTTTAAAATTTATAAACTTATATTGACATAATATATTTATATACCAAAGAATATAATATAACATTCATATAGAGTGACAGAAATTGAATTTTTCTCCCTAATTACGTAATATACTATTTCTTTACCAAAACTGACCACAATAATCTCACACCCAGTAATATCGTTTCCATTAAAACGATTAAAAAATTTCTCTACGTAAATATTTATGAGCAGATCCAAATAAAATTTTCAGATCTAAATTTTCTGAAACCTACCGGAAACGATTTTATTTGGATCTACCCATATACACTTCGTATTATACTTCTATCTTCATTTATATTGTTTTTTAACTGGATAATAAAAAATAATAATAATAATTAATCAATAAACCTGTTTATATTGTTAAACTGTCAAAAATTTGTAAAAATATACGTAAATATATTTATGAATATTTAAATAAATGTTTTTAACATATAAACTATACTTCAATAATTTTTAACATGTTTTAAATATTTCTATAGATTTTCACTTATCAATCAAAATAATGTACTAAATGTATTTTTGATTAATATTTAAAATTAATCAGTGTAAATAAATAGAAAACGCGAATTAAAATTATCAAGCCACCAGCGATAACAAATGCATCCAAAAATTTTAAATGGAGTAATTTGGATATTCAATTAATATATTATATGGGTGATTCCATATTAACCTTTCAGGAACGAATGAAACACTTGGGCTTTTAGTGTAATAATGATATTTAGACTTTTTTTAACTTGCAAAATATTCAAAATGTTTAAAAAACTCATCCTAAAAAAATTTCGACCATTATTTCAATATTCTGCAATTAATATTTTAATTAATTTAATTTTTGGCTTGGTGATATGACTTCTATATGGGACATCTACTAATAAATAAAAATTCTACAAGAATATAAGTCCATAAATAAAGAATGCCCCAAATCGCAATTAACGATTTGGGCCATTCTTTACTTTCCTGGACACGAGCCATAAATATTCTATTTCATATCAAAGAAAAAAAAACTCATATACCTAAAACACAATAATTTTCTTTTTTTTCATATACAATATACACACACACTTTTTTAAAAAAAAGGGTAATAAACTCTGTATTTCAGTGGTACATATACCTATTTCGAGTAAATTATTACTATAGTAAAATATTACTGAAGTGCATACACAGAAAAATTTTTATTTATGTAAAAAAAAATTGAATATATTTATTATGTACCATGCATATTTTTAAATATAATTATTGTTTATTTTTTTGCTGTTGTTTTGTTATGTTAAAAACTAAATAATTTTTATGAAAATATTATTGAAATTACTAAAACTTTAGCAATATGTCATGGATTAATTATTTTAATATTAATATGATATATTAACTTGGTAGTTGGGAAAGAAATTTGGTATCTTTTAATTACTGGGAAAACGAAGTTACCTTTTATCAAATACCTGCATAAATTTTCTGAAATTTTAGTTTTTCCAAAATAGTTTCAATATGTTGTTTAATATTTTTGGTGAGATTTGGCTATTAAAGACTTGTCATTGAAAGTTATCAGAAATTTATAGAATCTATTGAGGTGGATCCATTTACTACGTTTATATTTTTTGATGCATTTAACATTTTTGGTGCCTTGTTAGGTGGTTTCCTCTTTTAAATGTTGAGGTCAATTAAATAAATTTGTGAAAATTTCTGAATAACCGAGTATTTAGAAGTGATTATATAAACTAAAAATTTAGGGATCTTTTCTTCTTTTTCAAGTTTCATCTAATTTTACCCAGTAATTGAAAATCCATTTTTAAAACTAAGTTCCAGACCAATATGTACATATAAAATAAATATATAACCAGCAAAGTCTGAACTATTGACAAAACTTAATTTGCATATTATCGACAGAATATACGATAACAAGAAAAAAATGTGCATATAATTTTTTATTCATAATTTATATATGATTACTTCTGTCTGATTTCGACCACAAAGTCAAATTTAAGGCTCAAAAAATTAGATACCCATAAAAACAAATTTCTACAAAGGAATAAACTGATAAATCAGAAAGAAACGACCAATAAAATTACGTTAATCGCATACTTCCTCCCATACCCTAAAATGTGCCTCCACAGTAATAAAAATTCCCAGGAGAAAAATCCAAATACTATAAAAACAAATTAAATAAAAGAATTTTCAAATTAAAACTGTGCAATAAATAAGACAAAAGTTTATCAAGTACTTAAATAATTATATTTTAAAAAGATTTTAAAAAAAATAAAATTCTTTCTGATAAACAATCTCTCGAATAAAAAAATAATTAAATTAGCTCGTTAATTATTAAATTTGAATAGATAAAAATAAATTTAATAAAAAAATCAAGATTAATTATATTTCTCTTGAATGAAAATTGATTATTTAATGAAATGTAAGATATATTTATAGAATTTTATTTTCACAATTTTATCTGTTTTAATCAATTCATTGATTTATATCCTATAACTTAATTATTATATAATGAAAAGGATTCTATATATATAAATTTTTTTATTTTCTATTTGATTCATTAATAAATGTAAATTTCATTTATTTCAATAAAAATTTCATTAAATCTTATCCATTTATAATTGCTATAAATAATTATTTTATAGGATTTTATTTTTATATCTTTTTTTATAAATAAAAATTTTTTTAATTCAAATTAGAATCAAAGACGTATACTTGTAATTAAAAAATAATTTATTCATGTTTAAATTAAATAATTAAATCATAGAGCTTACATAATATTAAATTTTATTTATTTTCTTTTTTTAATGAGCTGTATTCATTCAAATAAATTAATCGTTTGTAATACGTGATAATAAATGTGATTTAGGATATTTATATCCCATTTAATAATTGATTAATTAAAATTTAATTTAATCAAGTCTCGTTAAGTGTAATACGTAGAGCCACTTGAATTTATATTTTGTAGAAATTGTATAATTTATTAGCTACATTTCTCAAATTATTGTTTTTAGAAAGCACTACGCTATCATGGGCATGTTGCACATATAAAAACTCGAAGAGGGCATCTGCAAATGCCGTGAAAGTGTGTGGCAACCACAAGCCCAGTCGCAACGCAATGTCCCATCTACAAAAGCCGTAAAAGGAGGCGCAACTGCAAGCGCAATTGCGGCGCAATGCGCAGAAGAAGATTTTGTATATTTCGGCTGGTTCTCCAAACTCCGTAAATGGGGGTCGCAACCGCAAGCGCAATTGCGGCGCAATGCATACAACACGATTTTCGTTTGTGCACATGCGCGCTGTGTTGTGCGCATTGCGTTGCGGCTACGCTTGCGGTTGCGACCCCTATTTACGGAGTTTGGAGAACCAGCCTTCGAGTTACGCAGGAGTCGAAACTATTTTTGGTCTTTGCGCATTGCGCCGCATTTGCGCTTGTAGTTGTGCCCCCCTTTTGCGGCTTTTGTAGATTAGGCCTCAGGCCCCATCTACAGAAACCGTAAATCCGCGGCGCACCGCAAGCGTGAGCGCAACGCAATGGGCAGAAGAAGATTTTGGGTATTTGGAGTTGCGCAGGAGCCAAAATTGGTTTCTGCGCATTGCGTTGCGCTCACGCTTGCGGTTGCGACTCCCTTTTGCGGCTTCTGTAGATGGGGCATTATGCAAAGACAGCCGCAACGCATTTGCGTATTTGCGCATTTTGTTACGGCTGCGCTAGTGACTCTCTTTTATGGCGTTTTTAGTAACAGCTTTAACACTATATTTCGTCTATGCGCATTGCTTTGCAGTTGCGACCCCCTTTTACGGCTTTTGTAGATGTACCCAGAAGAAAAAATATAAAGATGCGATTTTATGTGAGTAACTCTACGCTATTTTTAATGTTTTGTGATTGGGAGAACGTTTTCAGTTACCCTGAACTTTGTTGAACTCACAGCATACTTGCGTAGAAAATCACTCCTTTATTTTTTTAAAAAATGGCATTTTTCTTGTCAGCGTTGAGGGAAGACACATTTTCCGGCCGAGAGATAGCAGCTCATGCGAAAAGAACGTGTTTTCTTTTTATGGAAAAAGAAAAATCATATGTAACTCTCGGTAAAAAAAGGTTGTCCCGAATGGCAGTTTAACATTACAAAAAATACCTGCTGAAATTACATTAATAATCATTATTCAATTTTATTATAAAAAAAATTCTATTACAAAAATGAGCTATAATAAAACTCAACTAAGTTTTTAAAATTACGTTAAATTTAAGGTCATAAATACTAGTTATTAAAAATTAATAACCACCCCCCTTGATTTTTTTTAAAACAAAGGGAAAAAAATTTATCTAACACCATAAATAAGTCCATTAAAAATATAAAGCAACAAAAAAATTTTTTTTTACTCTCAAAAGCCATTAGACCAACTACGACAACCTTTATGACAGCGGAGGATTTAACTGCGGTTAAATTTATGGTTCCCTGTAGTATAAGTGCGAAATCTGGTCTCGCACTTTCCTCGAATCCACAAATTCATATAATAAATATATATATTGTATTTGCGTGATTTTGTGAAATAGAATGGATGTATAATCGAAACAAGCGTTGATTGGCTTAAAAGTATAAATACATATTAGACTTTGGGTTATTTTAATTTTTACCAAATTTTAGGTGCTTGTAGTGCCAGAAATCCGAAAATAAATTGAATTTATGAAAAACTAAATGTTGAAAATATTTACCAGTGCAGCTTGCTTTGAATTAGTAATGAAAAATACAATTTCCATTTTGAGGTTGCATTTTTACACCAAAGGACTTGAACTCTAAAAAATTAGTTTACTGTTTCGTTAGCTAGAAGCAGATTTCTTTCGAATTTGTTAACTAACTGTAAGAAATGATTTTTTTATGGATAATGAAGGATAAATCCAAATAACTGCTATTTGTTAAATTCAAAATTCGTCAAAAGTCAAAATAACCACAGGTCTAATATATCAGTACTAAACAATACCATTTTGAGGAAACATTTGGGATTTAAATATGCTACATACATGTATAGAATTATATTGTTGTATATGTTTCTAATTGTATGAATGTATATATTTTATAACAGATAAACGTGGTTCGTTGATACGAGTTTCTGTGGTATTGAAAGAGAATTGATGGCTTGATATAGTGGGTAGATTGTTATCTATAACTGAGAATAATTGAAATGAAAATGGGGTGTTAAAAGGAAATATTTTTATTATTATAGCTGTTTCTGACTATTAAAATTTAAATTCAACAAATTTTTTCATTTATGATCAATAAATTTTTCAATCATCACACTATTATGTGAAAAAATAAAATTTTATTAATTGTAGCTTTGAATAATAAATTGTTGGACAATAAAATTTATGTGCGTTTTATTACACGAAAGCTCGAAAATAAATTAAAATTCCTCAAGTTGCAATTCAAATTGAAGTAATCTCGTGGATAAAAAATTACCTACTTCATGGTACTTGTCTCTTGACATTCATAATATTTTTTACCTTTTGATGCTTATTGTACTCAAGCTAACAATTTTGAACTTGTAAAATATGTAGACGCATTGTTATTAAAATTGATAGCAGTACTTTGGTTACAATAAAGGTGGGTTAGTTTTTATGGAACAAACATAAAATGCCCAAATCCTAATATCGAAAATATCCTCAGTTTTTATGAATTTCATGAATTTCGGGTTCCAAACAGTCTAAATACAGCCATGTTAAAAAATTTTAATATAAGAAATTATCAAGAAATTCACGTAACATTTAATAAAAAAACCTGCCAAGCACAAAATTTTTATTAAATATATTTCCCATCAAAATCTTTCAAAAAAATTCAAATTTTATTACACATTTATATAAAAAAATAAAAACATCCAAACTTTATGTTTTTATTTGATAAACCTATTCTCTCTACCCTATGTAATCCCTAAGGTGAGGTAAACACGTCACCTGTCAAGTATAAATATAAAATTTGAAATACGTGTATGTAAAGACTGTGCAATAAAATATTGATTATTTTTTCTTCATAAAAAATTATGTACATTAAAAAATGAGTAATATAAATAGATAAAACATATAACAACAAAAGTTAGTAAACTACTTAGAGTTTATCTATGAATAGGGGAAAGTCGTTCACATAATAATTAGCTTTAAATAGTATGGATATATAAGTAGACTCTAGAGAAAATCTAAATATTATATACTGAATTATTATTATACTTTAAATAATTAATAAACTTTTAGCTTTACGTATTTAGAGTCTATAGTTTGTGTTATAAGTTTTTAGTATCATTTTTACCTAACTAATAATTTTTTGAAACTTAGATAAATTTTAAATCAATTTTTTCGATTATTAGTTGTACTTAGGTACCATTAACCCAAAAAATGAGATTTTCAGAACTCCTAAAATTCGTCACAGGATAAAAAATTGAATACTTTTTTTATTTGGTTTGGAAATCCTATGTTATACACCAAGTACTCGAAAATACAATGTTCTGTAATAGTAAGTTTGCATACGATTAAGGGTTGATTTTAATTGCAGGATTCATGTGTAATGCAATAATTTGCATTATAAATTTAGAGTTTTATGACATTTTTAAGATTCAAATAATCTGTGTTATCGCGCGTCTTTTCTGCTAAAAAAACAGCGAGTTTTAACCGCTCCAGACGCCAGAACACCGCAAAAGTATGAACCAACGAGAGCGCGTGGAGACACTCTCGTCTCGGCCGCTGAACAGTTAACAGCAATTAAGAGATTGTGCTCTCTAAGAGAGGGAGAGAGCATGGGCTCTCCCCTCATTGTAAAATAGTTTTTTAATAAAAAACAAATAATCAAATAGTAAAAGTAATGATAGCATACCGGTAAAAATCCTTGTAAATGTAAATTAACTTTAAATATTTCAGTACCAACTTGAATCTTTTTCAGAGAATCGTTTTGAAAAACGGACATTAAAAGATTTAATTGGATGTGCAATCAAACCCGCACCAACTACTTTGCAGCCCTAATAATGTGTAGGTTGGTACGTATGAGAGAGCCCCCTTTCCTTCTGTTCCTCTTCGAACCCTATAAGTCAGACAAGCCTTCTCGCGGTCCCCGCAAGGACTTAAAGGTCCCCACCTCTTTAAAAACTGACTAGGGTCGTAACTCGTTCCAAGTCAAATATGCTAAGCTATGGAACAATATTCCACCATGCATAGGAGACCTACACTCCTACTCTCAATTTAAGAGAAGCATACGAACTTACTTACATGGGTTAGAAGACTGATAAACCAAAAAATTAACTTTAATTGACTGATAGATTGACATATTTGAGCACTTATTAGAGAATTGACTATTATATTGATTGTATTAAATTAGATTTATTAGAATTAACTAAAATATTTATTGTTTCTTATTTTATATAATAATGTTTTGTATTTACATCCAAATTTATAGTTATGTTTTGTATGATTTAAATTTAATTAAAAATGCAAATTTATTATTATAGAATTCCTTTAGTATAAAATTTCGAGTACAAATAATTAAAAAAAAAATAAATGAATTCTGAAATAATAAAAATAATAATAATATAAAATAATTACGTATAACCTCATTAATCCTTATTTACCCGGCAGAATTTACCTGCGCTACTCTGAGACTAATATTTCCCATCTCCGACATAATTTTATCTGCTAATATATATTTACAGCAAAAGGCCCTCAAAAATAAATAATAAATAAGGTAATAAATGCAAAAGGGATATGATTTCATATTTTAATAATAGAGCCAAGCTCTGGCTTGTTCCAAGCAAAACCAAGCAAATTCCAAATTTTTAGGGCACAATTTAGAGGAAACTAATTATCAGATTAGGATCATCTTTTTTTAAAGGTCAGACAACAGCGAAAATTTTTTTATAATAAACTGAATCATAACTTTATATTGTGAAAAGTGAATTCGTAATACTACTCATATTGACATTAAAAAAAAAAAACAATTAAAAACTTTTTGTTTTCAAAGCCAACATAATTAAAATAATAACCTTGAATAAATTTTTTATTCGCTGCTCTTATGTTTGCGTGTACCAATGGAATTTTGTAACGTATTATCAGTTAAAAGGGTATTAATTTCTAATTTATTTAGTCGCAATAGGGCTCTCTTTTTAAGTACATGAATTTTTATTAATACGCAATTTAATAAATTTAAATTCTAGCACGTTCGTTGTAGTTCATAATGCAAATGGAAATACAAGAAATAAGTCGAGTTGCTATAAAAACAAAGAAATATTTTATGTTATTTGAACTGGTCCAACGAATTGAGAATCAGTAAAGTGTTTAAAAATTATCCTCATCTTTTCGTGCACTCAAAAAAATATTTCAAATAAAGTTTTTTTTTTTTAAATATGAATTTAATCAAAACAATAACTGTTTTTTCAAAAATCAATTGTTTATGCAGCTGAATTAAGTGTGTCAATTGGATTTCATATCAAGTGCATTAGCTTCAAGGACGCTGTTTTCTACAATTTAATAAACTTTCATTACTCTGTTTCAATGACCTTCCACAAAACTAATTTTAGCTGTTAATGTTTTACCTGCAGTCATGAAAATTAGTGTCTTAGTACTTTTTAGTCTTTTCGTGCTTACTTTTGAAATATCTAGAGAATCAGGAACTTCAATAGATTTTGTGGCTAAACACATTCGAGAATATCTTAAAGTTTATCAAATCACTGTTTATGCGAGTACAAAAAAATATGAATTTGAATCGCGTTATCGAATGCTCTTAAACAAGTTGACAAGTGGGATTCCAACGGCTATGGTTAACATCCAGGATAATATTATCAAAAATAAATCTTGGATCCAGAGAAGCAAGAAAACTCTTAATTCAGCGAACTTAAACATCATCACAATTGAGAAGAAGCTCACAGATTTTTCCTTTTTAGAAAAGGTTTTGTTTTTTATTTTTCATAAAACTAATGCATTCGTAAAAAAGCCACTCTTTTTGTTTGTCGTTTTAAATAATGATGCAAAAACTATTGATTTAATAATTCAGTTCATTAAAGTACACAGCAAACATGCAGTCTTAAATTTTACAATCTTGAAAATTAAAGACAAAAACAGTGATTCTATCATCGTTTACCATAACCCCTTCCTAAACGATCGTCTAGAAATACCTTACACCAACTCGAGTATCAAACTTTTTCCGGATAAACTGACTAACATGAATGGACATAGTTTAACTGTAGTATTTCCTGCCGTAATCAGGAGTCATAGACATAGGTCAAAGTTTATTATTCCAATGTTTCAATACGATTGCTTATTGAAAAACTTGAATGCAACAAGTAAAATCATTGTCAGTTTTGATCCTATAAACGATTATTTTAAAAATGATGAAATAAAGATAACTTTTGACTATATTACTACAGAACCAGGTGTACTAGTCGAGTTACAATACTTTTACATACTTCCCAAGTACGATCAGTTTCTTGCACTCGTACCCTTAATCCAAAAGTCCGAAGTTATACCAAAGATAGATATTGCAATCTCCTTTTTCTTAATTATCTTGTTAATAATATCGATCAAAGTGTTGGTTCGTCTTTGGGAATTACCAAGCGACGAATGGTCGACTTTGAACATCTTTTCAATAATCTTGGGTCTATCAACAAATGCGAGTTATCAACGGAAAATCGCTAAGGTTTTTTACGTGTCTCTGGCCTTAATGATGTTGCTTGGTTCTTCTGATATTATTTCTGATTTAACAAAACTGGAAATTTCTTCAGAAAAAATTCCTCTGATTGAGACATTTCAAGATATTCAAACAAAAAATGTCTCTATTGTCACTCATAATGAATTTTATAAAAAACTAAGAAATCATTTTGATTATCTAAAGGAAAATCAAAATAAAAAAATATTAGACACTTATTATGTTAACATAGACAACATTCGAGAAATAATAAATGAAAAAAAAGCATTCATAGTAATTCAATATGAAAATACCTTAAATGTGGAATTTCGATTAAAGGACTTTGTGGAGAACCATAAAGATTTTAAAATTTTTGACTTGAACTTACCTTCGGTTGCAACATTATTTCTTTTTAGGGAAATGTCTCCATTCAAAGAGAAATATTCAAAAGTGGCTCAAAGAATATCTGAAGCAGGTTTGGATAAAAAAGCTATTTTCGATTACAAATTGCGAAATGGTAAAATAAGGGAAGAATCGGATATTCAATACATTGATGATGATGATGAGACTGAGGGTGACACAACGTTGATAATACTATTGGTTATCATGGTAGTTGGATCAGTAGCAGGGATTCTCGCTCTCATTTGCGAAATTTTGTACAATCGGCTAAAGTTGAGAAAGATTGAGACCCTTGAGTGTGTTTAATGCTTGAGTCTGGGAACCAATCTGAATATTACCTTCAAGAATTTTTGTCCAATCAGCAAACTCAATTGTAATTACATTTTACTTTTTTGATATTCACGTATGCAATTTTTCAATTATTTAAACTTTTTTATAGTTTATTTTGAATAGAAATTTATTTAGAAGTTATTTAGTGAAGGTCACTAGCACAAGGAATAAGAGGGGGATGGATGGTAGTAAGTTAATGGCACTGATGATATTCAATAGTTTATCAGAGTGAAAGATTAATTATACAACTTAAATTTTACTTTACTAATATTCAAAATTTTATTGAATGATTTTTAAGCTAATTTTTCGAATCTTAAAGCTTTTTAAAATAAATATAAGTAAATTTTATTACATTTTTCTTAATATTTTGAGTTGTTTGGAAAGTGAGAGGCAAGGGGACTCACTAAAATCAAGCACTACCCCAAATATTTACATGAATCACAGTAACAACTGTCGATGCTTTTATGATTATACTTCTTGCGAATAAAGCTTATAAGTTAATTCTAAATTAAAAATTGGATGAATATTTGTAAAAAAAATGATTGGCTATGAATTGAGGTTTGATTTTTAAACCAACCAAAATATAACTAATAAAAAATAAAGATTTTTACATTAATAAAAAAAAATAAAGGTTGGATTTGAAGATGCTGGAAAAAAACTGCTGCTTGGAACACAAAATACCGAAGAATAAATTTGGGTATATACCTTTAAAATTTTTTATTAAATAAGATAAAACTATAAAATCTCTAAAACCAATCTTCTTAAAAATAATTTTTTGTAATTGGCTCATTGTAAAAATTTTTTTTTATAAAATGTAATCATGGAAATTCTTTTGATAACTTGTCTATTACGTTTTTTTTTTTGGTAAATGCTCATGGAAAGAGAAATCAAAGGAACCTCGTTCCAAAGAACTACATTTTCAAAAAACATTGGATACGAAATTTTATAAGCTTTATTTAAACCTAAAGATTTCATTTTCTATCATCAACGGTTCATGATATATTTCAAAAAAACAGGAAAATTTGGCCTTTGGCCTTGATTGTCAGAAAATGCTGTCCCTCTGGCCAAGTAAATTTAAAACGTGCAATAATATGCATAAAAATAAATCAATTCTTTTTTATTTTCAAGTTTTTTTAAAAGGCAGTTGTTATAGAAACAAAAAAATAAAGCACCGTTTATTATTATTTAAAAAATACCGATAAAAACCTACAAGTACTTTCATGATCGTTGAAAAGAGAGCAAAGTAAACTTTTTTAACTTTTAAAATATTTACGATAATTTTAATTATGCAACGTTTTACAGTGTTTCAAATTTTCATAGTGAAGTTTTTTTTTAAATAATTTAGTTTGGTGGTAATTTCTTGGCTTGAAATTTTGTGTAAAACAATTATAACTAATTAAAAATCAGTGTTATATTTTATGCAGCTATTATGCTATCATGAAAACTTTAAATCAAATGCTTTTTCATCCAGTTAAAAGTAAATATCTTATTTTTTAATAACTGAAAATGTTAAAATTAATTTTAAAAAATTTTTTTTAGCAATAACACTTCTACAGAATTTATTGCGTACATAAAATCTTGCAAAAAATAATGCTTATGATATAATAAAAATACTAATTTAGAAATGTTTTGTATGATTAAAAAATTCTATATTATTTGTTGTAAATTTTTGAACAAGTTTGTTTTTTCACTAATTGCATAATTTTACTTAGAATATTTAAATTTTCTGCGATGTACACTCATTAAAATTTAGATGATTTAAAAAAAACGAGCCATTAAAAAATACACAATCTTGATTAAAATATAAAATTAAAATATTTTCTCCAGGTGAAATATTTTCGATATTTGATTAATTTTGTAAGAGAACTTTTGATATTTTTTGAAAATACGTCGATATTAAATATTTGCAAACTATTTTATTATTCTTTAATTTTTAAAAACTTACGGTTCTAAAAAATTATGATTCATAGTTAGTTAATTTAATTTATTGTGCTTACCAACAAAATTAAAAGGTAAAGAGTAAAATAATTGTTATTGATTAGATTTCGCAAAATTATTTAATCTATTTAAAATTATTTAAATTTTACAAAAATAAAAAAGCTTAAATAAACAGTTAAAAAATAAAAAAGTAAATTAAAAAAATCAATATCTATTTAAATATGTCCAAATAATTATAAAAAATATTGTCACCATAATTTAACTTTTTGTAGTTTTTAAATATTTTTATATGGGTCATTCCAAATAAATTGTGCTTAAATTAGAAAAATTTTTTTTAATCAGCGGATATTTTCTTATCGAAATCAGAACTTCACATGCTAGAAAAGTCAGTTAATAGATAAATTATTTATTACTTATTGAATTCGTCACAATCTATATCTTCCGTGTATCACAAATTTTTTGAAACGAACCATCTAAAAAATAATGCCAATTTTTATAAATTCATTATGAAATCTTGTATTATATTTGTAATATTAATTTGTAAATTGAAATTCAGTGATTCGAATTTGCTAACCACAGCTGTTGATAAACTTTTTAGTGAAAAGAAACCTCAACTTATTATGATTTACTGAAATAATGACGAAACAAAAAATTATAAAAAACTACAAATGATGTTACAGCGTTTTACAAGTCAAATTTCCACAGCTGTAGTTGGTATTAATAATTTACCTTCATTTCTAGCCAAACGAATTAAGAATCAGTAAAATGTTTAAAATAATCCTCATCTTTTTGCTTGAATTTTTTAAAGTTTTTCTTTTTTAAATGTGAATTTAATCAAAACAATAACTGTTTTTCAAAAAATAATTTTTTTTGCAGCTGCATTATGTGTGGCAATGGGTTTTCATATAAAGTGCATTAGCTTCAAGGGTGCTGTTTCCTACAACTTAATAAAAATTCACTACGCTGTTTCAATAAGTACTGACCTTCCACAAAATTAATTTTAGCTCTTAATGTTGTTCGTGCAATCATGAAAATTAGTGTCTTAGTACTTTTGAGTCTTTTCGTGCTTACTTTTGAAATATCTAGAGAATCAGGAACTTCAATAGATCATGTGGCTAAACACATTCGAGAATATCTTAAATTTTATCAAATCACTGTTTATGCAAGTACAAAAAAATATAAATTTGAATCGCGTTATCGAATGCTCTTAAACAAGTTAACAAGTGGGATTCCAACGGCTATGGTTGACATCCAGGATGATATTATCAAAAATAATTCTTGGATCCAGAGAAGCAAGAAAACTCTGAATTCAGCGAAATTAAACATCATCACAATCGAGAAGAAGCTCACTGATTTTTCCTATTTAAATAAGGTTTTGTTTTTTATTTATCGTAATACTACAGTATTCATAAAAAAGCCACTGTTTTTGTATGTTGTTTTTAATAACGATGAAAAAACTATTGATTTGTTAATTCAGTTCACCAAAGTAAAAAGCAAATATTCAGACTTAAATTTTACAATCTTGAAAATTAAAAACAAAAACGGTGATTCTATCATTGTTTACCATAAGCCCTTCCTAAACGTTTGTTCAGAAATACCTTACACCAACTCCAGTATCAAGCTTTTTCCGGATAAACTGACCAACATGAATGGACATAGTTTAACTGTAGTATTTCCTGTCATAATCTGGGGAGATAGACGCAGCTCAAAGTATATTATTCCACGGTTTCAATACGATTGCTTATTGAAAAACTTGAATGCAACAAGCAAAATCATCGTAAGTAAAAATCCTATAGATGATTTTTTTGATAATGATGAAATACAGATAACTTTCGACTATATTACTACAGAACCGGGTTCACTAGTCGAATTACAATTCTATTACATACTTCCCAAGTACGATCGGTTTCTTGCTCTCGTACCTTTAATCCAAAAGTCCGAAGTTATACCAAAGATAGATATTGTAATCTCCTTTTTGTTAATTACCTTGTTAATAATATCGATCAAAGTTTTGGTTCGTTATTGGGATTTACCAAGCGATGAATGGTCGACTCTGAGCATCTTTTCAATAATCTTGGGTCTATCAACGAATGCGAGTTATCAACAGAAAACCGCTAAGATTCTTTACGTGACTCTGGCCTTATTGATGTTGCTTGGTTCTTCTGATATTATTTCTGATTTGACAAAACTGGAAATTTCTTCAGAAAAAGTTCCTCTGGTTGAGACATTTCAAGATATTCGAACAAAAAATGTCTCTATTGTCACTGTCAATGAAGTTTACAAAACTCTAAGACATCATTTTGATTATCTAAACGAAAATGAAAATAAAAAAATATTAGAGATTTCTTATGTTAATATAGACAATCTTTCAAAAATAATAAACGAAAAAAAAAGATTCATAGTAATTCAATATGAAAAAACCTTAAATGTGGAATTTCAATTAAAGGATTTTGTAGAAAAACCTAAAGAATTTAAAATTTTTGACTTGAATTTACCTTCGATTGCAACATTATTTCTTTTTCAGCAAATGTCTCCATTCAAAGAGAAATATTCAAAAGTGGCTCAAAGAATATCTGAAGCAGGTTTGGATAAAAAAGCTATTTTTGATTACAAATTGCTGAGTGGTAACATAAAGGAAGAATCAGATATTGAATACTTTACTGAAGATGATAAGACTGAGAATGACACAACGTTGGTAATACTATTGGTTATCATGGTAGTTGGGTCAGCAGCAGGAATTCTTGCTCTCATTTGCGAAATTTTGTACAATCGGCGAAAGTTGAGAAAGATTGACACAATTGACTTGCTTGAGTCTGGGAACCGATCTGAATATTACCTTCAAGAATTTTTATGCAATCAGCAAACTGAATTTTAATTACGTTTTACTTTTTTGATATTCACGGATACAATTTTTCAATTATTTAAACTTCTTCATAGTTTATTTTCAATAGAAATTTATTTGGATGGTATTTGTTGAAGGCCAATAGCGCAAGGAATAAGAGGGGGATGGGTGGTAGTAAGTTAATGGAACTGGTGAAATTCAATAGCTTGTCAGAGTGAAAGATTAATTATAAAACTTAAATTTTACTTTACTAATAATTAAAATTTTTTGAATGATTTTGTAGCTAATTTTTCGAATCTTAAAGCTGTTTAAAATAAATTTAAATAAATTTTATTACATTTTTCTTAATATTTTGAGTTGTTTAAAAAGTGAGAGGCAAGGGGACTCACAAAAATCAAGCACCCCAAATACTTCTTAAACTAAGATTAAGAGTCACTAAGCTGATTCACAAACTCTTATAATCACTGTTATTGCGAATGAGGCTTTAATTCGCGATAAAATATTAAGAATTTGATAAATGGTTTAGAATTAAAAGCCTTCTAAAGGCTTCAAAGTGTTATAAAGTCTTAAAATTTTCAAGATGTGCTACACTCAGATAATTATATAATTGTGAGAATGATATTATATGATTATAATTGTACGGTTATACATATAATATCACCGTGATAATAATAATATTAATATAAGACAAACATATTCTGTAAACGTGACAATTACACGCATATCATTGAGGCAATTATACATATATATAACTATCCTGATGATTTGATGTAATCATGGCAAATAAATTAAATTTTAATGTTTTTTTCTTCAAAATATTAATTTTTTGGTTTCACGAAATTTTCAGATGTTTAATTGTGTATTTTTCCTTATTTTTTTTACAAAATTTATTTTGTAGTTATTTTGAGTTCAACTTTATTATTTTTTTTTTATTTATTTAGCTTTGGCATTTTTATTAATTTTTTTTTCGTTTGCCCGCTATCAAAACAATTATTAAGCAGTAAACTAATATAATCTAATCGTATATATCCGGAAATACTGAGCGCACGCCAATTATTATTTTTATTTGTATCCTCGTTCCTGATATACATAGTGGAACTTTTTTTTGACACTTGCGAGAGAAAAAAAGCAACTAGCGGTCGATAATTAAAAACATTTAATTAAGGTAGTAGATCCCATTAGAATGACGTTATTAAGCATGTTTTATTTTATTTTTTTTCTCAGCTGTTTTATTATCAATTAATTTACAATTTTTTGTACTTAATTATTAAGAATTAAAGTTTTGGAAAAAAACAAAAAAATTTTTTTTTCTATATTAGTTCCATTTATAGATGGCAGCAAAGTAGAGGCCTGAAAAATTATATTGGCTCATGGCGGACAGATAATCTCCAAAACGGCAAGTCTCAAACAAAAAAACCAAAAAGATTCTTAAAAAGAAAGGTCTCTTACGTGACAATCAACCTCATTTAGAAAAAAATATGTTAAAATAAAAAAATGGGATCGTCTGAAAAAAAAGTACGAAAATTGACCCTGTTTCTTACCCTTTAAATCCCCTAAAGCAGGCAAAAAATTTGTTTTTTTAATGAAATTCAGGTTGATTGGCACGTAATATATGTAGACGAATAAAACCCACCAACTTTTTTTGAAATCGAACCAGCCAATCCTGAGATTATCTGTCCGCCATTTGAAAAAAAGTAGTTTCGAGAAAAACGCGTTTGAAGTTTTTTTTTTGCTATGTATTACAGCAAAGCGCGCTTGGCAAAATTCCTTTTTCTTCGATAGAAAGTTCAAATTTTATTAATATATTTTAATAGGTGATTCTTAAAGGTATAAAGAATTGAAAAATAGTAAAAAAAAAAAATCGATTCATTTTTTTTTGCAATGGGATCTACTACCTTAACAGAATTCAAATTTTAAAATTTGTGATTTGGAATTTGAATTTTCGCGGTGTACATTATTTTAATTTTTTCCCGCTAGGTGATATGGCTTTTATAAACACAATAAGAAAATAATGATTGGTAAGAGCTCGGAATAGGCTCACACACAAACTTATAGGCACGATCAAAAAAGCATAAGAGCACAAGCAATATTGAACAAAGTAGGATTAATATTTTTAATTTCTCCATTATAACTCCCACTATATACCACTTTTGCTCGTGCTCGTGTACTTTTTGCTCGTGCCCATGAATTTGTGTGTGATATATGATAATTGATATATGCAGTGGTTAAATTAGATTAGGTTACGGTATCGATAATTAATAATCATAGTGCGAGCGGAAAACTAATTGACAAAAATATCCAAGATAAAAAATCATTAAAATTAAATATAATTGCCACGATTACATAATATCATCAGGAGAATTATATGTATTATTGCCCAAATGGTGTGCGCGTAGTTGTCACGATTACAGAATATTATTGTCCTGATTATATAAAATTATCATGGTGATTATATGTATAATCGTACCAATAAGATTCTCACAATTATATATTTTTCTCAGTGTATATCGTAAGAAGGCGCTGTTCGCAAATTTAATGTTAAATGAAATTTATGAATTTAATTCGTTTTGTAGTTTGTTGGAATTTAAAAAAATGTAATTGCAGTCACATAGTAAGTTTGATTAGCATGCTTTAAATTTTATCAAACTATAAAATTATGTTGAATAAATATAATCTTAAATTTTTTTTTATTAAAGTCAAAAATAAGTTTGTTAGTTTATTAAATTTTTTAAAGATTTAATTTTAATTTTAATTTAATATATGGGTCAATATTTGTGAAGTGTATACAGTTTGGATTTTCGAGTCTCAGAATCTACTCCAAAGTATGTTTGGTCGAAAGCATATATAAAAAAAATAATTTTCCCCAATTTTTAGCTTTTTAGATCCAATCCTCTATTTTTTACAGCGATTTTTGTTTTTTTCAATTTTTTGAAATTTTTAATTTTTGAGAAATTTATGTTCATTAATTTTTCTCGCAACCGCGCACTTTACAATAAAATTTTTTTTCCTTATAGTACCCCATAGGAAATTTCCCGTAGAATTCGATTCTGGGGTCCAAATTATTTTTTGAACTGCGCATGCGCGAGAAAATCAACTTTCTTACTTTGCCTTTTCTAGCTTATATGCCTCAGCTGCAGACAGCTCAATTTTCATCCTGTTGGTCTCAAATTGTAGGTTTTTTCATATACTTTCAGAATATGAAATCATTTTTTTGGGTAAATTTATTTTAAAAGGAATAAAATTGAAAAATAGCGATTTTTAAAAAATCATTTTTCACAAATTTTGAATTTTCCGCCAAGTCACGTGACCAAATGAAAATCTGACTGAAAATTCGGATTCAGCGGAAAATTTTACATAAGGATACCAATTTTCGTCTTATTTCATTAAATAGTTTCTAAGATATCCCATTTTAAAGATAAAGATTAAAATTGACTTTTTTTAAAAAACCCTAAAAATGGGACTCTGACTTTAATTATCATATCTGTTAAACAAATAATTATAAAAAGACGAGTAAAAATTTTTTGGAAACTAAGGGCTTGTAAAAAATTTTTGAGGCCTATAGAACTCGTTTCTTTTAAAAATTAGCATTTTGGCAGCAATTTCAAAATTGGTCATTTTGGGGTAAGAATAGGCATTTGGTTTATTGACTATCGGCATGAGAGATTTAGCGACAAATAATTGCAGTGTACGGTAACTGAATGGTGACACTTATACTAAAAAAATGAGACCAATCGGAAGTATTTTGGTAAACTGGCACGTTTGCAGCTTTGTATTAAAGATTATGAAAAAAATCCTATTTTATAACATTGTTGTATTTTGTAGCTATTCTATCTTATTTTCAATTTTCCGAATTTTCTAGTTACCTAATGAAAATTTTGACGAAATTTTCCGTTTCCTCGAGAATTTTTACAAAAGACCCCCTTTTTGGAAAAGTTTTGGATGTTTCCGTAACGCTATAGAAATAAAAGAAATAGCAAAATACTAAATAACTACAAAATACCACAATGTTATCAAATAGGATTTTTTCGTAATCTTTAATACTAAGCTGCAAACGTGCCAGTTAACCTAAATACTTCCAATTGGTCTCATTTTTTTGGTATAAGTGTCACCATTCAGTTACCGTACACTGCAATTATTTGTCGCTAAATCTCTCATGCCGATAGTCAATAAACCAAATGCCTATTCTTACCCCAAAATGACCAATTTTGAAATTGCTGCCAAAATGCTAATTTTTAAAAGAAACGAGCTCTATAGGCCTCAAAAATTTTTTACAAGCCCTTAGTTTCCAAAAAATTTTTACTCGTGTTTTTATAATTATTTGTTTAACAGATATGATAATTAAAGTCAGAGTCCCATTTTTAGGGTTTTTTAAAAAAAGTCAATTTTAATCTTTATCTTTAAAATGGGATATCTTAGAAACTATTTAATGAAATAAGACGAAAATTGGTATCCTTATGTAAAATTTTCCGCTGAATCCGAATTTTTAGTCAGATTTTCATTTGGTCACGTGACTTGGCGGAAAATTCAAAATTTGTGAAAAATGATTTTTTAAAAATCGCTATTTTTCAATTTTATTCCTTTTAAAATAAATTTACCCAAAAAAATGATTTCATATTCTGAAAGTATATGAAAAAACCTACAATTTGAGACCAACAGGATGAAAATTGAGCTGTCTGCAGCTGAGGCATATAAGCTAGAAAAGGCGAAGCAAGAATGTTGATTTTCTCGCGCATGCGCAGTTCAAAAAAAAATTTGGACCCCAGAATCGAATTCTACGGGAAATTTCCTATGGGGTACTATAAGGAAAAAAAATTTTATTGTAAAGTGCGCAATTGCGAGAAAAATTAATGAACATAAATTTCTCAAAAATTAAAAATTTCAAAAAATTGAAAAAAACAAAAATCGTTGTAAAAAATAGAGGATTGGATCTAAAAATCTAAAAATTGGGGAAAATTATTTTTTTTATATATGCTTTCGACCAAACATACTTTGGAGTAGATTTCGAGACCCACCCATGCAAAGTCATATACAGTTCACAAATATTGACCCATATTTAAAAATAATAATAATAATAATTGTTTCTTAAATTTGAATTGTTACAATAAATATAAATTTTTTTTTGAATTTTTTTTTTTTTTTTTTTTTTTTTTATTTAAGCTTTTTTAACTTATCTTTATGAAAGTTATTAAGCTGACAAAGATTACATATGAAAATTATAATATTACATATAAAAAGATTGATACAGAGTTAAAAAAATTTTAGTTGATACATACAGAATTTTGTATTTTAAAATTTTTGTATATTTTTTGGCCTATAAAAAAATTTTTAGTTTATAAAAAAAAATAAATTTACTAAAATTCTTGTAAATTTTTCACTTATTACTTTTTTCAGTGTAATTTAAAACGTGCTATAATATGCATAAAAATAAATCAATTCTTTTTTATTTTCAAGTTTTTTTAAAAGGCAGTTGTTATAGAAACAAAAAAATAAAACACTGTTTATTTTTATTTAAAAAATACCGATAAAAACCTACAAGTACTTTCATGATCGTTGAAAAGAGAGCAAAGCAAACTTTTTTAACTTTTGAAAAATTTACGATAATTTTAATTCTGCAATGTTTTAAAGTGCTTCAAATCTTGAAAGTGAAGTTTTATTTTTAGTTAATTTAATTTGGTGGTAATATCTTGGCTTGAAATTTCTCCTGTAAAACAATTATAACTCAATAAAAATTAGTGTTAAATTTTATGCAGCTATTGTTCTATCATGAAAACTTTAAATTAAATACTTTATCAGCCAGGTTAAGGTCGCTCCGAAAATTGAATTTCCGAATCAAGACATAAAGTTTGTTAAAGGAAAGCCTACAGGATCAAATGATATGGGTCTTATAATCGATAGTCGTGCAAAATTTTGAGATATAAAGGTAAAAAGATAAAAAAATTTTTGCATTAGTCTTATGGGGAAAATTCCGGAAGTTCGAAGAACAAAGAATTTATTGATAATTCTAGAATATGAGGCTTACGTAGAAAATTTCACGTAATTAAAAAATTAAAAAATTAATTTTTTGAATTTATGGAATACTTTTCTTGTCATTTAATTGATTAAATTAAAAATATTTATCTTATTACTCAACAACTCGGGACTAATGGCCAGAGCGACATTAAAGTAAATATCTTATTTTTTAATAACTGAAAATGTTAAAATTAATTTAAAAAAAAATTTCTTTTTAGCAATAACATTCTTACAGAATTTATTACGTACGAAAATTCTCGCAAATTTTAATGCTTATATGATATAATAAAAATACTAATTTAGAATTGTTTTTTTTAATTTAATTTATTGTGCTTACCAATAAAAGTAAAAGATAATGATATAAAAAATTAAAATAATTGTTATTGATTAAGGATTGGAAAATTATTTAATCTATTTAAAATTATTTAAATTTTACAAAAATAAAAAAGCTTAAATAAACAGTTAAAAAATAAAAAAGTAAATTAAAAAAATCAATATCTATTTAAATATGTCCAAATAATTATAAAAAATATTGTCACCATAATTTAACTTTTTGTAGTTTTTAAATATTTTTATATGGGTCGTTCCAAATAAATTGTGCTTAAATTTAAAAAAATTTTTTTCAATCAGCGGATTTTTTCTTATCGAAATCAGAACTTCACATGCTAGAAAAGTCAGTTAATAGATAAATTATTTATTACTTATTGAATTCGTCACAATCTATATCTTCCGTGTATCACAAATTTTTTGAAACGACCCATCTAAAAAATAATGCCAATTTTTACAAATTCATAATGAAATCTTGTATTATATATTCTTGTATTGTAATATTAATTTGTAAATTTGAATTCAGTGATTCTAATTTACTAACCAAAACTGTTGATAAACTTGTTAGTAAAAAGAAACCTCATAAAATTAGGATTTACTGAAATAATGACGAAACAAAAAATTATAAAAAACTACAAATGATGTTACAGCGTTTTACAAGTCAAATTTCCACAGCTGTAGTTGATATTAATAATTAACCTGTATTTCTAGCCAAACGAATTAAGAATCAGTAAAGTGTTTAAAATTATCCTAATTTTTTTGCCTGAATTTTTTAAAGTTTTTCTTTTTTCAATGTGAATTTAATCAAAACAATAACTGTTTTTCAGAAAACAATTGTTTTTGCAGCTGTATTATGTGTAGCAATGGGTTTTCACATAAAGTGCATTAGCTTCAAGGGTGCTGTTTCCTACAATTTAATAAACTTTCAATACGCTGTTTCAGTAAGTACTGACTTTCCACAAAAATAATTTTAGCTCTTAATGTTTTACGTGCAATCATGAAAATTAGTGTTTTAGTACTTTTTAGTCTTTTCGTGCTTACTTTTGAAATATCTAGAGAATCAGGAACTTCAATAGATCATGTGGCTAAACACATTCGAAAATATCTTAAAGTTTATCAAATCACTATTTATGCGAGTACAAAAAAATATAAATTTGAATCGCGTTATCGAATGCTCTTAAACAAGTTGACAACTGGGAATCCAACGGCTATGGTTGACATCCAGGATGATATTATCAATAATACATCTTGGCTCCGGAAAAATAAGAAAACTCTGAATTCAGCGAACTTAAACATCATCACAATCGAGAAGAAACTCACTGATTTTTCCTTTTTAGATCAGGTTCTTTACTTTATTTATCGTAAAACTAGAGCATACATAACGAGGCCACTCTTGTTGTTTGTTGTTTTTAATAATGATGCAAAAACTATTGATTTGTTAATTCAGTTCACCAAAGAACACAGCAAAGTGTTACTCTTAAATTTTACAATCTTGAAAATTAAAGACAGAAACAGTGATTCTATGATTGTTTACCATAATCCCTTCCTAAACGATTATCCAGAAATACCTTACACCAACTCTAGTATTGAACTTTTTCCGGATAAACTGACCAACATGAATGGACATAGTTTAACTGTAGTATTTCCTGTCGTAATCTGGGGAGTTAGACACAGGTCAAAGTTTATTATTCCACTGTTTCAATACGATTGCTTATTGAAAAACTTGAATGCAACAAGTAAAATCATTGTCAGTTTTAATCCTATAAACGATTATTTTAAAAATGATGAAATAAAGATAACTTTTGACTATATTACTACAGAACCGGGTGTACTAGTCGAGTTACAATACTTTTACATACTTCCCAAGTACGATCAGTATCTTGCTCTCGTACCTTTAATCCAAAAGTCCAAAGTTATACCTAAGATCGATATTGTAATCTCCTTTTTGTTAATTACCTTGTTAATAATATCGATCAAAGTGTTGGTTCGTTTTTGGGAATTACCAAGCGACGAATGGTCGACTTTGAACATCTTTTCAATAATCTTGGGTCTATCAACGAGTGCGAGTTATCAACACAAAATCGCTAAGATTCTTTACGTGACTCTGGCCTTATTGATGTTGCTTGCTTCTTCTGATATTATTTCTGATTTGACAAAACTGGAAATTTCTTCAGAAAAAGTTCCTCTGATTGAGACATTTCAAGATATTCAAACAAAAAATGTCTCTATTGTCACTGTCAATGAAGTTTACAAAACTCTAAGACATCATTTTGATTATCTAAACGAAAATGAACATAAAAAAATATTAGACATTTATCATGTTAATATAGACAACCTTCCAGAAATAATAAATGGAAAAAAAACATTCATAGTAATTCAATTTGAAAATACTTTAAATGTGGAATTTCAATTAAAGGACTTTGTGAAGACACCTAAAGAATTTAAAATTTTTGACTTGAATTTACCTTCGGTTGCAACATTATTTCTTTTTAGGGAAATGTCTCCATTCAAAGAGAAATATTCAAAAATGGCTCAAAGAATATCTGAAGCAGGTTTGGATAAAAAAGCTATTTTTGATTACAAATTGCTGAGTGGTAAAATAAAGGAAGAATCGGATATTGAATACTTTACTGAAGATGATAAGACTGAGGATGACACAACGTTGGTAATACTATTGGTTATCATGGTAGTTGGGTCAGCAGCAGGAATTCTCGCTCTCATTTGCGAAATTTTGTACAATCGGCGAAAGTTGAGAAAGATTGACACAATTTACTTGCTTGAGTCTGGGAACCGATCTGAATATTACCTTCAAGAATTTTTATCCAATCAGCAAACTCAATTGTAATTACGTTTTACTTTTTTGATATTCACGGATGCAAGTTTTCAATTATTTAAACTTCTTTATAGTTTATTTTGAATAGAAATTTATTTGGAGGGTATTTGGTGAAAGCCACTAGCACAAGGAATAAGAGGGGGATGGGTGTTAGTAAGTTAATGGCACTGACGAAATTGAATAGTTTATCAGAGTGAAAGATTAATTATATAACTTAAATTTTACTTTACTAATAATTAAAGTTTTATTGAATGATTGTGAAGCTAATTTTTAGAATCTTAAAGCTTTTTAAAATAAATTTAAATAAATTTTATTACATTTGTCTTAATATTTTGAGTTGTTTGAAATGTGAGAGGCAAGGGGACTCACAAAAATCAAGCACCCCAAATACTTCTTAAACTAAGAATAAGAGTCAGTAAGCTGATTCACAAACTCTTATGAACACGGTTATTGCGAATGAGGCTTTAACTTAAAAAATTTAAGAATTTGATAAATGTTTTTTAAAAAAATTTCTACTTATTATGAAAAATAAAGTCACTTAGAATTAAAAGCCTTATAAAGGCTTTAAAGCCTTAAAAAATCTTAAAATTCTCAAGATGTGCTACACTGAGAAAACTATATAATTGTGAGAATGATATTATATAATCATATTTGTACGTTTATACATATAATCATCATGATGATTTTATATAATCAGGACAATAATATTCTGTAATCGTGAAAATTATACGCATATCATTGAGGCAATTATATTAAATTTTAATGTTTTTTTCCTTCAAAATATTAATTTTTTGGTTACACGAAATGCCCAGATGTTTAATTGTGTATTTTACCTGACTTATTTTGAGTTCAACTTTATAATTTTTTTTTTTTTTTCCTTTGGCATTTTTGTTAATTTTTTTTTTTCGGTTGCCCGTTATCGAAACATTATTAAAGGAAAAAGGAAACTAATATAACCTAATCACATATATCCAGAAATACTGAGCGCTCGCCAGTCATTATTTTTATTGTGTGTCCTCGGTCCTTATATACTTTGTGGAACTTAGTTGGTACTTATTTTTGACACTTGCGAGAGAAAAAAAGCATCTAGCGTATAATGCGGTTTATATTGCCGCATTATAAAATTTTAGGATTTAAAAAGATTTAGTAAAATACACTCATGTATATAGAAATATATTCATTGATGTGTATAATTAATAAGCATGCCTAATCTCGAGCCTCTAATAAAGGGGAAGAGGAGAAGCTTGGGACCACTCCCGAATGACAAGTCGTTTTTCTTCTCCCGGATTTCAATTAGAGTAGATCTCGGAGAGTTGCATAGGCTATAATTTTAATATAGTTAATATTAAGCAAAGTTATTATATTTATAATATATTATATTATTAGTGGAAAATAAAAATAGTGAACTTTAAGTGATTAGTTTAAAATAGTTTATTTTGTATATTTATATTAATAAATTTATTTTATAATAAATATGAATAAGTTTAAATTAAAGGTATTTGTATAAAATATTATTTATATTATCCTAAACTCAAGGCCCAGTTAATAAATATATACCCATATACAATTTTCTATATAAGCGGTAGATAATTTAAAACATTTATTGTACAAAATTAAAATAAAAATTTTTTTTTTTTCAAATCTTTGTTGAATTTGAATTTTCGCAGTGTATTGTTTTAATTTTCTCTCGCTAGATGATATGGCTTTTTTCTCGCGAATCTCAAAAATATGTTTCACTAAGTATGTAAGGATCGAAGATACAAACACAATACGAATAATTATTGGCAAGAGCTCGGAATTTCTTGATATATGCAGTGGTTAAATTAGATTAGGTTACCGGTTACGGTATCGATAATTAATAATCATAGTGCGAGCGCAAAAATAATTGACAAAAATATTTAAGATAAAAATCATTAAAATTAAATATAATTGCCACGATTACATAATATCATCAGGAGAATTATATGTATTATTGCCCAAATGGTGTGCGCGTAGTTGTCACGATTACAGAATATTATTGTCCTGATTATATAAAATCATCATGGTGATTATATGTATAATCGTACCAATAATATTCTTACAATTATATATTTTTCTCAGTGTATATCGTAAGAATGTTCGCAAATTTAATGTTAAATGAAATTTATGAATTTTATTCGTTTTGTAGTTTGTTGGAATCTTGAAAAATGTAATTGCAGTCACATAGTAAGTTTGATTTTCATGCTTTAAGTTTAATCAAAATAGTTAAAATTTCACTTGGTTTATACTGCAGATTAAACTTAAAACATGTTTTATAATTTTGTAAACCTTATTTAAGATTTTAAGTATCAGGTGTTATTTTTATTTTAATGAATTAATGTCTATTCAAATATCTGTTAATTACTATTTGTAAGCTGCTAATAGCACACTTTTTACTAAAACAATCAACTGTTTCTATGTAAATTAAAAAAGTACGAAATTACACAACCGAATTTTTTGTTAGATAATTTTGCAATTGATATTTCTATAACTTATCTCCGATATTATATGAAATGCGAGAACCGAGGAAGCCACCTCAAGAAGATTCAAATTCAAACACTTTACTCAAAAGAGGCAATAAAACTAATATATTCAAAGTTAAGCCAGAGAAAAGTACTTGGGTGAAAATCAAAAATTCAGAAAGGTATTTTGTTTCAATTATTGTTTATAATTTAATTGATTCACTTGTGAAGTTTATTGTGAAAAATTTTACCAAAAAGACTATTAAGTTCCACTTTTTAAAAACTACTTGAATTGCTAAATAATTCAAATATTAATTTAAAATTGAAAGCACTTTGATTAAAAGTAGTAAACTAACAGTGAATTTTTACAGCCTAATAATGTGAATAAGGCTGTAGATTTATTACTAATATTATCAGTATATTAAATTTTTGATGAATATTAATTTCTAGTCTATTCAATTTTTTTCTATTTAAAGAAAGACTTTTTTAACATTAAATTTATTTCTAGCTAAAATTTTGAAAATAAGCAACGTTTCGCTGAAAAATGAAATTCTCGGGTATTTTCCTTGCACATTTAATCATCAGCAGCGTTAAGGTAAATTTTCAATTTATTTTTAATTTTTAAATAAATTTGTAATCTAATACAACATTTCAAAGGGAGGATTTGAAGATTTAATAAAAAACTGTTTCCTGAAACACCAAATACCCGAAGAAACTGCAAAAGATAATCTAGGTGAGTTGGCATATGCTCTTGCTTGTGTCAGCAAATGATTAATGACCGTAAGTTATCTGTTTACTAGCGTTTTTAATGCATAAATATTAAATGTTTTGAACTTATTCAGGTAAATTCCGATAGAACTTTCACCATTTTTGGGATGGTCGTTCCAACAGCAGACATTTTAAGAATAAAAAAAAACTTTTTTGAAGCTAACGCTCACACGTATGTTAATAATATAATGTTGCAGTTACAGCTCTCATATAATCGTTAGATTTAACATTATATTATTAAATTTTAAGAATTGTCTGGATAAAGGTAAATACTTTTAAAATCTTGTTGTTTTTTAATGACCATACGACACATTAGCATTGTTAGTATCTTCTTTTATATTTATTGTTGGTGCATGTAAATGTATGTTTAATATTTTTGAAATCAAATTCATGATGTTCTGTATTTTGATATTGTGATGTAACTGGAGTTTTGTCCTTTTGATGTTCACTTATCCTCATGTATAAAAACGTTTAGTTTCACGAATATACATTTATGGGCAATAGTTGCATTTTATTTTATAAACATCTCCAGTTTTGTTGTGTTTGAAATCAATTTTTCCTTTTCTGAAAAATTTATTGAGGTCCTTTTTAATGCTAGGGATTGTCTGATATTTATTTTTGTCTATAACTTTTTTTATTTTATTGTAAAGTCCATATTTATATGGGAATTTTATGAAGATTTTATTTTTGTAGACATTCAGTTTGGCCTTTTGTATGTTTTGTGTGTTGAAATCACAATTTATTGATAGATTTTTTCTTTTATTTATATATTTCTAGATGAACGGCATTGGATATTTATTAGTACAAAGGATCAATCTGACTAATTTCAAGTTGTTTTTGTGAAAGCTCTTATCAGAAAGGATCAAGGCCCTATTTGTTATGTTGTATACCATGGCAATCTTCTGATGGTTATATTCAAAATGTAAAATCCTGACTGAAAAAGTTTTTTTCATTTTTAATTATACTGACATCTAGGAAATTGATTTTTTTAATCAACTCTGCTTCAATGGTAAATTAAAGTTTTGTTTGATATTTATTGAATATATTTAACGTATACAATTTTGTCCAGTGGAATGACTAAAAAAATATCATCAACATAGCGTAAATAAATCATAGGGATGTAATCGAACTGTTTGAGGCACTCAGTTTCTAAATCATGTATCACAATATCAGCTAAAAGTCCTGATATAGCTGAACCCATAGATGTACCTTGTAATTTATTGTATATAACATAGTTGAATGTGCAGTAAGTGTTGTTGTATAAGAACTTAATGGCATCAAGAATTTCATCATATGGCATTTTACAGTTGTTTTTAATGATGTTGTATCTTTTATCAAGACTCTGTATAACCAAGTCTAATGGAACGTTAGTGAATAGCGAGTTAACGTCCAAAGATATTAGTTTGTAGTCATAAGGAACTTTTATACCCTCAAATTTTTTGATGAGGTCAAAACTATTTTTAACATTTGATTTAGGTTTGTGTATACAAGGACTTAAATGATAATGTAGGGTTTTGGCTATAAGGTTGGAGTAGTTATTATAATTAGGTGTAACAGGTCTAACTGGAATAATGGAATCAGGTTGTAAATTATCTATTGAATCTATTTTATATAATTTGGGTGGGAAATAAATAATGTGGATTGAGGTATGAGTTTGTGTGAGTAGGTATGGGTCTTGTTTGGGCATTAAATATCCTTATTTTTGCCAATGATTGAAAATCTGGCTAGATTTTTTTTTTTGTAAAGATGTTTGACTACTTCATATATTGTTTGGTCAGATAAAAGGTGTTCCCTACTTCTGAAGTACATTTTTTTTGTTCATGCATATAGTGGTATTACCTTTATCAACAGATGTGAACATAATATTCTTGTTTGTTTTTAGGAAGATGTTGAGTCTATTTATTTTTTTGCCATAGATTTTGCAAGCAGCGGGTTTGTGTATGTTGTTGTTTTTGGTCATGTTAAGGCAATTTATAGTTTTGTGACGTTGTTCACAAATGTCTGGGTTTTTATTGATAATGGCTTGGATCTCTTTAAATTTTTCAGATTCTGTAAATTGTTTGTTGGTATTATTATCATTAAAAATCTCTTTGGCTGTTATGCAAATACTTTTAATTATCCTGCAAGATTCAGCTTTTTTCAAATTAACTAGGTGTTTCTATGAAGGTCATTATTTTGTTGCTTGTTAATTTTAAAATTTTTTCCTGGTTAAAACAAATTAGAAATAAAATTTTTAGATGAAAACTATTTACACTAAAAAAATTCTAGCAAACGTTTTTTTGTTAGCGTAGCCAAAGTTTATGAATCAGAGGGTACCCAAACAGAAACTTATGTACAAAACTATAAAATTATATTCAAACTTTTTTCTGTGTATACTGATTCACAAATCCATATCCAGAACTCTAGTTTTGATTTTCTAATCAGCCTCATGAAAATAAGATTAGGGTTTAAGTAAAAAAATTTATAACCGTTTCGTGTAACTGCACAACCAACGAGCATGGAACATGTTCACTCATAACAGTAATACATCCAAAAACTGATATTACAATAAATCCCGAAATATAAATTATCCTAAGTCCATAAACATAAATTCTTGTTTTTATCAGGCCCTGACTCCCACTTCAAATTATTCTAAGTCCCTAAATTGAAAACATTCTAAGTCCATTTCACCCCCCCTCCCTGCCGAGCCAGACTTTTTCAAATACCCCATCCAATGAACATGTTCCATGTTAACATGACTCAATCTGTCGAGTGCACATCAGTTGTAAATTAACTAATTTTTTCTGATTATGATTAGCAATAATTGATACCCGTCATTGACATGTTTTTAAAGACATACGTCTTTATAGTATCCGAATTTCAAAACTTAACAGCTTTTCCTAATTCGAACCCATTTTAGCCATTTCCTCAAATTTCCTGGCACTAATCTGGTTTATTTTTTGTTTTCAGCTTCTGGTGATGACTGCAATTTTGCCTAATGCATGGGTTAAACAAAATTAAAAGGATTTTGGGCGTTCTTTTGTATTGCCAAGGATCGTATATTATTTTTCTTCGTCAGTGGCGAGAAGAAAATATATTGTTACTTGTTACTTTTTATTGTAATTCGAGTTGTGATTCAAAAAATAAAATTTAGTGTTATCAATTATGAATATCAAATTTTTTATTGTTAAATTTAAGCTACCAATAGAAATTTATTTTCTAAAAAATTTTAAAAACATGAATTGTCTACGATACGAGAAACACCTGTTGATTATAAAAATCAGGTTTTATCAATTATATTATTTAAATTACTATTCAATTATTTTTAAACTGACATCACAATTTTATCTAGTAAAAATATTTAAACATGACCTTTTACTTTTCTCCTGTAAATTTTTTAAATACTATAAACTACGATTGGAAGCAAAAAAAATCTCGAAAATCAAGCACCTCAGGATTTGAAGAAAGTAATTTGAAAGTGCAGCTGCAGGAAATCCACTAAATTAAATCAACTATAAAAAATTGCTTAAAGTTGATGTGTCTTTGGAAATTTTAAAAAAAACTATCAAATCTCGATAAACCTCCTAAAATTTTTAAAAAACTCAGACATCTTGGTTTGGTTGAAGCTAAATCTAGTAACAGAATATGTTAAAAGTTAAATTAAAATTAGAAAAGAAAAAGGAAAAATTAAAGTTTTACATTATAATGAGCCAGAGTATTTTATAAAGTTAAAGCTAATATTCAAAACTTGTTAATGTCAATCTAAAATGCAAAATAATTCTTTGTGGTTTTATAAAATAGTTTTATGTATTATATTGAAAATTGAACAGTCATGTCGATGGAAAAAAAGTTTCATAGATTTTTTACTTTAAATATGGAAATGTTTTTATAAATTCTGTATGTATATTAGGCTGGACGTTAATTTAAAAAAAAAAAAATTAATTTTGTTAGTTTGGAAATTTATTGAAAAATAATATGAAATTCAAGAAGGTACGAGAAGTTTCCTTAAAATTCATAAATTTTTTTACCAACACCTTAGAATTTTTTAATTAATGGCCAGCCTAATATATATAAACTCAAATAAAATAAGATATTGAAACAACTTAAACCTAAAAAAATAAAATTAATTATAATAAATAATTTATAAAAATTTTTTTTTCCATATCAACACATTTTGATTGACACAATTTCATTTTGAATTAAAAAAAAAAGTCCATTTACATGGAAATTGAACTCCTTTAAAAAGACTTCTTGATTTATCGAATCAGTATGAATTTCGATTTCACAGATCCTTTGGGATGACACACACACACACACACATTGTGCTTGTATATATATATGAGATTGAAGCATAGCTCAACAGAGTCATTTGAGAAATTGAGATTCCGAAATAGAATGACATTGAAGGAGCAGTGTCTTCTATTATTATATTTAAGCTGAAATATTTATAAAGAACGATGAATTTCTTAGAAATCTACCTCCCACATACATTCTTAAATAACAGTGTAAAATGATTCATATAAAATCAATAAAAATAATAAATTTTTAAGTCTTTCGAGCATGTGCAAGTACAAAATTCATTTATTTTAGAAAGTTTCAAAAAGTAGATTTTCTATGACAGAAAATACACCTGAAAGTTAATATTACTTATATTTATTTAAGTAGTTTAAGTTTCTAATGAAACATGATTAAAGAAAAACCTCCATCCTAAAAAATTTCTGTCGATATAAATTTGTGTAGTTGAAAGTTTGCTATATTTTTTCCCTTCAGTATACTGTCAGTTTAACTTATATCTTATTAAAGCTCACTTCAATGTAAGTTAAGTATTTATACATTTCAGATGTTTCGTGTACTTTCAACTGTCTATACATCACCTTTTTTTAATAAAATTTTTTATATATTAGACTGGACATTATTTTTGAAAAATTTTACAGTACTCTGGAAAATTACAGGTTTGTGGTTATTTTTGACAAACAAGTCTATTATGATATTTTGGGTCTGAAATTCTAGGTTTTTCTGGCGCAAAATTTTGTTTAACACACTTTAATTAGTGAAAACACCCTTTTTTAAGGGTTTTATTGCAATATTTACAAACAGTAACGAGATTTACTTCATCGCTAAATCTGAGTTTTTGAAGCTGTTAAATCTACTAATTTGAAAGTTAATTGCATGGAAAATGACCCCAAACCCTATATTAAGATCAAATCTTGCTTTCAGTACGTTTCTCAAGTCATAAGGTATCGAATTTACCTTTTAAATTTTTATTGACCGTATTTTAGATCCAAACTGCTGGGGTCATTAAATTACAAATATCCAAAAATTATCTTGATGCAAAAAATTCCAGAGCAATTAACTTGATTTAAGACAATTAAAATTCCTAGCATCTAAAGTACAATAAAAAACAGAATTATAAATAGTGTAATTAATTTTAAATAAATTAACTCTAATTTTTTTTAGTAACTGTTTTTTAAAATTAATTTAAAAACATCCAACTAATGCTAAAATGGACAATTTGCAAGATAAAAATTAGACATAAATTTCTTTATCTCCATAACTAAACTATTCAGTATATGCAAGACAAATAAACATAGCAGTGTATATATAAGTTTATCATCTACATCTACATTTTAACCTTATTTTTTTGCCTTCTCTATATAAATGTTTATTTAGGACCTTATATTTTTCTTAGACACTTTTTTTTTCTTCTCAAACTAGTTTTTCTTTTTATTCTCATTTATCTTCGTTTAAAATTTATAAATTCAACGAATTAGCTTAAACGTTTTAAATGTATTCAAAGATAAATAATAATTTTTTTTATTCATCTACTGAATAATTTGTTGAAGAATTTTTTTTGTTAAAAAATTTTAACATGTAGAAAAGGAAATTTAATATACGTCAAATTTTTTAACAAGACGGAAGGTAAAAAAAATGTTTCCTGGGGATGTCGGAAACAGAAATGTAAGTGAAACGGAATTTTGTTTTAAAATTTTTTTATGTGGGGAAAGATTTAAAAAATTAGTTTTTTGATGTGTGTTAATTGAATGAAAAAATTGTTCGCTGGGTATGTGTTTGGGTTCGGAATTTGGGTAATGGATTTTTGGTGATTTTGAGGTGCAAAATTATACTGAAAAAATCAATTCCATTTACTATCGTTTTCATATTTATAAAGCATTTTAATGCTAAAAACAATTGGCTGCCGAACACCTGCGATTCAAATACACCATTATTTCTTTTCTATGCAGTACAAGAATATATTTCTAAAACCTTAGAAAAACTTGTAAAACTCAAAATTCAATTTAAAAAAATTACATTAAAGTTCATAAATATTTTAAAAATAAATTTTACAGAAAAAAAATAATTTTAAATAAAGTCAAAAAAAAACTTTATGCGTTTATTTATAAATATAACTTTTTTAATCAATCAAAAAAAGTTTTATCGTTTGTTGTATGATACAAAACTTCAAATTTTCACACCAACACAATATAAAATTTTCCTTTTCCTTTCTTCAATGTACATAAGTATATATATATTTACAACCTTTGCTCTCATATACTATAAAAAGTAAAGGTTGTAAAGTTAAAAGCTAATGGATTTTAACTTTCGTCTATAAAATGTTGCAACATGAAATAAAGTCGATCTAGTGTCATACTATTACTTAATTTTTTTACTATATTTATCTTAAAAATTGTATATATTTAAAAATTTATTTGTGTGTGTTTCATCAACAGGGTCGAACCAATGAACGAGATTTACATAAAACTGGTGTCAAATAAAGAAAAAAAGTGTGTGGGTGACATAGTCAAAATCATTTCGATCTTGGAACTAAAATTATTTCAATTTTACAATAAAAAGCATGATTTTAATCCTAGGACTCAGAAAATTTCAATCCTAGGACTAAAATCATTTTAATCAATTTAATCAATCCTAGGCATTTATTTTTTTTATATATGTAGTTGAAAAAATTAAAAATTAAAAATTTTTCTAAAAATGAAATAATTTTAAAACTCACTTAAATCCATTTATTTTGACCCGGGGAACAATATTGGTATAAGTTTTTAGCTGTTTCCGAACTTTTTCGGTACCAAACAACAAAAAATTTGAGTTGTTGGCCCTTTTCATCAGCACTTTTTTTATTGAAAAACTTAGTTTATAAAGCATTTTAACCAATTCTGGCGAAATTTTTAAAAATGAAAAAATTTTAAAACTCACTTAAATCAGTTTATATCAGGTTTTTTGGGCTCATTGGCCCGGTAATCCATATGGATGTAAGTTTTTAACTGTTTCAAACCCTTTTCATTGCAAAACAATAAAAAAATTGAAAAAATAAAAAATCTGATATTTTTGCATATAAACAAAATAAAAATTTTCTAAAAAATCCAGTTCCCCAGTGATAAAAAAATTTACTGTTTCTGTGAAAAGCATCCATATACATTTAATTATATTAAAGTGTTAAGTATAGAGAACCTTTTTTTTATATTTTATTGTATATAATTAAGATGAAAGAAAAAATGTGGACAAAATGTTAATTAATTGTGTTTGTTTTAGTCCTCTAAAACTCACAATATTTTTTCCTTTTCTTTACTTTAGTGCGTATATTTTTTATTTATTTTTATTTATGTATTAGTGTGTCTTTTTTTATATAATCCTTTGGTAGGATTTTCTTGAATTGGGCCTGTCGGTCTCTTGTAGTTTAGATTACTGCAAAAAGATTCTTTTCTTTAGCCTAATCTGACAAATTGTAGAAAGACTGAAAGTGACTCACAAATAACTCTTTTCCAATCATTTCATCTTTTTCCTAATTGAACACATATAATTCAGAAAATATATCAGATTACTCATATTTATAAAAATTATTTAAAAAACTCTGTTCGACTTTTCACTTAATCTGGAATATCTCGAATCAATAACGTAATTTGTTTGCACAGTCTTGCAATAAAACCTTAATTCTATACTTAAACTTTCTTTTTATATTTTTGTTTATGTTGGTAAAAATTTGATAAAAAATACATTTTGCAAAGTTATAAAAAATATATATATAGATACTATCTTTTATTTTTTCTTATTAGTAAAATAAAGTTGTTTTTATACTATAAAAAATTATTTATATATTAACTTGGACGTAAATTCGAAAATTTTTTACAAAATCAATCGTGGCTTCAGCTAAGAATATTTAAAAATGGGGATCAGTTATTCAAATTCAGACAGACCAATTAAAAATCAGCTAATATTTTGAGCCCCATTTTGCAAAAGTAACCAATTTTTACAAAAATTTTTTTAAGTAACTCCCAAGCTAATATACATTTATATATAACTGAATGAGTAAATTTTATTTTTCAACGAATAAGTTTTTGGTAAAATTAGTTAAAGAAACTTTAGAATCGCTCAACTTTATTATTAAAGAAATCTATAAAATATAAAGTATGCGAATATAGACTGTAATTTTTTTTATTTTGTTTGCAAATAATTTATATTTTACTTTGTGCTTATTGTGTTTATTATTCATTAGACTGTGATTTATTAAAAAATTTTTTTGTTTTTTAATTCTTTTCTGGCTTAATTGAGGTTCAGTTGCCAAGAAATGTGATATTGGGAAATTCAGCACATAAAAATACTTTAAAGATTCAGCAAACCTGAGCTTTTATTGAGAAAAAGTCCACGCAAATTTTTCGAAGGGTTTTGAGCTCAAATTTCCAAAATACCAATTTCAATATAGACAAATAAGCCATTTTCAGTAAAAGTAAAATGAAAGCAAATATCAAATTTTTTCCCAACAATCCAAAAAAGGTGATAACTGACATAACTAAAAGTTAAAAAGTATCATTAAAATGAGGGTTTACACCAGGTCTAATACAAAATAATTAAAATTGTTTTTATTTTTTTCAATAAATATATAAACTTATCATTATTACTTTTATATATTTTCTCAATTTCCTCATTTTATTATATTATGTTATACATTTTTTTTATAATATTCCTGAACATAAAAGTTATACGGTCGAGTGGAAAATCACTAAGTTTAATACTCTTGATGCTTGTGGAAAAACAAGAAAAAAAATTTTTTTTATTATTTTTTATCTATTATTAACATGTTTTTTTTTTCCTTTTTTTACATGAAGTACCAACCCATAAAAAATTTATTGATTTGAGAGCGTAAGAAAATTTTTTATGTATTTTGTTATTGGTTTTTATTAGATTTTATTAGAAATATGTTATTGTATATTGGAATTTGAATTAGTTTTTAGAAGGTTTTTGACCTAAAGGAATTGAAAAAGCAATTAAATTTAGCCCAAGTACCCTAGCCTGTAGTACCATCAAAAATTTTGTTAAAATTCACTGGTTCCCATTTGAATTAAACCTTTAAACCACGATACACACCCAGGATTTTTTGAAAATTGTATTACGGGGTCTTAAGAGAGTCCTGAAGGTCCAAAGAAGGGTCAAAATATTGGTTTTGACTTTTTTTTTGTATAATATCAAATATCGTATGTTTGTAAAGCGATATTTACTGATTACCCTTTCAGCTTCAATTTATAAGAAGTAAATTTATAAATTTATAGGAGTTCTATACGCAACGAAATTTATAATATCATATGAATTTTTCGCAACTAATTTATAATTGTAAAAAATATATACCTACACTGTAAAAAGTAGCTTTCTTAGATTTACAAAAAAAATAGAATTTTTTCGAAATATTAGTAAATTTTCGAAAAAATTTGTAAATATTCGAAAAAAATCGTTTTATTACTAAATTTAGTATATTAACAAAAAATTCGAGTATTCTCGATTTTTTTTTTTGAATTTACGAAAAAAGTTGTAAATTCACAACTATTTTTCGGAAATTTGCAACTATTTTTTGAAAATTTTCGAAAAATCGAGAATACTCGAATTTTTTGTTAATATACTAAATTTAGTAAATATTTGATTTTTTTCGAATATTTACAAATTTTTTTGAAAATTTATTAATTTTTCGAAAATGTTCTAATTTTTTTGTGAATTTAAGAAAATAACTTTTTACAGTGTAATTATATAAAATATGCATCAAATAAAGTAGGAATAATATAAAAATAAGTGTTTTATACTTTTTTTAATAAAGTCCTTTGAATTCTTCAAGTGGAATTTTAAAATTGAGAAAAATAAGAAATATAGAAAGTTGCATATAAAAATGAAACAGCTTTATTACGATGTTGTAAACAGCTGTGATTTTATATAGATTTTATATATTACCCTTGACATTAATTTGAAAAAAAATGCTTCTAACCCCTAAAAAATTGATGATTATTGCCCTAGAACTTGATTTACCGAAAATAGACCGTCGATATTGATAAACATTGATAACCTCAATTAAAAATTAGCAAACAAATGAAAGCTTTTCGAACCCAATATTTTACAATTCAGATCCAGCCTAATACACAAATAAATTTTGCAATAACCATATCTATTGCTTTCTTCCTGTCATTCACTTTGCCTTTTTTTATTATCCTTACGTAATAATACACATCTACTTCTTCAACCATTTTTTTCTTATTAAGATTGAAAAAAAAGAGAGAAAAAATTCAAATTTAAACTTAGTTGGTTTCATATTATATTTATTTTTTTTCTTTTCTCATCTTTTGTATATTTACAGAAAAAGTTTTATTAGGTATTTTTCAAGTTCTTATATTTGAAAGGTTCATGTAAGCAGTCATGCAGAATTGATATACCAGAGAAAAATTGAGCTTTTTTCATATTTATATTTTTATGTAGCTACATTATTTTGAAAAAAGCTTTTTAAAGCTTCATTTTTTTTTTCTTGGAAATCTTAAGCAGAAACGTTTATGTGCAAAAGAAAAATCATGAATTGCTGCCGAGTTGGTGGATTTTTTTGATTGGATCGCTGATGTAATTACTGAGGATTTTATTATATTTTGTATATTACTACTCTATTTCAATTCTGTACTCAATAAATGATTTTAGTTAAATTTTTCATGATCTAGAATAATTACACTCGAAAAATTAGAACATTTTCGAAAAAAATCGTATAATTACTAAATTTAGTATATTAACAAAAAATTCGAGTTCTCTCGATTTTTTTTTATGAATTTGCCAGAAAAATTGATAAATTACTTTTTTTTTTCGAAAATTTTCAAAAAATAGTAGTAGTAAATTTACGAAAAATAGTTGTGAATATACAAATTTTTTCGTAAATTATCCAAAAAAATCGAGAATTCTCGAATTTCCCAATAATATAATAAATTTAGTAAATTTACGATTTTTATCGAATATTAACAAAATTTTTTGAAAATCTACTAATTTTTCGAAAAAATTCAATTTTTTTTGTAAATCTAAGAAAGTTACTTTTTACAGTGTAATTAGTTTCTCATCAGATTCTAAAAATATGATTTAAAAATGTATAAAATATATGTACCCATAATTACACTTAAAAGCACGCATACACCCACAACAATAATAATATTTGTAGTACTAATTGACGAAGAATATATAATAGAAAATTTGCTGAACGGAATAATGATGAGATTTTCTCGTACGTATGGAGAGAGAATATGGAATTAGAGTAAAATGGATTTTTAAAAAAAGTACCAGAAAATATGCTGATTAATAAAAGCTCTTTTTCATAATAGAAAATCATGGGTTATTTTTTTTTGTGGTTTTTTAGGGTGTTGCTGTGGTCTCAAAATAAGATCCAAAAATTTTGGTTCATTTAACCAGTTAGTAGAGCAACTATTTGGTCTCATAAGAGAAAATTTAAAGTTGTTTATAGTGGGCAACTAGCGATTGGGTGAAATTCTGTGACCCAAAAAACACAAGTAACCGATAAAAATTTTTTTAAACCCATAATGCTCGTATTCAGCGATCCAAAAAACGTAAGTACCCAGTGGAAAACTTCTATGAAAAAGTGTTATTGACAGGTCTATTATTCTAAACTGGTGAAAAGTAAGCAACTTTTTAAAATAACTCTCAACAAAATTTATTATCAATAAAATCTTAGAAAACAACTAAAACTACTATATTTTTGATTTATTAGACTTCGACAAGTAAAATATGTTATTCTAGTGATGCTCCTTAGGCAACGTTTGATACGTAAAATTGATAAGTTCGTACATAAATTTATATATATAGTTTTATATAACAATGGTCATATTACCCATAGAAAGTTTGAACAATATTGTCTGAAGTTAGTAGGTACATACAACAATAAGTTAAAATATAGGATTTCTATAAAACCCAATTTCCTTTTAAAATTTTCACAAGATATTATTATTCAAGATATTTTAAGTAAAATATCTTAAATTAAAAGAGAATAAGATATTTTTACTTCAATTTCAATCACTTTAATTGATGTCGAAGGTTTTAGGAGTGGAAGTGTAATTTTATGTGGCAGTATTCGCTTTTATGTAATTTGGAATTTTTTTTATTGTTCTGACTTTTATTAATGCTATCTGATGGAATAAAAGAAAGCTCGGTTTTTATGTTTAAGAGTGTGTATATATTAGGGAGGCTGATGGTTGCTGATTTGGATATTTTAGTAATAATTCTTAAGAAAAAATTAATGGAATACGATTTTACAATTTAAAAAAAAAATTTATTTTTTGGGTTAAAAAGTAGCCCAAAAATAGTTCTAAAAAAAAAAATTTTTTATCTTTAGTTTTTTGAACCACAGAAGTACCTAAATAGTTAAACATTAATTTAAACAAAAATTTTCAATTTCTTTTGCTAAAAACTAGAGTCCACTTACGACAAGTGGAAAATTTTTTTAGTGTAAATGGGAACTAAAAAATTTTATTTCTATCCCGAGTAATTTTATAAAATAATCTATAAAATGATATTGAAAAAAAAAAACATCGCAAAAAAAATGATTTTAACTGTAAAACATTTCTAAAGCCACTACATATCAGATTTTAATTAAAACTTCAATCAATTAATTTTTCATTTAAATATATAAGCTTTTATACATATTTATGAATATTTCATTACCAGACAGCGTTTAATTATAGTACGTAAACCCTAAAAATTAAATCGATCAAACAAAATTTTAATTTTTTGATGTTTTTATTTTATAACGTCAATATTTCTTTAGGCAGAATTGGGGAGATAGGAAACCCTCGTGTTTAATTAAGCAAAAGAAAAAATTTTTAATAAAATTAATAACTAGCAGTCTAATATACATAAATTTTTGTCGTATTTTAATATTTTAATCTGAAACAAAGATAAATAAAATAGATACACGTTTATATTCTTAAATCTTTCAGATACATAATTATAGATATTTGAATTCGAATATGCATTGAATATTTAATGGAAATCGAATTTTATCTTCGTTTATTCGAATATTATGCCAAACTAAATGATAATATTAAGTTTATATACTTGGACTTTAATCTTATTTTGATATATTTGGGTTTTAAAGGAATATTAGTTTTATTTGGTTTTATGAGTTATTTGGAGAATATTGGGTTTTTAATTAATTTTGTTTATTTTATGAAAAATTGGCTGAATTTAAAATATCTTTTTGAGTCCAAAATTTAGTACCAATTTTTGAAAATTAATCTCTCTGTAGATAAAAGCTATTGATATTTCAATGAAATTTTACCCTTTAGCAGTGAAAATCTAATTTTAAAAAATATTTAATAATAGTTCAATGACCTTAAAAAATCTTGTTTCAATGAAAGCCATTCGAATTTTTAATATTTTCATGCAAAATCTACTTACCAATTAAAAGTACTCCAAATACCAACGACAACAAAATTATTGTAATTGAAGCAAAATGGCAATTAACCATTCTTAACATTACTATCAGCCACTTTTTTGTCACTTTTAATACATCATCATATCCTTTTTCACTTAAAATTATCACTGATACTCGCCAAATACTTAAATTTCACATTTTTTCCAAAACAAAATTAAAAGAAAAATAAATAAATAATTTTCACAAATAAAAAATCACCATAAATAAACACACGTGGTTATTAATTTTACCGCATAAACCTACCCCGTTTGAACGACAGTTTGGTACTAAAGTCGGCGAAATTTTCTGAATACCGCGTGGAATTTTCAAAGGGTAGTTGTATATACGCTTTTTCACTCGCTCCTACTACTTTTTGTATCTTATTTGCGCCGGTCTCATAAATTTTCCAAATATATATATAATTCATGTGCATATAAACTTTTTTGTTTGCAGTACCCTGTACGACCCTCTTCGCATGTTATGTATTTTATTATTTTTTTTACAATACTTTTTGTGACCACGCGTTTTAAATAGAAACGTATGCTTTTGTCAAGTTTTTTTTTTTGTGTGGGGTGTTCTTTGGTATTTAGGGTGAAATAAGTTATTTGTTTTAGGAATTTTTTTGTCTTGGTATTGCTAAATTGGGCCGAATTTTAGATTATTTTTAGTAATCGTTTTTGAGATTTAATATTCAATTTTCAAGTTAAAATTATGATTTTAATTACTCGAAATCTAGAAAATTACACAAGAACCCTTTTGAGGATTCAAATATTTTAAAATAACTCAGATAGCTACACTCAAAAGAAACCTGCTTGCGGCTAACGAAATTTCGCTTGTGGCTAGAAGAAATTTTTTTTCTTACTCGATTGCAAATAAATAAACTATGAAATGTAAAGGAAAATAAAAAAAATTTATTTTAATTTTCTTCACGTTTCGAGTAATTTGCAATCTTTTGAACAAGAAAAAAAATTCAAAATTTTTTTTTTAGTTTGTCATATATTTAAATTTTTGTGTACTAAATCTTCAACTATCAAGTAATTTTAATCAACCAAAATATATATTTAAAAAATTTATTTGCTTTAATAAAAATATTGAAAACCAAAAAATATATTTAAAAAAACTACTAACATTCATAATAAAATAAATTAACAAATTAATTCATTTAAAACCCTTAGCAAGTAGTACAAGTCAACGTTCGAGTAAACTGTAATACTTGATACTCATATAAATTATGATATTATACCTGACTGCATTTGAAATTCAATGGGGGTAATCTTTAACAGTTCAAAACCAAGACTAATATTAATCACTTATATTATTATGATACATATGGATGATCTATTGCAATAGTGTACTAACAAAGGAATATGTCAAGTTGGCTAATTTGCTTTGATTTATGCTTGGAATATTTCCGATTGAGACAAACAAATTTTTTTTCAGTGTACCACATAATTAAACTTTCTATCAAATAGACATAGATATTGAGTTTAAAAGGCCCATATGAAAAATTTATGGTGGTTTTCTATGTATCCTAAGATATTCTATTCATTACAAACAAATTATTTACCCTAAAAAAAAAAAATTTTAATTGGACCAAACTATTATCATAATTTATTTTAGTACAATTTTACAACAAATAATTGATATACATATAAATATATATGATGCGTATATTCATTTATAGGATCAGAGAACGGATGCTCATAATGGTATGTATTAGGATATTGAGCAAGGCGTGAAAATTCCATTTTCAACGTATATATGCATATTGCATATAAATATATACAAATATATATGCAATGTTTTGTCGTACATAAACTTTAATAAAACTCTAAATTGTATATGAAAACCATCATATTTGATTATAATGTTTTGACAAGAAACAAGAATATTCAAATATTGTTAACAAAGTCTACTTGATTTAATAAAAATTATAATTTCACATATAAAGTTTAATAAGAATAAATTATATATACTTATTGAGACTCGTGGACAGAAAAATAATTAATGGACCAAATGGCGTGTAAATTTATTTATTTATTTTCTATAATATATTATTAGAAATTATTAAATTTTGGACTACTTACCTCATTAATTAATCAAGTTAATTTTAGATTCTTAATATTATTTGTTTTTCAGAGAGCGTTGATTCAATAAAATGCAAGAACTTATATTAAAATCAATTGTTTGAATTTAATTAATTTAAAAAAAGATTTTGAAACTTAAAATGAAACAAAAATCGATTTTTTTTCAATAGAGAAAGTTTTTAATAGTTTTTATCTCTATAGAAACAGAAAAATTTGTTTTTTGCAATAGTTAAAATTAAGGAAAATTGGGGGAAAAATCCCATAAAACTACTCATGATAACTATTTGAAAATAAAAATAAAAATTTCTGTTTTATCTCATGTTGCTAAGGTCACATTTGATAACCCAAAATACTGTGTCACGTGGTCACGCCTCCCGGCTTCTGCTGCAATATTTCTCCATGTGTTAATTAATCTTATTTTTTTTTATTTTTTAATTAAAATAATTCTTAAGAGTATTTTATTATTGTAAAAATTTTATACAATTTTTTTACAAGATCTGTTATCTTTTATTATACAACATTCATTCCTGTGTTTACCTGTAAAAATTCAATTATTTTTACTGCAAAATCATGGAGTACATGCTGTAAACAAATATGAAAAAAATAAAATGTTGAATATTTGGTAAAATTTATTTTTATAAAAATGGCCTTTCGTTTATTCAATATTTTTAATTCTATTACTAAATCATTTGGACATTCTTCATCATCCACAAATGGTTATTTATTTTTTAATTAATTTATCATTTTTTTGGAAATACTAATATATTGTTTTTGCAGGTATAACAAGTTATTTAAAAAATGAAAATTTTAATTTAGTTAAAAGTTGTTTGTTTTCCAAAAACATAGTACGCCAAACATCATTTTTTAATAAATGTAAGTAAATAATGTAAAATAACTTTTCTTTTAAATACTATGAACTTGAGTTAATTTTTGTGATTTAGACACTGCTGCAGAATTATGGAAATCTTCAACAAGCGTCAGTAATCAAGGTAGAGCTAGAGGAAGAGGAAGAGGAACTCGATTTATGATAAAAGACTTAAATAGAGGTCAAGTTATTGGAGTGGGAAAAGTAAATATGTTATGGCCTGGATTAAGCGGTCCAATAATGAAAGGATCAGCTGTAGTACAACAGCAAAGACTTCCTGATGATCCAGAAAGAGAAGCAAAATTAATTAAAGCTCGAAAAGCTTTAACTAAACGTTCCAGAAGAGTACATCCTTTAGAAAGAGGTTGGACTAGTGCAAGATTAGGAGGTAGAAGTATAGGAGCACCAGATCCAGTAGGAGAAGGTATTTATTTAAATTTTGATTCATAATAAGCAAATTAATAATTTATAATTTAATTTACAGAAAAATTTGAAAATTTTGATACTAAAGTAATTGAGCATAAAATTGTCCAGCACATGACAGGCAATTTTGGTCGCAAGAGATCTTTTAGTACATTTGCAATAACAGGAAACAAAAATGGATTGTGTGGTATTGCAATTGGAAGATCAGCAGAGGCAAAAGCTGCTTTGCGAGTAGCAAAAAATAGAGCTGGACAAAAGTTAATGTATATAGAGAGATATAATGACCACACTGGTAATTTTAAAAACAAATTTTATTTTTCTAAACATCTCTTAATTAATCAAAATTTATTTAGTATTACATGATTTTTACACTACATTTGGAGCAACTAAAGTTCTTGTTGAAAAAAAACCTGAAGGTTTTGGTTTAAGAGCTCATAGAGCTATTGTATGTGCATGTCAAGTAATTGGAATAAAAGACATTCGATGTAAGGTAGAAGGAGCTATGAATTATCAACACATTATTAAAGCTTTTTTGCTTGGTTTATTAAAACAGGTATATTTTTAATATCTTTTTATACCATAAAAAATTAAATTAATAATAAAAATGTTTTCTGTTTAGAAATCTCATCAACAATTAGCTGAAGAAAAACAATTATATTTAGTAGAAATGAGAAAAGAAAATTTTTATTATCCTAAGGTAATAGCCAAGCCAAGCGTTATAAGAAAACCAAGCGAAGTTAAATCAACAGAAATAACAGATTTTAATCAATATGTACTTGGTGGAAAAGTTGTTCATCAAAAGAAAAAATATCCACCATTTTTCACAAGTCATTATTCATGGGTTTTAAGAACTAGAAAAAATGAATATATAAGAAATCAAGATAAAGTTAAAATTAGATTAAGAGCTGAATATGGTGAATTAAGGAGCTTTTTAACCGATAAATATCCTGAAGCTAAGCCAAGTTCAGGTTGGTGGATCAAAAATAAGGAAGAAGCTGAAATTTAATTAATTTTTTTTTGTATACCTATTAATTTTTATTTTAAGAAAATATAGATTTTATTGTTACAATAGAAATTTTTATTTTATATTTATCTAATCCTTATATCATCAACTTTTTAAATGTTTGTGTAAATTAAATACCAAAAGAGTATTTAATAATTATTATTTGAATTTAAGTAGAATGGTTTTTTATATAACAAAGATCTATAATGGATTTGCTTATCATGGGAAAATTTCATGCATTATTGTTGTAAAAGTTTATTTAATAAAATTGACATTTTTTTCTGGCAGCATATTAAAAATAATTAACTATGGGCAAATGCATTATTGAGTGTAAGTACATATATTGTAAAATAGGTAGGTACCATATCTTTTAATTCTATGGTAGGTACTTGAAAAATAAGCAAATTTTTTCCTGAAATCTGAAATCTCAGAAAAATCTTATGCGCGCGCATCGAATAAATTCCTTGAATAACACGCTTATTTTACAATGAGGCGCTAAAGTCGTTGTTAAAGTCTAAGATGGCCGTTTTTGTATATACGCCATGTATTTCTCAAATGTTCTTGATTTAACAATAACCATAAAAATTACTGTCGAGAGGAGAAGGGAAAAAAGAGTGGAGACTTTCCTTATTGTTCTCGAGGACAGTTCTCTTCTTTAATTTTCTTTTCTTCCTCAATAAAATAAAAAGAAATTTATTGAAAATAAAAAATTTTATTTTTGTTCGAGTGCTATGTGTATAAGTATAAGTGCGTGTTTTACTTATCCATACGCCCTCCTAAATAGTTTTAATCATCATTTATCACCACGTCTCTTTACAAAGAAAAAGTCGTGGAAAAATTTTTCAACAAACAGTTATTAATACAACATTTAAAAATTATTTTTAATACTAATATTAATATTGGACGAGTCGTCCTTAAACTCGAAGATGGCCGACGACGAATCCTGGTTATTAAAAGAAGATGGTTTTCTGAATGTTGGAACTGAATGCCGGCAAATCGTTTATCATCCAAATCTTAATGTATTATTAATAACAACAGCAGATTCGCAAATTCAAGTTTTTGATGTTAATTCTGGACTTTTATTACAACGATGTACTTTGGCCGGTAAGTTTTTCGATTAAAAATTTCAAGGTTATAAATATTTTTTGCAAATAATTTTAATTACGCTTTTTTCTGCTTTGTAACTTGTCTTGAAATTACTTTATTCCTACAATTACATGCGATTTCTTATAAACCATGCTTAAACTTAATATTTGGAAATGATAAATTTCATTAAATTTTGCAATTTTAAATATAATTTTTTTTTAATTTAGGTAAATCAGATGGTAAATTAAAAGGTGTGTACATAAATGAAGGGGTAGATAAAATATTCTATACAGATGGTCGAGCAATTGGTGTTAGAAGCGATTATAATGGTGTACTATTACTTGATACAATTTTGCAAATGCCTGTTTACAGAAGTGAAGATATAATAAAGTTAGAATTATTACTTTCTGAAGCCGTTATTTTACATCAATGTTTAAGAAGTATTGAACTTCAAGGTATTGATCATGTGCAAGAAGTACAGCAAGAATTGTATTCAAATATAACAAAAGCAAAAGTTAATAGAAAAAAAGGGATAAAAGCTCAAAAATGGAATACTATTTGTTTGCAATTACCACATGGAGCATTAAAACTTGTTTGTTCTAGTTTAGTTGTAGACTTAAAGAAACAAAATAAACACATACCAGCATTACCAATAGCTTCAGCAATAAATGAGAGACTTAATGGACTTCATATGGGCCTAGCAACTGAAAATGGACCAGCAGATAAAGTCTTAATGTATAGTGAAGCTGCACGTCGAGATACTTTTTCCAAATGGCCCCACATGAATTACAAGTAAGTTTAAAACTTTCAGTTATAAAAAAAATTTAATTTAATTTTACTAAATTTTCTTGCTTTTTAGATGGGCACTGCCAGATCAAATGGCACAGGCAGGATTTTATCATCAACCTAATCCTACAGGTCAAGATCGTGCTATGTGTTTCACATGTAGTGTATGTTTAGTATGTTGGGAACCTACAGATGAACCATGGTCCGAACATGAAAGACATTCTCCTGCATGCCCATTTGTTAAAGGGGAGTACACACAAAATGTACCTCTCTCTGTAACTTTAGCAACTGCACCTGCTAAAGATGTAGGTGATTCAGTTGATGTTATTGGTACAACAAATGTCGTTGGACTCACAGCAACAGGTTCAAATGCTGGTTTTATTAATGTTTGGAATGTTAATAATCAATTAAAAAGAGAAGTGTCCTTTTATATTAACATGTGTGACTCTGAAATTGCCAACAATAGCTCAGACTCATTTCCATTTGTAATTGTCAAACCTGCCACTTATTTGTCAAATTTTGTATCTGAAACTGACAGTATTGTTGACACTTTTAATAAATCATCCAGTTCTCATAAATTACAGCTAACTGCATTGTCAGTGGCGGATGGACCAAAACTTGAAAAAGACTATAAAAGTTCAAATAAAACAACAATGAGTCAGGTTCATAATCAAGATATAAGGCCATCTTTAGTGTGTGGTATATCAGTGAGTGCTAGTAATAATAGTAATATGCCATTGAGAACATTAGAAAATGTATGGGCTTCATCGTCGTCGTCATCTTCTTTAGTGCGTGCTATGAATAGTGTTAATAGTGCAGCAAGTAATAATAGCTTAGATATAATGAAAGTTGCTGATGATTCTTACAGCTCAGTTAGGTCACATTATTTAGTTTTATGTGATTTTCATCACAAATTTCCTAGTGCACAAGGAAAAAAGAAAGATAGTTCTAAAGATTTAAAAACAAAAAAAGCTGTATCTGGTAACGGTACTAGTACCAGCTCAAATACCGGAGATCGTCAAGAGAGTATTTATCAGGAAATTTTATTGGGAAAATTTTTGTTAGAAGAAATCAATGAAGATGTTGATTCTGAAATGGTCGGTAATGCTCATTTTGATAGCATTTACTCTTCTCCACATACTGTCCTAGCAACACCAACAGCAAATGGAATTATGTATGGATTACCCGTTGGTTCTTCAACAAGCTCTTTTGATGCAAATTCTAATCCAATAAATTCCTATAATTCTGAGCAATATGCATCTTCATCTAAAATGACACAGTTGAGGAAAACCTTAGATACAATTAAAACTGTTAAAACTGAACCAGTTATTGTTCAAACAATTAAAATAGAAGCTCCTGATAGTTTAAGAATTAATAATATAATACCAACAAAAGATGGAAAGCATTTATTTGTTACTTTATGTCCTCAAAATAATATTTTTTCTGAAACTATTGCTAATACTAATCAAATGGATATTGATGATGAAAGTAAGATTTTAAATTATTTTCTCAGTAAAATTATTATTTTTTAAAATATATATATATATATTTTTTTTTTTTTTCAGCATTACCCAAAAGTTATATGTACTGGGACCACAATGAAGAACCTACAATTAATGGAGAACTTCAAAATGATCCAGAAAATACAAATTCAATTTTACTTATTTATGCATTTGATGTATCAAACAAAGTTGTTAAACTTATAAACGAACCAATTTTAAAACAAGAAATACCACCTGATCATTCACCGATAGAATGTGTTATTTTACCAAATCCAGAAAAAAATAAATTGAATAATTTTCAACATTCATGTACATTAGAAAATTTAAACACACAACCTCATGGACAAGTGGCCTTAGTTTGTAAAGACGGAGCTGTGAGACTTCTAGATCTTAGTACATTAACATTTATTAAAGAAGCTAAACTTGATGGTCATAAATTTATTTCTGCTGCTTATTGCTCTAGTAAGTTTAAGATTTTTATTTTTCTAAATTTTGATGGGATTATCAAATAATTATCAATTATTTATAGGATTAGAAAGATTATGTGCTTGTACTAGTGATGGAGCACTACATTTCTTCAAAATTAGTAATGATGATGATTCTGTGGAAGAAAAAGATACCGATGATTTGAACATGATTACAGAAACAAGTTGTGATGAATCTGAATTATCTGGCCCAAGCACCTCTAATTTGTCATCAGTGAATCAGTAAATTATATTTATTTCATAAAATTATAAATTTAATTTGAGTTTTTCCTTATGAACCATCTTATTTTTACAGAGATCAATTATTAGCCCACAAATCAAATTTAACTTACACTGATTTGAAATTACTTTATGATTTAACAAGATTTGACAGACACTCTCCAGCTTATAGTGCAACAGTTCCACCTTGTTGGAGTGAAATGATGCAAGCTCAACGTCAACGAAGGTATCCTCAACATCTTCATCAATCTGAAGATCAGCATCATACTCGTACATGGAGATTACAAAATGATTCGTAAGTTAAATTACTTAATCATTAATAATAATTTTGTTACTTACATTATTGCTTTTATTTAGATCAACATGGGATGAACATGTTTTTGAATTAACATTACCTCGTAACGCAGCAGGCAATGTTGGGCATGTTGATGTTAGATTCACATTACATTTTCCATGTCTAGAACTCCCAAACATTCAAGTGACTCTTTTAAAACAAAATATCACAGGAATTGGAAATAATAAAATTTATCTAAGTGATGAGAAAATTGATTTTCGATTAGGTAGAGAACAAATTAATCCAGTTTTAACTGATGAATATCATAAACAGCACAAAACTGAAATTTTATGCGGGCCTATAAATTTACAAAGATGCATGGATTTATCAGACCATTCGGGTTGCGTTACTTTAACAAGCCCAAAGTTATTTAGAACTAAAGCTAAAACTCTTCTTGTACATATTAAAGCATTAGTTGATTCAACTAAAGATCAAACAAGTGCGAAATCAAAAAATTCTTTAGATTATAAGCCACCGACATCAAAAAAATTAAGAATTGATGAAGCTGGGCCTCTTATACCTGGGAGTACTGTTGAAAGATTTGCAGCCAATGCTTCAAAAAAGTTGGATGGCTGTCATGGTTGTGATTGGATTAATGAAATTTCTATAACTGTAAGATCTGTTCAATTGACAAATGTTCCAAATGAAAAATTACAAAGATGTGCAATGTTAGAATCAAAAATTTTCATGAACAATTTATTAAGTATAGCTTGTTTAGAAACAGAGGAAAGGTAAATAAATAAATAAAATTATTTATTTAAAAAAAAAAAAAAACATTAAATTAAAAAATTTTTTTTTATAGATCAGCAGTATCACAATCTTTAGCATTAGATATTTTAATATGGTTAACAGCAATACGATTAACTCGTTTACGAACTGGTGTCCATAGTTCAAAAACAAAATCATCTCAATTAGAAGCAGTTCAATGTATTCAAGAAAAATTACCTCAATTATTAAACACTTGTTTACTACAAGCAGGACGTAGCATAGCACATAAATGTATTAAACTTATCGTTCTTTGTAGCGAAGGTTTGCATAATTTAGATGATCCAGCACCTCATGCATTCGAAGAAGCAGTTTTGTCAGTTTTGGTTAATTTATTACCATCCATTGTTACTGTTAAATGGTCTGGTTCGCTCAGATGGATTGCTGTATTAATCACAAGTCTTTTACCATTAGATAAAAATCATGCTGTTGCACAAGAGTGTATAAAATTAATACAGTTAATATCTGTAGAAATGGCTAAAAGAGTAAATCCTTATCATTTACTTTTGGCCACTAGGTAAAAAAATTATTTATTTAATTAATGTTTATTAAATTTAATTTTATTCATTTTATTGCTATATTTCAGGTTTGGATTATACAACTCACCTTTTGAGTCAGAATTATTTGATGTAGATCCTCCAGTTTCACCAAAATCAAGTTCTGTACCTGTAACTAATACTTATTCTTCAATATCTTCTGTTGATCCATTAAGTGCAGCAGTCAATGCTGCTAATTCTTTAAATTCTCAAGATCCAATAGACATCAGGGATCTGCTTACTTTACCTTCATACTCTGCTGGTGATCTTTTAGTTCCAAGCAAATTAAAAGCATTATGTACTAACCATTGCATGAAAGGGCTTCTTGAAGTAAGCAAATTAAAAATTTTTTAATTTTATAATTAAAATATTTTTATTTGTAAATATAGAAATATATTTACAAAAATATTTTTTTATTTGTAATTACAAAGAGAAACCTAAAAATTATTTGTTATATAAATTTTTTTTATAGGTTGAACCCTTGCATTTTACTTGCCATGCTGCTTCTGATGGAACAAAAGTAGAAAAAATCGATCCTACAGTAACAATTATAAATGCAAGTTCCTTGTATGATCATGGAACATCCTCAACAAACGCAACAACTTCTGATAATAAAATGTTTAATCAAGTTTATGTAAGTTATTTTTAAATTAATAATTAAAATGTTGAAATTTTTATTAAAAAATACTTCTATTAAATTTTAGAATTTTGAAGCTGGGTCTTTGGGACCAGATCTTCAAGCAAAGTTAACAACAAAGTTAAGTGACTTACTGAATCAATGCAATGTGCAAAAAAGTAATTACGAAGCTTTAACAAAAAAAACCCATGACTTTTTTATCCCCGATGATCAATCTGATAGTGATGAAAATAATGGTACACATATGTGGAGTGTTTTCAGTGATAAACCTCCAACATTAATATTAAAAGAAAAATCAAGTACTTCTGGGGGAACAATTATTATAAAAGAAAAGTCAAATAATATCGAAACTTCATCGTCCAGTAAACTCGAAGATTTAAATTTGAAGAAAAGAGACGATTTAAATTTTCCATGGGGTCGATTATTATACTGGCCTCCGCAAAAGGCACTTATTGTAGAAAGAATGTTTTCTGGTGCAAGACGTTTTGTTATTTTAGATTTTGGAGCCCCTGTATTGCTTACTGATTTGATGTTTCCAGCTTGTAATTATTTAGTATCACTTTCCATTGATATTTGGACAAAAAGTGAAGAGTCTGATGGAATCAGACTTGTAGTTGCTGGAGATATTGGAACTAAACCATTAGTAGTTAGTGATCTTCAACCACCACCCGTTTGCAGATATTTAAAGGTAACTAATTTATTATTTTTAACTTAATATTAAGTCTCGTATAAAGTTAATGATTATAGTTGTAAGTTAATTTCAAATATTTATTTACTTTAATTTATCATTAGATTACAACAATTGGAAGATATGGAATGGCTTCTGCAAGATGTAAAATTCCGCTTGGTACTTTTTACGGACACATGATAGTTTTACCTGGAGAAAATTATTCAGAGTCAAACTCTTCTCTAGATGATATTTCCAACTCATCAGATTCAAACGTCTCAAACTCTATCGAATCTCAATGTCATATTTTATCTGCTTTAGCAGAAGATGTACAATGTAGATTTACGTTAGCAACAGAAAGACTAAAAACTTATCTTGACCCATTATTAAGTACTGAAACTCCTAATGTCGAACATATGCAACATTACTTAAATCAAAATAAAAATTTGAATGATAATAAAGATCAATCAACATCAAAAATATTATCAACTTATCAAGAATGTATTATGTATCAACATCAGTTAAATATTATTCGTGGAGTTTGGCAACGATTAGAATCGTGGAGAACAAACGAATTAATACCATCAACTACAATTGAAAATGCATCTAGTGACAAATTAAGAATTTTAGGAGAAACTTTATTAGATATTTTAATTTATACTGTTTATGAAATTGGGCCTGTTCCTAGTGTAATTATAATAAATTTTATATTAAAATTTATTTATTTATTTATTTCTTAAAGTTGTATAAAATAATTTATATTACTTTTTTAATTAATTTTTAGATTCCTGTATCATTGTATGAAGCATTTACACCAGCTGTTTGTGAAAGTTTATTTAATTCTATATGTGTTATGACTCCAACTTCATATCTTCAATTATATACAGTTGCACTTTTATCAAGAATGGCTGGACAACAATCATGGTGGGGAAATTTCCTTGCTAATACTTTAATTAATTTATATTCAGCATCATCAACACATATTTTTGCTCAAGATAGGTAAACAAAAAATTTTTTTTAGACTAATTTAAATCTTCCTAAACTACTTAAAATTAAAATTTTAGAGTATTTATTTTGTTGACATTCCTTGGACGAAAATCTTTAATAGCAAGTCCTAATAAATCGACAGTTATTGATGCTATGGTACGAACTTTAGGAAAATTATTAGCACCAATGTCAACAAGCCAAGAAAATAATTCTAATAGACTTGATACAACTTTAATTGGTTGGGTATTATTATTTTTATCCGTTTGTCTCGATACAACGGGTAACCAAACTCAAACTGAAGAAACTCATGATAAAAATAAAGAACAAGGTAGGTTTATGATATTTTGATTCTTATTCAAAAAATTTGAATGAAAATAAAGTTTACAAAAATTTTGATCTCTTTAAGTAGAGATGTGGTTTTATTAAAATTTAATTGACGTTTCATCGGTCAAAGCTATGATAATAATTATTAAAATAAATAACTACAATTTTAAAAAACATTTGAATAATATATAATGATATACTTACAATTATTAATATTATAGTAGAATCTTAATTAAATTATGTCAAACATACAATCATTCTTAAAACTAAAACAAAAACGATATAATAAAACTACATCTTTGTTTGGATAGATCGATATTTTTGTAAACTTTATTTAAATGTTTACCAAGTGATATATTTATTTCTATTTGAATAAATATAATTTTTTTTATCTAGGTATTTCATCCCGTTGGGAATTTATTCAAGGAGAATTAGCAATGCAAAGAAAATTCGTGAGCTCTAGTAGATCTTCTACTTCGCGTAATTATAGAAAAAAATTGCAAAAACGTTTAATGCATCATAAGCAACAGTTACAAGATTTAGAACAAGCTAAAAAATCTTTGTATGCACCATCACAGGTATAATTTTAATTTACTTGATTTTTAATTTTATCCGTTTCAATCTTCTTTTTTTTTTTATTTAGACGCATTCACAAATTTCATCGCAAGTTGCTAATTACTCAACAAAATTAGAAGCCGCATTTAAATCTCAAGAACGATTTTATAAGAAAACGTTAAAACAGCACTCTGCTAAACATTTCAAAGAATTCCTTGGTATAAGAAGATCAGATTTACATTCAAGAGGTTTAAGATCTCAAAATCAACCAAGTTCAAGGTAAATATTTTTTGGTTGATTTAATAAAAACTTAATTTAAATTATTGTCTCGTTTTAGTCAACCTGAAACGCCCGATACTGATATTGATTTATCAACAAATTTATCACATCAATATGTGTTACCAGTTGCTCGAGGACTTATTTCTTTATTGTTGAACAATGCTTCTAACATTGACATGTTTCTTTTAGCTTGCAAAGTAAGTTTTTAAAAGTTAAACTTAAAAAAAATTTAATTTAAAAATTGTTATTTTGTAAAATAGGTTGTAGCAAAATTGGTTGTCTCTACTCGTCCTGCGATCAGCTTAGAGCAATTAATGTCTGAAGAACAATTATTAAAATTAATAACATTGGCAACAAGTGCATCTGATTCTGCTTGGTCATCTCATGCAGTTTCATGTTTATTGCAAGATTTGTTAGAAGGTAAAAATTAATTTTTTATTCTTAAAATTCATATTTACTTAATTAACGATTTTGTTTTAAACTACCAGCTGAAAGACTATTCCCGAAAAACGTAACAACTTTAGAGCCATCTGTACCAGAAGATTCTTTCGAACCTTCAACTTCAGCCGAAGAAGTGTCGTCGTCATTACCCAGACAATCTAATGAAGAAATACCACCTGTTGCTAGTACAAGTACATCATCAGCAACATTTGGAAACGACGAAGGTTTTGCCGATGGTGATGAAGATACACAAGATAGTATCGTTAATCATACAGCTACAGCAACGGGATCAAAATCAAATGGATTTAATCTTTCATCAGTTGCTGAATCTGATGACAGTGAATTTGAAGAATTTCTTGACAATATCTTAGACAGAGGAAAAAGTATTCTTAAGAAGGGTAGCATTGTTTCTAAGTATCCGTCTGTTTCTAGTTCAGGGTTAGTATAGCGTAAAATTGTAAATAAAAATATATTATTAATTATTTTAATTTTGTTCTTTTAGCATATCACAAGCAGTTGATGCTAGACTTGAATATGGAGTAGAAACGAGCGTGGAAATAGTTTTAAGAAGATTATCTGCTTTAGGTACATACAATCTACCTCTAGGAATAAATGCATCAATTTATGTAAGTTTTTAAATTCTATTTTTAAAATTCATTAGTTAATTATAATTTTTAAAATACTAGCCGATTGCTGATTCATCCCGTCAACCTCAATCTGCATTACCATCATCTCAATTTGATCAACAAAATCAAGAATCTTGGAATACTTCAGATCCTCCACCTTCATCAATAATAATGTTAACTTCTTGTTTTGATAAAATGTTCACATATTATATGCAATGCCCAGGAACCAACATTGAACTAGTTTTACAGTTATGGTTGATTTTAAATCTTGATGCTTCAACTGAATCACAAAATTCTCAATTCGATCCATCTCTGACTCCAGTAATACCATTAAGTGCTTCAGCAATAAATGGAATTATTTCAGCTTTTTCATGGCATCCAGGTGTCTCTTTAAGAGCATGGTGTTATGCATTACAATGTTTAACACTAGCCAGTAACCAGCCACTTAGTAATTCAAATGAAGAAGTTGGTTGTGATACACCATTGGATGGATTATTAGGTGGCATGGCAGGTTGTATAATAAAAGAACGAAATATGGGTGCAATGCTTCTTAGATTACTTTCTGGAAATGGATTAAATGTTGATGCAACAAATAAAAATTTTGGAATGGCTGGTCCTACTTTATGTCAATCTTTGCAAGATTTTCTTGTTAGACTTCAAATGCGCTGTGATGTCATTACATTAGGCAGTGCATTAGGGAATGCATTAAAAGAATTATTGTTAGGAGTTGTCTATCAATTAGTGCAACCTGGGGGAGCCTTAGTTGCTCGAAGAGGCCCTTTGGATGCACAATGTAAATTAATTAATCTATTACTCAATTTAAACTTTGCTAATATTGAACTTGGTACTGCTATGAGTATTTCGGAATGTGTTGGAGAATTGGTATCCAGTCATGTTCGAGGTATCGGAGTTGGAGCAAAATGTGGTGGTACATCAGATAATTATTGTCAATCTTCGGGTGGATTTGGAGGGTTATATGCAAGTGTATTAGGCAGCGATACAAGGCAAGGAAAACCAGCTTCCTGGGATACTTTAATAGTTGCCCTAATTAAACTTGTTAGCAAACTTGTGCAAACACCACTAGTATGAATTTATTTTTAGTTATTGATTTTATTTATTTGCTGATTAAAAATAATTTAATTTTTATTTATTTTAGAATCGACTAAATAAAAATGAAAATTCTAGTGAAATGGAACTTGGAGAAAGTGTTATTTCAAGAGATGCACTGGATAATGAAATTAATATGAATATTTCTCAAACTGATGAAAGTAAAGTTGCTGAACAACAAACATGTTCTTGTACGCAACAAGCTACAAAACCAAAAGTTCCATGCGTAGCAGACACTGGTAAGGATGCAATCCTTTTTATTTATAATATGCCACTAAGATTTCTTAACCAAAGATGAATTTTATAAAATTTCATTTTATTGGATATAAAACTATATAAGACCGTTTTATCAAAATTTTTTAATTTTTTTTTTTTTTTTTTTTTTTTTTTTTTTTTTTTATCAAACAAAATTTACGGGACGAACCCTTTACATAAAAATTACAATATATTTTTAATTAAGAATAAAAATTAAGTATAAACATGATAAAATTTTAAATTATAAAATATTTAGTGGATGGCAATGGAAAACAAGTTAAAAGAACTATTTTATTTTTTATAATTTATATTTTTTATATTATGTATATATTGCAATATGCATTTTTAAGCTCTTGCAGAAGCTAATTTCACTAGAGTTAGTTATATCTATTTTATCTTTATTTTCATTATAATTTTCTAGCATCCTAAGTACAGAAGAATTTAAAAAAAAAAAAAATTATAATAACAAAATTTATAATTAACTTCCAATTACGAGAATAAATAATTAATTGTTAACTTTAATTTATTTTTTAATTTTAGTAATTTCACGTATTATTTTCAATAATATTAATAAAAAAAATAAAATATTTTTAAAAATATTTTCTAGTTTTACAACATGAACCTACAATGATGAGGTTATTAGGTGCATTAGGACATAGCTCTGGCTCATCTTTAGCTATGCTACTTGGCGAAAGTTCAACTGCCTCAACAACTAGCGAATTAACAGCTGCTCCTTCAATACCAGATGCCACTTTTCAATTATTGACAACTCTTGCCAAAAAAGCTAGTAATCCTGGTCTAATTTTAAATCCCGTTTATCAGTACCTTTCTCTTTGTAAGTGTTTTTACTATAAAAGTTTCTCATAAAATAATAGAAAATTAATAAAAAGTAACTATTTTTAGCTGGTAGACAGCAAAGTATTTCAGATCGTCCAATTGATACAATGCAATTATCTGAACCACTTTTGTGGTACGTACTTCGAATTTTGGACAATCAATCAGGATTAACAATATTTACTTCAATGGGTGGTGTAAAAACACTTTGTGAAAATTTAGTCAAGTCAAACAAAACTCAAAGCATTAACAGTTCAACAACTCCAGGAGTTATAGCTTTAGTGATGCAACATTTATCAAATGCTTCAAATTTAGCTCCTGTTGTCTCAAATACTAGTAGTAGCAGTAATAAAAAATCATCAAGTAATACAGAAACATCTATTGATGAAGGCCTTATGAACTTTGCACCATTGGGTACTGTTTCATGGTTGCATCCAACTGCTCAACCAGCTGATGTACTTATTCACAGTTCAGCTCCACATAGAAGAGCTAGAACTGCCGCTTGGTCTTATCATTTTTATCCAGATGAAGCTTGGGTTGATTTAACAATTACTTTGCCTTGTGCTATTTTGTTAAAAGAAGTAGAACTTCATCCTCATTTAACTTCTTTATCAAGTAAATTTTTCTTTTCATATTAAAAGTATCTATTTTTACAAATAAATTAATGTTGAATAAAAATTTATAATATTATTTTAGCTTGTCCATCAGCAGTTGCTTTAGAGGTCTCACGAGAAGCAAATACATCATTGACTCCAGTTTGTCCTCCAATGCCTACTGCTGGACTTACATTTATCAAGTTAACTCTTTCTCAGCCAGAAGTTGCAACATCTGTACTAGTAAGACTGTATAAGCCAAGAGACTCAACAAATATTAGTCTAAGCCAAATTCGATTATTAGGAACAACAGCTTTTGGGGATTACAAATCTAATCTAGAAACAATTGACGAAGAGAAACTTATGAAAACAAGTCTAGGATGGTTGAGATTACTTCATCAATGTTTATCTGTAGCTTCGGTAGATAGTACCTTAAATGAACAAGTTTTAAATTCAGCAGCTTCTGTTGATGGTTTAATCGAAGCTTGCTGTAGTTTATTATTATTACCAGCACCATCTCTTTTCACACCCAACTTAGAAAGAGTTCTACTTCAATTAGGATTACATTCTTTGACTCTTGGCCTTCGGCTAATCAATATATTATTGACAGATAGAACAGTTCCTATTATTCAAGGTACTATTTTAAGCCAAGAAACTACAACCATACAAATGGTTGTCGAATTATTAGAACAGTTGTGTTCTACGCAAGATTTGAATACTAAAGCAAGAATGGCAGCAGTTTTAAGTTGGCTTCATTCTGTGGCTGAATCTTCAATTAATAATGAAAATAATGTATTAGTTTCTCCTCCTGCAGTCTACATTCATTGCATTTCAACAATTATTTGGAAAGCTGGAAAATCAGAAAACCTTAATTACAATTTAAAAGAACTGTTAACAGATAATTTATTTGAAGCTCTTTACCAATGGACTTTAGTACTAAAAACACATTCAGCTCTTAAACAAGCAGTTGACGCAATATTATGTTCTTTTTGCTTTATTGAACCCTTATATTTCCAAGAATTATTGACACAAATAAAAATATTTATACCAAATATGACAAGTAATGAATCTAGTTCCATATCTGATGATTGCAAAGAAAGTGAAGGAAGAACAGATGATGGGAAACGAAAAATTGATATGAATGAGTGGTACTTTAAATTTGCTCAAAATGAGTTTAAAAAATTATGTTTAACAGAAGGACAATTGTTAACAATTGCTTCTGCATCTCGCTCTGAACCAGGTATTTCCCAATTAATTTCATCTGGGTTACCCACATTGTTAGCTGCTTGTATAACCGAATTTGCTGCAATTGAGAAAGCTAAGCAAAATTTAGTGGAAACTAAGTTTACTGAAGAAGCTTCAACAAGTAGATTAACAGATAATGATAAAGTTGGAGAAATTTCATCTGTATCAAATGAAGATGTCGAATTTTTGGATTTGACCAAACCTGATACTATCGCAGTATTTTTAGAATTTTTCTCTTCGGTTTGTTCTGAAGGAAAAATGAGAGATTGGCTTGGTAAAGAAGGAAGAATATTTTGGCTGCCTTTATTAAGTTTATTAAGTACCCGACCTATTGAAATTTCATCAAATACATTGATTAGATGTTCGAAATTGAGTTTATCTTATTCAAAATTAGAAACTTCCATGATTAAATTTCTTTCAAAATGTTGCTGGTGTCATATGAACAACCAAAAATTATTAGCTGAATTTTTAAAAGAAGTTATATTACAACAAAATCAATCAACTGGTATGATTTTTATTTATTGTTTTAGAAATAAGTTTTAAAAATGTGTTTTTTCTATTTAGGTGGACGATACCTTGGAATATCAGGTTTTACTAGAAGATTAATACTTCAGCTTCTTTTAGAAGGTGAAAAGATACTAATATCTGTAAGTTCAGAAACTCCTATGAAATTATCATCAATGGGCAATAATAATTTGCCTGTTATTCCGCCACATCCAGCTTATCCATTGGGACATTATCATCATTTACTTTATGTATCAACTCAGTCTACCATTAAAGATGTTTTACAGCAAGTTTCTGGTAAATATAATTTTTTTTTTTTTCTTTTAGTCAGACCATTTAAAAAAATTTTGTTTAATTATTTAGGAACCTGGCTACTTATGCTACTTCCAAATAATTATAAAAACACCGAAACTCCAAATGCTTATAGAAATAGAGAACTTTGGGAATCTGGAATGAATTTAGTTATGGATACTTTAAGTTTTGCAGCTGCTAATACCGCTAAAGATAAAAGAGCAAAAGAAGCATCAAATAGATCACAAGTACGAGGACCTATTATTAGAAAACAGAGATTAAATATCGGTATGAAATTTTTAACAAAATTATTTATAATTAGTAAAATTTAACCTTAAAAATTTAATATTTTAGATGGTTCAACAGTTGCATCATCATCAAAATCAAATAACTCATCTTACAACGCAAATAATTCCAATCAAAATTATTTAATTTTATCTTCACATCCAAATACTCCTCTGTCACCAGATTTAACTATTTCTCAAATTTTATCATTTGTTAAAGATAATAGCATTTCATCCTCAGAACCATGTTTATACATGACATTAAAACGAAGCAAAGATACTAAGGGTAAAATTTCTAAATTTTATATTTTAAAACCTATGAACCAATGGACATTTTTATTATGTTTTTTTATTTAACTTTTTCACAGAAGAATCTTCAAAATCTTCAAAATCAAATCATGAAACATGGACTTGCATTTATAGTTCTTTAGAAGTATTCAGTCAAATGGGTGGTCTTGCAGTACTTGCAAAACATCTTCCTTTAATTTACCCAGATTCAACAAGACCAATTTCTCAAGTAGAAAAATCTCCGGTTCAAGAACAATCAGATGCTGATTGGGTAAAAATTGAGCCTAATGCTGATATTTATGAAGACATCGAAGATGGATCAGCTACTTTACCATCAAAATCACCAATATTAACAACTCCTCAAGTTCCGCCTCATTCTTTGGCTGCATTTGGATTATTTTTACGCCTGCCAGGATATTCTGAAGTCTTATTAAAAGATAGAAAAAAAGCGCAATGTTTATTAAGACTCGCGTTAGGTGTAACGGATGATGGTGAAGGTGGAGATATACTTACTTCATCATTAGCTGTGTCCTTACCTACTTTACCATTCCAAGTCTTAAAAACTTTACTTGAAGACACGCCACCAACAACAGATGATGGACTCTTGCTAAGAAGAACAGCTGTTGAGGTAGGAGCTGTATTACTCCTTCTGAATTGCTTAGCTATTTTTACCCATCAAACTGGAGTCAGTGAAGGTATTTTTATAATCAATTATTTTTGTTATGAAAATAATTGTTACGTGGTTTTTGTTATTTAACTTTTTTTCTTTTATTTAGGATTAGATCCAAAATCAGGTCAGATTGGAGTCCGCAGCGATGATAAATCACATTTATATTGGGCCAAAGGTACAGGTTTTGGAACAGGTTCTACACAACAATCTTGGAACGTCGAACAAGCGTTAATGAGACAACGATCGGAAGAAGAACATGTAACAGTTTTACTACATGTACTTGCTAGCTACATTGGATGCACAGAACATCAACCATTAAAAGAATTACCAGAAGCATTTACTGACTTGCTTACTAAGTCTTGTCTATTACCAGCTTTATCTTCATACCTGAGAAATGATTCAGTACTTGATATGGCAAGACACATTCCACTGTATCGAGCAGTTTTACAATTAATAAGAGCTATGGCTAAGTCAAATCAACTTGCATCGCTGTTATTACCTAAAAATGGAAAATCTGGTGATCCATCTATTGTTTCTTTATTATCAAATATGAGGGTTTGTGTTGATACTTACATCAATAAATTTAATCGAAGTAAGAATGGTAAATCTAAGTCAACTTCTACAAAATATCCTGAAGAGTCAGAGCAAGATGAAGGTCTAGCAACTTTAATTCCTGATATTCAAGAAAGTGCAGATATAGTACAAAATGCAACTGCCAAGTTTATGGCAAACTATGAAGAAACTTCTGGCATAAGTCCTGCAGGACCTGAAGTGCCATTTAGATCTGTTGAACAGAGATACTTAGAAGTTATGAAAAACCTCCAATTTGATACTTTTGAAATGATAACTGAAAACCTAGAAAATGGAGGTTTTAAATTTGCAGTATCATATCATTTTGAAGCAAATATGCGTGCTGCAGGAGAAAGATTTCATCCAACAAGAGTAAAACGATTAGCTCAAGAAGCAGTTACTCTGTCATCATCTCTTCCACTATCTTATAGTAGTAGTGTTTTTGTTAGGTGTGACACAGATCGCTTAGATATCATGAAAGTCTTAATAACAGGACCAGCAGAAACTCCGTATGCTAACGGTTGTTTTGAATTCGATGTTTATTTCCCACCGGATTATCCAAATAGCCCAATGATGATTAATTTAGAAACAACTGGACGTCACTCTGTTAGATTTAATCCAAATTTATACAATGATGGAAAAGTTTGCCTTAGTGTATTGAATACTTGGCATGGACGGCCGGAAGAAAAATGGAATGCACATACAAGTAGTTTTTTGCAAGTTTTGGTGTCTATACAATCTTTAATTTTAGTATCAGAACCTTATTTTAATGAACCTGGTTATGAAAGATCTAGAGGAACATCTAGTGGAGCTCAATCTAGTCAAGAATACAATGCTAACGTATGTCAGGCAACTGTTAAATGGGCAATGTTAGATCAACTTAGAAACCCGTGTCCTTGTTTTAAAGATGTAATACGATTTTTATTAATTAAATTGTAAGGTTAATATTTTAGAGTACATAGTTTTATCTTTTAATTTTTTAAGGTGATTCATACACATTTCTGGATCAAAAGGCATGAAATAGTTGCACAAATTGAAGGTTGGATTAGAGACATGGAAATACAGGGAGCTGACAGACGATCAGGAAGGACAATATCACTAAGTGCTTTAGCTTTAAAGGTAAAATAAAAAAATTAATAAATATAAAAATAAAAAAAATAATAAATTAATTTTAATTATTTATTACAGAGGCACTACAAGCTTCTCCGAGAAGAATTAAATAAATTGCCAACTCCAGAAGGCTTAGAAGAATTAGTTGAACCTCTCCGTTCGCCTAATTCTCCATTAGATACGTCATCATCAACAACATCAAGTACAATAACATCAACAACAATATTAACTACACCAGCTTCAAGTAACTCAGCTACAACATCAATTAGTAATAACAATGCTGGCAGCAGTAGCAGTAGTAGTGACAATAATCAAGTACACCATGAAATTGATACAGATGTTGAAATGGAAAAAATGGTATCAAAAGTCTGTGAATAAAATAATAGTTTTTTTTTGAAAAATTTGTTGGACATTTTTAAGTCTATTGAAGTGTTAATTGTGATTAAAATAGATTTAGTTTTTAGTGAATTTTTTAACACTTAATTAAAAATCTTAGGACTTTTTTAAAAGGCAAATTAAGCCAAATAATAAAAACTTTTATAATACGCAAAAAATGTAAATTTTTCAGAATTTAATCTTTTTTTTTTGTAACCACCCTGATGTTTTACATAGAATGGTAGATTAATTTGTTACCTTTTTTGCTATTAATTAATTATAAATGTTCCTTCATGTTTGTGTATAATTCGAAGAAAAACCTCAACACAATTATTAGTAATTCATAAATATTAGTTTCATTTAACAAAAAAATTAAAATAAATTGCAAAAAAAAAAATTATATTTTAAATGTATATTTTTTAGTAATAATTGTACAGATCTTAAAAAAAAACTGAAAATTATTAAAACTGCCTTATAAGTTTTACAGTAAAAAAAATTGTTCGTTAACACAAATGGCTTGATCATGTAAACTCTTAAAATTAAATTAAAAAATTTGTATTTTAGGTATTGAAACTCAAAAAGTTACTAAATATTTAATTTTATATTTTCTGTTTACAAATTATATTTTCATTATGATGCTTTAATCATTAAAAAAAAGTAGATTACGAAAAGTGTTAATAAAAAATAACATTTTTCTTGATTTTGTATAAAAAAATAAAATAATAATGACATTGTGATTAGCAGTGATATAGTGTTCATATTTTCTAGTAAAAAAAAATGAAAACACATTTGAATGTAAGTGTACTAAAAAACTAATCTCATCAATGTAAATATTAGCGACAAAAAAATTTTTCAGAAAAGGGCTTTTTTTTAAAGAATGTGTGTGATCGTTAAAAAAATTATTAAGATAAATATAAAACGCATAAAAAATATTAGGAGTAATTTTTTATGTGGATGAGTGTGGAAAAAAATGATGATGCTTTAAGCGCTAAATAATATTGATTTGTAATTCTTAAGATTAAGCCAATGTATACAATATAAACATAAATATGTTAATAGTTATTTATAATAAATAAAATTATTATGAAAAAAAAAAAAAAAAAAATTTATTTTTATTATTTCCTATATACAAATATTTAACTACAGTTTCTGGAATCAGGTCTGTTTATTTTACTTTACATTATTGACATTGTTATTTGTAGGAAAATGATTTTCATAAAAATGGCGTAATACCAAAACAATACTTCCTAACCTAAAACTTCGAATTAACTTTTCTTTCTGCGATATTTTACTCGATTTATTTATTCTTCAAATCTTTAAATAATAAAAATTGAAAGTAAGTACTCACTGTAATTTAGGATGTCTTTTTAACAAAATAATTAAAAAATAATCCTTGGTTTTTGACAGTTTTTGTAAATAGAAATTTTAATATATATTCAATAGATTTTTTATATTATTTGAGACATTTTAATTTTTTAATAGGGATAGAATTCCTTTCTACTCTTCTTATTTTTTAATTCTAATATAATCTTGAATATTATTTTCAGGAAAATCTAAAAGGAAAAATGGCACATTACAAAGGAGCAGCCAGCGAAGCTGGAAGAGCAATGCAATTAATGAAAAAGCGTGAAATAGCTCAACAAGAAATAGAATTAAGAAAAAAGAAAATAGAAGATGATTTGAAAATTCATAACATAGAAAATAAATTTGCAACTCATTACAATGCAGTTGAACAGCAAATTAAAACCTCGACCATTGGGTTGGTTACTTTAAATGAAATGAAAGCTAAGCAAAATTTAATTGTTAAGGAACGAGAAAGGAAATTAGCTCAGAAAGAAAAGGAAAAAGAACAAGAAAAAGAAAGAGCACTAGCTGCTAAACAAGCAGAGAAAAGTAAGCAAAAAAAACAAATCCAAGCTTTATCTTTTAATATGGATGAGGAACAAGACGTAGAAGATGACTATGATTCAGATAATAAAATAAAGACAGAAATTTTGGAACCTGCAGTTAAAAAAATAAAAAAAAATCCTGATGTTGATACCAGTTTCTTACCAGATAGAGAAAGAGAGGATGAAGAAAATCGTTTACGTGAAGAGTTAAGACAAGAATGGGCAATGAAACAGAATGCATTGAAAGAAGAAGAAATTGAAATAACATTCAGTTACTGGGATGGTTCTGGCCACAGAAAAAGTGTTGTAATGAAAAAAGGTAATTCAATTTATCAACTATTACAACGATGTTTGGAAGTATTGCGAAAAGAATTTAGTGAATTAAAAACAGTTATGGCTGATCAATTAATGTACGTTAAAGAAGACTTGATTCTTCCTCATCATTACACATTTTACGATTTTATTGTGACAAAGGCAAGAGGAAAAAGTGGTCCATTATTTACTTTTGATGTGCATGACGATGTTAGAATGATGTCTGATGCATCTATTGAAACAGAAGAGTCTCATGCTGGAAAAGTATTGCTAAGGTAAATTTAAATTATTATTCAAATGTTTAAAATAAAAATCACTAAATACTATTTAATTTTAGGTCATGGTATGAACGAAACAAACACATTTTTCCAGCTAGCAGATGGGAACCTTACGATCCAACAAAAACTTATGAAAAATATACAATATCTGATAAAAATAAAAAAAAAGAAAAAATTTAATATAAAAAATTTTATTTATATTTATAGGGTAAAAAAACATTTTTTGTAAATAAATTGTACATATTATTAATATATAATTTTTATAAAAATCATTTACGCGTTTTTTTTTTTATTCATGCGTTTTTTAATCTTATTTACTATCATTTTGGTTTATTAAATACTTGGTTCTTGGTTCTATTTAATCTAATAAGTTTATCATATTATAAAGAATAGAAATTGACATTTTTTGTGTTAAAGTTAGTATAAATTAATAAATAAATTTTTGAAAACGTTGGTCTTAATAGATATTTAGAGTTTTGAGTATTTTAAAATATTTTTAAAACTCCTTAATACATAGGACACAGATCTAAAAACTCTTGAGTATTTTGATTTATTTTTTGGGATCTCAATGGGTTGTAATTTTCTAACTCTCTTAATCTACTACGATTTTTGTTTTGAATTTCAAGAGTTTCTTGTTTAATTACCTAAATTTAAAAATAAAAAAATAAAAATCTAAAAAATTATGTGAGTTGAATAAAATTTCAATCAACCTTAATTTTTTTTTCAAAAATCGTTACAGTTTCGTCAAGTCTTTTTATTATTTCAATTTCTTGATTCATCAATTTATTTTTGTTTGTAATTGATTCCCAAAAATGATTAGACTTATTTCTTCTTAACTTATCTAGCTGATTACTTTTTTTACCTAATATACAAAATTTTTTTTACAAAATTATAAAAAAAAAATTCCTTAAATAAAATTATTTACAAATAAACAACTTTTTTACATTAAACTTATAAAATACTGAACACTTTGTTAACAATAATTTACAATTGAAAAATATTTAAATCGACTTTTCAATCATTTGAACATCGGGGACACCAGAGGTACTTGGAATTCCAGAGATATCTCCAATATTTAAATTATCTTTAGTACTTGGTAAACTTATACTACCTCTTTTAACTTTCCAAGATATTTCATCGTCTCTAACAGTAACTTCTTCTTCACTGTCACTTGAATTAGTTTTTGTTGATGCTTCATCTTCTGTAGCTGATTCTTCAGCAGTAGTGAATTTTCTTGCCAACCATATAGATTTATCTTTTTCTTGAGATGAAACTGTTGATGTATTGCATGGCTCTTTAGATTTTGATCGCTTGTATGAGCAATGACAATTTTCTTCGTCACTACTTCCTTCTGTGTATAATTCTTCACCAGATATCCAAGATTCTTCTTCATCCTAAATAAATGTTTTAATTTTTAACTAATCTGCACAATTTTCTTTAATTATCAGTCTTTACCTACCTCTTTTTTTAATCTCGATATATGTGGAGTTGCAGTTTTTTTAATTGGATTATGCTGATTTTCTAAATTTTTGCTTAGTTTTTTTGACATTTCTTATTAAGATTATTAAGTGATTCTATTATCCTAACTACTTTTAAAGCTTTAAAAATACAAAATTTTTTATATTAAATTTGGATTAAAAAACTGTAAATAATAAATTATAAATACTTTTTTTCCTTGAAAAAATTTAGTTCTTTCACTTTCATTTCAGGTTATTTAATTTAAACATCTAAAATGTGCAAATATTAATTATTTTCATTAATGTTTACATTTTTTAATATTTATTCTAATGTATATAAGTACTGAATCACAATAAAAAACACGAAATAATTAAAAAGCTCTGAAATCGCCTCTCTACAGTAAAACTTAAAGTCTTAAAAGGCACATTAAAATATTAGTCAATTTTAATGAAACTAAACAATTTTATTTAATTTTATAACAAAAATCTAAAAAATACTATATTGATGATTATTATGCGGGTCAGTAATTATTATTGATGTATTATAATTAATAACTGAATGAAAACGCGTTAATCGTAAATAATCGAGATGCATCTTTTTATAGAGGAGTGTGCGTGTATATATATGTGCGAATATTATGCATAGGTATATGTGCGAATATTAACCACAAGTGTACTTAAGGGTGGACAGGTGTTTGAATTATATTGAAAATTTTGATGAATAAATAAGCTTGCATTTATTTCATATTAAACATTAATATTTACAAAATCTTATAATTATTTTTACAGTAACTAAAAAATTAAATTAAATTAAATTCTTGTGCATAATCTTTTAAATAAATAATAAAAGTATATTTCTGCATAAAATAGTTTCATTTTAATCACAGCAAAATTTACTTGAATAATTTATTTATCTCGTGTAAATAAAAATTTTTCTGCAATTGACTGAGGATCCATCCTCGTAATATTTTCAGGAAAATTATCCATAATAATAAACTTGTTTTCTTTTGTATCAACAATACTTTCAAGAAATCCAAACCAATAAATAACTAAACCTGGTCCAAAACGATTCCAATAACTTGTGTATTGATTTTTCTCATACTTTTTATGTACTTCATCACTACCAAATTGAGCTTTTGATTCTATCCAATTTATAACAAAACCGTTGACAGCTATTGGTAATTCAAGTTTTGTATCTGGTGTTTTGTCGTATCCTTTACTACGTAAGTAAACTTCATCATAGTAAGGAATATTGAGTTTTTTTAAGTAATTTTCCAATTTAACTTCATATTCTTCACCAATAGCTCTAAATAGTTAAAATTAAAGATTACTTTCTTGCATTTACTTAAAGATATTATGAAAAACCTACCTTTGAATTGCGTTGGTTAATACTCCATACTGATCATCGTATAAAATACACTAAAAGAAAGAAATCTTGTTAGAACAAAAATAATAAAAATTTAAGTTTAGTTTCTTACTAAATAAATTTCATATGATAAATCTTTATCTTCGATTAAAGTTGTATCTTTTAGCATCTTGCTTATAATATTCCTAGCATGTTTTCCATCCTGATCATTATATTTATTGATGTACTCTTCTAAAACATTCCTAGCTAACAAAGCAGGACTTGTGTCAAGCTTCTCAGCTAATCTTAAAAGTACGCCTACTGGTTCCATATTCTTTATAGACTTTAAATAACTGAAAAAAAAAACTTTTAAAATTATTTTACTCTAAATTAGGATGTGATACTTGAAATTAATTTACCTATCGTAATAACTTATGTTATTTCCAAATATTCTTTGGTGAGAAAATTTCATTTTATTTTGCATTTGTTGTGATAATATACTGTAGAGCGAATATTTGCTGATACTAAAAATTTTTTTAAATAATTATAAGACATTTCATAAATTTGTTAACTTTTAAAATAAATTTTTTTTTCTCACCTATCATACTTTGCAATTAACATTTTCGAACAATTTCTTGATAATCCTCGATAATTTTCAATTGTTTTTAAAATATCTTGATATTCTTTGATTTTCATTATTTTAAATTTTATTTGTAAACAATAAGATATTTATAACCTATACAAATTTACAGTTTTTAAAATAATTTTAAATTATCCCAAGTTTTATATTTAAAAAATTATTTACTGATATATTTTTTAAAATTTTGGTTATTCACTATATTGATATTAAATTTTCATATTTATAATATACTGTTTTATTATATTCAAAATTAAAAATATATAAAGGTAAGTGCATTATTTTTCTTTTGAGATGAGTGGGTAGCAGAAGAAAAAATGGATGGGCTCCCCTCTCTCCCAATCCAAAATCCAAATTATCCAATTGTTTTGTGCGCAAACTCGCGAGTCGCGCGGTAAAAATGAAATAAGTATTTCGTTACTTTTTACGAATCCTGTTTATTTATTACAACTTTGAAAAATTGAATTTCGGTCAATTTGGCATAATTTGTAATGTCAGCTAACGTTTAACAATCAACAAAATTTTCTTCTGAATTAATTATAACTGAAATTTTAAGGAATTCTGAAAATTTTGCCTTTGTGCAATAAATTTTCATTGTCTGATATAAAATTTTTTGTCAGTATTTTTCCAATTTCTCAAAAAGTTTTGCCCGCAGATTTAGACTCTCGTTTTCTTTTTTTAATAATTAACAAATTAAAAAAAAAAATTTCCGTGATAGATTTTGGGTAAGAAAATTTAGATTATCATGAACCTATTCTCTAAAACTTTCCTTGTTTTATAAGTCAAAATAGAAGAAAGTTAAAAAAATTAGCATATTACTAAGATAAAATATAGAATCGAAGAAATTATTTTTTTTAACAAGCACAGTAACAACGTACTAAAAAAATAAAAAATAATATTAAATCAATTTTTTCAAGTAAATACAAAAAATACTTATATAAAATATATATATATAATTTATTACAAATAGAATAGGTACATAAGCTTTTACAATTCTTCACTGCTTTAATTCTGGAAGTTTTCTTATACATAATTAGTTTTAAAATTTGAAAAAATATATATACTTTCAATAAATTATAAATACAGTTTTTGCATATCATAAAGTTCTAAATAAATTAGAACAAAACATTTGATTTATATTATAAAAGTTAAATTAAGAAAGGTTTGGCAATAATTTACATTTTAAGTTAAATATCTAAAAAAAATTTCTTGGATAAAGTATAAAAAAATACTTTTTTTATTATTGATTCTCACTTATTTTTAATTATCTAAAATATGTGGCAGAAATTTAGCTGAAAATAAAAATAAAGGGTATTTCCTGAATCACTTAAATATAGTTCATTATAATTAATAAAATTTAGTCTGCTTGAGAAATAGGAGAACTCCTATCGCGTTTACTGCCTTTTCCTCTTGCTTTTGATTTTGATTCTCTTTTTTTACTGTTTGAAGATGTTGAAGTTGTTGATGCAGAATCTGCTGGGCTAGAATGACTTGAACCTTCTCTTTCCCATCTTGCTAATGTATCTCGTAAATTCTGACTGTCGCTTTCTTCAAATGTATCAATGTCAATATGAACAGTTTCTTGATTTGAATTAGATTCAAGATTAGCACGCACTTCTTTTCTTTGATCATCCGTATGCTGTGGACATCTCATTGATCTTGTGCACAATTTTTTGGTATGTTCTGACACTACACCACATATTTGGGATAAAAGTGCTTTTTTATCTTCTGTTGACATATTTTCATAATTTGATGGTGAATTTTCATTGCTAGTTAATACAATTTCACCTTCGCCATTTTTTTGACCAATTTTAGGTTGTTTGAGTTTTTTAAATCCATTACGGTCTTTTTTTCTTTTTCTTTTGTCATTGTTCAAGCTCCAATCTACATCATCATCATCATCACTTATTATACCAGTAAAAGTTGTTAGATCTTTAGAATTATTAGCTATCCTTCTAGATGCTATTCTTGAGCTGTTTCTACCCATGCCCATACATTTTTCTAAATGGGTTGCAAATCTGCATGCTGCAACTCCTCTATCACAGTTTGGACAGTTGCATTCTTGTGATTTTTTAATGGGATGTTGACCAAATACATCTAATCCTGGTAAATCTATAAAAAAAATTTTTTTGTAAATATTTAAAAAATTAATACTTATTTTATAAAAATTACTTACCAACAATTGCATAAGATTCGTCATCTGGAATTCCTTCTTCTATATCAGAGCTACCAGTTTTCGTAACCCTGTGCATATCAAAAACAAAACCCATAAGAACTTCATCCAAAAGATCCTCATAAACTTCTTTTGTAGCTGATTCAATATTATCAGGTCTGGTCATAAATTCAAGAAATTTACGATTTAATTCCGTTATTTTATCGTCTGTTACCGACATTTTTTTTCAACTCAGTTATGCACAGTAATTATTATTATTTTATTTTTAATTACTCAGACTCCGGAACTGCAATTCATCTTTAAGAAAATTTTGGCGTAGGTAATAAGATAGAAACTATTATTATTTGCATAACTGTAACCTTAAAACTCCAATCAAAACATCATGTCAAGATAATAATTATATATTTTTGAACAATCACTCATTTATTAAGTTTTTTTTTGTTTGTTTTTATTATAAAAAAAATCACTTTAGTCAATTTAATACACTGTAATAAAAACTGTAATATACTATAGTGTCTGTTGTGATTGATGATGATAAGCAGATTATAAATAAACAGAAAGATTTTATTTTAAAATTTATTTTTATGAATATTAATATTTATGCAAATTATGACATTGCTTGAATTACATTGTAATTTTTATTTTAAACAAATTATTTATTATAAAAACTATACAACATTCTTATTGTACGAAAATACATAAAGACGTTGTGAGGAGGACGTGTGTGTATAAATAAAACATGAAAACTGTTTTATCGATTAAGTAAAAATTTTAATTTTAAAAAAGGTAATCATTAAAAAAATAATATTGATTAATTAAAACATAAATTAATTTAATTTTGAGTTTTTAATACCACTGTTTATAATTTAATAAAATAAATTAGTGGATTAAATACAATTAAAAAATAAAAAAGAATATACTTTGCATGTTTGAATTTTAAGCAAAAGATTATAAAAATTAATTTTTTTTTTTTTTTTTTTTAATTAATATTTTAGTATTTGATCTTTTGAATATAAATAAATCAATTTAAAAGTACAAATTTTAATTTTGTTATCAAACTAAAAAAACAGGTAGTAAAAAAATTAGTCGTAAAGATAAAAAGGGTTCATCAATTTTTTTATTTAAATTAGAACGAAATTTTTTATTTTAAACAATGTATAAAAAATATTTTTAACTTTATATATTGAAATAATATATGTTATAAATTATAGTATATATATAAAATACTTTAAGTATTAAAGAGTACGTTGCACTCTTATATTGGCACGTGTGATATAGGTACGACACAATCAATGATGCTGTGTGTATAATAGATGCATGCATTCACTTATTGCGGCGTAGATTGCCCTTGCATTAATTATTTCTATGTAATACATTGTATTTTGGATTGACAAATTGAATAACGATTATTAATTAATAAAATTATAAAAAATTAATTTTTTTTTGTACCTTTCAATTAAAACATTTTCAATTTTTATTTTTGTAAAAGAGGTATTTTTGCTGTTTTCGCAGTTTAAGCTAATTTAAGGGTGAAATTATAATTTGACCTAAAAAAATCAACAAAATTTTTTATCAGCGACCCAAAAATATGGTGGTTGCCAGAAATCATATAACCAAACCCTTATTATAACTATTTGGAGCAGAGCAGGGCAAAAACGTCGATTTTGGCACGCAGATTCCGTTTCAATTTCCTACGGGTAAAATCGAAAACGGTTCAGTTTGACCACTTTTTCGTTCCAAAAACTATCCGTAGACGGAAAATTTTAAAAACTTTCCGTCTTTAATGATCCGTGTGAAAAAACTCAAAACGGACTTATCCGTTTTTGCAAATCATGAAAATTTTTTTTTTTTTTTTTTTTGAAACGGATCAGTCCTTAAAACATCCATTGCATTAAATTTTTGTAAACGGTTCCCTTCAAAAATTTTCCGTTTACTAGTTTTTGGAACGATTCAGTGTTGAATTTTTCCGTGCCACGGATATTTTGTAACTATTTTTTGATCAGTTGTATTGAAAACTACCATAAGAACATGCCAGTTTTCCCAGCTTTGCTATGGAGTATGATTTTTATTTAGTAATAGAATATAAAATTATTTACATTATTTACAAAAATCAATGAGTATTTATAATGGTGGCCAGATAAGCGCTAGTTCAGACTGAGCTGATTCAGGCAGCCATTTTTTATATGCAGATAATAGAACTGAAAAAAATAAGCTATTCAAATTTGATTCTTATGGAAATAAAGCTTATGCTTAAACAATTTACTTACATTGTGAATCCAATTTCCATTCGTCAATTAGCTTACTTTTACACATTATGCCTTTTGAAAGTAATTGCTTTGTCAAAGCTTCAACTCGTGGCAAAAGTCTAAAAAAGCAAAAAAATTAGCTGACAAGTTACATTTATTTACCATATAGATTAAATTGATACTTTACTTTGCCCAAGATTTTGTTATGCTACTTGGAGTTGTTAATAACAAAGGCTTGAAGCTTTTTAATTTTGGAAAAATATCTCCCTGCAATAAAAAGTATGCAAACCACTTTATGCCTTCAAGATTATTTGGATATTCTAATTCTATATTTGGAAGTTCCCAACCACCAGGCCCAAAAGTTCCAGTTCGGTAGCAAAAAATTTTCCCACTTTCCTCATCGTACCTTTAAAACAAATAAAAATCAGTTTAAAATCCTCTTAGTTTTATAACTAAAGAAAAATATGCTTCAAACCTTGGGGCTTGTTCTGACAATGGTTCATTTAAATTACATAACGATGGGGCAAATTTGGGTAACCACTCTGGCTCAATTGCAGTAATGCCGCGCATATATATTTTGTTCGTTTCATAAAGTTCTTGATAAACGATCCACTCGGGAGCAGCTTTTTTCAATATGCTATTTGAATGCATAAATACTGGCTCTTCCATTTCTAATGTTCTGCAGTTGAAAATTGTTTTTAAAAATAATGAAAGTGCTAATTTATAATGCTTACATGTCTTACTTATAAGCAGATTTCCATTTTTTCTTTCCTCCTCTTTCGTTTATTTCTTCTGCTGATAGCTTTCGAGCAACCTGGTCAATCATACCCGAGAGAACAATTTGTCGTAGTAACTTGGCTTGTGTATCTGTTGGTGGTTTCATACTAAAAGCGTTTTTAAAATAGCTTTCTATTATGCTATGTTTTCAAGATTGTTGACAATATGATAATAAAGCTTACTTACCAAGGGTTAATATGAACATCTAAATCTGGAAAGTTTAATAAAATTTCATTTGTTAGTTGCTGGCGTAGCTTTCTTACTTCTATTACAGCTTTTTCTCTCAATCCATTTTTAATGCAAAAGCTCTCAAGCTTCCCTTTTGAATAAGCATACTCTGCTGCGCCAGCCGAATAAATTAATATTAAGGAATCACCTGCATTATTAAAAGCATTAATAAAATTAAAGTTGAAAATTTTCATTAAAAACATCATTTACCCAGTAAGAGCTTGTTTCCAATACCAGCCAATTTTCGTCTTATTTCAGTAAAATTGATATTTGCATCATTATTTGTACCCAGAGATTCTATTAAAAGTTCTTGAACTGACAGAGCTGCAACCAAGCATACTGTATATGGTATTAAATTATTTTGCTGTGAAAGGGCTAACATTTTTCCAAATCGAGGGGCAACTGGGAATGCTGCTATAGTTCTTCCTAAATCTGTTACTTTTGAGCAATATAAATCTAAAAGAATATTTTAAATTTTCATAAAAGCCTTTTTTATACATGAAAATTAATACCTATACTTGCCTTTAGGTTTTTGCATTAGACTGGGATGTTTTAAAGCACCGAGAATACAAAGTCTTTTTTCAGCAGTTATCAATTGCTCCTCGCCGGGTGGGGTAGGGAATGGAAAATTTACAACTTTATCAATGTTCATAACTTTCATTTGCAAAATTAAATCATCGACTGGTTTTTGACAAATTTCGGGTAAACTATAATTTTCAAATTGATCGTTAAAAACTGCAGAAGAATAAAGTCTATAACAGTGGCCAGCACTTGTGCGACCTGCTCTACCAGCTCGTTGATTAGCACCTGCTTTGCTGGTATAAGTAATAACAAAATTAGTTACACCAGTAACTTTATCATACATACGAGTCTTGCATTTTCCACTGTCAATAACATATTTAATGTTTGGAATTGTTAGCGAAGTTTCAGCAATGTTAGTGGAAACTACGCAAAGACGGCAACCTTCAGGTGGTGGCTCGAATACCTGAGATATAGAAAACGAACTAAATATCCAGTTTTAATAGTTACAATTAGCTTTTTTACCTTAGCTTGTTTTTCGCTGGATAGTAAGGAATACAATGGCAAGACCCATAAGGGCTGGAAACTTGATACTCCTTTCATATCTATTTGTTCATCATCTACATCAAATAAATGATCCTCTTCATCGCCTATTAAATCATCTTGTGAATCATCAGGTGGTACCACCGAATACCTTTGTTTGTTACATATAAAATTGTTATTAAATGTTCATCACAATCGTTATTATTAAAATATTTACGTACGCATCTAAATTAATTTCAGGTAAAAACTTTTTATTCAATTTTTTTTTATTATTATTTTTTGAAATATTTGAATAAAATTCTTCTTCTGAATCTTCTTCAAAATCATTATCATTAGATTCACTTGGATTACTTTTTTTTACTTGTTTCTTTAGCTTCTTATTTCTAAATGGAAATGCCTTGCGTAAGATTTTAACTACATGATTAACTTCTCTTTGACCCGTTAGAAATATTAATATTCCACCATCAGGTAATTCTGTGTGAATTTTAACTGTTTTACGTATTGCCTCCTTGATATAATCTTCTGGAGTTTTTTTATTAAAGTGAATAGTAACAGGAAATTGTCTGGATTCAACGTTAATAACAGGAGGCTTTGTCTTAAATAAACGAGGATTTTTAATAAAATCTTCGACTCTTAAAGTAGCTGACATAATTATGAGTTTCAGCGGATTATTTTTCTTTAATCTTAAAGACACAATTCGTGTTAATAACCCAATTAATATGTCAGTATAAACGCTACGTTCATGAGCTTCATCTAATATAATTACTGAATAGTTTTTTAACAAAAAATCCTAAATAATTATTGATTATTAGAGAATGGTCTTTAAACAAAATAATAATACAGCGGCGGATCTGGCGGAGGGCAAAAAGGAAAATCGCAATGGGACCAAAAGTGTATTTGTTTTTTGATAAAATTTTGTATAATTTTAAAAATTTTTATAAAAACTAGCAAATTTTTACTAAATTGCCCCTCCTGGGAAAATTTTTAGATCCGCCGCTGGAATAACAATATTTTTCTTACAGATTGTACTTCTTTCAACAAGACTCCGTCTGTCATAAATTTAATTTTGGTTTTTGGCGTGACGTTCCCTTCAAATCGAATAAGATACGAAATTTCATCAGTTGAAAGATTCATTTCTTGGGCAACTCTTTTGCTCATGGAAACTGCAGCTACTCTTCTAGGTTCAGTAACCCCAATCATTTTTGTTTCAGCATATCCTGCTTCATACAAAAACTGAGGCACTTGTGTGGTTTTTCCTGCAGATGAAAAACTTTTAGATTACTTAACATAGAATATTATGGCCCATGACCAGAAAAATAAATAATCAAAGCAAAGACAAGGCTTTTGATTACAAGCTTTTCTGCAAAAGGCAAAACCAACAATGGCAATCAATGCTCCTTTGCCATTAGTGAGCAAACAAGCTTTTAATTTACACACCTGATCCAGTTTCACCGGTTATTATGATTACAGAATTATCATTAATAGTTTCTACAACTTGTTGCTCTTCAGCTAAAATTGGTAGCTTAAGTCTAGCTGCTTGAATCTCAGGAGTTCGATTTAGATTGATAAATATAGCTGGTTTTTTATTTTTAGGTGAGATCAAGTTTTCATCTTTTTTCTGTTTGATTGTAGCTTCATTTTTGGGTTGCTTAATACTACTAATTTCTGATTTTTCTTGGTGATTAAAACTTAATTTGCAAGCTTGTATTTCCTCCTTGTCCATTTGACTAGTTTCACAATGACTAGTTTCACAATCACTTTCACTAGATTCCTAAATGAAAAAGTAAAGCTTAAATTACATGAATTGGTATAAAAAGATATCAGAAGATAGTTACTGAGATATCCAAATCAATAATATTTGGGTCCTTGTTTGCAATTTTAACTTCTTCAAGATTAGAAGAAGCTATTCTTTGTTTTTTTGCCCCTTTTAATGAATTTACAATTGTTTCGGTACAAGAATCATCGTCACTGTCTGAGCTAGGTCTTGACATAGGACTGTCGTTTTTTTTACCCATAAGCATTTCCTGCTTGTGCCTTTTTAATCCTTTTGTTTGTAATGCTGACAACGATACATACTGTTTTAATTCACTTTCAGGAACATTGCTTTGTGTTAATGCATCGATTAATTCAGCTCTCTATTAATTAAAGATAAGCAAATAAAGTTTAGCTTAAATGCATTTAGTAAAAAGCTTTAAACTTACGTTCTTTTTCTTGTTTTTCCTTTCTATAACTTTTTCTAACTGTTTTCTTTTTTTTTTTGTTAGCAATCGTTTAACTTGAACAGATGCTTCTTTTTTTTTAATTTTTTTCTTACTGCTTGGTAATACCAAGGCATTACATTCATCAAAAGCATCTTCTCGATGTTTCAAGTCAACGACAATCTAAAATTTAAATTAAAATTAGCTTATTTTAAGTAAGGCATAGTATTTTTAATGCAGAATATATAAAAATATTATTACTTTAGAATTATCTTTTTGTTTTGTTGAATCCATTGTAAACTGAACTAACTACGGGCAGAGATCTACAGGATTTAATACACTATTTAGTAGCACTGAGTATATTTATCTCTCTGGGAATGAAGATCTTCATGTCTTTGGAAATCACAACACGACCCATCACACGACCACGTGCTAGGCTAGGTTATGTTATGATACGTCGTCTGCTATAATAGCATGGTGCGCGCGGCGAAAAAATTTGTTAAAAAATGGCGCTATTTTTTAAAATCTTAAAATAAAAAATTATCAGAATGGGCCCTCAGAGAATATTTACTATACTCTTCCATACACCCAAACAGATAAAAGCAATTAAATTTTTCAAGGAATCTAAAAATCGGGTCGAAATTTTCAGGTGACAGAAAATTGGGTCCCTGAAATTGAGGCCAGAATAGGTCCAGACCTCAAAAATTCTGTTGCTTTAATGTTATTTTTTTAGTTAGACACCTCTATGCATATATTTTTTCCAAGAAAAAAAAAACAGAAAAACTTCATTTTAATTCCAGAAATGATTAATTTACGATGATTCAGTTTTATAGAAAAAAAAAACTTCAAGTATTCTCATTTAATATTTATAAATGCAAATTTCATATTTATCAAAAATCAAGGTCATTTCTGTCAAAATTGAATTTATATCAATTGAAAATATCCTTTTTAAAGATAATTCTATTATTTTTAATAAAAAATTAAAATAATTTAATTCTTTTCCTTTTTTAATGATTCAATAACATTGGCTATTTCATAAAATCTGAAAAATAATATGAATACAATATATTTTATCATTATATTATGAATTTTATCTACGCTTCCTGTATAGAGATTTTTATCGTATTTTACCATATTTTTTTGCATCCAAAAATAAAAAATAACAATAAATTATCAATTCCGTAAAATTATGCTCTTTTTTAGCTAAATCTAGGTCGACGACATTTATTTGCAAATGTGTGTAGGTAAACGCTATAAAATTACGCATATTTTTTTTTTTTTTTTTGTTAAAAAAAAAATAATAAAAGAAACCGGTTTATAGGGGTCATCTAGGTTTGAATTTGAAAAACAAAATATATAGACATAAATAAATTATATATGTGAAAAAAAGTTATATTTTGTAGAATTTTTTATTCTCTTTTTGAGAAACGAGTCCCAACATGTATTTTGACTGATTTTTGATCGCACAAGATAATATAACAGTAAATATTCGCAAAATATTTGACAGCCTGGTCTTGACTTGATCAAATATTTCAAGGGTATTTTTGATGTATTCAAATTTTGAGTGGCCAGATTTGGTCCTGGTGGGTTTTTTGGGTCGCTGATCAAGAATTTGAAAAAATCATTTCATTGTCCTAAGGACCAGCATTTCAGCCTTAAATTTGCAAAAACATCAAAAATACTTCTTTTAGAGGTAGATTTTGCTAATTTAAGGGAGAAGTGCCAATTTTCAGAAATTCGTGATGAGCGTTCCAAAAAACCCATAATTGTACCAACATCAAAAATACCCCTTTGCTAATTTAAGGGTGAAGTCCCAATTTCTCATGGAAAAGACCCCGAAATTCGTCATCAGCGACCCAAAAAATATATTGTAGACCAAATCTGTTGGTGGTATGCTTCGGGGCCTGCTGTGGTAATTAGTTGGTAATTATTACTAGCTGAATTTTCGCACATCAGAGACAGTCAAGACCAAACCTGATGCAGAAAATATTTTTTAAAATAGCCTAGATTTTTAGATTAGGCCAAAACATAGAAATTTTTCGGTATTTTGGTTCTGGATGGATACATCGGGACATTGAAAACCTGCCGTTTACCCCTTCAAAGCTTGTAAAAAGCGCGGGTGAACGGCAGATACACAATGGCCTGACATACTTTATTTTTTTCAAAAATTGACCAAATTTGTGGACTCCTAATTTTTCCAGAACCCATTGTCAAAAAAACTAGGATACAATAGTGGGTATGTTTTGGTCTTGACTATCCACACGCATTTATTACCTTAGCAGGCCCCTCACCCACAACCAAGGATGGTAAGCTGCAATTTACAGGGCATTAATTTTTTATGGCCATAAAAATAAAAATTTCACTGAATTTCATAAAACACAAAAAGTTATAATAAAAAAATTTTTTTATAAAAGATTATAATTTTTTATACTTTTTTTTTCATATTAATTTTTAATAATCACGATGATAAATGTCATAAAATTTTCTTTTTTTTTAAATGATGCAATATAGATTATAAGTCATTCTTAAATTTAATATATTCATAATTTTTCTTTGTTACGTAATTTTATAAAGTTTTTTAATATATTTAAAAAGTTTAAAAAATCGCATGTAATAAAAAAAAAAGAAAAAAGTGTTAAAAACTGAAAATTATTATGCGCAAATAATGATAAAACATAAAAAATTTGAAAGGCGCAATTAAATATATAAATTTTATTATTTATTTTAGAATTTTTCCAACAAAATATAATATTTACTTTAATTTCTCAATTATGGTTTATCGCTCCAATAAGTACTTAAAGTGTATTTTTGCCACTTTTTGCAGGTAATTATATCCACTTTAAAATTTCATTGCAAACAATAAAGTAAAGGAAAGTTATTAATGCCAATTTTTAGAGCTAAATTTTTCAACAAAAAAAATGTTTTTAAAAAAATTTAGGGATAGTGTTTTGGGGCTAAATTTTCATAAATACGTCAATGTGTTCCAAAAAATTTTAAATGAAACTTTTATTTGTTTTTCGATATAATCTGATAATTTGATAAAAGATAAAAAAAGGTGTTAACTGGACAATACACTTGACGTCACGTTCCAAAAATGCTTTCTGAATACATCTTGAACTGGAATGATAAGGGACTAAAATTAATTAAATTTAAAATATTCAGCCAGGATTGAAATTTCACTTATTTTTTTAAATAAAATAATTTTACTCTAATACAAGAAGGGTAAAATTTTAACCCGGAAACTAGCCAAATCCCACCCTCATATATAGGTACATTAGAGCAAAAGCTTTATATCAATATTTATTAGTCCTGTCGCCAGCAATGCTACACTGAAAAAAAAATCCGCTTGTGGCTAGCGGAATTTTTTTTTCTTTGCAAACAATTGCAAATGACTTGAAACGTAAAGAAAATTTAAAAAAAACATTTTTTCTTTTCTTTTTCCAAAATTTTCTCAAATCTCGTCATACCGATATGCGCATACCCCAAGTAAGCGGGAAAAATTTTTTTTTTAATTTTCTTTACGTTTCAAGTCATTTGCAATCGTTTGACGAGAAAAAAAATTCCGCTTGCCGCAAGCGGATTTTTTTTCAGTGTATTTAATGCCCTAAAATGCCCTAAAAGCTCCATGGAAAAAAATGGGTGTTATTTGTTTTTTGACCCGCTAAACACGAATCCGGGGACTATTTCGCAAAATTGACCACGAATTTTGAGCATGGATTCATTATTAACAAATTATTGGCCAATTTTGCAATAATTTGTTAATAACAAAAAATTGACCACGAATTTTGCGAAATCGACCCCAGATTCATGTTTAGTGAGTCAATAAACATAAATTCCACCCATTTTTTTTCCATGGAGCTTTTATGGTATTTTAGGATTTTATGGCATTAAATAACATTGCTGGCGACAGGACTATATTGAAATTTTACTCTAAAAAATATATTTTCTCGATGTGAAATTTCTTAAATGTACAAATTTTTCTTCTACTAAAGGCTGGTTGAAAGAATCCACCGTGCTCTTTTTAAAATTTAGAGTTATATAGTAAAAATTCACACTCAAATATTTGGAGTGTATATTTAGAATTTTAAAGTTCAAAGTTTCATGCTATTTTAGAATGCTTTTAAAAAATCAACGCGTGCATTTCTATATCTTATATACATAAAATAACGAAATTACAACAAAATACATAATTTCTAAAATGCAACATGTGCGACTTTTTTCAATACACTTTATATTATATCTTAGAAAAAACGTCATCGCGGCTATTATATTCATCATTATAATTTTTTTTTGTTTAGCACGTGCTGCAAAACTAAAAATCTTTAGATGATGAAATTTTAAGTTCAGATTTCAAATTTGAGGATATTTTTTTTGAATAAAATTAATTTTTATAGATTCTGTAATATACCTGCTGGTTTTGTACACTGAAAAAAATAGCTGAATCTTTATTTTTATTTTTGCAGAAATTACATTAAAAAATTTTTTTGTAATTTTTTGTATTTTTGCAAAAATTATTAAAAATACCGTCTGACAAAATGAGCGAATTCGCAGTGTACTTTTTTAAATAAATTTTTTGTTAGTCAAAAGTACCGTTAACCGGGAACCCATTCAAGAATAAAAAAATCGATTTTTTCCCGTGTACAATAGACTTACCACATAAAAAAAAAAAATAAAAATAAAAATCTGTTTTGTTAAATTAAATCCATATGTTTTTTTATCTAATTTATGTCATGGGGTCGATAATTAATACGATCCCTACTTTAAATTATTTTCCCCATGTGTTTATTTACGAAATAAGAAATTTCTCTTTCTAAAAAAAAGTAACCTTATCTCTATTTTATCGAACAAATAATAAATTATTTCTTCGAAAATTCTATATTTTTTGTTGTATAAAGCAGACCAAAAATAAAATCATCATTGACTTTGGCATCGACATTAAATAGAGCAAATAAAAGTTATGATTTAAAAAAATATAATACTTATATAAAATTAATTTTATTTTTTAAATAATTAATTAACTTATTTCATAGACGTCAGTCACAGCAATTATAAAATATTATAATTTTTTTTGTTTAAACAATTAATTATTACATAACAGAAGCAGAATAAAATTAAAATTATATAATATCAAAAATTATAATAAATTAAATTAATTTTTTATAGGTTATGTTTATATGTGTATTATTTTTATATAATAATTAATTAATTAATGAGCTTATAAAATTAATATCAGATTATATTATAGGAAGAATATCTTATCGAAATCAATGTTTTATTTGTATTTATTACTATTATAAAGTAGCATTATTTATTTTATCTATTATTATTATTATTTGCAGACGCGAGTTTATAATTTTAATTGTTTAACGAATTAAATATAAAATAAGTATTTCGTATAATTTATTAGCTTTTTTATTACTTTTATTTGCATTATTATAATACAAAGTTCACACTGCGAATTCATTTCCAAAAATCCAATAATAATAAAAAACAAAATAAAATAAAACAAACAAAGAAACAAAAACAATCTATCTTTCTTAAAATTTTGCGCATGTGCAAAAAAAAATTTATAGCTTAAATGGCAACATTGCAATCCCTATTTTGATTTTTCTTTGTAAAAATAAAAAAAAAGAACTTTGATATACACGATCTTCGGGTACTGGACGTAGTATTTTCGAAGTCACATGACAATATAAGTAAAGGCTAAATACGGACAATTTTGTCATATGACTTTGAAAATACCGCGTCCAGTACCCAAAGACCGTGTATATGACTTGTATTAAAAAGAGATAGAATCATAGTCATTCTGTTCACCGTACATAATAATATAACAACACTGTAATTTTTTTTTAGCCTTTTAGAAATTTAATGAGCTCGCATTTGAGTTGCGCTGTTCAGTACACATCTGGCTATTGCCAGTAACGCATGGTGTTTCGTGTTACACGACACCTTAATGGTTTTCTAAAAAGTGAAGCAAAATAACAAATACAAACACAAAAAGGAAAAACCCTTTTATTATTAAAAAAAATACAAGACAACAAAAGACTATTAGTTAATGCTGTAGAATAAAAAGTGTTATGTGACAGTGCTGTAAATAAAGTAATAAATAGTGAAACTAGTGTAATTTTTTAAAATATTAATTTTTAATCTAAACGCACTAAATTTATTTTATTATTAGTATTAAGTATTTAAAAGTGAATAAGTATACGTAAATTTGATAAATAATAAAATAAATACAAAAGGAATAAACGTCCTCTGCAGAATTCGGAGGTCGCCCTTACGTTACGTATAATTTATCTGTTGTGTATATAAATAAATAAATCCATCGAAAGGAAACGAAAGAAAGTCAAGAGAAATATTAATTTTTAATTTTTACATTATTGCAATAACCGACTCAGGTTAGTTATATTTTTCATCCATAAATTAATAATATGCGTTGTTACTATGTTATATTAAAATCTACCTGCGTTTTTTAACTCGTTTTTTAACTATACATTTTCTTTGTTACTTTTATTTTTTTTTTCTCTCGTTCCCTCTCGTCAAGTTCGTGCGTGTATTTATTTCTATCTCTTTTTTATTTATTTCTTTGTACTTTGTTTTGCCTAGCCAGCTGATCGGCTGCTTGACAACTTTTTTGCAACGGGGGACGCTCTCTTCGGAGTCTCTTTAATAGTATTCGTGTGTATGTGATGTGAGGGTGGGCAGGGTGGGAGCAGAGAGAAAGGCGCTTTCGTGAATGTATTTTATATTTGTGTGCAGTTTTATCGATTTGATCTTTTTTTTTTTTTTGATGATTATTATTTACCTGACCCAAGCTTCTTGTGTTATGAATATATCTATCCTTCTCATTTTCATGTTGTTATCAATTTTCACCTTACATGAATTATGCATAATGAAACTAATATATTATTTTTTTTTATTTTCAGAAGCTCTAGAGCCAATATATAGGAAAGGCTGTGTTTTAATGATAAGATTGAGTTTAAATAGATGACAAAGTAAATAAATAAATATATGTACACTAGTCAAGAAAGAAGATAAGGAAAAACATAGCTTTGATTTTTTCTTCATTTTTTTTTAATTTACATGCAATAAGTTTTTTTTGTATATGACAAAGTGAAGATTAGTATAAATCAAGAGTCTTTACGCCAAAGGTTCCTATATCACATAAATCCAGATTACTTTATTTAGATAAATTAAGACAAAACTTAAATGATCTCATCGCATACTCTTTTATCATAGTAATTGGAACCTGAAAAAAAAATAGTGCCTTATTAAGAAAAAGAAAAGTTGATATTTTTTTATTAAGATAATTAAATTTTTTATAATATTCTGAATGAAATTGCCAAAAAACAAAAAATTTTTAATAATCAGAAGAAGAGCGAGTAACAGAATAATAATAAATAACAAATTATAACAATAAAATGCACTGATGAAGATAGAAATTAAAGGGGCCGTACTCATAAATTTTGGAAATCAAATTATAGGGTACGGCCCCCCAATAGATGAGAAATAAGATTTAGAAATAATAATTTTTGTATTTAAATCCATCCAAAATTAATTGTTTTTTTTTATTTTAACACCGAGGAAAATAAAACAGCATCAAAATGATTTTTGTATTCCATGTCGATACTGGGACCACCATAACATTTGATATGGCAATCGCTTTAGAAAAGTAAGTAACATTATTTAGTTTTATTTATTTAATGATTAAGATGCCTTAAAAATTTTCTTTTTCTTTATTACTAATAAACTAAAAAAGTCATCAGTAAAAAAAACATAATGAATAATTAAGCAAACAAGTTTTTGTCTTTATTATAAAAATAGTAACAAGTAAATATAAAGTTTCATGAAAAAACAACACCAATGATAAAAAAGGTTCATTGTATTATTAATTGCATATTAAATTATAAAAGAATCAAGTATATCATCATCGATTCTTTTTAATAAATAAAAAATGTAACATCCATAATCGTTAACCTAGGTTCTGTATGTGTCTTCAATAATCATTAAAAGTAATTGACCAACATAATTTATATATAAGGACAGTATGATTTAAAAAAAAAAAGAAAAAATTATATCATTATAGCTGTTATTTTTTTATTTATATATGAATGTTAGCGAAGAAGAAGATATATTATAAGAGTTGGTTTGTAATATATTGACACAAATTTAAAAAAAAAAACGTTATATTAATGTTCTAAGCGAATAGATGTGTATATGGGAGGATCCAGGTTTGGTTATTGGATTTAATTTTTTTTGATTTTTAGGAAATAGTTTAGTCTGTTTTTTCTTTAACTAAAAATAATTTTTTGCCCAAATTAGTTTTTAATGAATATTTATTATTTTATTTGATCAAAATTGGATGACCTATTATCACCATTACTTAAAATTTAACTATTCTGTTTATACAATTTTATCTCTAAGTAAGATCATTAATTTAAACATGCTCGAAAAGTCAAAAAATACTAATCAATGCCCCTAAAATAATAAAAATTCAAAACACTTATAAATACCCTATATTAAAATATAAAATTATCCCTATTTTTAATTGCTAATACCTATTAAACTTTTATTTATTGACAAAAAAATAAAAACTTTTCTAACAATATTAAATGTATACATTAAAACTTTTTATCATGAGATGTTCGTGCCTACATTGATGGATAGGTTATATATATTTAAGTTATAAAATTATAAATGAAAAAAATTGTTATTTTTATTAAGGTCATTGAACTCTTTATATAAATTATCTTGATGAACTACTAAAGGTATTAAAATTTCAAAAAAATAAAAAATTCAACAACAAAAAAATAGGATAATAATTTTAGTAAAAAAAATATAAAACTTTCTCTGAATAGGTATAAACACACACAAAAGATGTAATTTAATAAACTCCTTTTTTTTTAGAAAGTACTACAACTAAACTCTTTTAATAAGGCTTTAAATTTTGTTAAACTAAAAATTATCTTAAAAATTATTACTTTTTTTTTATTGTGTTCTACTTTTTCTTTTTTTTTAATTAAGTATTAATAGACTATCAATTGAAAATATAAATTTTATAAATGTCTGCTTATAACTGTAAATTTAGGTCAATATAATAAATAAGCAGAAGATACTTTGTATATGATAAATATTTTTTAAGTCTGATTATAATCTGATGTATAATTATTATGATTATGCAATATTTTGTCTGTTTTTTAATGAATAATTTTTAAAAAAAATTAATTAATTCAAGGTTATAATTTTTAAAAAAATTTTTTGTTTTAGTGTTTCTGTATTGATGAAAGCAATAGAACAAGAATGTGGAATACTAGTTGAACATCAAGTGTTATTAATGAGCGGTGGTGAAACATTAGAACCAAATATAAGAGTTTGTTCATATTCATCTGGTACCGATACAAATCCAATATTTTTGTTTAGTAAAGCACTCATACAAAGTAATGTTCCACCACCAGTTTCTATTGATTATGGTTCTGGTAAGTACTGTTTATATAAACCAACTTTTTATAAATATTTAATTATATGATTACGATCTATTAAATATATATATATAGAGATATAGTTAGATTGTAAATAAATAATATATATTTTATGTAAATATATATGAGGGATTCCATGTCAAGTGGACGCGAATTGGGATCAGGGGTTATCAAATAAGCTCAAGAATATATTTTTGCCCGAAATTACAACTAAAAAATCGAATTTTTTCGCTATAATTATTTTGAATAATTTTATTTTTAATTTACGGGGGAATCCTGGGAAAAATCGCATTATAAGTAATACTGTTTGTTCATCCTCTAAGAAAATTCCGGAAAATTCCTCGTAAAATTTTAGGATTTAAAAGAACTGCGCATGCGTAAGGAATTCTACTAAAAGATTTTTTATAAACATGGAACAAATTTATGGGAAGGGGGTACCCAGGAAAACTGGGTACCCCTTCAAGGGGGGTCAAAAGTGTCCAATTTAATGGGGGTGGTCAAATTTGTCCAATTTAAAAAAAGGGGGGGGTCAAGTACAATGTCTGATTTAAGGTTTTAGGACTTAGAATAAATTTGATTTAGGGACTTGAAATGATTTCGATTTACGGACATAATAATCCGAGATAATCAGGGCTTAGGGACTTTTCGATTAATTGACCTAGAATAATACATCTAAATACCCATGTTTATTTATTGTATTGAAAAATAGCTATTTTTAAAACAAGGGACAAAATATTGGTTTTGACTTTGCATGCAGTCTTATGCACGAGTAAGCGTAGCGAGCGAGTTCAGATAGCATGTAAATGTCGAGCCCCATAATTTGTTCCATGATTTAAATAATAGTTTTGCATGTAACGGGCAAAAAACCTTCTCCCTAGGGCCTAAAATAGGCTTTTTTTGCCCTAGATATGTAAAATCAGTGAAATACAATTAGCGAGATAAATAATTAAATTGTTTTTAAATAATAATTACAATGACCCCCCGAATAAAACATTAACCTAGTTAACATGGCATCCCTCATATACAATAGTTACATAACCTATAAAAAATAACATGCGTAAAATAAAAAATATCATTAGACATCTCTGTCTCGAAGAAAAATACAATTTATTATATTTTAACAAAAATATATATATAGATAATAATTTTGTTGTAAATTAATATTATAAGTCACGTGACATATGCACACACATAATAACGTCCTCGAATCTTACTAGACTGTTTGACGCCAATGTTTTCTGTTGTATAGGTATATATGCGTACAGCATATATTATATTTTTGCAATAATTTTTTTTGAAATTATATCGCAATGCGTTACATAAAACGCATTATTATTATTATTGTTATTATAAAATCGAAACATACTTATTTTTTATGTAATTGGTATAATTTGTGCAGTAAAAAAATTGTTAATTTATTTATTAATATTCTCGTTAATATTTATAACAAAGTCTTTGTTTTGTTTTTGCTTTTTTTTTTTAAACAAAGGACTAGAATTTTAAATACACGGAAAAAAATTCGCTTGCGATGAATAATTGAATGATGAATTTTTAAAATGAAAGAAAAATAAAAATGGGTTAAATTTTATGCTTGGAAAAATTCTTGATGATTTTTTTTTTTTACTATAATGGCCTTCGGTATTAATAATAAAAAGTAAGATAAAAAAATGAGTTGTTGTTTTAATATAAAAATTAATGTTATTAATGATGAATTTAATTAAAATTTATTATTTTTAAGCTGAATTTAAAAAAAAATGAATTTTTGGTCATAATCAGGCTGAAAATGGGTTTGCCTATAATTGCCCATGATTTCAGTTCTGCTCGGGTATTTTTTTTCAAAAATTGTCATTTTTTATTAATCATAAAAAATAACTTAAAAAACAACAAAAAAATAAAATAAAAACAAACAATTTTTTATCATAATATACAAGTTTGCCTTCAAAAATCACGTTTTAATTTTGTTTATGTTATTTTGATAATATTAAATAATTTCTAGTTACGCCATTTCAAAAAAAAAAACAATTAAAATAACAAAAACAACAGGTGATGATTTCATTTTCGAGGATATTTTAAATACGTTTTAAATAAATTTAATCTAAAAAAAATAAAAATGCAGCGCAAAAGAAAAGACCTTATGGTCTGCGTCTTGCGTATTTATAAATACGCAATTTGTTATGAATTTTCCGTGGAGATATTTTTTACGTCTTATGCATTTGGAATTATTCAGAGAATGAAAGATGAAAGAATATTTTTGTTAAAAAATTCTTTTAGAAATTACGTTTAAATAAAATAAATTGACGTATTTTATTGATAAGAGAAAATTGCTTCCAAGTTTAATATTGACATTTTTTTTCATAAATATTTGCTGGAAAAATTTTTAATTATTTATTTCTTTGTTATATATTTTATTTATATATGGGATTGATTTTTAATTTTTTTGATTTATTTAAGGGTTACTTAATTTGGCTTGAATTTTATATATTTTTTCTGGAAACTTTTTCCCACAAAATTAATTCAGGCACTTAGAAAAAAACTTTTGATATTTGATTAATTGACTTCTTACACACCCAATCATTAAAAAAGCTAAACTCACAACAATGACAATGAGAAAATAAATAATTGCATTTTTTTTGACATAATAAACTTTAAAATAAATAAATAAATTAGAGCATTATCAATTACTTATTTAAATTATTATTAGTCATAAAAAAAAAAAAGAAAAAAATTTTAAATTTAAATCAAGCATTAAATTACAATAAGTACTTTCTCATGAATAATATTAAAAAAATAAAAAAACCAGTCAAAATAAAAATAAAAAAAATTCACATTGTTCTGAATAAATAATTAATTTTTTCTTCATAATAATATGACTTTATAATCAATATTTAAATGAAAAAAATTGATGTCACGTGATTTATTTATACAACTTATAGGAAGTTTAAAATATAAAATATTCTTATCATTTAATTGTAAATTAATAAGGAAAAAAAATATATAAGACCTTAATAACTGAGATTTTAATTATTGCTTACATGTTCTCATTTTTAAGGACATGATATTATTATGTATCATCTAATTTTTTTTTTGTCCTCGATTAATTTGCATTGATAATTTATGTATTTTTAATTCTAGACATCGATCTCAACAGTCAAGTCCAAACAACAAATAACCTTGCAGCGAATTATAATTCAGTTGTCGCTAGAGCCCAATTAGCTAATCAATTTTGGACTCATGCAAGGGAACAAACTCGAATATGTGAACATCTTGTACATGATCAACACTTACAACAACAAGGATGGGCAGCTGTTGTTGCTAATCTTGAAGATATATCACAAACATTTCAATCTAGAACTATTTTGTTACAGCAGTCATTTGAAACATATTTGACTGATCGTGAAAGATATATGGATCTTCTCAAGAATTTTAAAGCGGATCTTAAAACTCTTGAAAAAATTCCTATATTACCTGCTTTAAGAGAACAAGCAGATGGGCTTTTACTAAATGATAATCAAATTCAAGAGCAACAAATTAACAACTGCCAATCTAATGTTGAAGTCCTCAGTTTGTTAAAATGGATTTCTGCTAAAGATAATCAAAGTACTCTTGAACAAGTTGCTGAGCAATGTTCTAGAGGACTTGAGAATATCAGCATTTCAACTATGGATGCACTGAAGTCCGAAGTCAATATTGCCTTAGAAGCTGCCAATAAGCCAGATATGAAAGACATTGGTGGTCTTAGTGAAAGGCTCTTTGGTCTTCAAACGTTCATGGCTCAAATGAGAAAGTTAGTCAGTGATCAATCAGAATTAGCTCAAGGATTTCAACATAATCAAACAAGAGTTAATTCCCTTGCCGATGATAGTATTTTACCAGATCTTTGTGATTCTCATAGAGCTCAATTATCAGTAATGTTAAAAAATCACAATCAAATACGAGATATTCGCAGAAGAATAACAAAAGCTAAAGAAGAACTTGCTGAAAATATTTATCGAAGATTAAAATGGATTATGTATGTTGAAAATAAAATGCTCGAGGTTGATTGGAAAGTAGCTTTGTATCAAGAAAGTTTGAAAAGATTAAAAAAACACATGGAAATATTACAGCAAATTCATTTAACACCTGAACTTTATGTTAGTGCTATTGTTGAAGTTGTTAGACGAAGAACTTTTTCTGAGGCGTTCTTGCAATGGGCAAATAATTGTGCTCAAAAATTATTAGAAATTCATAACGAAGAAGTTACTAGAAGACGGGATTTTCTCAGTAAATTTGAAGGACATTTTTTGACTTCTTTGTTCCCTGGTTTAGAAGATGTACCTCCAACATTTGCTACACAGCCACCTCCACAATTTGATAGTTGTTTACCAAAAGTAAATAAATCATATTTTACAATTTATTTTATTATCTAAACAAGTTTAAAAATTTATTTAATTTTTATATCTTGCAGTTATGCATAGAAGATATTGAATTTTTGAATAAACAGTTACCAGACATGTCATCATTTTTAGTTGTACCAGATTTAAAGTTTATTACCAACTTTTTCAATCCTAGAAACTTTCTGCAAAATATAAATGATGAAAGTAAAGACAAGGATAGCTCTATGCGTATAGACTGTTCTTTGAAAGACAATATAAGACCGCAATCTATCGATAAGTAAGTTATTATATTTGTATTAATTAATTTGTAAAAAAATAAAAATTAATTAAAAAATAAATTTTATTTACAGAGGGGATTTTGAATCGGAAACCGATACTGACGAATTTGAAAAAATTAGCCAAACAATGGATTCAAAAATGACGTCTCTTGATAATTCAAAACCTCTTCAAAGACAAACGGAGGTTGGTTCTTCGCATAACGCATCCCCATTTTCATCCTTATCCTCAACTAACATTACTCCTCTGAATCGTTCATCATCATCAAGTGAACCAGGTTCATCATTTCAATTTCCTAGCTTAACAGTCAGCGAACGCCAACAAATACCTCAATTAAGTCCGTTGACTGAATGTTCGGAAGTGAATGAACCTGGTTCTTATAATAACAATAACAAAAATCACTGCCAAAATGAAGAATTAGAGAAGATATCTGATTCTCCTAAATCCTTAAATACAACATTGTGCGACGGCCAGCAAAAACAACAGCATTTAAATAGTAATGAAAGTATTAGCCCTTCTAATAAAGGAGCAAATAATGAATTTATAGGAACTGAATTTTACATGGACGAATCACTGCCAAGTACTCTTAGCGAACATTCAAATGATAGCCAACATCAAGCTATTGTATCCCTTCTTCAGGTACCAGGACGACTCTTACAAGATTTTTTTTAAATCTTACTCTTTTATACCACGTTTTAAAAAATTTTCTTTTGAAATTTCTCTTCTCCTCATAACCAGAAATTCCTTATGCTTTTGCATTATATATTTTTGCTTTATTTAATAGAGCTTTTTCAAATTATCTTATTACTCATTTTTGACTTTTGATTTGGTGTTTGTAATGCACTTAAAATTACTTTCTTATTTTTTTTTTCTTTTTAATTTTAAATTAAATTTTTACTTACATTCAGTTTTCTTTCTCTTTATACTGTTTTATTTTCAGGATAGCTGTCGTCGCACTTTCCTTTAACCAATCCTTAAAAAAATCCATTATTTTTAGTATTTTTTTTTTCAGGAGATCCAAAAAAAATATTATTTTAAAAAAGTAGTCTCGAGATTCATCTTAGCATTAAAAAAATATATTTTTTTTCAAAAATAAAAATATTTTATTTAATATAAAGTATTTGCATTTTTAGGAAAGTCTTGGAAATTCACAGGAAGAGATCTCTCGATTAAGATCAGTAATCAGTAACATGAAAATATTAACTTCTCAAACGCTTTCGTGTTTGCGGCAAGAATTAAATATCATCAAAGATCAAACTCACTCAAGTCGTCAAATTTCGTCAAAAATTTTTCACGATGTAAATGAAGTTTTAAATTTGCATTCGTTAGCGTTAAGTAAAAGAGAACAAGAAATTACAATTAATAATGAGTTAGAGAATTCAGATTTGAAAAATTTGTTAGAATCACGTGATGAAGAAATTAGGAATTTTAAACAAATAATTTCAGATAAAGAAACACAGCAGTCTGAGTACGATCGGGTTATTCAAATGATGAGGCAAGAAATTGACAATGAGTACAAAAAATCGCAAAATTTACAAATTATGTATCAAGAACTAGAAGATCGATTAGAAAAAACAAGGATTGAAAAAGAGAATGCAATAGAAAATAATGAGTCTTCAATCATGAAAATCAATTCATTAAAAAATTCTGTTGATCAGTATCAAGCAAAAATTGAAGAATTAGAGAATAAATTACAATCAATTAATATTGGACATGAAAAAATGTTGAAAGAAACAAAGGATAATTTGATTTTGGAGTATAAGACAAAAGAAGAAACCATGAGAAGTAGATATAAGTTAATGGCAGCTTCGTTTGAAAATATCGAGAGAAGTCCAAGCGATCCTAATTTGGAAAAAATTGAGGTAAACTATTTATAAAAAAAAAAAAATTTTATTTAAAATCTTGTAACTTCTTATTTTATTTAACATTTTAAATTATTTTTATAGCGATCAGACACAATTGAACTGGGAAAACATGAACAAATAATATCAAAGTTAAAAGAAGAAATGGAATATGAAAAACAGGTAGCGATAAAATTAGCTTTGGAAAAAGAACGTTTAGAAAATCAGACAAAAGTTAAAGAAGAACAAAATTTGGTTAAAAATCTAATGAATCAAAAAGAATCAGAAATCAAGATGTACAATCAAAGAATAAATGATTTGTTAGAGCAATGTGAAAGATACAAGTCAGAAGTTCAACAATTATCAAATTCCGAAGTACTTTGTAAAACTCTTAGTGATAAGGTTGACAATCTTGAAGCTGATAAAGTAAGACTTGAAACTCAACTTTCTAATGATAGAGAAATGTTAAAAAGACAAGATAATCTTGTTCACGATTTACGAATTGAGAGTAACGAGCTCCGCCAGGAATTAAATGATGAACGTTTAAAAATGAGTCAAACTGATATTGAACCTGAATCTGCAGACTTAGAAAATAATGAAGTTAGAGTATCTGAATCCAAAAAAGTTAGATTAGAAGCTGATAATGAACAACTTATTTTGCTTAGAAAATTGGAATTTCTTGAAGCAGAAAATAAAAGATTGCATCAGGACTTAAGAAATACTGGAGAAAGCAGAGACAACGCAGAATCTAAAGTTCAACTTCTCGAAACAGAAAAAAATCAAATGGAGCTTGAAGTATCCAAAGTGAAAATGAAAGGAAGTATAGAAGAGCCAATGAGTACCTTAAGTACTTCTGGATCAGACTTGAGAGATAAAGAAATGAGCACATCAGTCGCTCTTGTAACTGACGCTTCTTCTGGGAGAGAATTAAAAAACAGTGAAAGGAATCGTGATAAAATGTCCAAAAGTACTTCGAATATAGCATCACAATTAAGAATCAATGTAAGTGGATGTAATGTAGGAGATGTTGTTTTAGCTGTTTGGAATAAAGATCATCGTCATTTCACAATTTTACAAGAATCAAAAACTTTGTATTTCTTAAACTCTGATTGTATTGATATTTTGGAATTAACAACTGGTGCAGATGAATTGCCATTAAAATTATATGCCATTGCTGAAGTTGTTGATAAAGAATACTGTTCAGCAAGAAAGGTATTTGTTTTTTTATTTTATATCTTCTTAATTCAACTACAACTAATTATTAATAAATTATTATAGGCTGAAAATAGATACCGGGTCCCTCAAGGAACAAAATTCTATCGAGTTCGTGTAAAACCACTTCAAAAAGTCGCGAATAAAAATACCTTCAAATAAATCTGGTCAATTTAAATTATTTGTAAAAATCCAAAAAAAATTCTTGTACCTGCAAAAAACAACAGTCATTGATGCACTGGCATTTTATTGTGATATAAATAATTTCTATTAAAAAACACCATGCATAATATAAGAGAGTGAAACATAATTTTATCTAAAAACTGTGGGTTTGCTGTGACCCTAATTTTATTCAAATATCCATTTTTGTTTTTTAAGGACAGTAAATTAATTATTAACTTCACTATATTACTTCATTTTTTTAAATTTAAAATCACCCCCTTTTTGTATGCAACCATATTTTCACTTATCCAATAAATATAAAATATTGTAAATATTAAAAGAAAACTTAAATAATTATTATTAAATTATAGTTTTTACTATACAAATCTGTATAAAAATTGTTGATTCTATCGTGCAATAATTTTAATGCAGTATAAATTAAGATTTAATTAAATTAAGGAAAAAAAAGTAAAAAAAAAATTAAAAAACTTATCAGTATATTATAATTCGCATTAAGTTTATGTAATTTATGACTGATTTAAAAAAAATGTTTTCTATTAAAAAAATGGTAGTACTTGCGTGTTTTTAGTTTTGCTTTAATATAAAGAAGTTCGATTAAATTGTGAGAGAAAATATATGAGAGTACGTTCCCAGTGGCGGATATAATAAAAGTCACTATTTTTTCACTTGTTAAAATAGTATATATAAAAATATGTAGTAGATGAGATTTGAATGTTTTTAATTTTTAAGATTATATAGGCACCAATTGTTCTTATATATTAATGCGTGTTAATATAGGCACTTGTGTATAGTTTTTAACGATTAATGTTAATACTAAATCGTATAAAATAGCTGTGATCATTATAAACGCATATTTTGACTCTTAATATAAATGATTTCTGAGCAAAATAGCAATTATAATTCTTTCAACGTCTAATTATAGAAATTAAAAAAAATAATGTTTAAATTTTAAGTGCAGATTAATATTAAAAAAATGTAGCGATTAACTTTTCATGTGTATGATACGTAGGATCAATGACATTTTTATGGAACCAAATGTTGCAATTTAATTGTTTTTTATTTTGATTTCGATGGATTTTTTATGAATCGTTAATTGAATTTACCTTCGCACGTAAAACATAAATTTATTTTATTATTATTTTCTTTCATATAATTTAATTAATATCAAAATCAAAAAAATAACAAAAAAATATATCAAATTTAATGTGCCTGTATTTTAAAAATAAGTTTTAATCTAATAATTTAGGTAGAAAAAACAATGTTCTATTGATATAAAGCTAAAATTAGTGTAACGATATGCTTTATTTTTAAAAAAATTAAATAAATACAACTATCTATTTGCTTTATTACTAAAAATGTTATGAAATAATATAATTTTTAGAAAATTAGGCACTGTATAAAAATTTTTTATAGTTTATAAGAAAATTCTAAGTAAATATTGATTTTTTTTATTTTTTTTATATAGAAAACCTTTAAAGTAAATAAAAATAAAAAATTATAAAAAAAATTATAAAATTATTTTTAAAAAATATAAAAAAAATATTAGGTTGAATACTAACGTGCGAAGGCAAAAGAGTAAATTCTATTTAAAAATAATTAATAGAAAAAAAGTGATAAAAATTAATTTTTTTTTTTCAGTTCTTACATAAAAAAGAAATTATATTTAAAAGTAAAAAAAGTACATTTAAATTTAAGTACTAAAAAAATGAAATATTGTGATTGTCGAATGTAACACTTTAATTGTTAAAAAGACACAATTGAATGAAAATTATATATAAAAATTGATAATAAAAATGACTTTTACATGATAAATAATAATGATAATAATTTTTATTATTTTAATAAACCTGACAAAAAAGATTCCTTTTTTTTGTTAAATTAACAATTATTCTAAAATTATTTACAATAATATATACAACTGAAAGCTAATACATTGAATATTTATAATTTTTAACCTCAGCCTAAAAAATCTCTAAAGATAAACACTTATTATAAAGGAACTTAGCATAGATAATAATTAATGATGAGGAATATAATTTTGTACATTTTGTGAACATGCCGTTGAGATTCCATTAGTTTGAACGTTATCATTTGAACTGCAAAGCATACCGACTAAAGTGTAATCGATAAATGGTGGTAATTCAGATTCATGAACATCAGGAAATTCTAAATGAGAGTTAGTGGTTTGTAAATTAGTTAGTCTAGTATCAAGTACATCACAATTGTAATTGCATCTATCATCAGTACCATTAGAATAAAAATAATTGTTATCTTGAATTACATTAACTGGTTGGTTGGTTAACTGATTATTGTGATGTCCAGAGTAAATTTGTCTACATTGATTTTGATTATCATATGAAAGTCTATCATCTAAAATTCTTTGTGAAGATTCCATGGGTTGATAATTTTCAAAATTTGTATAATTTGTTGTAACAGGGACTTGAGAGATCGGGGAATGACTAGAAATAATTTGAGACGTTTTCATGTCTTTTTGCATCTCAAAGCCGCTGCAAACAGGATAATCCAATCTATTGTCCTGTCCCCAATTTGTTTGAGTTTGATAAGAATTGTATGTTTGACACTGGGTAACTTTATCTGGTTCATGCCCTTGCTGAACACTAATGTGACTACTGCTAGAATCTTCACTCAATAACTGAGTCCAATAAGTTTGTTCGTGCATTTCAGACATTTCATATTTTATAGTGCCACTACCAAGATCTAAAAGACTAGGCGGAGAACGAGTTACGTCATTATTGTTGATATTGAAATCTGAACGCAACGGTTGATCCAACTGGAAAATTTCTTCAGGTTGGTAGAGATCATTATTGTAGGTAACAGGAAAATCATTTTGCTGGTAAGACGTTTCTTGAGGTATTTGACCTGGTAAAATATAGGCGGTTTCCGATGGTTGCATTGGTTCTTGCATCCAATATGGTACTTCCGTTCCACTCATATTTTGTGACTGGCAGTACATGTTTGAATTTAAAATTTCTTGCTGATGATGAGTTTGATGATGCGGGGTATGGTAATTTGTATTTGATTGATGCTGATGATTCCTTTGAATTCCACAGACACATTCAAATGGAGGACAAGAACACGAATATCCTAAAATTAATTTTTTTTTTAGTTCAGTTGAAAATAAATTATTAATTATTCAAAGGATTGAAAATTTTACCTTTATCACCAATTAAATTCGTCATTTGAATTGGCCTAACAGTAGGTTCCATAACTTCTGAATTATTTCGTTTTGAGCCTCTTAGAGTCATCAACTAAAACAGAATACAAAATTTCAAATTAGCATTAAAATTTGGATAAATTTTTTTTTTCAAAGTCATTAAAAAAAAACGACTTACCTTTGATCCTAAAGCAGCCTCTCTAGCTAATAAAACAGCAAGACCCCGAACTCTTCGTCCAGCACCAATACTTCTTCTTGCTTCTGACGTAGATTTGGCTTCTGGTTTCGGGTGGTCATGCGTTCCTTTGGCTTGAAAAAAAATTGCATGTTCCGTGTGTCTCCAAAAATGTGTTACCGGATAACCGCAGTGACCACGGCATGCCAAAATTTGAAGTCGTCCTGCACACTGACGATTTGGACAAGGTTTTCCTTGCTGTTTTTTACGAGCCTACAAAATTTTAATTTTTAATTGATGCGAACTTAAAATCAAGAATTATAATAAATTTTGTAATCTTTTTAAAAATTTCGTTACCTTATCACATATTGCTGGCCTCAAATGAACCCTGTTACCAGTTGGTAAAACACATTTAAGCGAACATTCAAGAACACCAAGACAGGATTTTTTTAAAATACTAACGTTGTGATTGTTCGTGTTCCTCATTGCCCATCCGGAAGCATGCCTTCGCGCTTCTTCACAATCAGCACCATAAACTTTTCTTACGTGACCATCTGCCCATTCGCAAAAACCATCATATTCAACAATCTTTAAATTAAAAGTAAAAAAATTGTTATTAAATTTGCTTTAATTTCTTTTTCCAAAATTAATTAAAAATTTATGAACCTTCGGTATATTTGAGTCATTTATATCCCATTCTTGTTGCGGATATTGTTGCTGCTGATTTCCTGCAACAGTCGCTGACATCGTCGGCGACCCCACTCGACTCCTTAATAATTAAAAAATAAAATAAATAACTCATAATTTTTTTTTTTTAATCAAAAAACATATCGAGAGTGACATTTTTTTATCGAATCAAAAATATTTGTAAAAAAATTTTATTATATCAACTTTTACAAGCATTTTTGCATACCCAAACGTCAGGACTAATTGGCGCATTTCTTAAAAAAAGGCATTAATATTATTTTTCGTTTTTTTTTTAATAAAAAAAAGTGCGAAAGTCCAAAAATAAAAAGAACGATGCGAGAAAAAATAAGAGAAATGATAAAAATCAGGGAATAAGAAGTGTAGAAAGTAATATTTTTTTTTGAAGCCAAAAGAATAATTTACGAATGCGAGCATGATAATATTTACAGAAAATATTCAAAGATTTATATTAATGATTTTTTTTTGTGTATTTTGAAGGCCATTTATTATGTTTTTTAAATTAATAAATTATTTTTGAACTTTTTAAAATATTTTTTATTTGCGTCATTTTTAAAAAATTATTTTAATAAATGCAATTTTATGTAGAAGTAGAATTAAAATAATTGAGGTAAGGAAGTTTGAGATCTAACGTGGTTTTTTGAGTACTTTTTTTAAAAATCAAAAATTTTTTCGAAAAAATTATGAATTTTTCTAGCAGTTTTGTGCTCAGAAAGATGGGTGAATTAAAATGAGACAATTGAATTGGACCTTTTAGCATAAATTTTAGGCATCAAACTAATTGAGGGATTTTTTTATTTTATTATTTTTATTATTTTAGCTTTTACATTTATAAGATTTGACCCACTAATTTCCTTTTAGCCTCAAGCGGATTTTCTTCGAGGGTATAATTACAAACATTTCTCAATTTTCCTAGAATTAAAAAATTACTAAAAAAACAGTAAAATAATAATTTCCAATTATTAACAAAAAACCTTGTAAATAAAATACAACATTAAAATTTTCAAAAAAAAAACAAATTTTCTCACCGGCGAAAACTCGCCTTACAATAACTTAACAAATAAAATTATTTAAAGAACAATAAAATACACGAATGCAGAAAAAGTATAAAAGAAAATTATTATTTTTCAAAATTTAATTGACATAAAAGTGGGCGAGTATGTATGCATCTTTTTAAATATACAACACTTTTTTTTAACAACACCTTTTTGTATAATAAATTATAGGTATTACCTTTTAATAATTTTAAAACATGCGCGCGCGCGAGAAATCTTTTGTTTTATAAACTTGTTATAATAATTTGCGTTTATTTAAAATACATGATTAATAATTATTGTAATTTATATATTTAAAAAATTTTTTTTTTGTAATTTTTTAATTAAATTATTCATATTTGTATATGGAACTGTTTTTTAGTTTTTTGATTTTTTTGGAATGGTTTTTTTGGAAATTTTTGGTAGGCTTAAATTTATTGATTCATCCTGAATTTTTAATTTCGTTACATAAGTAATTCTAAACATCTTTTTGCGAAATAGGCTATTTTTGAAACGCTGAGTTATTCAAATATTCAACTGAAATCCATTCAGCTAAAATTCAAATAATACAAAATTTTAAAAAATTTGTCAAAAATAGTAAATTTTTGGATTCTATGAAATCGAAATACCTACACCCAGCCAGCACAAGAAATTAAAAAACCGAGCCATATAAAAATTTATGAACCCAAAGATATAATAAACAAGAAACAAGTATAAATAATAAATGTAATTATAAAATAATATAAATTATCATGTACTATAAAAGTAAAAATTGTCACGCAGCATACATTGCGCAATAATCTATATATCGAAAAAAAAGGGTATTTTGCCCTTTTATCCTTGAATGATATTCATATATATACCTTTATGGGTTTTATTTAATAAATTTTAAATCAAAGAGAAAAATCATGATAAAATTCCAATTTATTGCAATAAAAGATTGTAAGCCTTGTATGGGTAAATAAATACATTACTCTTGTTTTATATTTATTTTATTTTATCTGGCTAATTCCAATATCGTGGGTGGTCATTAGGTTTTTTTTTACTTTGATTATTTAAAGAAAATTTTTTGGGAGGATGCAGATTTTAAATGTTTGAGAGAATGGTTTTTGTAATTAATGTAAAAGGAAAAATATACTATTAATTTTATTGGATAAGAAGCAATTTTCCAGATTTACTTCAAAAATTCAATCAGAGTGGATCAGTATTGAAAAAATTTTTGGCGAATAAATTTTTCCCTTTAAACAGATCCATTTAATTTTCATCGTAAGCTTTATCTTTTATAGTCCAATGTCGAATTATGAAATTTTTTTGTGCAGGACCCCGAAATTCGAGGTCAGTGACTTTGAAAAATATATTGGAGGAAAAATAATTTTACGATTTGCGGATATGGAAAAATCCCACTTGAACCTTGGGGTTTTTTCTTCTTAATTTAAGGTTGTTTGACCCTTTCTTTATACAAGAGATCTTGAAATTCATAACTAGCAGTTCTTAATTAGCAGAGCTAAATGTAAATCTTGTTACATGGTTTGTAAATATTGCAAAAATACCCTTAAAAAAGAGTGTTTTTTGCTAATTTAAGGGGTTCCAAACCTTGATATTCAAAAATAGTGATCATTTCGAAATCAGAAACCTAGTCTCATCTTGGTTACCAAAAACACTGCCCCACCCCCCCATTCCCCTTTATGATTTGATTGTCGTATCATTAGTGATTTTTACCATCCCAGAAGCTTCTTTAGTGGAGGGAAAAGGGGGAAATTTAGTAAAAATTTTCGAGAATTTATAAAATTTTTTAATTACAAAATTTTATCAAAAACATGTTCATTTTTGGTTCTCAGGAGGGGGTGAATGCTCCTTTCGCTTCCCGATGGATCCGTCGCTGTAGGTCATTAATGGTAAAAACAAATTAGACAGTTTCTAGCTGTAATAGCTCAAAATGTACAACCAAATTAAATAACAAAATATTTCAGAATTTATCCCATAAATTAAAAATCACATTATCACCGCATAAAATTTGTATTTACGTCATTAATACCAAAAGAAAAATTTATTTATATAAAAATTCAAATAATATGATACCGCACATTGTAGATTTTTATACACACAAAAAATAAAGGAAATAAATTCATGAAGAATCTTAAAAAAAAAAAAAAACATGCAGAATTCGAATTGACCATGGAATTAACTTGTTCACACGGGATACTTTAATCAAATTTAAAGATCTTTATTTATATAAACGACGAATCTTTTTTTTTATATATAGAAAACTGAAGAAAAAAAAAAATATAAATCTTGTTTTAAAAGTTTGTAAAAGTGCTGGTTTTACATTAAAATATATCCTGAACAATTTTTTATTTATTGTCAAAGTACGCGCGCATTTTAAATTATTAAATGAAAATTTACCTACTATCGCTGCATGAATAAATTTATTTTTTTGCTATTTAAGTGTACTTAATTATTTATTTTTAGTGTTTATTTATGTACTTGTAAATATACTTGTAAGTAAAATTTATTTATTTTAACAAGATTTTTAATCTAAATGTATTTAATAGTAAAATTATTCGATTTGTTTTTGATGCTTCGGGTGCGTTGGTATGAATAATATTTAGTGGTTTCAAAAATGAGTATGAAAGGGGTTTAAGGGGTAGTTTATGATATAATATTTGTAATTTAGAAAAATTTTTTGGGAGATGGGAGAATTGGATTCGGGGCAAAAAAAACTTCATTTTTAGCCTGATTTTCACACAGAGTGCAAATTTAGAAACAACATTTTTAGGGTATCCCATTTATTTTAATGCAAAATAAAAATACACTTATTTTATTTTATGTGTGAGAATCATTTGGCACAGAGCTATCCAAACCCGGCACTGTGGTTCAATTTTTGCAATATATAGTTTAAATTTCTTTTTTTTTAATTATCGCCTGAGTGATTTTTTGGGTCATTTGCTATTTTTCTGAGCCTAAATCAAAGCAATTCCATTGATTTTCAGTTTAATAACATATCAAACTGCGATTTACATTTTAACGAACTAATTGCTCGTCGTTTTTCAAATTTTTAAGGTCAACTCAAAGGGTTCGGTGAAGGAAATTTAAAAATTTTTAACTCCAATCTGTAGGATTGATAAGCAAAAAATTTTTTCTGAATCTACATTTAGGAGCACGACTAAAAAACTATTACATAAAAAAAGAATGATCTAAACAAAAGAATAAATTACCAAATATAAAATGTAACACACACGGGTGTCAAAAGTAAATAATATTGTAAATTTATATTATAAAAGAAGGCTGAACGAAAAAACGCCCACGTACCAATCCAGTAGCTAATAAAACGCCCACATTTAAAAATAAAAAACCTTTTTTTTTTATTCTCTTTATTAAACGATTATTCAACCGATTACCTGCACACATACAGACACACAAAAAGTAATTCTTTACGGCTACTGTTTTGTAACTTCAAAGTGCCGCAATTAACCACTTTTTTTTTGTTGCCTTTTTTATGTAGTTTCGTGTATATGGGGTTTTTTATGGGAATTTGTAGGAATGGAACATATTGAACAATTTGAATGAAACATTGTTTATTTGAAATTTTTTCAAATATTTTTTAATTTTAATGAGGAGTTTATTTAGCTTTTTTTATTAAAATTTAAAGATTTCTGTTCAGTAGTGTCAATTTTATACTGAGGAATTCCATTCATATTTTGGTAGAATTTTTCATTTCTGCTCTATTTATATGTTATAGCATTTTTTTAGTGATGATTTTTCGGAATTACTTCAAGAGTCGGTTGCCCTTTTATTGAAAAATAACTCTACTTTTCATATTTTCATTTTAAAAAAAAAATTCGTTTTAAAAAGTTTGTTTGAGCAGAACCCAAATATTGACTCCAGCAAAGTCATTTTGGGTCAATTTGGAGTTTTTTTTAGAATAGTGCAAAGTTTAGTGCCCTTAAAGTTCAAAATTAAAAAAATTTTCAGTAATATTAAAAAAAAAATTATCAATGTCAAAAAACTAAAGCTAAAATTAATAGATCAATTGCTTTTACAAACTGTAATTTACTAAAGATTTCTGAAAAATCTTTCAAAGCTCTTTTTCTCAGTTTCATAATAAATGACCTAACATTACAGATAATTCTTACAAATCGACTTTTAAAACTTCGATAAAAATTACGTTAGATTAGGTCTTACAATGTATAGCCACTCTCGATTATCTTTTGATGTTTCAAAAAAATAAGGTAAATGTACCAGTTACGAAACAATTTATTAAGATTTTTCAAAATTATCAGTAAATTCAAAAACTACAAATCATAAAATTTCACGTTACTAATAAAAGCTCAGAAAGCAGGTTCAAAGTACTGGTACTTTTACCTTATAAAAAATAAAATAATTAATTAAAAATACTTACAGCACAACCATATTAACTAAATTCAACTAATAATCAAATTTATTTTGACGTCGATCCAAAATACTGATCGATATCACTCAATTAATTAATTTTAAAAATCATTAAAAAAAATATTTTTTAAATTTAATTAATTAAACACTTCACAGTTTCATTATTTAATTTTATAAAAATTCAAACACCACAATAAATAAGTTCAACAATAAAATAAAGTCCTTAATAATAATAGGATTTTATACAACACAACAAAATTCAATAAATTAAAAAAAACATCTGCAAACACTCCTTAGGTTCTTAACAACACGGCGTCAGGCCAACAACTAAATGTATCTTTTACCAGGACGAAAGTAGCATGCGAAAAATAAAGTAGAATCGAATACACGAATTTTATAAATCCCGCCTTAGGGTGTGGTTTGTAGTAACCAATCAGAATTTAATATGCGAAAATGAGGGTTGCAGGGAATCAAACATCCCTACGATTTTACTGCATTTTACTTTATTTTAGAATTAACTAAAAAAACAGGGATATTCAATATCAACTCCCACTTTTTGATTCAAGTGTAGGTGAGAATCCATACTTTGATGTTTATGTACCTATTTTATTAACGGGATTGGATTGTGTTTGTGCAATAAATTCTGATTGGTTTATGTAAGAAAATTTTTGTGTGTTGGGATGTTTGAAAATGGTATTTTTCACATTTTTATGCAAAACGGTTAAATTTACGTGTATTTTATTGGTTTTTTTAAAATTATGTAGGTTTTTAATGATAAATATTTATTTAGTGATAATTTTTTTATTGCTAAACGGGTGATAGAAAAGTTTAATTTTCCAAATGTGAAAGTATGATTACAACCACTTTTGATAAAATGAAAATTTCTATAAATAGTTTCAGGATGTATTTTACTCAAATAAATTGTCGAAAAGACGGTTTGTCTAAGAGAAATTGATTTTTTTGCTCGCAGATTATTTTTAAAAAATAAAATTGAATTTTACGATTTTGGCCCATTTTTGCAATTTTTTAACACTGAAAATTTAATTTATCGGTTCGATCATGGATAATTTGGAGGATAAAGGCCTCGAAACGTGGGCAATTTATTGCAAAAATAAAGGAAAAAATTGTTAGATCAAAAATCAAGTATTTTTATTTAATAATAAATATACTTTTTTTCAAAACTGCTCTATATGAATCCTTTATCTTTCAGAAATAAATAAATTTTCAATACTCCTATTGATAAAATATTAGAAATATTGTTTGCGAAAAGTATGAAAAATATTTTGGGAAAATTGCAATTAACGTAGGTTTTTTGGAAAACTCGATCGTTTGAAATACCATTTTTTAACCCGTTAACACTGGAGTGGACAAAATGTGTTACTCAGCTTTAATTTCCTAAGAATTTTAAATTTAATAGTCGTTTTCGAACTAAAAATGTACCAGCATTTCATTTTACAGTTACTAATAACCTAAAACACTTCAAAAAATTTATACCAAGGATTAAAAATTGAAGAACAAGCGTTTTTAGGCTCATTTGGCGGACAAAAGGTGCTATTTTGATAAAAAAGCGTATTATTTGAAAACTAATTGCGGTTTATTACTCGAAATTTATATTCGGGAGTTCCGAGATAGCAAAATTCAAAAATTAAGGTAGAAAAATTATAGATTTAAACTAATGACTAAAAGCCTTATAAAAATTAAAAGTTTTCTCCTATAATTAAAATTTTTATCTTTTTCAACCCTTATTGATTATATTTCCAGCTGTTAGATAAATTTCTATAATTTTCTCATACTAATTTTTGGATTTAAAAACCTTAATAAATTTTCAATAAAAAATAATAATTAATTTTCGAATAATAAGCTTTTTGATAAAAATGGCACATTTTGTTCGCCAAATAGACCTAAGCGACTTTAGGTCGCTCCTCTTTGGGTGTGCGACCTTTGATATGAGGTTTGAAGAGATATAGGTTAAAACTGGCGATGAAACTTAAAAACTGATTATAGTTTAGAGCTAAAACGACTGTTGGATTCAAAATTTTATAAAAATATCTAATGGCACGTTTCACGTTTTGGCATTAAAGTTTCAATACCAAAAAGTTATCACTATTACGAGGACCAGACTTCAAAATTTTTTGCCCATAGCACTTACAATATTTTTTTCTTGTCTATACTGCAAGGCATACGTAGAAATTTCAGAGCCAACTTTTACGCAAATTCGGACCCTAAGAAGCCAAAAAAAATTTTTTCGAGAATAACATTAATTCTTGTTTGCAATTATTTTTTGAAAAATTCCTGATTAAATTAAATTTTACATTAATTTCCGGAGAAAAAATAAGGGCAAAAATGCCTGTATTTAATAATTTCACAACCATAAAAATATTAAAAATAAAAAAAAGCATTTTTATATTCCATAATTTCACCTCAATAAAATTAAAAAGCGCATAAAACTATGTACTATATCAGTAGAAAAACACACAATAGAGTTTTCAGTTGATTGTCGTTATCTTATTTGATATCACAACTATTATATTATAATCCTCCTTTTAACTCCTCCTCTTTTATACTTTTCTCTTTTACCTCTTAAAAAACCCCCTTAAATACCCGCATTTTCAAGTATTATAACAGTTCGTTATATATAAATTGAACTTTTATAACTAATATGTCTATGACACGTTGCACGCGTTTGTATGTACAAGTGAGGATAATCGCAAAAAAATTTATTTTTTTTTTTTTTACTTCTACCTACCTACATAATATAAATTATTTATAATATATTTTTGCAAACTGAGAGAGAGGACGGTTGGCGCGTGCCAGACACTCGTTAAATCATTTACTGGCTTTTATTTTTTATTTTCTTTAATTTTATTAGTGTAAGCAGATGTAAAATTATTTCATTTTTTTTTTTGAAAAATTGAATTAATTTTTTATTATATTTTTTGAAAATTTTATTTGTGAAAATTATTGGTGGGGATTAGTATGACTATTTCTAAACTTGTATCACTAGATTTATACGGTTTTGATAATAAAAAATATTTTAGTCTGTAAAAAAATAAAATACTGAAAATCCTAGACTTAAATTAGTAATTTAGTACCTCGTTTTACTAAAAAAAAGTTTTCCTAAATTACAGTAATCCGCCACCAAGTATATGGGATCGATTTGCTTTATGTCCATGCGTTTTGTTGCAGTGCTTAGATAAGTTACATCAACATGAAATTTTTATAAAATTAGACTTTCATAAAAATTCCCAAAAATATTAACGAATAAAAATGACCCGATTGAACTGAAATTTCCAAAAAAATTGCGAAATTCTTAAAAAATAAAATAAATTATTGTAAAATTTCGAAGCGACTTATTTTATGCATGTGTGATTTTTAAAAAAACTAAAGGGTTTTAAATGGTAATTTTTGTTGCATTTCCGTTTGCAAAGATACACGTGTTTTACTAAATAGTGATAAGTAAAATAAACTACTAAAAGTAAACCTAACTCGTGTAAAATCAAGCTATTGACAACTAAGATCTCTCAATAATCAAATCCACGTTACTAAATTAGCAACAGTAAAATTGTCTAGATTATTTAGTTACCCACACATTACCAAAATTTTCTTGTATGTTAAGATACAGAGCTGAAGAAAAAGTTTTTATATCTCTTTGTTCAAATACAAATACACAAACACATTAAAAAGGGGGCAATCATCAGTATTTAATCTTTTATTCGTTATATATAAACTAGAAAGGATCAAAGGATATATGTTTAACACACAAAGTTAGGCTCTTTTTTCCTACTGATAACGGTTTGATTGTTACACTCACACATATATATATTAGTGTGTTTGTACATATAGAAAATTTTATGTAACGATTTTTTAAATAATTTAATTAAGTAATCTATCAGTCAAGTCATACACACGTACTGGTCTTGAAGACACATCTGCCTTATTGGATAAATGTCAAAAAATACATTTTTTTAAAAAAAGGAGTTGGATTTGCATAGAATTTTTGTAAACTACTTAAGGCTTAAAATTTTTTTGTATTTAAAAGTAAATCACGTATGTTTTATTGTCATATAAAAGTACAAATCTTAAAAAGGGTAGGCATACTTACCGACACACCTGTCTCTTTTTAAGTATAAATTTTGAAAATTTTGGTCAAAAATGATACGCCTATTAAATTTACATCAATTTTTATAAAAATATTTTAAAAATAAATATGCAATTTATTAATAGCCAAATAAACTACCCTACGAACTATTTGCACCCCTCTTGTCTGTACAATAAAATAGATAATTTAATACTCTTACAGAAATTACCCTAAAAAAACATATGCTTTTTTTTTAAAAAAAAAAAGCTATTTTATGATCAATGATTCTATTGTCCATGTGTGTGTTTTGTGTTTAAATTTATTATGTAATTTTGAGGTACTTAGTTATAAATTTTAAATTAAAATCAATTTAAATGTCATGTCTTGTAAGTTCCATTAAAAATTTAGTTTATATAAATTTATCACCCGTATTTTATTTATGGAATTAAAAAAATTATCAATTAAGTGTAAAAACTTGTATTTTTATTAAAATTTGAGAATTTTCACCGACTTTTACTTGTAATATCATTTTTAATTCAAGTTATTGGTAGAGATGTGTGGATATCAGAATGTCGGTTTGGGTACCTGAAATTTCGGATTTTTTGCTTCGATTTGAATTTGCGCCTTGTTTTCAAATTAATTTTAATATTTAAGCGCGGGTAAACGGCATTTATTGGTCCAACGTAACCCTCCGAAACGCAGATACGGAAAAATATTAAAATATAAACCTGGTATGTTTTGCCTGATCTAAAAAGCTAGGCTATTTCAAGGTGTTAAAAAATTACTTTTTTTTCCAAAAATCGACCAACTTCGCCAGAATTCGTATCCAAAAAAATTTACTCCAGAAGGTGAGTATATTTTGTTCTTAGCTATCTCTGCTTAAAAATTCACTTTTTACAATATCTATCCCTGAAACTATAACCCACAACCTAATTTTCAACTACCAAGTACCAAAAACTTGATTATTTAATAATAATTTAAATAAAAAAAAAAATCACAAAGCTAATAAAAATCAGTTAACCTTTTTATTAAAGATCATGGGAACCCAAAAAAATAAAAACGACTATATTTTCAAATAATAAAAATTTTCTATTTACTATACACAGCTCACTTATATGTGGGTGATTTTGACAATATAAAAGAAAGAAGCAATAAGCCATGAAAAGACTGATCGGTTTACCAAAAATTTTTCCCTGCCAAAAAATTTCATCTTTCTTATCTTATTTGATTTCACACGAAATTTAATATCATTATTATTATTTTATAAAGAGGGTGTGTTTGTATGTGTGTGTAAAATTTTTTTAAATGTAATAAAACATGATTAGCGTATGATAGGTAAGTAACTAAATATCAAATTTCACTTATGTTTATTTACTTTAAACTTAAATTAAATAATTTAAATCGGATATCCGGTAATTTTATTTTCAAGATCAATTTTATTAAATTCTCATTTTAACCGTTAAATTTGTTAAATCTTTATTCTCTGTAGGCAAAAATTTAGCTTTTTGGCTGAAATAAAATTCTATTATTTGCATACACATGATGGGGATTACGGTCAGGATTATTGGGATTACTTGTAATGGATACAAAAATAGTGTGTGTGTGTTATTCAAAATAATTTTTACTTAAATAAAGAAAATTTCTTAAGTAAATTAAATTAAATTTTTTTTTATTAGGTAACAATTATAAAAATTTTAATAAAAAGGATTCTATTGTTAATCAATTGAATTTTATTAAAAGGGACGTTAGATTATTTCCTCTGATGCTTGTAACTTTTTTTTTATTCTAATAAAAATTGATTGAATTATTATTTAGGGATTAAAATTTTATTAGTTTTTTTTTGGTGTATACGGGAGTATTTATTAAAATTATTGTAACAATTTTATGTATAAAAATTTTAATGAAAATTTGGATTTTTTTTAGTTACCTGATAGTTGTAAGATTTAAGCGCTTGTGGGATTGTTAGGGCAAGGCTATTTGTGAATCGTTTATATTTTATAATTTTTGTTACTCAAAAAGAGAATTGTCCTGTTTTTTTTATTGATTCCCAGATGTTAAAAATAGTATGACCCTGATTACATAATAATCTCTGATCACTAGAGCACCTCATTTTAATCAGCCATCAGAGTTGTAGACATTTTGTGCCCTCCCGTCCAAATATCCCGTAAATCTCTTGCGTAAAACTTGACACTGAATTTTCTGCACTCATTCTACACCTAGGTACAACTTCATTATTTGGTGAGAAATTAAAAAAAAAATTGCTCAACTAGTTTTGTAAAGTTTTATAACGTTTTTTTTGGAAAGGAGGACTCGTCAACAGCAATAAGTTATCAGCTGTGAAGGAGAATATTTCGCAGAATATGATTTGGGTTATGTAGGTGAAGTCAACTGATTAAAATTTTGGCTTTATTTTTTATTTTTTGATGTGAATATTGCGATAGTCGATAGTCGATACTTATTTTATCGCATATGGCAAAAAAAAGCGATGAATATTTTGAATACTATCAATATAGACTATCCCCGTGATAAGAATATGCCCATCCCTGGCAAAAAATATTGTAAGCAACATGGGCGAAAAACTTTAGATATATCACTCGTGCCCAACTTCGCCGAGTACTCGTAGTGATCTCCATAGCACCAAAATTGTTGCACCCTTAATACTATTTTTCCCTTAATTCATCAGTAGCCAGAAAGTACATATGTCTTAGCAAACTGCGCAGCAGCCAAAAATAAATAATTTTTGGGGATTAACTAGAAAATAGCTATTTGTTAGACAAAGGAAAAAATATGATTTTACTTTCAATACAGTTGCATCCAATTGTATAAATTTTTTTTTATTATTTCAAGATGGGTTTCAATTTTATTAAATTGTAAAATATTGTAAATTTGTAGCCTTGATAATGGAGACTGAAAGTCTTCGAAACGTGGGCAATTTATTGAAAAAATAAAGCAAATAATTGTTAGCTCAAAAATCAAATTTTAATATTAAAAATTTTATTTCCTTTAAAATACAAAATACAATTCTAGAAAAATAAAATATGAGCAATTATTTTAAAAGTGATACTTAATTTGAGCCTGGAATCGTAAATTTTTTTTTTGAGGGCACATCGATATGACCCATGTTTTCAGATAGTTTGAACCTTCAGAAAACCGAAAAAAATCGTGAACAAGAAATCGGCGATAGGTGCCAAAAAGATTTTTTCACTTTTATGTCAAAAAACGTGTTTTTCGTATCTGAGCTACCCTAAATTTTTAAAATAACTTTTTAGGTAAAAAACTTTTTTAAAATAGATAAGAAAATCTGATTGCCAGGGAAAAACCACTCCAGAAGAAAAAAAAACTTATCTTTTTATGATGAAATTTAGCCAAGTTATCGTCAATTTAAGATTTTGCTCAAATTCGTCTTAAAAAATATTAAAATTTTATTGAAAAAAGCCTGTTTCTGAACTTTAAACATGCATTACTCGCTTGATTTTCATCGTAAAATAATAATTTTTTTTTTTAAATTGATTAATTTTTTCCTGGCACTTCATTTCTTTAAGAAAAAAAATCATTTTTATTGACCAAATTTCAATTTTTAGGTCAAAAGCCTTTGAAAACTGTAAGTAGCAAGATTTACTTAACACAGTTTTTGATCTAAAAATTAAAATTTTGTCAATAAAAATAATTTTTTTCTTAAAGAAATGAATTGCCAGGAAAAAATTAATCGATTTAAAAAAAAAAAATTATTATTTTACGATGAAAATCAAGCGAATAATGCATGTTTAAGGTTCAGAAACAGGCTTTTTTCAATAAAATTTCAATCTTTTTTAAGACGAATTTGAGCAAAATCTTAAATTGACGATAACTTGGCTAAATTTCATCATAAAAAGATAAGTTTTTTTTTCTTCTGGAGTGGTTTTTCCCTGGCAATCAGATTTTTTTATCTATTTTAAAAAAGTTTTTTTACCTAAAAAGTTATTTTAAAAATTTAGGGTAGCTCAGATACGAAAAACACGTTTTTTGACATAAAAGTGAAAAAATCTTTTTGGCACCTATCGCCGATTTCTTGTTCACGATTTTTTTCGGTTTTCTGAAGGTTCAAACTATCTGAAAACACGGGTCATACACTGAAAAAAAAATCCACTTGCGGCAAGCGGAATTTTTTTTCTCGTCAAACGATTGCAAATGACTTGAAACGTAAAGAAAATTAAAAAAAAAATTTTTTACCGCTTACTTGGGATATGCGTATATCGGTATGACGAGATTTGAGAAAATTTTGGAAAAAGAAAAGAAAAAATGTTTTTTTTTAATTTTCTTTACGTTTCAAGTCATTTGCAATTGTTTGCAAAGAAAAAAAAATTTACGATTCCAGGCTCAAATTAAGTATCACTTTTAAAATAATTGCTCATATACAAATTAATTAATCTTAATTTTTATTATAAAAATTTTAATAATGGCACTTTAAAATTACTCAATATACAAAATCGTCTAAAATTCATATTTTTAGTGAGATCTATCACTAAAACATGTTTATCTTTATGATTATATTTCAAATCATTTATAATTTCAAATGTATAATATGATTTTAATTTTGGACATTCACCAATATAAAGGTTTTTAAGTTTTAATAAATATTTAGTAACAAAAATTAATTCGGCATCATTTATTTTACAATTAGAAATACTTAAACAAGTCAAATTTGACAATGCGGAAATCTTTTCTATAGTTTCATCAGCTATTTTAAATCCACTTATACAAAGAGTTGTTAGATTTTCATATTTTGATAAAATTTCTAGTATGTTGTCTATATCTGCGTATGGAGTATCAAAAAAATGAAATTTAAATGATTCTAATTTCTTAAATCTAGAAAAATAATTTTCACCATCCTGAGTTAAAGAGTAGTTGGTTTGAACTACAATGCAAATATTTACTAAATTTATGCATTTAATTGATATATTTTTGACCAATTCGTTAGTTAATTCATAAACACAAAATTCAAAGGAAGTTAAATTTTCAAAACAGTTTAAGAAGTAAGATTTTGTATCATCAAAAAATTGAACAAAAATATCATCATTTCCAACTGATAGATCAAGTTTACACAATTTTTTTTGCTTTGATAGCAAAATTGACAATTCATGACCTGCTTGATCATCAAATTCACTATACATAACAAATTCAATTAAGCTTTTACAATTGCTGTTATTTAGAGCATGTATTACATCATAAGCATCTTCCTTCATATCAATTTGAAATTTCTTCAAATTCTTTAATTCGGAAAGAAAACTTAGATAATTTTTTGTTTCAAATTTACAATTTTCAAAAGTTATTTCTGTTACTAGTAAAGAATTTAAAGTAAGGAAACAATCACCATTTAATTTTATTTTATCAAAGAAAATTTTATAAATGCTCGGATTTTTCTTAAATAACGAACCCAGAAGATAGTCAGAATAAAATTTATTAACGCTTTCTTTTTTAAAATTAATAAACTTGAATTGATTAATATTTTGACAGTTTTCTAAAATTTCCTTAAATATTTCTGCATAATTTAAATCATTAACAGAAATAATCTTGTCCATACTAAAACTTATTTTTAAATCTTTTATATATTTACCACACTTTCTGATTACATTTATAGCTGAATTAGTGTTTTTAAATTTAAAATAACTTATTTGTAATTGTGTAACATTTATCCAAGAAAGTTCACTAACGCGTTCCCACCGTTTGCAAACTGCTCGATTTTTAAACTTTTCATTCAATGGTAAGTAATTAAAAATATTAACTAAGGAGTCATCATTTAAATGATTAATCATTATTTCATTGTGAGCCATTAGAAAGATTAAACCACTTGAAATCCTGGAAAAAAAATTTTATTTTTTGTAAATCTTTATTCTGGTAAGAAAATTTAAAAATAGAATTTAACATAAATGTTTGAATTATATTCTCCTATTTATTTGTAGGAGTATGCAGTTACCCGACCCAGAAATTTGTTCTTAATTTTAACATGGAACATGTTTATAGGGAGGGGGTACTTTGGAACTGGAAAATTAAGAGGGGGGATCAAATTTGTCCCATTTAAGGGGGGGGGGGTTTAAATGGGACTTGGAATAATTTCAAGTTTGGGACTTAGAATAATTCGGGTTTAGGAAATCATAATAGTTTGGGTTTAGAATCTTAACATTTAGTAAAGGTGATAATTGCAAATTATAAAAATAGGAAATTGTATTGTTTTTTGTGTGTCTATGCTGTAAGATTACAGATGTAAGTAAACACGTTCCATGCATTTTGGTTGTGTGTACACAAACCGGTTATAAGTTTTTAGGGTCGGGTTTTGGATAAACCACAAGTAACCGAAAAAACACTAACAATCCGCCCCCTATTAACATGGAACATGTTTATTGGATTGGGTATTTGAAAAAGTCCGACTCGGCAGGGGGGCGGGGTGATAAAGTGACGTTTTTAGGGGGGGGGGTGAAATGTACTTAAAATATTTTCTATTTAGGGACTTAGAATAATTTGAAGTGGGACTCAGGTCCTGATCAGGCCCTGATAAGAACAAGAACTTAGAATACTTTAAGTTTATGGATAATTTATATTTCGGGATTTATTGTAATTTCGGTTTTTGGATTTATTACTGTTATGAGTGAACATGTTCCATGCTCGTTGGTTGTGTAGCTACACAAACCGGTTTAAAATTTTTTTAATGTATATTTTGCTTGGGGAATCAACCAAATTTTTTTTTGTTATTATGGTTTTCTTTAATCTGTTCCCCAAATTAATAAAAAAAAACTTATAACTATTTTGTATTCACACAACCAATGAGTATGGAACATGTTCACGTATAGACCCGGTTTTCAATTGCCGACCCCGCACATTACAGGTGCACCGCATTATTACAGGAGTATAAGATTAATTTAGTTATAAAGTGGATTAAAGGGTACTAGAGGCGGGGAAAATATTGACATAGAACATGTTTATAAGGAGGAGTACCGAAATAAATCCCTAAATGTTCATGGGGATAGGCACTTGAAAAAGGCCCGAAATTGATGGGGGGGGGGGGGGAGGTTAAAGGGACTATTAGAATAATATCGATTTAGGGACTTAGAATAATTTAGGATTATGGATTTAGAATAATTTGAATTTAGAGACTTATTATGATTTCAGTACTAGGACTTATAATAATTAGGGAGTATAATTTAAAACTAAACACAGTTTCTTGGGTCAATGATTGTCAGATCATCAAAGAAAATAGATTTTCGGCGATTTTTTATTTTCCCAATTTTTAAGATTTTACTCTTTTCTAGATAAAAAGGATTCGAAACAGTTAAAAATGTAATAAATTAAATTTTTTAGCACAAAAACTTCAGAAAAAATGAAGTGACTGAATTTCAGAGATATTTTTATTTTTTGTACAAAATTGGGAAGGTGGTAGTATAGGAAAATGGCCAATTTTTAGAATCCAAAACTTTTTCATTTTTGGTACGAAGAACAGTTTAAATTTTTAAAAATTGATATAAATCCAGTTTCTTGTGACAATGATTGTCAGATAGCCAAAAAAATAGATTTTCGACTTTTTATTTTTTCGGTTTTCAGGGTACATTTACATGGGTCTTCAAGGATGCTTCTTACCACCTTATGCTTCTAAGCGCAAAAAATCAAATTAATTTTATTTGATTCTCTTATTTTCTTAATTTACATACCGAAAAATATTTATTTTCTTAAATTTAGTTAATTATTAATCAAATAAATCATGTAAATAAATTTTTCTGTACAGTAGCCATGAAAGTGCGCGGCCAAGGAAATCGAAATTTCTCGCTACTGTAGCAGAAAAATTTTATACGGCCCTTGTCCATAAATCAGTGATGGGCATAGCGCAAAAAAAAACTCGTGATAATTTGAATATTCTCGAAGAATATTGATCAATAAAAGTTTGACAATGGCTTAATAAAAAGTCTGAACCCTCAGAAAGGGCTGGAAAAAAATTTTTTTTGAAAACTTTACGTACGAAAATGGCAATATCTGATTTACTGCAATTATCGCAAAAAATTTTTTTTTCTCACGATAATTGCAGTAAATCAGATATTACCATTTTCGTACGTGAAGTTTTCAACAACAAAAAATTTTTCAGACCTTTCTGAGGGTTCAGACTTTTTATTAAACCATTGTCAAACTTTTATTGATCAATACTCTTTGAGAATATTCAAATTATCGCGAGTTTTTATTTTGCGCTATGCCCATCACTGCCATAAATAAAGAATGTCCCAAATCGTAGTTTACCATCCTCGGCTACGCCTCGGAAGGAAAGAATTTACGTGCGATTTGGGCCATTTTTTACTTCTCTGGACACGAGACGTAAATATACTATTTATATAGTAACTTTAAATGCAATTATTAGTATTATAGAAAGTTAGGTTATGTTAATATTAGTATTGTTGTGATCGCCCATAATATTAATAAATAATTAGGTTATGTTATTCGAAAAATTGTAAACAAACGATTGTGTAATTTTTAATAAAAAATAATGTTTTTATTGTTAGGTATTTAAGTTGAATCTTATTTGTAAAGATTTTAAGAAAACAAAAATAAATTTTGAAGTTTAGGGCTAAGAAATAAGAAAACCATGTAAATGTACCCTCAGGATTTAACGCTTTTACCGGTAAAGTTATTTTATAGGTTATAAAGAATTTTTTTAAAATTATTTAAACCGAATTAGATACAAGTGTAGAAAATGAAAAAATATACCTTTTCTTTTAACGTAGAAAAATTTGTAACTTCTTCTTATAACAATAACTTTTAGATAACCTTTAATTAAAAAAAATTACACAATTATATTTGCACAAATATCAAATCCAGTATCCAGCAAACATAAACAACAACACGCGTTAAAAAAATACAGATAATAATAATAATGATGAAACACTCTGGTGGTAAATAAAAGAAGCTATTATTTACCCGGGTAATATGATTTTTGATCATTTAAAATCAATTTGCGTAGATCATGATTTAAGAATCACAAATTTTTCATTCTTAAAATATAAACAAAATTATTACTAATATAATATTTAAATGTTTTATTTAAAATACTTCTAACAAAAATTGCCTTGTTAATATTACAGTTATCATTATTTTATTATTTTTTTGAATCTTATTCAATTATTTTTCATAAACACCTAAAATCTGTCATAATTTAGGTCCCCCACATTTTTTATTAGCCCTTTTATTATTTATTTATTTACTTCAATAAAAAACTATATTCAAATAAAAAAATGACTTTTTTGTGTATTTCTGCTATGATTTATACAATAATCATCCTGTGACTTTTAAAGATTCTCTTCTTTATAATATCCTAAACTCCAATTTAATCTTCTTATAAAAAAACCAAGTCAAACACACACAAAAAAAATTTTTAATACCACCTAAATACGTATTTAAATCGTGTGAAAATCACATAACAACAAGTGAAAAATAAATAAGATAAAAAATTAGAAAATTATTAAATTAATTTTTTCATATTTAATAAAATATTTGATTTATAACCCATCGCATTAATTATTGTCCAGTATAATAAATTAAAAATTTTTTATTTTCTTTTGTAGTATCAAAATCAAGCCACTTCCGGATCTAAATTCCCATAATAAATTATCTTAAATGTCCCTTTAAATATCTATTTTAAGGGTTGACCAATAGCAGACAATTAATAAAAAAAATATTTATGCTCTACGTATGAAACAAAAAAAGTACTTTAACCCTTTTTTAAATATTCAAAAATATCCCGCAGTGATATATTTATTTCGGATTCGTTTATATCCTCGAGTACTTTATTAGGTCACGCGTGCTCATAAATAACAAATATTTATATCATTTTTTAATTTAAAATTATTAAAAAAAATTGAGTTAAAAAAACGTTAGTGTTGAAAAGTATCTAAAAAAATATTTTGTAATTTGATACATAATTTTAAAATTTTTCTTAAAAAAAAGGGGTTAACTAAAAAATTGTTGGTTAGGGCATTTTTGAACATATTCAATAGAGATAATACGAGAATGGACAGTATAAGTTTTTGGACTATAATGATAGAATAATAGAAATACAATATAACTTAAAAATATAAAGGGATGAGTCGAAAATTTTTTTATCATGTCTGTCTGCGTGTATGTCAAATATAATAAATGAAAAATATATATATACCCTTTTTTTATGTATCGTCCTTTTGTGTTTAGGAATAGATACGTATAATCTTTTATTATGTTTGCTTTTTTGATGTTAATCGAAATTTAGTTGTTGTTGGTTTTGTGTTTAGTTCAAATTTTGGTTTGTAATTTGTGACTTCTTAATTATGTATGGATGGTTTTTTTGTAAATTTATGATTTTATCTGGTTGAGGATTGGGTTAAGGTTATTAATTAGAATTTTATCGTTGAAAAGAATATTGTGAAAACATACTTTAAATTTGATAAATTTAAAAATCTTCTAAAAATAATCAATATTTAAGTTGAATATTTTTTTCTCGAAAGTGACTTTAAGAAGGTATAAATATAAGCGAATCTTCAAATTTATGGTATATACTGTTTATAATATTAATATTGTTAATAATAATTAATTTAAGATGAGTACTTTTTAAATACTGATAATTTAAATTTTTGCATGGTTTAGGGCATCAGTATCAATTTTGGAGGTGTATCTTCCTTGTAATAGTCTAGGCGCCAGCCATACTAATCACACCCAAAAATTCGCCAATTTTGCAATAATTTGTTAATAACAAAAAATTGACCACGAAATTTGTAAAACGGACCCCAGATTCATGTTCAGCGGGTCAAAAAACATAAATACCATCTATTTTTATCCTCGGAAAAAGAAATTTAATTTTTGGGCGTGATTAGTATGGCTGTCGCCTGTATTATAAGGCTTCTAGAAATTTTTTGCCCAATTCTGATTTTATTTTAATTTTATTTTGATTCTGAAATTATATTCTTGACCTCTTTACAGAAAACTTATAAATATCCTTACCAATTTTCAGTTTTAAGAATAGGACTAAAGAATCCTGATCAGCGATCTCAAAAACCTGAGGGGTACCGAAAATTTACTGAATCAGCAATATTTTACAAGAATTTAGGTTATTTTGGGCAATAAGCGTTAATTACTCAAAATTGGCCAATGGCCATAGAAAAATGAATGAAAATTTTAAAATCGTTTTAAGGGATCAAAATCACACCATTTCCGTCAATTTAAAATTTTTGAAACACTGCTAACGCCTTGACTATTAATTGAATTTCAAAACTAAATCAGTAAAATATAAATTATAATATAAATTTACTTATAATATTACATTGAAATTCATGAAAAATCACCAATTTCGAGCATAATGCTAATGCCAATACGTAGTTTCTGCCTTACATAATAATACAATAGAGGTATATTATTATACAAGAAAGATGACGCTTAAAATTCTAAGAAATAATAATGAATAATAAAAATAAATCAAAATTAATATCAATCTACTGTAATATCATCTTTATTCAAACACAGTTTTACGTGTTTACTTACATACATAGAAAAAAACAAACATAACCTACCACGTTGTTACGTATTTGTTTTAAGTAAATTACCCATCAGGCGAACATACTTGAATAATCTGAAATTTCACCGGTCTAAAATACGCAAAGGTGCATATATTCTTTGAAATATTGTCATTATTTTTCGAATTCCTTTGTTGATGTAAAATATACAAACACATAAATAATTTACACATATATATAAATGCTAATGGTCTTATTTTATATGTATAAAACGCGACCCACATGATGATCGCTGCTGTCCGGTCTCTTTTTATATTATTTTTTCAAATTCATATTATTAACAAACACATAGTACTTAAATTCGCGAAAGAGACGCACGTGGCAAAACGTCACGCGCCTAAAGCCCTTTTTTACACCAGGTGGTCTTTCACTTAGGGTCTTGTCTATATTATATATATGTTTGTATATAATAAATTTCGCGAAGTGAAGAAAATAAAAAAAAGCATTTGGTCACGCATTGGGTAGCAAATAAACGCGTTGTAAATACATAATATACAGGTAAATATATTATTTACTCCTGTCATTTTTATAACTGGACTTATTAAATAAGATAATTTCGTTTATTTTATGAATATTTTTACATATTTTGTATAAATGAGTTATTATTTCAATATGGGATGGTAATATTTAAGTAGCTAATTTTTAGAGTTAAGATTTTTTTATGTAACAGCAGATTTTATGGTAAAATTAATTATCGCAAGATATTATGCATGTTTTAATCGAATGTTTTACAATTAACTAGATTTTTAAAGTAAATTTTTTTCTCGAAAGAGAATTGACCTCGCAATACTATAAATAAGGCCACTGTCTTAACTATTAGCGCGCAATGTGTAGTGCTTAAAAAATAGAATAGAAAAATAAGCTAATTAAAATCTTATTTAGCATAAATACATAACAATCGAAACATCATTTAAAAAATGTTATTTTACTCTTGAGACAAAATAATAAATTGAAAAACTTGAAAAGCGTTTATTATTGTCCCAAAGTATATAATAAAGAATAATAAACGCATCCTGGAGTAATGTCAAAAGAGGTTTCCAAAATAAAAACCAATATTTAAAGCGTTTCCCATGGATACCTTTTGTAACATTACAATTGTAACGAGAGGGCACTTTGGTTATATATATATATGGGGGTTTATATGAATGTGTGTATGTATGTGTAGGCCTCCCCGCAGAGATATTATTTTTCATCTTTGTTTAGCGGCTGAAAAATACGCCGACTCTTGTATTATTCATCATTCTTCGCCCTTTTTTTTCATATGAAATACACAAATGCAAAAGATGAAAGAAAAGAAGTGAGTGTTGGATCTCTCAAGTCGAGTGTGTGTATATTCGATCATTATAATATGTAAAAAACCACTTGTAGAAATAAACTTATATATTTTTTCTTTATTTTATGTGTGACCAAAACAATTATATGGTCCATATAATATGAAAAGTGGCAATAATATACAAAAATACTGATTCAATTTTTGTCCAAAAAATATTTTTTTGCTTAATTTTAGTTTTATGTATTTAACCTGTATAGAAATATAAATGGTCGTGTAAATATCCAAACTATAGAAAAGATTAGTTACATTATAATGATCTTTAATGATTAAGGGGTAGATAAACTTTCAACATATATATTTAACAATGCAAGTCAAAAAGATAAAGAAAAAAAGGAAATTAAGGGCTGTTTTTATGTTCGTTGGTGGTGTAGGCTTATTTTATCCTGTATTAAGTGTTTGATACCATTTAATCTTTATTTACCTATGTACTTTTTGTTAGGGTCTATTTTACACATTGTGATTTATATATATAAAATTCTTTTATATTTACGAATCATCAAAAAATTTTTTTAAAAGGTATATGTTACAATTCTTCATGGTAAATGGAATTTTTTATTTCTTGTCTTACTTAATCCAATTTATGTGTTAAATTGACGAATTTAATGTAAGGAAATATTTGTATGTTAGGCTGGACGTTATTTTAAAAAGTTGGTTTGGTCCATGATTATTGGGATTTAATGGGGTACGTTTTGGGCACCAAAAATTAAGGTTGACAAAATTTTAGATGTAGCAATAGTTTCGGGGATGGTTAATGTAAAAAATGTGTGTATGACAGCTGAATTTTTGCATAGATATAGCCAAGACCAAAGCAGAAAATTTATTTGGCTGTTTTTAGGGTGCCAAATGTTATGAATAAATATAGTAATAATTAAATGTATCAACTCCTTTCACAAAATACTAAGCAAATATTTGCAACATCTGACAGCTGGAATTTTCCAGAACTTAATTTTCTTCGGATATTTGGCCACTTTTACCCTTTAGGTAAAAATTCAAAAAATAAGCAATATTCAAATTCGTGCCCAAGCTAATACACAAATATGTCTCCTCCAAACGCATAAATTCATATATTTCAGTATATTTATCATAAGATAATTGAACTCAATAGAATATGTAAATAAAATTAAATTGACAAAAAATTTTTTTTAAAACTAAATTGGCTATCAACGTACATAATATAATAATACAGGAATTCAAATTCATGACCATAACAAAATCAGATATTAAAGAGTTGAATTTCTGTTTATCTACTGTGTGTCATAAACACACATATTCAAGCATTTATATTATATTGTTTTTGCACCGGTTCCTCACAAAAGCCACAAAGCGAAAATTTGTATATTATGAAAGGTATAATAACGTCATGCACTTACAGATACAATTGAAAAGTTTTTGTTGGTATTTTACACAGAGAAATTTGAAGTTTGTGTTTCTAGCTTTTAGGTCATTTATGTATTTTGGGTTGTTAGATGATTTTATCTTGCTATTTAATACTGCACATGCATGGTTATAGAGCTAAATTTGGGAAGATTATTTTAGGGTGATAATTTTTGGTATGTAGTATCTGGTATGTGAAAGGGTCACTTGTGGATTTTAATTTAAAAGCTTTTGTAAGCAATGCTGTAGTGTATTTTCATTTTTTTCAAATATTTTCGGAAAAAATATTCTTTGCTAAATATCTTTGAGCTAAATACCTATAGAAATTAAATTCAATATAAATTTTAAACTAAACTTAATTTTTTTGCAAGTCTGAGGTAAAAAAATTTAATAAAACATAAAACGTAGAACTGTAGAAATTTAAAAGTACAAAAAATAATTTAATATTAAAAGTAATAAATGATAAATGAAAAGAAAAAAATTTTCTCGCAAGAGAAATGAGTTTTCAATACTATATATTAAATCATGAGATCAAACTTAAGTTGTCTAAGAATTTATTACTCTTTTAATTTTTTAATTATGAATTTTTAATTTTTAAATTATTTTATTAAATTTGTGATGTCAAATTATGAAATTCATGATATTTTAACAATATTACAGAACAAATATTGTTAAACATAAAGGTAATTAAAAAAATTTCAAGATAATTAAATGTTAACAATATTAAATAAATGAAATAAATAAAGAAAATAACCAGAGTTGGGCAGAAATGACAGATATGGATAATTTTTCCATATTCATATTTCATATTTTTAATAAGGAATAAAAAGTAACTATAATATCTAGTAAATCTCAGTACGCTAGTCAAGAATCGCATTGGAATTTTTATATGTAATAAATTTAATTTAAATTACCCCATTATAACGCTTAATCGACAGTTCTTGAATTTTGATATAAAAAAATGAATATTTTGGGCTAAAAATTTCACCTAGTTGGTACTCATGGTCGTGCTTTCAATTCTAAAATTAGTTTTTAACTACCATCCCTAGAAAATGCGATATCAACCCTTAGTGCAGAGCTAATAGGAAATTTTCATCTGTCAATGAACGGTCGCTTAGGCGTTAATGGGTAAACTACATAATAAATTACTTCTTGTGTCATTCTGACTTAAAGCACCATATTTTTGTAGCTGTAAGATCTCAATTTTTGTAATAGCAGTCCAAAAAAACCTAAGTTAGACCTTTCCTTAACTTCAGTGCCAAAAACAACCACAAAACTGTAATTTGTTTGAAGTACTTTTATTTATCCACGTATGTTTCTTACGTAATAAGTAAAAACTTTTGAAAGAAAACAAAAATGTTCCTTCTCACATCTTAAAATCTTTCCTTATAAAAAAATAACATTTAAAAAGACCTAAAAAAAATTTCTCAAGAAATGTCAACGTCCTATTTTAAAAAACAAACAAACTACCAACATAAAAATATTACATACGCACTAACTACACAAAAGATTCACTTGCACATAAAAAAATATATCAGAAAATCAGAGAGAATTTCGCGGATATTAATGTCGCGAAAAATTTGTTTGTTGGAATATTATATCTTTTCTATATACGAATTTTAAATACAAAAGAAATAAATAAAAAAGGGTGCATTTTAAAGGACAAGAAATTTAAACTTTGAAGAGAGCATTCATTCATCGGTTTCTTGTAATTATTTTTTTTGAAACCGTCATTTTGTATTATTCAAGTGGGTACTTTTATTATCAAATAAATAAACAAGAGAAAAGTGCAATTTTTAAATGTATGGGATTTTTCTTTATTACGTAATTTAAATTCATTTTTGAGGTTTAATAAGATTAATTATATTTTATTGATTATTTTACAATTCAAAAAATTTTTTTTTCTCACTCAATTTAAAAAAAAAAAGGATTCTATTTATTTCTTTTCTCCCCTTGTGTATTTTACAATAGAAGAAAATAATAAGGTTACAATTAACCAATTCATAAATAAATTTCTTGGAAATGAGATTTATTTAAGATTAGTGTGTGTATAAAAAAAGGTATTTATATTTATTTTAACTTTTTTTAATTCTTTTAAATTTTTATTATCATTTCTGACTTTTATGTATTTTTTTTTTTGAACCTATTATGTGGAATTTCGAAGGAACCGTATAATTGAGGTAAATTTTATTGAGTTAGATTGACTTTCGTGTACGTATTCATTTAAAATTGTAGGAGGGAAAAGAAACTACTGAATTTTATTAATATATTAGTCTAGACGTTATTTTAAATTGGTATTGGAGATTTTATTATTATGCATCAAGGTTGAGATATTTTGGACATTTGTTTGAGTTTTTTTTGGGTTGGATTTTAAAATTTGGGAGGATTTCAGTATGGAAAGTTTTAAATTTCGTGGATTGTGGTTCGAATTCGGAAATTAACTGCGGAATTTTTCTGAATCATTTTGATTTCACAAAAATTAACGTACGCAAGACCTAGCAACCATCAGCTCGTTTTGAACCTAAATTAGAGCATGATCTGAATTTCCAAATTTGTGATTTTACTTCAGTTCCAGTAAATATTTTTTAAAATAAGGTCTAGGCTAATATATATATTTAAGAGATATGAAACATAAAATTTTTTTTAAGACGTATTATTTATTAATTTTTTTTATTAGTGTATATGGGGTGTTTAATGTCAGCAAACCGTTTTTGAATTAGTATTTAATTTTACTACAGTAAAACTAGTTTACTAAATTAATTTATTAAATATTGTCAACTTACGTTGAATTATTAGATTTCAAAACCATCAAAGATTAGGTCAAATCCTTCGCAAACTTCATTTTTACCACGGGAACTCCTTTAAAAAAATATTGAACAGTATTCTCACATTAGATATGACATAAAATTAAAATGCGAATCTAGTATGTATACCAAAAAAGGGGGAAATTTTAAATACCTAAAATCCCATGGTTCGTACAAAAGGTGTTATCTACTTGTAAATGTCAAAAGCCTACTTTAGTTGGTACTTGACTAAAATACTTTGTCACTATAAAAGCTTCAATTCATATTTCTAAAAAAAACTAAAACGTATAAAAAATAGATTTTTAGTTCAATATTAAACTCAATTTTTTTATAAATTTATATCTGAATAAAATTCTGAATTTATTTGATACTTATCACAAAAAAAATTTATTCTAATTTAAAAACTATTAACATTACATAAAAACAACATAAATTAATAGATAAAAAAAATAATTGCATTCCTTGATACACATCCATCTGTTGTTAAAATATCTTTTTTTATTCTTCCATAATTTATTCTCATTTTTTGAATTGCCCGTCACCCCATTATTTTGTATTTCGGCTATATCTGTCATTAAATACACGCAAAAAGAGTGAGTTTGAAAAAAAATTTTTTAATTCATTGGGGGTATTAAATTTATAAATGAATCGAACACCAGTTGCACTATTAAAAGTAAAACCATGTAATCGCAGTTTAATTATATGTATGGAAATTTCTGATTCATACAATGCTGGCTTTTTTTGGGGTGGCGGATTATTTTATTAGGTGTATAATATTTTTATGCTTCGGTGGTAACTATCACGTGTTTGAAAGAAATTTTGTTTAGTTTGGTTAATTATTACAATTGATTGATTGAGATGTTGACTTAATTTTTTTTTGGTAATTTTATTTTAAAAATGGGCTTAAGGGCTGAAAATTTTTTTACAGCTCTGTTTTCTTTCTGTAATAATTATAGAACTTTTTTTGAATTTTAATTTTGAAAATCCGTCGTTTCTAATTAATTTTTTTAATGGGATTGCTAATTACCAAGTTCAAAAAGTTGCCAATTACCAAAATAATGAATTTCAGAAAATTGTAGCTCGTTTAATAGTTTTAGAAAAGATGAATTTGGCCCATTAAGATCTGTAGGACCCAAAATCTCAAATAATCACAATTTACCACTACAACAAATTTAGAATAAAAATCCTAAGTGTCTATTGATTTCAAAAATGGGCCTTGTATTTTTTTTCAGCCAAAATCATATCTGGACCTAAAATTTGCTGCAGAATCTGAATTTTAAATAAAAACGTATATTTTCTATTTAAAAATCCTAATTTGGATCCTGTTGGGCCCGATGGGACCCTAAAACCCAAATCTAATGGTCCCTGTCATTTGATAGATGGCCTTTTAAACTTAACAACTTTTATATGAAACATTTTTCGTTACTTTGCTTTATTTTCGAGTTATTTGAGTGCATTATTTAAAATGACTTACCCTGATCATTAAAATATTTACAAACGAAATCTGTTTTTAATGAATTTTTGTCTAATTTTGCAGTAAAATTAAACTTTCAGTCAATAAAAATTGATGATAAAAATTATTCTTAATAAAAATATTATTCCCACAATAAATTTCACCTACAATTTCGAAAATTTATATGAAAAAAAAGAAATATCTTGAGCATACAATAAAAATGAAGTACTTCAGTTTGACAGAATGATGAAGATTGAGTAGTTTGTCGCCAAATTTTTAAAAATAACTTATAACAGATGAGTGTAAAAATCAGTCATTTTTGAATTATATAATAAATTTTTTACGCATCGTACATTATAATAGAAAAATTTTAAGTGTTTATTTGATGTACTTTTTTTTGGATTATTCTGTACAAATAAATAAATAAAAATCAAAATTCTCACACAACGTATAGGCAATGCAGCTCAATAAAAGTCAGGGTTTGAAAATATAATTATAAATTATTTAATAATTAATTATACTTATCGTAATCTTTTAGATGATTTTACTTGAAAATTTTACCTTTCAACTATTTATATAAATTATTTACAGAGGGTCGCGTATGAATACAAAAAGTGCATGTGGTTAAAGGAAGAGAGACTGGAGAGATTCCACGCTAACTGGGTCCAAGTTTCATACTCAGAGGTCCACAGGATTGCATTAAAAATATTTTTTTTCTTCAAAAATATTAAAAAAAATTTACTATAGTTTTTAGATTTTAAGGACTAATTTTTGATTTTTTATAAATCATGGTAAAACACCAACGCTATTTTCAAAATTCCGACACCCCCCAGTTCAAATTGAACCCAACTGTCATGGAATCCCTTATACATAAAAACTGTATAAAATGCAAGTGCATAATTTCTTTACAAAAACTTTTTTTATTTCTTCTCAAACACACACACACGCTTAAAAATTCTGTTTATATAATAAAAATATCAATAGAATAGAAGAAGCGCATACTAAAAAAAACCAAGCTCATCATTAATAAATTTTTTTTTTAACGCGCATATCAAGAGCGTAAGATGATCTCAAAAATAAAGATTTTTTTTTACAGTACAAAAAGAGTTTTTCTTTTGTTCAATTTTAAAAAAAAAGTTTATGTAGATGTCGTCGAATTTTTAGAATAAAAATATTTTTTGCTATCAAATTACACACTTGCAGCGTGTGTGGTGCCTTTTTTCAGGTGTGCGTATTAATAAAATTTCTTATTAAAAATAGGCAAATATTTCGTACATGATTCATGTTCATTTTATTATTCACAAAACTGTACTGCAAGTGTTTAAAAAATTTTTTTTTTTAAATGCGACAAGAAATAAATATTTTTTTTTTGGTAAAAAAATAAGTGTTGATGGGTAGAATTGTTATTGTGTTTTTTATTTTGGGGTTTTAAATTTGATTTATGAGTTTTACCTTTTTTTTTAAGGTGCACCTTCGATTATATTTTTTTTTCTCTTTTGAGAGTGAAGATTTTATTAGTTTTTTTGTTATTTGTGTTTATATTAAATTGTGGTGTTAAAATGCGATATTATGAATAATAAATATTAAAAATTATGTTTTTTGCATATGATACTGCAATTCTGTGGTTACTATTTTAAGTTTTGAGTATGTAAAAAAATAAAGAAAAAAAAATGTTGAAATTTGTAAATGAATTGTAGTTACGATACTAAAAAAATTCGAACATTAATTACCATTTTTTAATCAAAATTTATATTCACGGATTTTGAGGTTGCTTGATTCAAATATCAATAAAAATATATCTTATTATTGTTGCAATTTTGTATATTTGCAAAGAAACTATAGTTGAAATTTTTCATTTTTACAATTACATAAATAATTTTTACTTTGGAAAAAAAAAGATTTTTAAAAATTTTCAACAAAACAAACGCAATATTCAGATTACACCAGAAATTACTTCCGTTGTACTCTCGGTAGATTCAGGTATTCCAGTTGTAGTTTCAATATTAGTTCGAGCAGGATCTTCTGCAGTTGAATTTTCATTAATTACATTTGTTTTATTTTCATAAAAGCAGTAAACACCAAAATATTTTCGTATATTTTTTAAAAAAGCAAATATTCTTTCGCAGTATGTAGCAACCAGATTATTCTGTTGAAATAAAAATTCAGATGGATTTTTCCAATTTTATGATAAAATAAAATTTTTTCTGCGCACTTACTTCTGATTGATTTTCCTGTTCAGTACAAAAAATTGTGCCGAATTGTGAGATGAAAAAAGCAAGTATAAAAAAAATTGGTATCTTCATTTTTTCGCGTTTGTAAAATCTGTGCTCAATTCAATTCACGTTAAAAAACTAAATTTTATAATTAAATTCACTTGTATTTCGTAAAAAATTTATTGATTTTATTCGTTTTTTGCGAGTCTTATATTAGTAGTACTCTTGTCCGTAAAGCACGTAATTGATAATTATTTAACAAGAACGCACATAATCGAATTATATTAATAATTAATAATTCAGTAATCCTTTGTTTTATATAAAATTAAAAAATAAAATTTATTAAAATACTTCAATAATTTATTTTATTTTGAAAATATTCACGTAAAGAAAAAGTTTACATTTTATTTTCTCTATATAAAATTGAATATACGTAGCTTCTTTTTTTGGATTAAGGTAGGGAATCTAATTAGATTTTTGATGATTAAAAATTAAGCAAAAAACTTACTGATTTTTCATCAACACAAAATATAAATTTACACTGAACTATTACATATTAATAATATTCAAATTGGTAGATTCATTTTTTTAATTTTCTAAATATGTTAAAAATATTAAATCTTAAAACTTTTCTAGGCTCCATAACGAGTTCTTATGAATTTCATTAATTTTATGCACATTCACATACTAGAATTTACTGACATTCAGAAGCACGCTTTATCATGGATATATTAAATTTTTTATGATTTGTAATTTCTAGTAACTTTTGGGGGATTTTATCATGGTAATAAAATTTTATTATGAATTTTAGAAGTTTTGAGTATTAAAATAGGCAAGGGATCTGATCAATACAAAATTATTCGACAGATCAATAATTCTACACAAAAAAGTTTTGCTGAATTGTTCTACAGCAAAAATCGTTGTGCTGAAAAGTTGAACATAAATTTTTTTTAGTCAAAGTATTCAACTTTTTTCTTCAAATTTTTTGTTGTTTGGTACCGAAAAAGGTTTGAAGCAGTTAAAAACTTACATCAATATGGTTTACCGGACCAAAGGGCCCAAAAAACCTGATATAAACTGATTTAAGTGAGTTTGAAAATTTTTTCATTTTTAAAAATTTCGGCATTAATCGCTTAAATCCATTCGAATTGGTTAAAACTCTTTATAAACCAAAGTTTCTAATAAAAAAAGTGCTGATGAAATAGGCAAACGAGATTTTTTTGAAAATTTTTATTTTGTCCAAAATCGAAAAGGGTATATATGGAAAATTGTCAAAAAAATTTTTTTCTCAAATTTTTCTTTCTTTGGTACCCAAAAAGGTTTGAAACAGTTAAAAACTTACATCAATATGGTTTACCGGGCCAAAGAGCCCAAAAAACCTGATATAAACTGATTTAAGTGAGTTTGAAAATTTTTTCATTTTTAAATATTTAGGCTTTATTCGCTTAAATCCATTTGAATTGGTTAAAATTCCTTGTAAACTACGTTTTTTAATAAAAAAAAGACTGATGAATTTTTAATAACGAAAATTTCATTTCGGCTTAATTATTTTAGAGTATTTAATATAAAGTACTGAACCTAAAACCCTATTTTTTGTACTAAATATGTTTAAAAAATTCTTGAATGAATTTAAAACTGCTGTTATCTCACAACTAAAAATTAAAAAAATACCCTGCCAACTAGCTGGCACTAAGGTTCCTCAAACAATGAGCTTAATACATTAATATGCTACTGATATCACCGATTACAACCATGCAATCATACATAGATTTCTCTCTTAATTCCATAATAGTTGTGAAATATCACCGGTTACAACAATATTTTCAGATATTAGTACTTTCATGGAATTATATGAGGTATTACACTAAAAAAAAAAAAAAATATTGCAGTTTTTTTAATTTTTTTGTTTTTTTAATTTTGAGAAAAAAATTTTGAAAAAATCGATATCAGATCCAAAAAGTTACTATAAACGAACTTTCTAAAGTTAGTACTTTCATAGAAATAAATTAGGTACTACGTCCAAAGAGAAAAAATAATTTGTTATTTTTTTTTTTTTTTTGTAACGAAAATTTTGTGAAAAAAATTTTTAAATAATTAAGTATCAGATTCAAGATATCAAGTAAAAACCATACTTTCAAATATAAGTACTTTCGTGGAAATAAATGAGGTATTACCTCCAAATTAAAAAAAAAAAAGTACCTCGACCTTTTTTGGTGAAAAAATTAGGTCTTAATTTTATAACGGTTGTGAAACATCATTGGTTGCAATATTTTAAGATATATTAGTACTTTCATGGAATTTTTGGCTAATTGTTTGATTTCGTAGCTCGATGAAAAATAACAAAGAGCTACGAAGAAAAAAAAATTGGGTTTTTGGCTAATTGTTTGATTTCGTAGCTCGATGAAAAATAACATAGAGCTACGAAGAAAAAAAAATTGTGTTTTTGGCTAATTGTTTGATTTCGTAGCTCGATGAAAAATAACAAAGAGCTACGAAGAAAAAAAAATTGGGTTTTTGGCTAATTGTTTGATTTCGTAGCTCGATGAAAAATAACAAAGAGCTACGAAGAAAAAAAAATTGGGTTTTTGGCTAATTGTTTGATTTCGTAGCTCGATGAAAAATAACATAGAGCTACGAAGAAAAAAAAATTGGGTTTTTGGCTAATTGTTTGATTTCGTAGCTCGATGAAAAATAACATAGAGCTACGAAGAAAAAAAAATTGTGTTTTTGGCTAATTGTTTGATTTCGTAGCTCGATGAAAAATAACATAGAGCTACGAAGAAAAAAAAATTGTGTTTTTGGCTAATTGTTTGATTTCGTAGCTCGATGAAAAATAACATAGAGCTACGAAGAAAAAAAAATTGGGTTTTTGGCTAATTGCTTGATTTCGTAGCTCGATGAAAAATAACATAGAGCTACGAAGAAAAAAAAATTGGGTTTTTGGCTAATTGTTTGATTTCGTAGCCCGATGAAAAATAACATAGAGCTACGAAGAAAAAAAAATTGGGTTTTTGGCTAATTGCTTGATTTCGTAGCTCGATGAAAAATAACATAGAGCTACGAAGAAAAAAAAATTGGGTTTTTGGCTAATTGTTTGATTTCGTAGCCCGATGAAAAATAACATAGAGCTACGAAGAAAAAAAAATTGGGTTTTTGGCTAATTGTTTCATTTCGTAGCTCGATGAAAAATAACATAGAGCTACGAAGAAAAAAAAATTGGGTTTTTGGCTAATTGTTTGATTTCGTAGCTCGATGAAAAATAACATAGAGCTACGAAGAAAAAAAAATTGGGTTTTTGGCTAATTGTTTGATTTCGTAGCCCGATGAAAAATAACATAGAGCTACGAAGAAAAAAAAATTGGGTTTTTGGCTAATTGTTTGATTTCGTAGCTCGATGAAAAATAACATAGAGCTACGAAGAAAAAAAAATTGGGATTTTGGCTAATTGTTTGATTTCGTAGCTCGATGAAAAATAACAAAGAGCTACGAAGAAAAAAAAATTGGGTTTTTGGCTAATTGTTTGATTTCGTAGCTCGATGAAAAATAACATAGAGCTACGAAGAAAAAAAAATTGGTTTTTTGGCTAATTGTTTGATTTCGTAGCCCGACGAAAAATAACATAGAGCTACGAAGAAAAAAAAATTGGGTTTTTGGCTAATTGTTTGATTTCGTAGCCCGATGAAAAATAACATAGAGCTACGAAGAAAAAAAAATTGGGTTTTTGGCTAATTGTTTGATTTCTTAGCTCGATGAAAAATAACATAGAGCTACGAAGAAAAAAAAAATTGGGTTTTTGGCTAATTGTTTGATTTCGTAGCTCGATGAAAAATAACATAGAGCTACGAAGAAAAAAAAAATTGGGTTTTTGGCTAATTGTTTGATTTCGTAGCTCGATGAAAAATAACATAGAGCTACGAAGAAAAAAAAATTGGGTTTTTGGCTAATTGTTTGATTTCGTAGCTCGATGAAAAATAACATAGAGCTACGAAGAAAAAAAAATTGGGTTTTTGGCTAATTGTTTGATTTCGTAGCTCGATGAAAAATAACATAGAGCTACGAAGAAAAAAAAATTGTGTTTTTGGCTAATTGTTTGATTTCGTAGCTCGATGAAAAATAACATAGAGCTACGAAGAAAAAAAAATTGTGTTTTTGGCTAATTGTTTGATTTCGTAGCTCGATGAAAAATAACATAGAGCTACGAAGAAAAAAAAATTGGGTTTTTGGCTAATTGCTTGATTTCGTAGCTCGATGAAAAATAACATAGAGCTACGAAGAAAAAAAAATTGGGTTTTTGGCTAATTGTTTGATTTCGTAGCCCGATGAAAAATAACATAGAGCTACGAAGAAAAAAAAATTGGGTTTTTGGCTAATTGCTTGATTTCGTAGCTCGATGAAAAATAACATAGAGCTACGAAGAAAAAAAAATTGGGTTTTTGGCTAATTGTTTGATTTCGTAGCCCGATGAAAAATAACATAGAGCTACGAAGAAAAAAAAATTGGGTTTTTGGCTAATTGTTTCATTTCGTAGCTCGATGAAAAATAACATAGAGCTACGAAGAAAAAAAAATTGGGTTTTTGGCTAATTGTTTGATTTCGTAGCTCGATGAAAAATAACATAGAGCTACGAAGAAAAAAAAATTGGGTTTTTGGCTAATTGTTTGATTTCGTAGCCCGATGAAAAATAACATAGAGCTACGAAGAAAAAAAAATTGGGTTTTTGGCTAATTGTTTGATTTCGTAGCTCGATGAAAAATAACATAGAGCTACGAAGAAAAAAAAATTGGGATTTTGGCTAATTGTTTGATTTCGTAGCTCGATGAAAAATAACAAAGAGCTACGAAGAAAAAAAAATTGGGTTTTTGGCTAATTGTTTGATTTCGTAGCTCGATGAAAAATAACATAGAGCTACGAAGAAAAAAAAATTGGTTTTTTGGCTAATTGTTTGATTTCGTAGCCCGACGAAAAATAACATAGAGCTACGAAGAAAAAAAAATTGGGTTTTTGGCTAATTGTTTGATTTCGTAGCCCGATGAAAAATAACATAGAGCTACGAAGAAAAAAAAATTGGGTTTTTGGCTAATTGTTTGATTTCTTAGCTCGATGAAAAATAACATAGAGCTACGAAGAAAAAAAAAATTGGGTTTTTGGCTAATTGTTTGATTTCGTAGCTCGATGAAAAATAACATAGAGCTACGAAGAAAAAAAAAATTGGGTTTTTGGCTAATTGTTTGATTTCGTAGCTCGATGAAAAATAACATAGAGCTACGAAGAAAAAAAAATTGGGTTTTTGGCTAATTGTTTGATTTCGTAGCTCGATGAAAAATAACATAGAGCTACGAAGAAAAAAAAAATTGGGTTTTTGGCTAATTGTTTGATTTCGTAGCTCGATGAAAAATAACATAGAGCTACGAAGAAAAAAAAATTGGGTTTTTGGCTAATTGTTTGATTTCGTAGCCCGATGAAAAATAACATAGAGCTACGAAGAAAAAAAAATTGGGTTTTTGGCTAATTGTTTGATTTCGTAGCTCGATGAAAAATAACATAGAGCTACGAAGAAAAAAAAAATTGGGTTTTTGGCTAATTGTTTGATTTCGTAGCTCGATGAAAAATAACATAGAGCTACGAAGAAAAAAAAAATTTGGTTTTTGGCTAATTGTTTGATTTCGTAGCCCGATGAAAAATAACATAGAGCTACGAAGAAAAAAAAATTGGGTTTTTGGCTAATTGTTTGATTTCGTAGCTCGATGAAAAATAACATAGAGCTACGAAGAAAAAAAAAATTGGGTTTTTGGCTAATTGTTTGATTTCGTAGCTCGATGAAAAATAACAAAGAGCTACGAAGAAAAAAAAATTGGGTTTTTGGCTAATTGTTTGATTTCGTAGCTCGATGAAAAATAACATAGAGCTACGAAGAAAAAAAAATTGGGTTTTTGGCTAATTGTTTGATTTCGTAGCTCGATGAAAAATAACATAGAGCTACGAAGAAAAAAAAATTGTGTTTTTGGCTAATTGTTTGATTTCGTAGCTCGATGAAAAATAACATAGAGCTACGAAGAAAAAAAAATTGGGTTTTTGGCTAATTGCTTGATTTCGTAGCTCGATGAAAAATAACATAGAGCTACGAAGAAAAAAAAATTGGGTTTTTGGCTAATGTTTGATTTCGTAGCCCGATGAAAAATAACATAGAGCTACGAAGAAAAAAAAATTGGGTTTTTGGCTAATTGCTTGATTTCGTAGCTCGATGAAAAATAACATAGAGCTACGAAGAAAAAAAAATTGGGTTTTTGGCTAATTGTTTGATTTCGTAGCCCGATGAAAAATAACATAGAGCTACGAAGAAAAAAAAATTGGGTTTTTGGCTAATTGTTTCATTTCGTAGCTCGATGAAAAATAACATAGAGCTACGAAGAAAAAAAAATTGGGTTTTTGGCTAATTGTTTGATTTCGTAGCTCGATGAAAAATAACATAGAGCTACGAAGAAAAAAAAATTGGGTTTTTGGCTAATTGTTTGATTTCGTAGCCCGATGAAAAATAACATAGAGCTACGAAGAAAAAAAAATTGGGTTTTTGGCTAATTGTTTGATTTCGTAGCTCGATGAAAAATAACATAGAGCTACGAAGAAAAAAAAATTGGGATTTTGGCTAATTGTTTGATTTCGTAGCTCGATGAAAAATAACAAAGAGCTACGAAGAAAAAAAAATTGGGTTTTTGGCTAATTGTTTGATTTCGTAGCTCGATGAAAAATAACATAGAGCTACGAAGAAAAAAAAATTGGTTTTTTGGCTAATTGTTTGATTTCGTAGCCCGATGAAAAATAACATAGAGCTACGAAGAAAAAAAAATTGGGTTTTTGGCTAATTGTTTGATTTCGTAGCCCGATGAAAAATAACATAGAGCTACGAAGAAAAAAAAATTGGGTTTTTGGCTAATTGTTTGATTTCTTAGCTCGATGAAAAATAACATAGAGCTACGAAGAAAAAAAAATTGGGTTTTTGGCTAATTGTTTGATTTCTTAGCTCGATGAAAAATAACATAGAGCTACGAAGAAAAAAAAAATTGGGTTTTTGGCTAATTGTTTGATTTCGTAGCTCGATGAAAAATAACATAGAGCTACGAAGAAAAAAAAATTGGGTTTTTGGCTAATTGTTTGATTTCGTAGCCCGATGAAAAATAACATAGAGCTACGAAGAAAAAAAAATTGGGTTTTTGGCTAATTGTTTGATTTCTTAGCTCGATGAAAAATAACATAGAGCTACGAAGAAAAAAAAATTGGGTTTTTGGCTAATTGTTTGATTTCTTAGCTCGATGAAAAATAACATAGAGCTACGAAGAAAAAAAAATTGGGTTTTTGGCTAATTGTTTGATTTCGTAGCTCGATGAAAAATAACATAGAGCTACGAAGAAAAAAAAATTGGGTTTTTGGCTAATTGTTTGATTTCGTAGCCCGATGAAAAATAACATAGAGCTACGAAGAAAAAAAAATTGGGTTTTTGGCTAATTGTTTGATTTCGTAGCTCGATGAAAAATAACATAGAGCTACGAAGAAAAAAAAATTGGGATTTTGGCTAATTGTTTGATTTCGTAGCTCGATGAAAAATAACAAAGAGCTACGAAGAAAAAAAAATTGGGTTTTTGGCTAATTGTTTGATTTCGTAGCTCGATGAAAAATAACATAGAGCTACGAAGAAAAAAAAATTGGTTTTTTGGCTAATTGTTTGATTTCGTAGCCCGACGAAAAATAACATAGAGCTACGAAGAAAAAAAAATTGGGTTTTTGGCTAATTGTTTGATTTCGTAGCCCGATGAAAAATAACATAGAGCTACGAAGAAAAAAAAATTGGGTTTTTGGCTAATTGTTTGATTTCTTAGCTCGATGAAAAATAACATAGAGCTACGAAGAAAAAAAAAATTGGGTTTTTGGCTAATTGTTTGATTTCGTAGCTCGATGAAAAATAACATAGAGCTACGAAGAAAAAAAAAATTGGGTTTTTGGCTAATTGTTTGATTTCGTAGCTCGATGAAAAATAACATAGAGCTACGAAGAAAAAAAAATTGGGTTTTTGGCTAATTGTTTGATTTCGTAGCTCGATGAAAAATAACATAGAGCTACGAAGAAAAAAAAATTGGGTTTTTGGCTAATTGTTTGATTTCGTAGCTCGATGAAAAATAACATAGAGCTACGAAGAAAAAAAAATTGTGTTTTTGGCTAATTGTTTGATTTCGTAGCTCGATGAAAAATAACATAGAGCTACGAAGAAAAAAAAATTGTGTTTTTGGCTAATTGTTTGATTTCGTAGCTCGATGAAAAATAACATAGAGCTACGAAGAAAAAAAAATTGGGTTTTTGGCTAATTGCTTGATTTCGTAGCTCGATGAAAAATAACATAGAGCTACGAAGAAAAAAAAATTGGGTTTTTGGCTAATTGTTTGATTTCGTAGCCCGATGAAAAATAACATAGAGCTACGAAGAAAAAAAAATTGGGTTTTTGGCTAATTGCTTGATTTCGTAGCTCGATGAAAAATAACATAGAGCTACGAAGAAAAAAAAATTGGGTTTTTGGCTAATTGTTTGATTTCGTAGCCCGATGAAAAATAACATAGAGCTACGAAGAAAAAAAAATTGGGTTTTTGGCTAATTGTTTCATTTCGTAGCTCGATGAAAAATAACATAGAGCTACGAAGAAAAAAAAATTGGGTTTTTGGCTAATTGTTTGATTTCGTAGCTCGATGAAAAATAACATAGAGCTACGAAGAAAAAAAAATTGGGTTTTTGGCTAATTGTTTGATTTCGTAGCCCGATGAAAAATAACATAGAGCTACGAAGAAAAAAAAATTGGGTTTTTGGCTAATTGTTTGATTTCGTAGCTCGATGAAAAATAACATAGAGCTACGAAGAAAAAAAAATTGGGATTTTGGCTAATTGTTTGATTTCGTAGCTCGATGAAAAATAACAAAGAGCTACGAAGAAAAAAAAATTGGGTTTTTGGCTAATTGTTTGATTTCGTAGCTCGATGAAAAATAACATAGAGCTACGAAGAAAAAAAAATTGGTTTTTTGGCTAATTGTTTGATTTCGTAGCCCGACGAAAAATAACATAGAGCTACGAAGAAAAAAAAATTGGGTTTTTGGCTAATTGTTTGATTTCGTAGCCCGATGAAAAATAACATAGAGCTACGAAGAAAAAAAAATTGGGTTTTTGGCTAATTGTTTGATTTCTTAGCTCGATGAAAAATAACATAGAGCTACGAAGAAAAAAAAAATTGGGTTTTTGGCTAATTGTTTGATTTCGTAGCTCGATGAAAAATAACATAGAGCTACGAAGAAAAAAAAAATTGGGTTTTTGGCTAATTGTTTGATTTCGTAGCTCGATGAAAAATAACATAGAGCTACGAAGAAAAAAAAATTGGGTTTTTGGCTAATTGTTTGATTTCGTAGCTCGATGAAAAATAACATAGAGCTACGAAGAAAAAAAAAATTGGGTTTTTGGCTAATTGTTTGATTTCGTAGCTCGATGAAAAATAACATAGAGCTACGAAGAAAAAAAAATTGGGTTTTTGGCTAATTGTTTGATTTCGTAGCCCGATGAAAAATAACATAGAGCTACGAAGAAAAAAAAATTGGGTTTTTGGCTAATTGTTTGATTTCGTAGCTCGATGAAAAATAACATAGAGCTACGAAGAAAAAAAAAATTGGGTTTTTGGCTAATTGTTTGATTTCGTAGCTCGATGAAAAATAACATAGAGCTACGAAGAAAAAAAAAATTTGGTTTTTGGCTAATTGTTTGATTTCGTAGCCCGATGAAAAATAACATAGAGCTACGAAGAAAAAAAAATTGGGTTTTTGGCTAATTGTTTGATTTCGTAGCTCGATGAAAAATAACATAGAGCTACGAAGAAAAAAAAAATTGGGTTTTTGGCTAATTGTTTGATTTCGTAGCTCGATGAAAAATAACAAAGAGCTACGAAGAAAAAAAAATTGGGTTTTTGGCTAATTGTTTGATTTCGTAGCTCGATGAAAAATAACATAGAGCTACGAAGAAAAAAAAATTGGGTTTTTGGCTAATTGTTTGATTTCGTAGCTCGATGAAAAATAACATAGAGCTACGAAGAAAAAAAAATTGTGTTTTTGGCTAATTGTTTGATTTCGTAGCTCGATGAAAAATAACATAGAGCTACGAAGAAAAAAAAATTGGGTTTTTGGCTAATTGCTTGATTTCGTAGCTCGATGAAAAATAACATAGAGCTACGAAGAAAAAAAAATTGGGTTTTTGGCTAATGTTTGATTTCGTAGCCCGATGAAAAATAACATAGAGCTACGAAGAAAAAAAAATTGGGTTTTTGGCTAATTGCTTGATTTCGTAGCTCGATGAAAAATAACATAGAGCTACGAAGAAAAAAAAATTGGGTTTTTGGCTAATTGTTTGATTTCGTAGCCCGATGAAAAATAACATAGAGCTACGAAGAAAAAAAAATTGGGTTTTTGGCTAATTGTTTCATTTCGTAGCTCGATGAAAAATAACATAGAGCTACGAAGAAAAAAAAATTGGGTTTTTGGCTAATTGTTTGATTTCGTAGCTCGATGAAAAATAACATAGAGCTACGAAGAAAAAAAAATTGGGTTTTTGGCTAATTGTTTGATTTCGTAGCCCGATGAAAAATAACATAGAGCTACGAAGAAAAAAAAATTGGGTTTTTGGCTAATTGTTTGATTTCGTAGCTCGATGAAAAATAACATAGAGCTACGAAGAAAAAAAAATTGGGATTTTGGCTAATTGTTTGATTTCGTAGCTCGATGAAAAATAACAAAGAGCTACGAAGAAAAAAAAATTGGGTTTTTGGCTAATTGTTTGATTTCGTAGCTCGATGAAAAATAACATAGAGCTACGAAGAAAAAAAAATTGGTTTTTTGGCTAATTGTTTGATTTCGTAGCCCGATGAAAAATAACATAGAGCTACGAAGAAAAAAAAATTGGGTTTTTGGCTAATTGTTTGATTTCGTAGCCCGATGAAAAATAACATAGAGCTACGAAGAAAAAAAAATTGGGTTTTTGGCTAATTGTTTGATTTCTTAGCTCGATGAAAAATAACATAGAGCTACGAAGAAAAAAAAATTGGGTTTTTGGCTAATTGTTTGATTTCTTAGCTCGATGAAAAATAACATAGAGCTACGAAGAAAAAAAAAATTGGGTTTTTGGCTAATTGTTTGATTTCGTAGCTCGATGAAAAATAACATAGAGCTACGAAGAAAAAAAAAATTGGGTTTTTGGCTAATTGTTTGATTTCGTAGCTCGATGAAAAATAACATAGAGTTACGAAGAAAAAAAAATTGGGTTTTTGGCTAATTGTTTGATTTCGTAGCTCGATGAAAAATAACATAGAGCTACGAAGAAAAAAAAAATTGGGTTTTTGGCTAATTGTTTGATTTCGTAGCTCGATGAAAAATAACATAGAGCTACGAAGAAAAAAAAATTGGGTTTTTGGCTAATTGTTTGATTTCGTAGCCCGATGAAAAATAACATAGAGCTACGAAGAAAAAAAAATTGGGTTTTTGGCTAATTGTTTGATTTCGTAGCTCGATGAAAAATAACATAGAGCTACGAAGAAAAAAAAATTGGGTTTTTGGCTAATTGTTTGATTTCGTAGCTCGATGAAAAATCACATAGAGCTACGAAGAAAAAAAAAATTGGGTTTTTGGCTAATTGTTTGATTTCGTAGCTCGATGAAAAATAACATAGAGCTACGAAGAAAAATAAAAATTGGGTTTTTGGCTAATTGTTTGATTTCGTAGCTCGATGAAAAATAACATAGAGCTACGAAGAAAAAAAAATTGGGTTTTTGGCTAATTGTTTGATTTCGTAGCCCGATGAAAAATAACATAGAGCTACGAAGAAAAAAAAATTGGGTTTTTGGCTAATTGTTTGATTTCGTAGCCCGATGAAAAATAACATAGAGCTACGAAGAAAAAAAAATTGGGTTTTTGGCTAATTGTTTGATTTCGTAGCTCGATGAAAAATAACATAGAGCTATGAAGAAAAAAAAAAATTGGGTTTTTGGCTAATTGTTTGATTTCGTAGCTCGATGAAAAATAACATAGAGCTACGAAGAAAAAAAAATTGGGTTTTTGGCTAATTGTTTGATTTCGTAGCTCGATGAAAAATAACATAGAGCTACGAAGAAAAAAAAAATTGGGTTTTTGGCTAATTGTTTGATTTCGTAGCTCGATGAAAAATAACATAGAGCTACGAAGAAAAAAAAATTGGGTTTTTGGCTAATTGTTTGATTTCGTAGCCCGATGAAAAATAACATAGAGCTACGAAGAAAAAAAAATTGGGTTTTTGGCTAATTGTTTGATTTCGTAGCTCGATGAAAAATAACATAGAGCTACGAAGAAAAAAAAAATTGGGTTTTTGGCTAATTGTTTGATTTCGTAGCTCGATGAAAAATAACATAGAGCTACGAAGAAAAAAAAAATTTGGTTTTTGGCTAATTGTTTGATTTCGTAGCTCGATGAAAAATAACATAGAGCTACGAAGAAAAAAAAAATTGGGTTTTTGGCTAATTGCTTGATTTCGTAGCTCGATGAAAAATAACATAGAGCTACGAAGAAAAAAAAATCGGGTTTTTGGCTAATTGTTTGATTTCGTAGCCCGATGAAAAATAACATAGAGCTACGAAGAAAAAAAAATTGGGTTTTTGGCTAATTGTTTGATTTCGTAGCCCGATGAAAAATAACATAGAGCTACGAAGAAAAAAAAATTGGGTTTTTGGCTAATTGTTTGATTTCGTAGCCCGATGAAAAATAACATAGAGCTACGAAGAAAAAAAAATTGGGTTTTTGGCTAATTGTTTGATTTCTTAGCTCGATGAAAAATAACATAGAGCTACGAAGAAAAAAAAAATTGGGTTTTTGGCTAATTGTTTGATTTCGTAGCTCGATGAAAAATAACATAGAGCTACGAAGAAAAAAAAAATTGGGTTTTTGGCTAATTGTTTGATTTCGTAGCTCGATGAAAAATAACATAGAGCTACGAAGAAAAAAAAATTGGGTTTTTGGCTAATTGTTTGATTTCGTAGCTCGATGAAAAATAACATAGAGCTACGAAGAAAAAAAAATTGGGTTTTTGGCTAATTGTTTGATTTCGAAGCCCCATGAAAAATAACATAGAGCTACGAAGAAAAAAAAATTGGGTTTATGGCTAATTGTTTGATTTCGTAGCTCGATGAAAAATAACATAGAGCTACGAAGAAAAAAAAAATTGGGTTTTTGGCTAATTGCTTGATTTTGTAGCTCGATGAAAAATAACATAGAGCTACGAAGAAAAAAAAAATTGGGTTTTTGGCTAATTGTTTGATTTCGTAGCTCGATGAAAAATAACATAGAGCTACGAAGAAAAAAAAATTGGGTTTTTGGCTAATTGTTTGATTTCGTAGCCCGATGAAAAATAACATAGAGCTACGAAGAAAAAAAAATTGGGTTTTTGGCTAATTGTTTGATTTCGTAGCTCGATGAAAAATAACATAGAGCTACGAAGAAAAAAAAATTGGGTTTTTGGCTAATTGTTTGATTTCGTAGCTCGATGAAAAATCACATAGAGCTACGAAGAAAAAAAAAATTGGGTTTTTGGCTAATTGTTTGATTTCGTAGCTCGATGAAAAATAACATAGAGCTACGAAGAAAAAAAAATTGGGTTTTTGGCTAATTGTTTGATTTCGTAGCCCGATGAAAAATAACATAGAGCTACGAAGAAAAAAAAATTGGGTTTTTGGCTAATTGTTTGATTTCGTAGCCCGATGAAAAATAACATAGAGCTACGAAGAAAAAAAAATTGGGTTTTTGGCTAATTGTTTGATTTCGTAGCTCGATGAAAAATAACATAGAGCTACGAAGAAAAAAAAATTGGGTTTTTGGCTAATTGTTTGATTTCGTAGCTCGATGAAAAATAACAAAGAGCTATGAAGAAAAAAAAAATTGGGTTTTTGGCTAATTGTTTGATTTCGTAGCTCGATGAAAAATAACATAGAGCTACGAAGAAAAAAAAATTGGGTTTTTGGCTAATTGTTTGATTTCGTAGCTCGATGAAAAATAACATAGAGCTACGAAGAAAAAAAAAATTGGGTTTTTGGCTAATTGTTTGATTTCGTAGCCCGATGAAAAATAACATAGAGCTACGAAGAAAAAAAAATTGGGTTTTTGGCTAATTGTTTGATTTCGTAGCTCGATGAAAAATAACATAGAGCTACGAAGAAAAAAAAATTTGGTTTTTGGCTAATTGTTTGATTTCGTAGCTCGATGAAAAATAACATAGAGCTACGAAGAAAAAAAAATTGGGTTTTTGGCTAATTGTTTGATTTCGTAGCTCGATGAAAAATAACATAGAGCTACGAAGAAAAAAAAATTGGGTTTTTGGCTAATTGTTTGATTTCGTAGCCCGATGAAAAATAACATAGAGCTACGAAGAAAAAAAAATTGGGTTTTTGGCTAATTGTTTGATTTCGTAGCTCGATGAAAAATAACATAGAGCTACGAAGAAAAAAAAATTGGGTTTTTGGCTAATTGTTTGATTTCATAGCTCGATGAAAAATCACATAGAGCTACGAAGAAAAAAAAAATTGGGTTTTTGGCTAATTGTTTGATTTCGTAGCTCGATGAAAAATAACATAGAGCTACGAAGAAAAAAAAAATTGGGTTTTTGGCTAATTGTTTGATTTCGTAGCTCGATGAAAAATAACATAGAGCTACGAAGAAAAAAAAATTGGGTTTTTGGCTAATTGTTTGATTTCGTAGCCCGATGAAAAATAACATAGAGCTACGAAGAAAAAAAAATTGGGTTTTTGGCTAATTGTTTGATTTCGTAGCCCGATGAAAAATAACATAGAGCTACGAAGAAAAAAAAATTGGGTTTTTGGCTAATTGTTTGATTTCGTAGCTCGATGAAAAATAACATAGAGCTACGAAGAAAAAAAAAATTGGGTTTTTGGCTAATTGTTTGATTTCGTAGCCCGATGAAAAATAACATAGAGCTACGAAGAAAAAAAAATTGGGTTTTTGGCTAATTGTTTGATTTCGTAGCTCGATGAAAAATAACATAGAGCTACGAAGAAAAAAAAATTGGGTTTTTGGCTAATTGTTTGATTTCGTAGCTCGATGAAAAATAACATAGAGCTACGAAGAAAAAAAAATTGTGTTTTTGGCTAATTGTTTGATTTCGTAGCTCGATGAAAAATAACATAGAGCTACGAAGAAAAAAAAATTGGGTTTTTGGCTAATTGTTTGATTTCTTAGCTCGATGAAAAATAACATAGAGCTACGAAGAAAAAAAAATTGGGTTTTTGGCTAATTGTTTGATTTCGTAGCTCGATGAAAAATAACATAGAGCTACGAAGAAAAAAAAAATTGGGTTTTTGGCTAATTGTTTGATTTCGTAGCTCGATGAAAAATAACATAGAGCTACGAAGAAAAAAAAAATTGGGTTTTTGGCTAATTGTTTGATTTCGTAGCTCGATGAAAAATAACATAGAGCTACGAAGAAAAAAAAATTGGGTTTTTGGCTAATTGTTTGATTTCGAAGCCCGATGAAAAATAACATAGAGCTACGAAGAAAAAAAAATTGGGTTTATGGCTAATTGTTTGATTTCGTAGCTCGATGAAAAATAACATAGAGCTACGAAGAAAAAAAAAATTGGGTTTTTGGCTAATTGCTTGATTTTGTAGCTCGATGAAAAATAACATAGAGCTACGAAGAAAAAAAAAATTGGGTTTTTGGCTAATTGTTTGATTTCGTAGCTCGATGAAAAATAACATAGAGCTACGAAGAAAAAAAAATTGGGTTTTTGGCTAATTGTTTGATTTCGTAGCCCGATGAAAAATAACATAGAGCTACGAAGAAAAAAAAATTGGGTTTTTGGCTAATTGTTTGATTTCGTAGCTCGATGAAAAATAACATAGAGCTACGAAGAAAAAAAAATTGGGTTTTTGGCTAATTGTTTGATTTCGTAGCTCGATGAAAAATCACATAGAGCTACGAAGAAAAAAAAAATTGGGTTTTTGGCTAATTGTTTGATTTCGTAGCTCGATGAAAAATAACATAGAGCTACGAAGAAAAATAAAAATTGGGTTTTTGGCTAATTGTTTGATTTCGTAGCTCGATGAAAAATAACATAGAGCTACGAAGAAAAAAAAATTGGGTTTTTGGCTAATTGTTTGATTTCGTAGCCCGATGAAAAATAACATAGAGCTACGAAGAAAAAAAAATTGGGTTTTTGGCTAATTGTTTGATTTCGTAGCCCGATGAAAAATAACATAGAGCTACGAAGAAAAAAAAATTGGGTTTTTGGCTAATTGTTTGATTTCGTAGCTCGATGAAAAATAACATAGAGCTACGAAGAAAAAAAAATTGGGTTTTTGGCTAATTGTTTGATTTCGTAGCTCGATGAAAAATAACATAGAGCTATGAAGAAAAAAAAAATTGGGTTTTTGGCTAATTGTTTGATTTCGTATCTCGATGAAAAATAACATAGAGCTACGAAGAAAAAAAAATTGGGTTTTTGGCTAATTGTTTGATTTCGTAGCTCGATGAAAAATAACATAGAGCTACGAAGAAAAAAAAAATTGGGTTTTTGGCTAATTGTTTGATTTCGTAGCCCGATGAAAAATAACATAGAGCTACGAAGAAAAAAAAATTGGGTTTTTGGCTAATTGTTTGATTTCGTAGCTCGATGAAAAATAACATAGAGCTACGAAGAAAAAAAAATTGTGTTTTTGGCTAATTGTTTGATTTCGTAGCTCGATGAAAAATAACATAGAGCTACGAAGAAAAAAAAATTTGGTTTTTGGCTAATTGTTTGATTTCGTAGCTCGATGAAAAATAACATAGAGCTACGAAGAAAAAAAAATTGGGTTTTTGGCTAATTGTTTGATTTCGTAGCTCGATGAAAAATAACATAGAGCTACGAAGAAAAAAAAATTGGGTTTTTGGCTAATTGTTTGATTTCGTAGCCCGATGAAAAATAACATAGAGCTACGAAGAAAAAAAAATTGGGTTTTTGGCTAATTGTTTGATTTCGTAGCTCGATGAAAAATAACATAGAGCTACGAAGAAAAAAAAATTGGGTTTTTGGCTAATTGTTTGATTTCATAGCTCGATGAAAAATCACATAGAGCTACGAAGAAAAAAAAAATTGGGTTTTTGGCTAATTGTTTGATTTCGTAGCTCGATGAAAAATAACATAGAGCTACGAAGAAAAAAAAAATTGGGTTTTTGGCTAATTGTTTGATTTCGTAGCTCGATGAAAAATAACATAGAGCTACGAAGAAAAAAAAATTGGGTTTTTGGCTAATTGTTTGATTTCGTAGCCCGATGAAAAATAACATAGAGCTACGAAGAAAAAAAAATTGGGTTTTTGGCTAATTGTTTGATTTCGTAGCCCGATGAAAAATAACATAGAGCTACGAAGAAAAAAAAATTGGGTTTTTGGCTAATTGTTTGATTTCGTAGCCCGATGAAAAATAACATAGAGCTACGAAGAAAAAAAAATTGGGTTTTTGGCTAATTGTTTGATTTCGTAGCTCGATGAAAAATAACATAGAGCTACGAAGAAAAAAAAATTGGGTTTTTGGCTAATTGTTTGATTTCGTAGCTCGATGAAAAATAACATAGAGCTACGAAGAAAAAAAAATTGTGTTTTTGGCTAATTGTTTGATTTCGTAGCTCGATGAAAAATAACATAGAGCTACGAAGAAAAAAAAATTGGGTTTTTGGCTAATTGTTTGATTTCGTAGCTCGATGAAAAATAACATAGAGCTACGAAGAAAAAAAAATTTGGTTTTTGGCTAATTGTTTGATTTCGTAGCTCGATGAAAAATAACATAGAGCTACGAAGAAAAAAAAATTGGGTTTTTGGCTAATTGTTTGATTTCGTAGCTCGATGAAAAATAACATAGAGCTACGAAGAAAAAAAAATTGGGTTTTTGGCTAATTGTTTGATTTCGTAGCTCGATGAAAAATAACATAGAGCTACGAAGAAAAAAAAAATTGGGTTTTTGGCTAATTGTCTAAAAAAAAATAGTTTGAGATTTTTTGATGAAAAAATTTTTGAAAAAAAAATTAGGTCTTAATTCCATAATGGTTGTGAAATATCACCGGTTACAATATTTTCAGATACTCGTACTTTCATAGAAAAAATTTAAGTATTACGTCCTAAAATAAAAAAAATTTTGGCATTTTTTGTATTTTTTGGCAACAAAAATTTAGAGAAAAAAATTTTGGAAAAATTAGGTATCAGGTCCAAAAAAATGCTATAAACGATATTTCTAGAACTAGTACTTCTGCAGAAATAAATTAGGTACTACGTCAAAAAAGAAAAAAAAAATTAGTGTTTATTGTATATTTTGTGAAAAAAATGTTGGGAATAAAATTTTCAAAAAATTAAGTATCAGATTCGAGACATCGAATAAAAATCGTACTTTCAAATATAAGTACTTTCGTGGAAATAAATGAGGTATTACATCCAAATTAAAAAAAAAAAAAAGTATTTTGAGATTTTTTGATAAAAAATGTTTGAAAAAAAAATTAAGTCTTAATTCCATAATGGTTGTAAAATTTCACCGGTTACATACACACACACACACACACACACACACACACACACATACATACTTTTTTTAAAAACCGGTTTTTTAGCTTCCTGGGGTCTCAAAACGTGCTTATATGCCAAAAAATCAAAAATCGAAATTTCACCTATCACAATGGTTCCTCTTTGAGGAACCAAAATTACTATGTAATTAAAAATAAATTAATATTTTTTATGCTAATTAATTCATTATCATTTATTAGCAATTAAATATAAACGATGATTTAAGTTTTTTTTAATCTTAATTGCATTATCTCTACGTGCCAAATATAACATGTGAGAGATAAAAATTGTACTACAAAAAATGAAGGAAATTTTTATTTTTTTATTTAGCTTAGTTACATCAGACATTAATATCTACACAATTTAAGCAATATAGAAATCTTGAAATAATAATAAAAACTGTAAATTATGGAGTTAGTGTTAAATGTAATTAATCATATTTTAATTATTGGGGTTACATTTTATGTTTGTTGGCTTGGTAGAAATCTTGGTAGACCTGTTGATTGGCATTTAGTGTTGTGTACGATTGGGGTAAGTAAATTTTAAATTGCTTTTAGATTTTTTACTAATTTATTTTCTTTCTCTTTTCAGTATGTCCTCTTAATGTCTGAAGCCATTGTATCATTGTCAGATGTAAATATTTGGAGCAAAAGTTTAAGTCACCAGAATAGAAAACACGTCCATTGGATCCTTCAATCTCTTGGCACTCTTCTTATACTCATAGGTGTTTATTTGATTTACAGAGTGAAATTGAAACACTTTAAAACAATTCATGCATTAATTGGTATCATATCAGTTGGTGGATTACTCCTTCCTGTATTTACTGGAATTTTAGCATTTTTTGCTAGAAATTTGTTCGAGTTTATACCACCAGTTTTGAAGAAATTTTTTCATAATTTTCTTGGGATAACTTGTTTTGTACTTGGTATGGTTGCTCAAGGATTTGGTTATTACAAAAATTATATGTTAAGAACAAGGAGTACAAGAGAAGCCATGTTCATTGTTGCAATTTCGACTGGGGTTATTTCATTTTTATCGTTAATTAGTGCTTTTAAGTCACTTTCTGAACAATTTAGAACTTTAATTAAATGATAAAGGATCAAAGATACAAAATAAATTTATAATAGAAATATTATCTTATATCTAGAAAAAAGGATTCTAAAATCTTTAGCTCTTATGCTCTTACAGGACAAAGTTTGGATCCATAAGTGTCAAAATTGCAATTACTGCCACCATATTAGAAATTTAATTAATCAATTCTTGTTTTATTTTTTTTAATGGCCAGAACTGGGCATAATTGTTAAATGAATCATATTAAATTAAATTGTCCTATCTTGAAATGTGTATGTTTTAAATTACATCCTTTTTTTTATTAAGACGTATCAAGCGGCAATATTATATAATTTTTAAATTCATTTAAAAATTATTTTTCAAAAAATATGCGGTTGTTAATGTAGGTACAGAAGGTACCTGCAGCGTTTCGATTAGCACCAACACATAGATCTCCTCAGTGTGGCTGTGAATATTCAACCAAAAACTGCGATATTCAACCAAAACTGGTTTAATTTTCAACCAAAAGCTAAAATACAAAATAAAAACGATGTTACTATAATACAAGGTAAAAAATGATCAGGGCATCCATTAAAAGTGAATTAATTTTATAATTTAATTTTTAATTAGTTATTTTTTATGTACTACTTCATTTGGCTCTGAAGCTGAGGAATGACTAATGAAAAAGGTACATAGAATAATAAAGTGAAGAATTCTTAAGTATGCTTTAAATTCTTTATTAATAAAACCTATATTTATTGCTTTTTAATTATTTACATAATGTTTTAGACATTAAGTTTTTAATAAAAATTTAACTGACAAGGGGAGTTCAATACATTTGGATTAATACAAATTACACCAAATGGTTATGGATGAGTTTATTGTGTTGAAAAAACATGTCGACTACCCTCCGTTCATTCCAATGGGCCTTCTAGGCCTTGAAACGCAGGGCTCAATGTTATGGAATATAATAGGGTTTTTTGGTCATTTTCAATGAAACGCTAAAACCTCACAAGTTAACCATAACTATTCTGGTTTGTCTCATTTTTTGGTTTAAGTATAACCTTTTAAACGCCGTAAACCGCAATTTTTTATCATTAATTATCTCATCACTATAGCCAATTAACCGAAAACGCCTTTTAACCAAAACTGACCAAGTTTCTATCTGCTGCAAAATTTGTAATTTTTGATGAAAATGGGTTTTATAAGTCTGAAAATATTTCCACAACCTTCAAATTTCCAAAAATTCTTTACTCTACCTTTTTCAATTATTTGTTAAGGAGTCCCAATTTTATAATATTTTAAAAAAGCTCATTTTTAATGTTAACTTTGAAGAGCCATTTCTTAAAAACGACTCAAGAAAATGAGACGAGTAATGAGTTTTTGGAAACTTGAACCTTGTAGAAATTTTTTGAGATATATAAACCCTTTTTTGTCAGAAATTACGAATTTGGTAGCAATTTAAAAATTGGCCATTTTTAGCCGAAAATGGCCATTTCGTTAATTGGCAACATTGATGAGAAAATTATTGATAAAAAATTGCGGTTTACGGCGTTTGGAAGGTGACACTTACACCAAAAAAGTGAGACCAACCAGAAGTGTTTTGGTTAATTTGTAAGGTTTAAGTGTTTCATTGAAAATTACCAAAAAACCCTATTCCATAACATTGAGCCCTAGGCATAGAAGATAAAAAGTACAATAGCTGATACGCAAAACTATGGCCTATATCACTCGCAGACTTTTTTTCTTTATTTTGACACCGGTTTTATGTAATTTCACACTCACATACACAGACACAAATAAATTTTCAAATATTTATATTAGTAAGATAAGATATATAGAACATATTTTTGTTAATTTTTTCACAAAAAATCCCACTTGCGGCAAACGATTGTTTTTTAATGTTGAAACGATTGCAAATGAATTAAAATTGAATTATTCAGTCTTATAAAGTTTTGAATACAAAAAAATAATTCTAAAAAAATTTTTTTAAAATTATTTTTACGTTTCAAGCCATTTGCAATCATTTAAATTAAAAAATTCCGCTTGCCGCAAGCGGATTTTTTTTTCAGTGTACCTATTTAAAGGATGCCTGTATAATTTAATATTAACATTAATTAACATTTTATAATTTGAGATCATTCTTTAAAAAATAGATTCCATTGATGGTTCCATGTTCCATGTTTCAATCTGAAAAAAATTATCATTTTAATTGTAAACTTTTTGCAGGTTATGTATTGTTTACCTTTGGATCAATAAACGTTTGGTATGATATTGTTGGATTCCTTAACTCTACTGACCACACAGCATTTATGGTATTGTGAGTATAGCTATTAATTAATCCATCGCCTTTCCTTTTTAAATCCAACATATTACTGTTAAAAAAAAATTAAATTAATTTAATAAAAATTAAATAATTTTGTTTTATTTTATTTTACCATAAATATCCTTCAAGATTATCGAAATTCAACGCTTCATTTTTACCATTTTTATTAATTGAGATGTTATTATTAAAAGAACTTGGCATACGAATACAAATTTTATCTTCATTTACATCACATATTAAATTTAAAATATTTTTACAATCTGCTGATAATAACATTTCAAGCCATTCGTCGAAATGTTCGCTTAAAATTTTCTAAAACAGTTATTTGATTTATAGGACATGTTCGCTTGGTAAATCGAACATAACCCCTAAAACTAATTTGAGCAGTATATTTGCTCAAAAAATGATTTTAAAGAAATTTTATGAGAAGAGGCACCTCAATAATAAAAAAATGAATTAATTTGCAAAATTACAAGCTACAAAATGCTATATTTTCCAAGAAAGTCACTTTTTTCGTAAATTTATGAAAAAAGCAACTTTTTCGAAAAATAAAGCATTTTGCAGCTTGAGATTTTGTAAGTTAATTCATTTTTTTATTATTAAGGTGTCTCTTCTCTTAAAATTTCGTTAAAATCATTTTTTGAGCAAATATACTGCTCAAATTAGTTTTAGAGGTTATGTTCGATTTACCGAGTCGAACCTGCCGTGTACTTACCACAACTTTCTTATCCTCTTCTGTTTGGTCTAAAAATTATTAATAGATTTAATGAATTTATTATTAAAATTATTATTATATATTACCTTTGATAACTTTCTTTTCTGGCTGTTCTTGTTTTTTTGGATCTAGTATCAAAGCATTATTAATTGGACCAGATTGCCCCGATCCAGTATTATCACTAAAATTTAAATTTTCTAAAGATTTCTTGACAGATTCCTTAAGTTTTGTAAAAAATATTATTACGTCTACCTTAAAAATTAATTTAATTATTTCATCAAATATTAATCAGTTCTTAAAAATTTTATAAGTTTATAATAAAATTTAATTTAATACTTACCAATGCATCAGAATAATCATTTTGTGAAGATACAATATTTACAAAATTATACTGTAATGATGCAATAAGAAAAAACCAAATTAGTAAATTCATTGTAATTGAAGAACACGATTTCAATGTGTTTTCTTTGATATTTGTATTTTGAATGATAAAAAATTTAATGTCTTTGATATAAATTTTATAAATTTAATTCGCATTAAATGCGTATACTACTCATTTATTTTGTTCAAAAATTACGCACGTTTTTGTAAATTGTATCAAGGTAATCAGATAAAAACAAGACATTTAACATTTAAAATGGCAAACTTAAAATTCCGATAAAAATCTAATTCCAAAATCGGGATCAGAGACCCCAAAAACTTATAAAAAAACTTATAAAATCACTTTGATTTGGAGGTTAGAAATACAGCTTTCTAAGTCCGCAATTTTGAATTTGATTTCATAACTGCTATATCCGCGACCCCAAAAATCTAAAAGATGTACCCAATTTTCATTTTGAATCAGGAATATTTATTAAGACTTAGTATTTTTTGCAAAATTTTTGTTTATTTTGGGTGAAATATCGATAACGACTCGAAATTTGTTATAGAAAAATGGATAAATGCATTTTTTGATATAAAATTTTCAATCCTCACTTAAATACTCACACCTTTGATATTAAGCAGCTGCTTGCAGACATCGCCAAAATATCCTTAGCCTGTCACCAAGATTGGAGAAAAGAACCTAATGATAAAATCTAAAGTTGCCTTTAACCCTGAATCAACCCTAAACCACAGAAAGATTCGGGACCATATATCCATAGACTATTTAATGACTTGACAAACAATGGGTTACACCATGGTCACAATACAGGTAGATTACCAAAGGTAGAAATAATACAAATACGAAGCTGGAAACATAATTTACACTGAGAAAAAAGTTTGGTCAGGATAACCAAATTTAGATTACTATCACCAAATATTTTGTTGATCAATTTTTAATCAAATTGTTCAGTAAAATTTACCAAATATTCAGTATAAATAACCAAAATTATTTTTTTATGAAATATTAGGTTAAATAAATAAAATTATTTAAATATTACGAGGCAAATTATAATAATGTAAAAAGTTTTTAAACAGCTATAAAATTATCTTTTACTTAATTAAAATAATCGAACTCATTTAAAATTACAAACGATAACCCAAAAGCATTTTTTTGCATACTAATTGTACGTGTATTTTTTAACGAAGAACAGTTAATTATTTTATAATTTTCTTACAAGAGTAGACTTGAAAATCTTTTCAAAATTTGTCAGTAACTAATTTTTTAACTAAAAATAAAATTTTATCATCTTTTTTTAAGATTAATTCAACTGTTGCACAGTTTAACCCATGATTTTATAAAATTTTTTACATAGAATTAACTGGTTTTTAATGGACATGGTTATATTTACTTTGGAAGATGAATTATCAGCTGCAACCTTCGACCTTCTATGTATATTAATATAGAAGGATAGAATTTGATGAAGTAGGAAGCCGAAATTGTAAATTTGAATTAGATATAAAATGGAAAAATAGTTAAAAAGTTATTGTTATTGAAATAAATAATTTTTTTGATGAGATTTTAGGTTTAGAATTAAAATTGGTCATGGCTATTCGTATTTGCAATTCGACTGTGACTTTTCTTTTTGAATGTTCCTGGCATTATTATTTATTAAAAATGTTTTAGAGCAAAATGATAATAATAAAATAATGTAATTTATTAAAATAAATTTTTAATAAAATTTTATCAAGCATTAGCATGTATATTTAATTCTCGTATTAACTAAAGGCTTAAGTGCAGACGTGTATGTATTTAAATTTTTCATAATCAGAAAGAGATTTCTGAATGTCTATAAATCTTATTTAATTTCGCCACTATGTCGTCAAATAAAATCTTCCAATTATATTATAATATTTTAGTATTATAAACATTTGCTTAATATTTGAGCAGTTTTTAACAGTATTTTATTTGTATGAAGGCTTATTATAAACTTTTAGTTTAGAATATTAATAAAATTTCTGAATGATGCCAAAAATTCCAAATTAATTCTTTTTTTAAAACTGATGCTATAATCCTTTATTGTAAAAATCAAAATTTATAATATAAATTCATTTTGAATCCTTGATCCTTTATTCACTTAATTAAAGTTTTAAATTGTTCAAAAAGTGACTTAAAAGCACTAATTAACGATAAAAATGAAATAACACCAGTCAAAACCATAACAATGTACATGGCTTCTTTGGTACTTTTATTTTTCATCATATAATTTTTATTACAACCGATGCATTCAGCAACCATACCAAGTATGAAACAAGCTATCCCAAGAAAATTATGAAAAAATTTTTTGAAAACTGGAGGTATGCGTTCAAATAAATTTCTTGTAAAAAGTGCTAAAATTCCAGAAAATACAGGAAAGAGTAATCCACCAACTGATAAGATACCAATGAATGAATGTTTAGTTGTAAAGTGAACTAATTTAAGTCTGTAAATCAAAAATACACCGATTAGTATCAGAACAGTTCCTACAGCTTGAAGAATCCAATGAACGTGACTTCTGTTTCGACGGGTCAAATTTTTACTCCAAATGTTTCCATCTGATATTGCTACAATTGCTTCGGACATTAGTAGGACGTACTGGAATAGAAAAAAATAAATTAATGAGTTGTTTTGGTTAAATTTATGATCTTTTATAATTCATTTTTCAGGTAGTAACACAAAAGTCTATAGAAAAAGATGCAGTTTAAAAAATGAAATTATATGTCCCAAAATTTTGTACAAAATAGAAAATTCCAATTCGAAAAATAAAATAAAACTCACCCCAATCGTACACAAAACTATATGCCAATCAATAGTTCTTTCAAAATCCTTACTAATCCAAATAATATAAAATGTAACACCAATAATTAAAATATGATTAATTATATTTAGCATTAATTTCCATATTTCGCAATTTTTACTTTTACATTTTATTTGAGATTCTTTCATCGTTTAAGTCGTGTATTATCTAAAGTCTATCTCAACTAAAACTAAACCAAAATAAATACAATTTTCCTTTAATTTTTTAGTGTAAATTTCTGCATATGGCACGTAAAGATAATACAACTGTGATAAAAAAATATTTTTATCATTGTTTATATTTAATTATTAAATAATTTTAATAAATCAAAATTTATTTTATAATTTAAATTCTGATGATTTTTTGTTGTTAATTTTTTAGTACTTAAATATGAAAAAGAGGAATTTAAATGTAGTTGATAAAAGATGTATCAATAAATTGATTTGAAGAATCGTTCAATATATCTTGTCTAGCCATTATCAATACTGTCACGCCTTGTATATCAACTCGTGCACAAATACAAATAAAACTTGATAATATTATTCTAAGGAACAGTGAAAATGAATGTCAGCATAAAATTTTATTTTTCTGATATACCAAAAACTCTTCCGGATTGCAAGTTGGCAGATTGAAATAATTATAAAAAATATAAATTAGCATTTATACACTGTAAAAAGTAACTTTCTTATATTAATAAAAAAATTAGAACGTTTTCGAAAAATTAGTAAATTTTGAAACAAATTTGTAAATATTCGTAAAAAATCGTATATTTATTAAATTTAGTATATTAACAAAAAATGCGAGTATTCTCGATTTTTTTTTTGTGAATTTGCAAGAAAAATTGATAATTTACAATTTTTTTTCGAAAATTTTCAAAAAATAGTTTTAAATTTACGAAAAATAGTTGTGAATTTGCAACTTTTTTCGTAAAATCACAAAAAAAAATCGAATTTTTCGAGAATATACTAAATTTAGTAAATTCACGATTTTTTTCAGATATTTACAAAATTTTTTGAAAATTTACTAATTTTTTTTGAAACAATTTTATTTTTTTTTGTAAATATAAGAATTTTATTTTTTATAGTGTACTTCTCCCTTTCTTTAGAAAATTTTGAATTCTATACTTGATTTATTTTTGTGATTTTTAAAAAATTTAATTATGAAGGATTCCATGCAACCGAGTCCAAGTCAAACTATAAGGTCAAGAAAGCGTGTCCAAAATATTTTTCACCAAAAAATATAATTGAAAAAACCCTTACAATAATTTTTAGGTTCATAGCTCAAATTCTTGATTTTTGGCAGCCATTTTGGTGTTTTTGGCCTATTTATATTCAAAATTTTTTTATTTTTAGTGCCATGTGCTTATTTTAAGGTGAAAATTATTTTTCTGGTCAGCGACGCAGAAAAATTTTATGCGGCCCTTGTCCGTAAATAAAGAATGCCCCAAATCGCAGTTTTGAGGCAAATGGGCCTCACTTCGGAAGGTAAGTTACATGCGATTTAGGTCATTCTTTACTTTTCTGGACACGAGCTTTTAATATACTATTTCTCTTAGGCATTACTTTTGAATTTCCGGTCGGATTCAATTCTAAAGTTCAAAAGTTAATTTTGAAAAATATTTTGGACCTATTTTCGGGGCTCTTTAGTCCAATTCGGGTATCCAATTAGGTTCTTTGCTAAACTATAGTTTATATAAACGATTCTAAATTTTTTAAAACTTATTGACAAAAAATGCTAGCGAAATTTTGTGTAACCTTTTTAAAATCAGTTTCTAACAACAAAAACAAGAATTTAATTTTAACATGTAGGTATATTATAAATTGAAAATAACAATTAAATGTACATATATAAAATTAATAATTATAATCTTTTAAATATCATTTAATCTTACATTATATTTACAAACATTTACATTTTACTAACATTATTAGGAAAAAATTATTTCAGCTCCCAAAATATTTAGCTTGGCAAGAAAACACGAAAATTTTAGTTTTCAAAACTTTTTCTAAATGATTTTAGAAATTGATACTCAGTAATTATTCACACTGGCTTTTATGGGTCCCAAAATTCAAAGAAATTTTCAGGCTCTTAATGTTTTTTTTTTTCATAATTTTCTATAAAAGTCCTTTACGCTTCAAATTTATTCAATCCTTCACTTAATTAAAGTTCTAAACTGTTCATAAAGTGACTTAAAAGCACTAATTAACGATAAAAATGAAATGACACCAGTCAAAACCATAACAATGTACATGGCTTCTTTGGTACTTTTAGTTTTCTTCATATAATTTTTATCATAACCATATCCTTGAGCAACCATACCAAGTACAAAACAAACTATCCCAAGAAAATTATGAAAAAATTTCTTAAAAACTGGTGGTATAAACTCGAACAAATTTCTAGCAAAAAGTGCGAAAATTCCAGAAAATACAGGAAGGAGTAATCCACCAACTGATATGATACCAATTAATGCATGGATAGAACGGAAGTGTTTCGTTTTCACTCGGTATATCAAATAAACTCCGATGAGTATAAGAAGAGTGCCAATGGCTTGTAGAATCCAATGAACGTGACTTCTGTTACGACGAGTTAAATTTTTACTCCAAATGTTTCCATCTGATATTGCTACAATTGCTTCGGACATTAGGAGAACGTACTGAAAAAAGAAATTAGTAAAAAATCTAATATTCAAAATTTGAAAATCTTTACTTACCCCAATCGTACAAAATACCAAATGCCAATCAACAGGTCTACCAAGATCTCTACCCAGCCAACAAACATAAAATGTAACCCCAATAATTAAAATATGATTAATTACATTTAACATTGTTTTCAATAATTTACAATTAATAGTACACTTATTATTATTATTATATTTTATTTGAGATTCTTCCATATTGTCTAAATTTTGTATTACTCTAAAGTCTGTCTAAATTAAAACTAAACCAAAAGAAATACATTTATGTACTAATTTCTTTTTTTTTTTATTTTGTTTATTTATTAATATCAATTTTTTACTATCATTTTAATCTCTTACAAGTTACTTCTGGCACGTAGAGATAATTAAGATAAAAAAATTTTTTAATCATTATTTATACCAATTTTAATTATTAAGTAATATTAATTTATTGCTTTCTATTTATTTTTTCTAGGTATTTTTTATTCTATTTTATTGTTTATAAAATGTTTATTTGATAAAAATTTTAAATGTTGGTTTTGAAGATTAGGAATTTAGGGTCTGGTGATAAAATTTTAAAAATAGGTATAGTTTCAGTAAATTTTTTTATTTTATGCAGGGATTATACAAAATAATATTCTACGTTGCTACACTCAAAGACTACTCATTTACAAAATGCCTGTACAGTTTAACATTTTATAACTTTAGATCTTTCTTTAAAAAATAGATTCAACACAATATTTTTCAAATCTTGTTCCAAATCTTTTGCATATTTATCTTTATCAAATTTTTCAAATTGTGGCAATGCCGGTGACGTCATGTTTATATTATTTATTTCCATGTCTAAATCCTTCAGTTCTAAACCACAGCCAATAATATTTTGATCATTTATTAAACTTTTGTTAGCTGTCATTTCTAGGTTAAATATTAGTGAATCGAATGTTACGTTAAAACGTGGTCTTTTTGATGGTTCCATGTTCCATGTTTCAATCTGAAAAAAATTTATCATTTTAATTGTAAACTTTTTAGAGGTTATGTATTATTTACCTTTGGATCAATAAACGTTTGGTATGATATTGTTGGATTCCTTAACTCTACTGGCCACACAGCATTTATGGTATTGTAAGTATATTTATTAATTAATCCATCGCCTTTCCTTTTTAAATCCAACATATTACTGTTAAAAAAAAATTAAATTAATTTAATAAAAATTAAATAATTTTGTTATATTTTATTTTACCATAAATATCCATCAAGATTATCGAAATTCAGCGTTTCATTTTGACCATTTTTATTAATTGTGATGTTATTATTAAAAAAACTTGGCATACGAATACAAAATTTATCTTCATTTAAATCACATATTAAATTTGATATATTTTTACAATCTGCTGATAATAATTTTTTAAGCCATTCGTCGAAATGTTTGCTTAAAATTTTCTAAAACAATTATTTGATTTATTTTTATAGGTGTACTTAATTTATTATCTTTACATGTACTTACTACAAGGTACTTATCCTCTTCTGTTTGGTCTAAAAATTATTAATAGATTTAATGAATTTATTATTAAAATTATTCAGATATTTTACCTTTGATAACTTTCTTTTCTGGCTGTTCTTGTTTTTCTGGATCAGGTATCGATCCATTATTTATTGGACCAGGTTGTCCTGATTCAGTATTATTACACAAATTTTTTAAAGATTTCGTGAGAGATTCCTTAAGTTTTATAATAAATGTACATATTACATCCACCTTAAAAATTAAATTAATTATTTCATCAAATATTTGTCAATTTTTAAAAATTTTATGATAAAATTTAATTTAATATTTACCAATGAATCAGAATAATCATTTTGTGCAGATACAATATTGACAAAACTATACTGTAATGATGCAATAAGAAAAAACCCAATTAGTAAATTCATTGTAATTAAAGAACAATATTTTACTATTTTAATGTATTTTCTTTGATATTTGTAATTTGAATGACTGTATTGAATTTACTGTATTTAATATAAATTTTATAAAATTAATTCGCATTAAATAATTACTTGTTTATTTATTTTTAAATTAAGCACGTTTTTGTAAATTATATCATTTTAAAAACAAAAAGTTTACAACTATAATTAATTAAATAGTGATAAATATTAAAAACGTCAATAGAAGTTTAGATATAAAATGCATTCAAAATTTTTAATTGGTATTAAATGGGTCCTAAGTATTTTTGGTCACTAAAAACGATTCAATTAATTTTCTGATGGCCAATTTTAAGTAATTAATGCTTTATTGCCCAAAATATTTGCATAAATAATGCTGATTGAACCGAATTTTAATATACTTCTTGGGTTTTTGATATCGGTAATTAGATAAAAACAAGACATTTAACATTTAACATGGTGAACTTAAAATGTCAGATTTTACACCTAAAAATCGGTCACTTATTTCATTTCAAGGAATTTAAAGATTTTTTTTTCTAGGATTTGGCATGGCGGGCGGACTAGCGCTTGGAACCTGCAGCTTTCATAAAGAAAATGACATTGCTTGTAAGAGAAGTCTGTGACGCCGTTTCTCGACAGGATAACGACGCCAAAGAAGAAAGCAATTCATTGCACCGCCTGGACTGTAATACCTAAACAAGAAGTTTCGGTCCGGGGCATAATAAATTCAGGTAGGTAGAGATTTTATTTTTCGGTTGTTTTTTAAAGGGAATAAAAAAAACAACCGAGATTTTTTTTTCGGTTGTTTTTTAAAGGGAATAAAAAAAACAACCGAGATTTTTTTTTCGGTTGTTTTTTAAAGGGAATAAAAAAAACAACCGAGATTTTATTTTTCGGTTGTTTTTTAAAGGGAATAAAAAAAACAACCGAGATTTTTTTTTCGGTTGTTTTTTAAAGGGAACAAAAAAAACAACCGAGATTTTATTTTTCGGTTGTTTTTTAAAGGGAATAAAAAAAACAACCGAGATTTTTTTTTCGGTTGTTTTTTAAAGGGAATAAAAAAAACAACCGAGATTTTTTTTTCGGTTGTTTTTTAAAGGGAATAAAAAAAACAACCGAGATTTTATTTTTCGGTTGTTTTTTAAAGGGAATAAAAAAAACAACCGAGATTTTTTTTTCGGTTGTTTTTTAAAGGGAACACAAAAAACAACCGAGATTTTTTTTTCGGTTGTTTTTTAAAGGGAACAAAAAAAACAACCGAGATTTTATTTTTCGGTTGTTTTTTAAAGGGAATAAAAAAAACAACCGAGATTTTTTTTTCGGTTGTTTTTTAAAGGGAATAAAAAAAACAACCGAGATTTTTTTTTCGGTTGTTTTTTAAAGGGAATAAAAAAATCAACCGAGATTTTATTTTTCGGTTGTTTTTTAAAGGGAATAAAAAAAACAACCGAGATTTTTTTTTCGGTTGTTTTTTAAAGGGAACACAAAAAACAACCGAGATTTTTTTTTCGGTTGTTTTTTAAAGGGAACAAAAAAAACAACCGAGATTTTTTTTTCGGTTGTTTTTTAAAGGGAATAAAAAAAACAACCGAGATTTTATTTTTCGGTTGTTTTTTAAAGGGAATAAAAAAAACAACCGAGATTTTATTTTTCGGTTGTTTTTTAAAGGGAATAAAAAAAACAACCGAGATTTTTTTTTTCGGTTGTTTTTTAAAGGGAATAAAATTTTTTTTTTCGGTTGTTTTTTAAAGGGAATAAAATTTTTTTTTTCGGTTGTTTTTTAAAGGGAATAAAATTTTTTTTTTCGGTTGTTTTTTAAAGGGAATAAAATTTTATTTTTCGGTTGTTTTTTAAAGGGAATAAAAAAAACAACCGAGATTTTTTTTTTCGGTTGTTTTTTAAAGGGAATAAAAAAAACAACCGAGATTTTATTTTCGGTTGTTTTTTAAAGGGAATAAAAAAAACAACCGAGATTTTATTTTTCGGTTGTTTTTTAAAGGGAATAAAAAAAACAACCGAGATTTTATTTTTCGGTTGTTTTTTAAAGGGAATAAAAAAAACAACCGAAGTGATAAGCTAAATTCATCCAAAACTTTTAAATGATGTTAAAGGGGTTCTAAGTATTTTTGTCACTAAAAACGATTTGATGTCCAGTTTTAAGTAATTAATGTTATATTGCCCAAAATATTTGCATAAAATATTGCTAAATGGACCGAATTTCAATACATTTTTCAGGTTTTTGGAGATAGATAGATAAAATTTTATACCTAAAAATCAGTCATTAATTTCATTTCAGGGAATTTAAAGGGATAATTCGAGTTTAGGGACTTACAATAATTTCGATAAAGTGATATAGAATAATAAGGATTTTAGGAGCTTAAAATTATTTTATTTTGGTTTCAAATTATAAATGACTTAACATTTTTTATTTTTTTATAACATCACTAGTGGGATAGGCTTTAAGGGGTACCCCAATTGGGAACTCGTGCAATGAATAATTTTACGGTAAAAATATTTAGGTCTGATTCTGAAGCGGGTACAAAAAGATTAGAAGAAGAAGAACAAGGAAATAGACCTGCCAGGATAAAGTCTTCAGTGACCTAGAAAATCTTCAATTTCTTCTAAGATATTAATCTAATATACCACCGAAATGACAACTATATGTAATTTAAAAAAATATTAATGTTTGTTTTTTCTTTGATTTTTTTATTTCTAGAAAAAAAAAAATAGAAGTGAAATCATATTTTGTAAAATATTTTTTGAAGAAACATTTATTTTAATTATATCATTTATTTCCTAATTTATGTCCAGAATATTCATCCAGTTAAAAAGTTCATGGTAGTTATTATTAAGTTATTATTTGAAAGCTTAACTATCTTGAGTATAAAAGTTAAACTAAAACAATATTTTTCAATAACAGCAGCTATTTTTAGCATCATACAACAGTGTATTACTGTGTCATACACAATCTCAATGTCTCAGGCGAGATTATTGAGCTAATCCATTTAACAATAAAGTTAAAATCATAAAAATTAAAAAAATTAATTAATTATCGCTATTATCATTAAAAAAACAATAATAAACCCCAAAAAAAAGCGAGAATTTTTTTTTAATTACCGAAAAATTAATCAGATAATATAATAATAAAAAGAAGAGATAAAATTATTTTTTTGCTTATTCACACCTAATAAATATTTTTTACTTTACTTAAAATTAAACTTTTCTTGCAAAATAATGAATTTTTTAAAGCTAATAACTGTTTTTTATTTAATTAATCAAAGTGTTTATGTAAGTTACGAAAAAAATATTTTTTTTCAATTTTTATCGATAATTAATTTTTGTGCTAGGTTGTGTATGGGAGTTTATTAGATTCGTCAATAGAAAAATTAAAAAATGAAATTAAAGAGTTACTAAACGAAGCAAAAACAAATCCATTAAATATCATAAAATTAAGTGATGAATACCTTGAGGAATTACCAGACAAAATTCACAAAAAATCAAGAAATTTCGTTCAAGATATTGACAAAAAATTCAGTTACTTAATCAATGACGTAAGTAATCTAAATAAATTTATTTTAAAACAAATTTAAATTATCTAAACTTCTTTTAGATGAAAAATTACTACTTAGAATCAGAATTAAAAGCCCTAAGTTTAAAAATTGACTTAAACGAGTGCAAAGAGCCAAAAAATTACATTTTAAAAATAAATAATAAAATGCTTAATGAAATTGATTTTTGCACAATTCCATTAATGTTCCAAGAAATAAATAACGTTAACGTTATCAAGTCAAACAGAGATAAATTAAGTGACATGCTGAGTAATTTCGAAAATGCAACTGATTTGTGTCTTATGGACATGAGTACCTTAAGTAAGAAATTAAAAGCTAAAATTTGTCTTGGCTGGGTAAGTCAATTAATTTTTCTAAATAAAATTCTAAGATATTCAACATTAATTTATTTTCAGTTAAAAGTAGACATAAAAAAGGCCAAAAGAAAAACATTTCCTGAATTAATGAAAAACATAACAAAAAACCTGGATAATTTAAAATTGGTCTCAATAAAGATATCAAACTGCTCTAACAAAAAGTCAATAAAACCATTATATCCAGTAATCAAACAAATAGGTCAAAAAATAAATAACTGTATTTCAGAAAAACTGAATGATTACTATTCAACATCAACAACATCTTTATCAACATCAACAACCTCATAATTACAATAAAAACCACACAGAAACATATGTGATAAAATTTTAAATAAAAAGCGCATCTCTTTGGAAATTTAAACAAAAGTATTAAATTACTTAATGTTTTACATTTTACATAAAACGTTTTTGTGGGATATCAATTTACCAACCGATACGAGCGCGTGCCAAAAACATTGAAAGAAAAAAAATTGGTTCGGTCTTACACAGGAATATTATTATACACCTTCACATACACGTGAAATACAAGGCTGATGATGATCGAAAGAGCGGAACAAATAAAATATTCAGTATCTCATTCCTTTATTATTATGTTATAAAATTTTTTTTTGTTTGGTTCTTTTCGGCCCTTTTTTTGTACGAGCGCCTTTTAAATATTTCTCCCCAGTTTTTTTTGTTTTATGTACACTCTTTTACCTATCAGTCTTTTTGTGTACGAAGAAAAATATAATTTTTTGGCAAATAACACTGTATTTACTCATCAGATAAATTTTTATTAAAAGTAATTATGACACGTAATATTTTTTGTGACTTGTGTGTTAATATTTTAATTTAAAAATTGTGTGTTTTTTTTAAATTGCGTGCAATGGTTTAATGTATCAAAATTTTTTAAGGACAGATATGGAACATATTTTTTTTTTGATTTATTTATTTTTTTGTAATGTACGTCTTTATTTTATGCAGTTATGTGCAGTTATTTTGAAACAGTATTTTTTTTTATTTAAATTAATATATTTTTTACTCTTGTTGATTTAATTTTTAATATTTTTAAATTATGATAATGTTATTTAATATTTTTTTTTAAATGTTATATATCGCTTTTTTGAGTTTATGAATCATTTTTAAGTCGTGAATAAATATTATACCGGTTTTTTCTTGGCTTTTTTATCAATAATCTATGATTTTTCAGATCCCAGCAAAACTTGAAAACTTAAGTAGAAGAATAGATTTTTATCCTATGCTGTGAAAGTAAAGAATGCCCTAGATGTCACGTAAATTGCCATCCGAGGCGAAGCCGTGATAAAATAAATTTTCTTCCTAGCGGGCCGAAATAGTACATTTTTAACCAAGGGAGCAAAAAAAAAGAATGGCCCAGATCGCACGTTAATTAACATCCGAGGCGAAGCCGAGGATGGTAAACTGCGATCTGGGGTATTTTTTTTTTGTTCTCATGGACAAAACGAAATTTTTCTTTCTCAGTGGGGTGAAAACGCGTTTTTTTCGATTTCGTTGCGGGGCGAAAAAAGTGTTTTCGGCTGGTTAAAAATGTACTATTCTATTGTCAGTGGACAGAAAGCACGAATTTTCCGGCTGCAACGCAATTCGAAAATACGTGTTTTCTAGCCACTGACGAAGAAATAGTATATTAAGTACCAAGGGCACAAAAGTTTTGGCACTAGCGTGAGCAGTAGCGTGTTTGCGTGTTCACGCTAGTGTCTCACTGAAAAAAAAGATCTATTTGTCTCAAATAGAAAATCCGCTTGACTGATTTCTATTAGAATCAAATAGAAATCTATTAGTCCTGTTGCCAGCAATGCTATTTAATGCCCTAAAATGCAATAAAAGCTTCATGGAAAAAAATGTGTGGTATTTATGTTTTTTGACCCGGTAAACACGAATCCGGGGTCTATTTCGCAAAATTCGTTGTCAATTTTGCAAAATAGACTCCGGATTCGTATTTAGCGGTTCAAAAAACATAAATACCACACATTTTTTTCCATGGAGCTTTTATGGTATTTTAGGGTTTTAGGGCATTACATAGCATTGCTGGCGACAGGACTATATTTAAATATTCTATTTGTTTTAAATAACGCATTCTTTTTGAGACAAATAGAAAATCTTCTTGACAGAAATTTAAAATTTTTCACAAAAAATACCGTTCTGGGTTATCAGATGGGAAAATCAGATGAAAATGAGTCTTCCAGGTAGAAGCGGATACCCTAGGGGTATAATTTTTAATTTTTCAACCCAAAATATTTTCTGTTTTTTCAAGATGGCGTACCGAAAAATTTAAAAAAATGAACTTTTAACATTACAAGGGGGTTTTTTGGGGAAAAAAAAATGAATTTTCGGTAGTTTTCAATTCAATATATTTTCCGATTTTCCAAGATGGCGGACCCAAAAATTTTAAAAAATGAAGTTTAAACTTTACAAGAGGATTTATTAGGGCAAGAAAAATGAATTTTCAGTGGAAAATATTCGTTTTTCAATGTAACATATTTTCCGATTTTCCAAGATGGCGGACCGTAAAATTTTTTAGGGCAAAAAAATGAATTTTCGGTGGAAAATATTTGATTTTTCAATTAACATATTTTCCGATTTTCCAAGATAGCGGATCGAAAAATTTTTAAAAATGAACTTTTAACTTTATAAGGGGGTTTTTTAGGTCAAGAAAAATAAATTTGCGGTGGAAAATATTAAATTTTTTAACCCAAAATATTTTCCGTTTTTCCAAGAAGGTGGACCGAAAAACTTAAAAATTTTTTACATTTAAAAACAACGGCTATTTCCTTTGAATTAGTAGTTCGATACGAACAGCCTTGGTATACTAGACTGCGAAAAAATTTTCATCAATTTAACTTTCCCAAATCACTCTGGGCTTAATATTAGTTTTGGATTACTTGCAACATTCCCAGAAACTAAAAAATTTCGTACACATTCAAACAAATGAACTCAAAGAATTAGCCCAATCACGCAATGTAAAATTTGAGGTAAAAACACCACAGTCCTTTTTAATAGTGTACTAAGAATCTACCAGGAACCTGTGCAAATAAGCAAATTAGTTGTCAACCTCCCTAAGCCCATCCAAGCCTTTAAAAATATATTAAAATGGAGCATCAGGGACTTATTATAATTTCGGTTCTGAATTTTGCAATAATTAGGGAGTATAAATTAAAACTGAACATGTTCTACGATCGTTGGCTGTATTAACACACAAACCAGTTATAAATTTTTTTATATTTGCACTACCGTAGTGTACCCTGTGTATTACATTCGAAATTTTAATAAAGGGTACAGTTTTTAAAAGAATTTTTACAGAAATGAGTCACTCTTTGTAAATTTTTTTTATTCAATTTGTATCCAAAATTAACCACAAAAAAATTATACTAGACATTTTTTCAGTACATAAGTTGCATTTACTTTTTGTACCCAAAAAAGGTTAACACTCCTGACTATTCTTTTAAAAGTATCAGCAAAAAAAAAACAGTTTTAATTCTTTGATGTGGCAATTTTTTTTCATTCAAAATAATACAAAGTGCTAAGTATCATATTTTCAAATCTTTTATGTGCGTCTGACAGATGTCCAAAATAGTACATAAACATTAATAAAACACCTTAAAAAAGTAATTTCATTATTTTAATAGAAGAAATTAAAATTTAATCGACAAAATCTCTTGAATTAGCCTTAAGTATAAATTGAGTCGTAATCATTTAGATTTTTATCTAAAAAGTATTTATAGACAATTTTTTAAATAAATAAAAATTGAAATTTATGGAAAATATTTTATTTTATTAGATTAAATTGAATTTTAGTTAGTAATATTTGCCTCAAATTTTGTGTCAGGTCAGTACCACACACTCTCCTATTATCATTTAAAACACACTTATAAAATAAAACCGTTAACTCTTATCACAAAAAATTATGTTTTTTCATTTTATAAAAACATTTTAAAAAATGTAACAGTCGTGTGTCAAAAGTGGGTTGGATTTAAAATACTGTCGTGTGTCATTTAACTTACTTACACTCCTCCTCCTTCTTAAAAATGTAAATTATCACAAATAAAATTATAAACAAACACATTTATACTAAAAAAAAAAGTTAATTACGTATATTACCATGCATATCAATATATATAACAAATATTCGTACTTTGGTAATGAGCCCGCATCAAATATTATATGCTTCAGCTTTTCACCAAAAACGACGTGTTTCAAATGCACAAAGACAATCTCTCTTTTTTTTTACATTTTTTTATTTTTTATTTTATTTTATGTTCGATATGATATTGATGACGTTTAAAAATTGCAGAAGGCGAGAAATAGAAACGCGTGCCTAATGTCACCTGCTTTTTTTTTGCAATATGAAAAAAAATTGTTGTAATAAAACGTTAAAAAAATTTATGGTGGTATGTAAAATATATGCTGATATTTTAAAAATAAATTAATGTTAAGTGAAATTATGTATGAAAATTTTTTTTTTATTCGATTAAATTTATAATATTGTACAAATTTTTTATTTTTTTTTGGAAGTTAAGGAGGTAAGTTATTAGTCTTTGATTAATTATTTGTTTGCTGAATGCGGTCGTAATTGAAAAAAATTTAAATATTTCTAAATATATTTAATTATAGTGAATTAGCATCCAGGGCACGAAAATTTGACTGTAGCTTTTTTCAATTCCGCCAGGCTCTCTTATTGGCCATATTAGATCATGCTAGTATCTGAAGTTTTCCGTCCATGATGTTTACAATATTTTTTGCCTACCAAAGCCTAGAACAAATTTAGAAAATAGTTTTTGGAAAATGATTTTATCATATATTTCATTTTTATTTACTTTTATATTTTACGATATTATATAGCTTAATTTTCTATAATATCTCATCTCTGATAATATTCAACTTATTTCAGGATTTCAAACCTTTTTGTTTCTTTGTAATTTATTTTTCTTGCTAGCGTACAAAAAGCACGCATTTTCCATTGACATGACGTAGAAAAATCATATACCACTCTTGCCAGTTGTTCATAGAAACAGAATGCCCCAATTTGCAGTTTACCATCCTCAGCTTCACCCCGCAAGTTAATGCGATTCGGGCCATTCTTCATTTTGCTGAACACAGACTTGTAATATACTAAAACTTAAGTACCTATAAGTTTAAATAAAATACATCGAAATTTAATATACTATCCTCAGTACCGGATTTACCATCTAGTCATAGTAGGCAAGGCTTACAGACCCCCACAAATTAAGGCATAAGAAAGGGCCCCACAAATTTTTTTAAAATTGGTTGCCTGCAGAAACCAACAAGCCTAAACCCGGAACATGTCCAAAAATAATTAATTAATACTATTAAGCTAATTCTGATTAAGTATAGAAGCGTACACCTCTAAATATACATAATTATGTATTTTGTCAATCATAATGGAATTGAATCTTTTATACAGTTTGAAAGTCTTTTCTCTTTCAAATACGCGCCTTTATGCACCAAACCTGAAGCGTAGCACCCAAATTTGCTATTTAAGGGGGAGGGGGGTGGATTTAAATGGGACTTAAAATTTTCTTTAAGGACTTAGAATAATCTGGGGTTAGGAACAGAATAATCTGGTTTTATAGGGTCTCTAAGACTTTCTTGATTTTATTTAAGAAGCCAAAATGTTTATAATAGATAAGTAGTCATTAAAAATAAACATGTTCACGCAAATTGTTTTTGCATGTACAAAACCCGTTTCAAAATTTGTTATATTTTTCAATTATACCAAGCGTTACCAATTTTTAATTTACAATTCGGTATATAAATTTTTATGTCTCAATGTGATAACGTGAATACACCATTTTTTAAATTTATTTATATCATTTTTTATCCCATACATAACCTATAAGTACTCATCAGTAATCTAATTAACGGCGGCAATGATTTTCAATATTTAAAATATTTTTTCAATTAAATATTTTTTAATAACATACAATTTATGTCGATTTTAATTAAATTAATTTATCAAAAAAAATTTATATAATTTTATATTACTTAATTCCTTTTCAAGTAAAAAATCGTATATCTTTTATAAATTATCTTATACTTCCTTTTTGAACGTACCTTCGTAAAAAATAAGTCAGAATCCCAAAAAAAATTAATGGTCGCGTGGCTAATTTTAAAAATTTTCAATCAGTACATCAATAATAATAATTATGTATCAATAAATAAATAAAATAAATACACCAACTGTAAATATACAAAAAAATATTTAAATTAACTGAAAATCAACACGCATAAAATAAATTGCAACTGTCTCATTCAGCTTCCAAAAAATATCTTTTAATAAAAAAACTTGTAAGTTCATCAATTGACAAGATCAAATTTTGATTTAATTCAAAGATTGCATTTTATGCTCTCATTTAAAAAAATATTTTTCGAGTAAATTACGTATCAGAAAAATCCATTAAATTTTTTTTGGTCAATTTAAGTAATTAACCTTTTTTTTTAATAGATAAAAAATGTATTTTATTACTGAATTAAACAGATGTTTAAATAGATGACACAAAATGATTATATTTTTAAATTATTATCAATTTATTCAATATTTTATTATTATTTTTTGAACTCCTACTGTTTTCTTCTCCAAAGATTTCAATAAAGAGATTAAATTAGTGGCTGATAAATGATTTTTTTATTCTATTGACTTTTTTTTCACAAAGAAATTTTAACATGTTAATTTTTTAAAAATTTATTTTTGTTATGATTTTTTTTGTTATTCGAGAGGAAGATAATCTTTTATTGGAAGGAATATGATTCATAAATTCGAATTTATAACGTGTGAACTTGTCTTTTGAGAGCTAAAATATGATAAATTATGAAAATTTAATGAGATTTTTTAAAGATACTTTTTTTGTGTGTAGTTATATGAGTAGAAGTTTTAGGTCTTTGGGGAGAAAATGAAGTTTGTTTTGGGTTTTTGGCCTTCTAAGATTGGAAAGATTCAATTTCACCTATTTCTTCCAAAAATCCAAAAAATTCAAATCAAAATAAAAAATCTATTACCTACCTCCCAATTCCCCTAAATAAACAGTAAATAAATAAAATTTTAAACCTTTAAAAAAAGTATCTCAAAAATATTTACTACTTGTGTGGTTGTATTAAAATAATCAATACACAAAACTCCAGGCAAAAAAAAAGATTTTAAAAATTTGCATTTAAGAAAGATGCCGCAATAATATTAAAAAAAATATATATCAACATTTTATTCAATTTGTAAGTCTCATTAATTTGTTAAAATAAGAAAGTTAAAAAAAAATAAAAGATCCGTTATCATTTAATGAATGATTAGTGTTGATAAGCATGTGACATTAAAAGGTGTCACGTGTATAAACTCAAAAAAAATATTTAATGAAGGACACATTAAAATTTTGTGTAATATATTTTTAACATATTTTTTGGTTTTTTTTTTTTAAGATTAAATTAAAGTAAATATTCAGATTTTTTTTGCATATTTACGTGTTTTGAATAAAATATTATGAGAATTTTTTAATCAGTTCAGGATATAACACGTCAATCATTTGTATTAATTTGAAGGTATAATGGGACAGTATGGGTTGGTCAAATAGCTTTGGAGTACTACTTCGAATTCAGCTCAATGTTTGAATGCATGTTTTTTAAATTTGGCCAAAAAATAAAATAATTACAAACTTGTTTTTTATTGTGTGATTTTATATTTCTTTTAAATTGGGGCTGAATTGAATTCCTGGTTAAAATTGGCCCCCAAGAATAAAAATGGACTTCATGGATCCTCCTCGTGCCAATTGTTCTCTAAGTGCAAAATAGGTCCCTTTCAGCTAAATTAAAATCCTGTCTTAAAAGTTGATCCAAGAGGGTAAAAATGGATATGAGAGTACAAAGTAAAAAACGCTCCAGCACGTGCAAATTACCCTTTATTCGAAAAAAGGCTCCCGATCTCTGAAAGAGAAAATACACTCTAGGAGTACTAAATTATTCCATAAAATATGCCCATAAGTGTAAATTCCCAGAAAAATATCATATGCCATTCTAAACTTCTAACTCAGTTTAATCACAACCACTAACTATTTGAGTCCCAGACTGGCTAAAAGCACAAAAACTCTTACAGCATTTCTTAACCGATTACTTAAATTTTTTATTAAAAATATCATTTACAATTCAATATAAATCAATCATCATCGAAAATGTCACAAAGCTTCTTAAGATTAATAAAAAAATATTTTTTTTTCTCACCCTTCATTCATCCTTTAAATAAACACCCAACACAGAAAAAATATATTACTGCACTTGTCTTATCTGATTCCTTAAAGGATATTTCAAGAAATGTGTGAGTTATTTTTATAGAAAAGGTCAACAAGATCTTTATAATTTCGTTTGATGGATCACTAATATCTTACATTATGTAAGATTTTTTATATAATCCAAAAAAAATTTTTTTTTAGCTTCTTTTAAAAATCCTTACTTTTTTATTGTGAGTATAAAAGTGCTACTGTATAAAATATTGACGCTTCTTAAAAATTTCCCATGAAAGATTTCATCTTTCTATAAAATACACAAATAAATAAACATACGTAAGTTTTGACTTTTATACTTTTTGGGTCTATAGGACCAATTTTATAGGATTTCTTAGACGAATTTAATGTAAGATTAAATAATGAGGTATCAAACACAGGTGAATGAATGGTTTAAAAAAATGATGAGAAAATTTTTTTTTACAAATTTAATGCAAATTTATTTAACAACCTGTGTATTTATTGCTGTGTGTGTCATCAAAACAAACCCCAAAAAAATATATTACAAAGATGCACATGTTTTTATAGCACCATTTTTTTATTGTTCTGTAAGAAATATAAAAATTTATAAAGAAATGGAGCAGGTACCTTTTTTTAGGGCTATTGTGCTTGTTTTTTAAAGAGACCACATATCAGACAGAATTTTGTGGTTGTATTTCTTTTTTTATATTTTTGTTATAAATAAATTAAAATATATTAATTTTTTTTGGTATTTTTTTATTAGCAGCAGAATTAGTCATAAAAAATGTTGTTTTTTGAACTTTTTTTGAAATTCGCCCATATATACAGTAAAATAATATAATAAGACTTCCTTATTAAATTACGTAATATTTTAGTTACATAAAAGATTTAATGATTTCCAAAAATTTTTGTGTTTGTAGTAATTGACATGATTATTTTTAATTAAAGAATTTATTGAATAAAAGGGATATTTTATTATATTTTTTTATTGATGTATTTTTTTTATGGATAAAGTTATAAAAAATTTAATGATGAATGTAAAACAAGATTATTAAGGTTTGAGATAAGTAAAAAATGACTACAATTTATGGGAGTATTTAAATCGTTATATTTGAGTTTGGCGGGAACTCTCTTAAATTAGGTCCTGGACGCGAAAAATTTTTAGAATACCCTTAAATCATTAAAAACATCTCCTTTATTTTAAAAAATTACAAAATCAACCTGAATTTTAAAAAATTTTAAGGTGTGTTACCTACATTTTTCATGTACAATACCCCAATATTCCTAATTAGTAGCTTCAAAAAATTTAAACAGTAGGCTAAATCTTTAAAATAGACTGTATTTTATTAATTTAAGGATTTCCAACGAGCGAAACTACTGAAAATTTCATGGTGGACCTATTTCTATATGTTTTCAAAATACATCCCCTCAGTAATTTGATTGGGGTAATAAGAAACTGCAAATATTTTTCATTTTTCACTAATTAAAGAAAATTTTAAAGGAACAGTTATTTAATAAAATTTTTTGGTACCTTTTTGCCCAGACTGTATTGTATTGTATTCAATAACGGAATTAACGTGAAATTCAAGAGCACATATTCAAATATCACAAAATTCATCAGTTACATAACAAAAATCTGCAAGTACAAAAAAGTGCATAAGTTTCAGCTGTTTCTCAAAAAAAAAAGAATCTCTTCATCTGAATTGATTTATCAAGTAAAATAACCCTTGACGATTGTTACAGTTGTCTTCATCAATAATAAATATGAATCAAATATCAATTCCCACAATGTAAAAAAAAAAGGAAATAAAATATTCATTGTTGCACGTTATTATACAAAAAAAAGGGGTTACGTAGGCGTGAGTAGCTAAATTTTACTTAAATAGATTTTGGTTGAAATTCCTTTTTGATTTACATATTTCTTTTTAAATCCTTTTCTATTTTAACTGTTTCTGAATTTTTTTACACAATGTTATGTAAAAATACCCTAAATTTTAACGTACATTGCATTTAGAATTGGTTTTTGTAATAGAGGCTCGTCTTTGTTGTATTGAAAAAGTTTGGACATTTGTAATAATCGATCCCCTTTGATAATTTTCTTACATAATCGAAAACATATGTTTTTTTGTGTGTTCAAAGGAGGATTTATTGTCCAATCTTTAAAAAAAGTAAATAAAGTATAAAAGTATGAATGATTTCTTAGTTTAATTTTAATTTTTCGAGATTCTAAAAAAATTCAATCGGGATTAATAATAAATAATTACATATTTAGTACCATTTCACACGTAACATGTCAATTTATCAAAATATCGATTAAAATCAATTTTTCCTGCATTATAAATCGTTTCTAATTAAAAAATAATCTTTTTTTTTTAACTTACATAAAGTTAACCAGTTTTTAAAAAAAAATTTTTCTTAAAGTCATTTTGTATTCACTTGAGTAAAAAATATTTATAAGAAAAAATACTGATTTTAGTTTAATTATAAAATATCATATCTTTTTTTTTTGTTAATTAAAAAAGGTTGTATCAAGGAGATGTCATATCTTTTATCGGTAGATATCAAAGGGATAAGTTGCAGCGGCGAAAAAAATAAACTATAAACGAAAATTTTTAAAAAAATGAGAGCAAATTATTAGTACTTAACTAGTACTTCCGTGTTAAAAAAATAATGGTCTTTTTTGTATTTTTTAAAAATTTTCAAAAAATTAATTAACAGATTCAAAATATCTAGATATTTCCAAAAAGAAAACTGATAATAATTGACATTTTAGCAGTGAAATAACGATAGAATTTCCCATAATTCAAATACACTCTTTCTGCATATAAGGGTAGTCAAGTAGTACTTTGACGCTTTACACAACAAAAAAACGAAGTACATAATTTTTATTCTTTTAAATAAAAAATCGAGTGTGTGAACACGGTGGTCGTAACAAAAATTATAAATCCTCACTACGAATGTTATTTTACCCTAAATAATCACGCCCTAAATATAGAGAAAAAAGAAATTGAGAATTTTTTTGCATTTAAGATGCCCACTCGATATTTATATTTATTTATTATTGCTCTTGATTTAAATGCTCTAACATTATTTTTACTATTATTGGCCTAAAAATAGGGGTTTAAAATGATGATAATGAGATGATGATTTTTATGATAGTTGAGAAAATGAATTTTTTTTCTGTGTGAATTTTTTGATTTTTCAGTTTTAAAGAGCCAATCGAATATTTTTTTATCGATATGTACTTGACTTTTTAGGGTATTTAAACTGATTTTTTTTTTACGTTTATCTTGATTTTTTTTTGTACGTTTAACGAATTTTATAAATTTTTTTTTGTTATTTCAATGGACGATTTTGACGTTATCAGACGCAGAATTTTTTATACGATATGGTAAAATTGTTTTTTGTTTGCAAAGAATTAAATGAAGCGTAAAAATTAATTTTTATTGTGAAGAAACAATGTAGAGAGGTAATCTAGATTTTAAAAAATATTGGTTTTGATAGTTTAAAAAAATTTGTTTGTTTTTTGAGAATTCAAAGTCACAAATTTTAATCAAGTTTTAAAAAATAGGGGGCAAAATTTTCAATTTCATTACAAAACCTAATTGCAAGTAAGACTTGACACCACCCTTTAAAATTCAGCAAACAGGTAAATAAAAATTAAATTTTTGCATTTTTTTCATTGGTTCCTTAGGATACACTGAAAAATTCAAAAAATTACCTTTTTCTCAATAAAAAGGAACAATAAGCACAAACTTCAGAATAAAAAAATTCTTCTCATTAAAAAAAGCGTTACTCTTCTTTCCCAAGTATCCTCAAGACAAAGGGGTTCAATTTTCTCCCAAAAAAAAGTGTCCAGTACCCAATAAAACGTATCAATACATATTGGACATCATAATTGAAAAATAAATTTTTTTTCATATTTAAATACGCTCAAATAGCGATGTATACGGGTGATTTGAAAATTTCTATATAATTTAAGTACTAAATGTACTTGTTGCTCGTTTATGTAGTGTACAATGTAATATTATATCTCTTAAACAAAAAATAGGGCCTTTTTTATGTATGCATTATGTGCATATAAAAGAATGAAGAACGAAGGCTTTTGAGTACCTTGATATTATATTATTATTATTTTGTTATTTAGAGGGTAATCCTATTATGCAATAAATTTATGCGTATGTGAACTTTGTACTTGTAAAGGGCATTTATGTACAAGGAAAATTTTTTTAATTATCTGAATGATGCTAATAATAAAATTTTGTGATTTTGAAATATGGACTGAAAAGTATTATGTATGAGTAACTGTCCATTTTGAACGCTTTTTTTCGCTATTTTTTGGGCCTAATATGTTCCAGTTGGAAACTTTAGGCTTTTTTCGAAATTTCCATCTGCAACTTGAGTTTTAGAGATTGCTAAAAATGGATATGAAACCTATTTTATTGAAAATAGCCCAGTTACCATCAATAAAAAAAAACGAAACAAATGACCTAAGTTTATACTTTTAATAATATTGTAACTATTGTAAGTAAATTTTTACAATAATTTTTTTTTTGACAGTGGCTGAAAAATGAGAGGTTATTGGTTGCTGTCAAGGAAATTTTTATTCACAATTTATTTTTCAATTTACTTACCATTGATTAAAGCATTTGTTAATGACAATTTCAACTCAAATTTTGCTTGAAATTTTTACAATAATATTTGCTCAAAGCAAAATTGAGATGAAAATTTAAAAAACTTCAAAATCCTAAATCAGCCTACAGTATTTTCAATAGTAAACAAAACTAAAAAATTGAATTTTCTCAACATAAATAAAATTCTCTAATAATTTAATCTGATAACCAAACAAGACAAACTTTTATTTACTTAAAAGATTTATAAATTCTTTAATCGTATCAAAAAAAAAAAATATATAGTAACATCTCCCCTTTTTTAATTCAACCATATATAAATTTAACACCTAAAAAAATCTATTTACAATTTACTGAAATAAATACTTAAGCAAATATTAGCCTCGCACAACTTTAAAAGAGTCATTCTATTAGAATTAATTTGAGAAAATGATACAGTGTTATGATATCCCATGCAAGTTAAATCGTATCAAAAAATTATTCAACTTTCAAAATGCTCAAATTTTACTTGTATTTTAATTTATGCAAAAAAATATGCACAAAAAAATGACATAATTTATTACATTTTTAGCAATAGAATTTCAAAGTCGCGTGTCCCTATTAATAACCTTTTAATATTCCATTATTAATGTGACTTTGGTAAATTACAATGAAAATACACAAAAGGTAGTAAAAATTGTTTCATACAAAAACCATCAAAATAAAAAGATGACCCCACGTAAACATTTTGGCACAAATATAGAAGAGATAAAAATACCGCAATCCATATTTTTTTGAATAAGGCCCCCTTTTTTGTCTTGTTTTAAGTGTTTATTATACAAAAAAAACTGTCTTTTATGTATTTAAATGATAAAATGTTGTCTATTTTGTGGTATTTATTGTATAATTCATACATTTTTTTTTTTGGTCCCTTTTTATTATTTATACGCCTATTATGTACCTCAAATACCTCAAATGCACTTAAGCGAAAAAATGTGTACTGACACTTGGTCATCTGTTGTGTTTACTAATTTATTTATGTATCTATTCAGAAATATCGTCTGATATATGTAATTTAGATAAAGAACAACTTTTTTTTTGCACATTTGTTTTCTTTCCAAAGAATTTTTTGAAGTTTAGGTTTTTTAGGTTTGAAAATGGATTTTCCAAAATATTTTTGAACTTCAAGAATTTCTAAAATTAATAATTTTACTTGCAGCATATGAAATTTTAATTTTAGAATTTTAAGGTCCGTCGCCGGAAAAACAAAAAATAGCCCGGATTATGATTTATGATTCGGGAGGTAGAGGTAAAAAAAAATTATTGGAGCCTTGTAGGGACCATATCAGTTTCTAAACAAAAAAATGTCTTTAAAATACCTCAATTTTATTTCCAACAGAGCAAATAAAAAAAATGTCATTAAACTAGATATATCAGTTACAAACCAAAAAAATCAAGAATTTTGATACTTTTAAAAAGGTAAGTAGCCCTGTAAAAATTTGACAAAATCTAAACTGGCTATTAACATCAAATTAAACACTAAAATTTAAATCGTATCTTAGCCTACAATCGTCCTATTAAGATATTTTGAAATAAACTTCCCATGTCATTGATTCCGAATATAAAAATCAAGAAATGAAATAAAAAAGTCTCCCCAATTTATTTATAAAGTCATTTCTTGAATACAAAAGTTAACAACAAAAATAAATGAAAAAAAAGCCAAAATATAGATAATCATCAATCTTATCTATTCAAGTGCATAAATACAAAAAAATAAGTACATAATAAACTCATAAATGTGTAAGTAATAACTTTTTCTTTAAAATAAAACTACTTTTCTTAGCCACGACCTGCCCAAAAATTTTCTGCGCACTTTTAAAGATTTGTATCTTTAAAAAAATTTTTTTCGTCATTTTTATATTTATATAAATGTTCGGCGGCTCCCTTATATGCTGAATTAAAGGGAATACAATAAATAAGGGACTACCCACTGTGCATTTGTTAGCCTAAAGAATATGCAAGAATAGAAGCTACTTGAATTTTACTATTGTATACTAAATTTTTATAAAGTCCCTCTCACCCTTATATGATAATAATATGCGAATTATTGTGTCTATACCTACCTATAAAATCTAGAATACCTATTATTTATTGAAAATTTTTTTCTTTTATTAAAATAAGTTTATTGAAATTATTTATTTTTCCTTTTTTTTTTTGACAAGATATAGATTTTTTTATAAAACGTTCATTTTTGGGTCGCGTGCGGCTTTTTGTGTTTTTATAAGTAGTTTATTGAAGAAAAATGTCAATATGCGCTTTTAGAAAATTATGAATAGAGGATTTTTATGCAGATTTATTTATGAAAGAAATATAAAATATGTTTTATTTGAATTTAATAATTTTATTTTCAAATAATCAGAAAACTTTTTAACGTCAATTCTTTAAAAAATTTGAATCTCAAGCATAATCTGACATACGCTCAGACTAAATTACTAATAAATTTTCAAACAAAATTTTAATTAGTTTTTCATTAAATTAATATTGTTTTATAAAAACAACCCTAAAACTCTGAATATTTGAATATTTAGAAATTAGAGAATTTAAAAACCCCGCGTATTTTAGAAAAACCTAAGTCGATAAAACAGAAAATTTTTGCATTTCAGTACCTTAAGTGCCATCTTTTAGAATTAAATTAAAATTAACATTTTCGCGGAATTCGCAAAAGGCTCAAAATATACCTATACCTTTTATTTTCATTTTGAAAAATTTAAAAGTGAAATTATTAATTATGGAAGTAGATGAAAGTGAAAAAGTAGTAGATATTCCAATAGTTGATCTGAAAATGCGAAGGTAAAAAGTTTTCTTAAGTTCATTAATTTCATTTTAAAGTTATAAATATTTAAAAATAAGTGATTCCAAAATTAATAGGCTTCAATTAATTAAAAAAATCGAAGATCTTGTAAAAAATCTAGTGATTGCACAAATTTGTGATGAAAATACTCCAAGTATTACTTATGTTGATAAAAAGTATTCGTGGTGTAACAATAATGATGAATCTCCAGAAAGTGAAAATAATTCTGAAGAATTTATCGAACAAGAAAAAACTATTAAATTTTCTGGTTACGAACCACGCAAGAAATTTGCAATAATAATGTATATTATTGCTTATATTCATGAAAAATTAATTTCTAATTCACAAATGACAAATTCAAATAATTTTTATTGCACTAGACGTTCATTATATTATGAATTGAAAAATAAACTTGTTGGAAGATTTGTAGAAAATCAAAGGACCATTGATCAAGTTGTTAATCAAATTGCAATGATGCTTGACTGCGGTCCTTGGGAAATTGGTAAGTTCATTATTAAATTGTTAAATTGTTAAATTATTAAATTGTTTAAACGATATTTTTTAATTTAATTTTTTATTTAAACTTCTGTACAATTTAATTTTATTTCTTACAATCAATAAAATAGGTATTTACATATTTTTACAAAACCTTACAACAAATAAATGCTCACCTCTAATTTTTCTTTCGATTACAATCAAGCCGTTCATTTTATAATTTTTATTAAAAAGTTCAATTATCTCCTGGGGTTCATTTTCCTTAATGAGTAATAAATAAAACAATCCATTTTCACTTAAAATTTGATGAATGTATGGAAAAAGTTTATCCATTACTTCTCTGCCTTTGAGACCACCTGCCCAAGCCTTGCTAATCAGTTTTTCATCAAACACTTCTAGCGATTCTGTCACAACATATGGAGGGTTAAAAATAATAATATCAAAAATATTTTTAGTTAATAAACTTTCAGTTAAATTCATTTGTACAATATCAATGTTAGTTTGATTATTAACTGAAGTTTTCTTTGAAACTTTACAAGCTTTTGGGTTAATATCACACCCAAGAAAATATGATTTGTTATTTTTCTTTAAGGCTACTGCTAAGGCTGTGAGTACTACTCCTGATCCAATGCCAATTTCTAAGCACATAGATGGTTTTAATGATTTAATTTTAGATAAATCATTTTCCAAAGCATCAATTAACAGAAAAGAATCTTCAGATGGTTCATATACATCTATTAAATCATCCTCAGATAATTTTACAATTGGAGTTTCCATGTTTCTTGCGAATTATCCTGTGAACAAATAATATTTTTTTAGATCAATATTTATAAAATCATGAAATTAAATATTGACAGAAAATTAGTCGTTTATTACCTGTTGGCTTATCAGCAGTTTCAGTCTTTATGTCTTGAGTCGATGAAGCGCTGTACATTGAACTACGATCTAATAAGGCTTTTTTTTTATTTGTTTCTTTTCTAACAGATTCTAACAAATTATTAGAGCGCTCTTGAGTTTTTTGTAAAATATTACTAATAACAACAATTTTTCTTTTTGCATCTGCAAGTTTTACAGCGTACTTATCTAGTTCAAAAGGGCATTGAAGAGAATCATTTATCTTTAATAATTCCTCTGTTAATAAGTCAATTTGCTGAGCAAGTTCTACTTGACTTAATCTAAAATTAGTTTTAACAATGTTTATTTCTGTAGGGTATTAAAGTAATAATTTTTGAGACATAAAAAGTATTAATCAAAAATTTTTTAAAAGCTAAAATGTTATTGTTAGTATTAAAAATACCTGTTGATGAATTTATTTATTTACCTGGTAGCACGAATTCTTTCATCCAGTTGATCTATGGTAGGCTTTAAAAGACTCATAAGCCCTTCAGTTAGAGCATCTCTTGTTGGATTTTCACAATAATCTTCAGTCTTATCTTCTAAAGAAGTTGTATCACTTGCAGTATCAATATCCATTTTTAAAATATAAAAAAATATGTATTGGTTTTAAATCATTAATTTTATTTAAATAATTTATAAGCTATAGTTTTTATTTAAGTTAACCTTAAAATAAAAAATATCGATAAGTAAGTTTACGATTTTACCCTAATTGTTATAAAAAGGTTAAAAAGAAAAAAAAAAACAAAATAGTAGGATTGCAATTTTTCGCGCATGAAATATTGAAATGGAAAAGTACCTACTGTAAAAACATTGTTGATATTCGAAATCGAGATTCGAGAACGTGTTCAGTACTTTTAACCTTGTTTAAATATATAAAATTATAATCAAAGACTCAAAACTCAAAAGTATTGTAATTATTTAAAAAAAAATTATAAATATTTATGAAGTGCAATTAAGTGCAATGGTTAACACGTGTATTATATGTAAAAAAGAAAAATATCCAGCTGATGATTCTCGCAGTTTTCATAAGTAAGTACATCTTATTTATTTTTATTCATTTCTTTTTTCAAACTAAATATAATTAGATCCTTTTAAAAAATATATTTAAAATTAATTATTTTAGGTTTCCTGTGAACGAAGATTTGAGACAAAAATGGTTAGAAGCAGTTGGGTTATCATCAGTTGCCAAAACTTCAGTTTTGTGTAGTGATCATTTTGACATCAGTTCTTTTCATGAAAGTATTGGTTTTACAACAAGAAAACGATTACTTTCTTGTGCAGTTCCTAGGAAAATTCCACATTCAGCACATGCAGTCTCAATTGATCATTGGTAGGCTTTTAAGATTTCTACAGTTAATTATTAACTTTTAATAAATCACTAATTTTGAATTTTCTTACAGCTATTATAATCCAAAAATTTTTAATAATAATTTAGAAGTATTAAACAACATTACTAACAATCAACATACACTAGTTTTGGATAGAAATTTTGATAACATAATGGAGTTTAATGAAGAAATGAAATTTTATGATAACGATAACAAGACAATAACTTTATTTGGTGTTAATAATAATCAAAGGTAATAAAAATTTTTGGAAATTGCAATTATTATTCTTGTAAGTAACAATAAAAATGTCTTTTAGCCATTTAAATGCTATTGTGTTGAATAATGTTAAGGATATTCAAGAAACACCAGCTGTGTGCAATATGTTTAATTTATTACCTGATCCTGAAAGTGTAATAGACCATAGAGTCATACCTGATATTAACAATGACAATCAATTAATAGTAATTAAGAATGAAGAAAGGTAATATTTAAATTATATTTTCATTCAATCATTATTATAAAAATAAATGAACTTTTAGCGAAATATTATCAGAAATCGATAAAAACTGCTGTGATGAAAAGCAATCTGAAGAGACTAAAAATTTTGATAAACCAGATGATTTGTTAGGAGAAATAATAGATAACAAACTTTTACTATCTGATGACAGTGGAGATGAAACAACAAAAGTTACCAATAATAAAAAAAGGTATACCTTTTTAATAATTTTTTATATCTTTTATATTAAAGCTTGTTTTTACTAATGTTATTCATTTTTAAAACTAAAATTTAAATGATTTGATAACAGAAAAAATTTGGATGAAATAAATCCAACAAAAAAAATACGTTTTTTTATTGGATATAAAACAGAATATATTTCTCCAAAAGATTTTTCTTCCAATGAAGCTTGGAAAAAGTTTATTGAATATAATGATCAATGTAAAAGAAAGTTAAGAGCTGCTCAAGCTAAAAGTTGTAGAAAAGAAAAAATAATCAGCTCTAAAAAGGATCAAATTAAAGATTTAAAAGATATGCAGATAAGTGCAGTAAACGAATATTTAGAGGTGAATGAGTACCAATAATATTTTATTAATTTTAATAATTTATTCTAATAATATTCTAATTTTTTTTAAATTATTGTTAAAGGATTTACCAGAAATTTTGCAATTACTAATAGCCAGAATTAAAGAGGGAAAGTCATCAACAGCGTTTCCTGAGAAATTAAAAGTATTTTCAAAAGTTTTGCATACATATTCCCCAGCTGGATATAAATATATCCGTGACTGTTTCTCTAAATGTTTACCATGCATCGAAACTGTTAACGGTTGGAAAAATCCAAAAACTGATAAATTGGAAGCAAATAATACAGGATTTTGTTTGGAACTGAATAATTTAAAGCAAGAAGTAACAGAATAAAGATTTATATGATTTATTATTAATAATTTGCATTAAAAATTGCAAAATTATTTAAAGAAATACTATTTTACCCTAGTCTTGTTCTACAAAAATCAGTTAACATATCAAACAAAATTTTATTACAAAATGTGCTATAAATAAGATTTATGAAGAAAAAAAAATATTGATTATGTAGATATTGTAAATATTAAATCTCAAAAATTAATGAAAACTGTATATAATTTTTCAATTATAAAATTTTAAAGAGCACATGACTGATAGATTATAAATTAAATTTAAAAAATTCTATTTTGAGAATAAATAATTCATTTTAAGACTGCTTAAATATAAGATTTAAAAATTTAATTAATTAAAATAAACATTGTATAAATTAATGAATTCACAGAATTTATTGAAAATATGTAATTAAAGTTGTAAAATTAATATTTTATTAAAATTTAAATAAATAAAATTTATACTTTAAATTATAATTGGCGTCATCAATAATTAACTTCAAATTAAAATTCTAGTGGTACATTTTCTAAAAAGGGGAAAAATTCAAATTCAAATAAATATTATCTGCTTTGCAAAAGAAAAATATTTCTAAAACCTGAGTGGGGCATAAAGATTATAAATAAATTTTTTCATAATTCTAAATATTTACTACATCAAAGTAAATAATTTACTATCTTTTTTATTTACAGTTACTAAGGAAAGGAGTATCTTCAAAAATTGTAATTATTCTACTTTCAGGTCGGTTAATTATGCTAAAATTTTCGTCAAACTCTAACAACATTCCATCTTTTGAATCTGGCCAATATGCTCCTTCTAATAAATCATCAGTTTGAACATCAGGAGTTGGGTTTCTTCAAAAATTAAATAGTTGTTAATAATTACTTAAAAAAATTTTAATTTAGCTCAAAAATAGTATATTACCCATATTTAGCAAAATTTGTCCATAATCTGACCATTTTTTTTCTGGTTAATTTAATTTGCTCATCATCAGTTGGAAAATCTTTCAATAATCCAGGACGGTAAAATAAATAAGTTAGATCATCTTCGTGTCCAACACCTAAACAATTTTTTTATACAATAAAAAAAATCTTTTTTTTAAATTTTATAAAATTAACGTACCATCTAATTTATTTCCAAGTTCTGAGTGATAAGAATAATTAGAATTAAATGAAAATTTGTAATAATAAATTGGATTGTCATCGTTGCTGTCTTGCAGTAATTTTTGTGTTTTATCAATTCCAGCAACAAAAAATAAATCTGAAGTTAACTAAAATTAAATTTTTGCTTACTGAAGATTTTCTAATAAAAAATTTATTTTTTTGAATAATTAAAATTAGTATACTTTTATAAGAATGTCAATTGCACCTCCTATAGCGTTTTGTATTAAAAATTTTATAGGTTTTGGTAATATTTCAATGATATCAAAATTTTTTTTTCTGTCAAGTAAATCTATAAAATATTTTCATTAATTTTTTTTGAAAATATTCTTTATTATTTAATCTTACCAGTTGCAAAAAGTAATGTTTCATCAGCGACAAAACCCATTAATATTGGAATTTTATTGAAATCACCATTAGTTAATTTTGTTTCTGGACATTGGTCAACAAATTTTTCTTCATTAATTTCAGAACTTTCGGTAGTTTCTATTGTAGGTCTAAATGGAATCTAAATTTTAAAAATAATTTTTTTTAAATAAAAATTTCAACTGATTTTCCCATTTCTTAAAAATTATTTCTGAAATACTTACACTTAAAAAACCTTTAGGATTACGCTCTACTAATTCATAGGCTGATTTTTCGTACAAAATTTTCAGAAGTTCATCTTTGCTCGTAGTTTCTAATCCTACACTTTTTCCTAGTTTAAAAGCTGATTTTTCAGCATCATTTGGTAATTGAAGACCCCAATACAAGCATAACGGCGAACCGCTCATTGCAATTGCGCTCCTAAAAAGCCCTTAAAAAAATTTCGCTAAAAAATTTAATTTAATTTAAAAAAAAAATAAAATTATTTAAAACCTTTAGAGCTTTCTGATAATACGTGAAGATTTACAGCAACAGCACCAGCACTTTGTCCAAAAACTGTTACTTTTTTCGGATCCCCGCCGAAATTCTCAATATTTTTTTGAATCCATTTTAGCGCCAAATTTTGATCTTTTAAACCTGCATTTCCGGTAGCATTCGGATGATTCAAATTTAAAAAACCAAACATACTAAGCCGATAATTAAATGATACAACAATTACATTTTCTTCAATTAGAAAATCCGGCCCAAATCTCGAAGTACTTGAACTTCCACTTCGATAAGTTCCACCGTGAATCCAAGCCATCACAGGCAGATTAGGGCTTGGCTGATCAGTGAAATTCGTCTAAATAAAAGCAAATTTATTTAAATTTATTTATCTATTTAAAAAAGAAAATTTCTAAATTACCTGAGGTGTAAATACATTGATGAATAAACAATCTTCAGAACCATAAGGTATAGAAGTAGTATTGTCAAACTGAACACAATCAGCTCCTTCAATCGTTGCACCAAGTACATTTTGCCAAGATTTTTTTTCTACTGGAGGCTTTTCAAATTCAAAAAAATTGAACGAATATTATTTACTTACTTACAAATCAAAGAATTTTCTCATACCTTAAATCTCAAGTATCCAATTGGGGGTTCAGCGTATGGAATCCCTTTAAACGATGCATAATTAATTCCTTTATCAACAGTCTGTAAAATTTCTCCTTGAATTAACCCTTTATCAGTTTTTATAATTTCAGTTAACAAAGATTCAACATTTAAAAAATTAATTAAAAATATTTCTATTAAAATAATTAATTTATTCATTTTATTAAATTAATTAAATTACTTTTAAATTAAGTAAATTACTTTTATACAATTGCATCTGTTCTACAACTAATAATACGATAAGATTTTTAAAAATGATTGTTTGAAAAAAAATATTTATGTTTACTTTAAAAAAATATTTCATTAATTACTTACCTTGACACAATAAATATATTTGTGTAATTTAATAATATTAAATTTTTGTTTAATTAGATTTTTATTGAAAAATTGTTGATAAAATATTTAATTTCAATTTTTTAATAATAAGAATATTTGATATTTTTTTTATGTAACTTTATTTTTTTTTAAATTAATGATGCTTTTCATTATTTGTTATTCAATTTTTTCAATGTCGGAGTAATTTTGTTATTTTTACAAAAATCTTAAATTTAATATACTTTGACCCAGTCCTAAATATTTTAATGATAAAAAATAAGTATTTTTCCTAACAAAAGTTTAAGGTACTAATTTATCTGAAAAATTTTGATACACCAGAAAAAATATTTTAGGTCTTAAGCACATTTTTTTAATTTTTGAATTTGAAAGGAAATTTTTGTGGAAAATTTTAATATTACTTAAGTTAGCTAATAAAACAAATCTCAATTTTTTTTTTTAAACTTAAATAAACCTTATCTAAAAATCCTCAACTAATATAAGTTATTAAGTATTAAATAAAAATATTTGATTTTTGAGCTAACAATTATTTACTTTATTTTTTCAATAAATTGCCCTAAAATTAACTTTACCTTATTATATTTCAGGTTTTACAGTAACAGGCAAAGGTGTGATATCTGGTGACTTATCACTCAAATTCAACGACGGTACAACAGTAAATTACGACAAAAACAATTGTTACATGATACCAGATGTAATAGCAAATGTAATTCAAATAAGAACATCCTGTAAATTTATCTTAGTTGTTGAAAAAGATTCAATATTTCAAAAATTACTATCTGAAGGTTGTCCAGAATATCATAATTGCATATTAATAACTGGTAAAGGTTATCCAGACGTTCAGACTAGAATGCTTGTTAATTTGTTATCAGAAAAGTTACAACTACCTGTTTACATTCTCATTGATCCAAATCCATATGGTTTTGAAATTATGTGTACTTACAGGTAAATTATTTATCATTAATAAAAATATAATTCTAAATAACTAAATTTAATTAATAATTTAAAGGTTTGGTAAATTAAATGGAACTAATTATCAAGACCAATTAATCTGTAAATCAATGAAATGGATTGGTGTACATCCAAAAGATTTAACAATGCTGGGTGTACCAAGAATAAAATTAACTGAAAATGATTACAAAAAATTGTTACAGTTAGAAAAACGTTCATACATGAATGTTAATTTTTTGGAACATTTATCAAGAATGAAATTTGGTAAAGCTGAAATTGAATCAATAAATAAACCAGTTTCTAAATTTCTATCACGTCATTACTTAACTTCAAAATTAAGAAATGAAGAATTTATTTAATTTATTTATTTGCAATTTGTTATTACTGTACTATTCTCAATTAAATTTATTTTATAGCTTTCTGGTCCTTTGGTGACACTAAATTTGTCATTGATGTTTAACATTAAGTTAGAAGTTGAGTCTGGCCAATTTAACCCATTTAGTAAATTATCATTTTCTGTATTTTTAGGAGTTGGGTTTCTAAAATATTTTAATGAATTAGTTTAAATTTCAAATCTTTTTTTTTGGAAAGAAAATTATTTTTTTACCCATATTTGGCAAAATTTGTCCATAATCTAACCATCTTTTCTCTCATTTGCTTAATTCTTTCATCTTCCTTAGGATAATGTGGATTGTAAAATATAAATCTTAAATCATCCGAATGGCCAACACCTTAAAATAAATTAAAATTTGAAATATTTTAAACTTTTTAAAATACTTTTTTAAATTACCTTTTAAACCATCAGTGATGTATTTTTTATTTTGTATAGAATAATTTGTTTGAAATAAAAATCTGTAATAGTAAACTGGATTTTCATTATTTTTTTTGTATAATTTTTTTGTTTCATCAATACCAGAAATGAAAAGTATATCTGTTGTGAGCTAAAAAATTGTAGATAAAGTTTTTTAAAAAAACGACTTCATCAGTAAATTAATTGTTACCTGGACCAAATCTTTCACTGAACCACCTCCTCTAGCATTGTCTACTAATGGACTTAATGGCTCAGGTAAAGATTCAAGAATTTCACACTTTTTTGTTGTATCAAGAAAATCTAATAAATTTAATTACTTTTAAAAATTTATTTTAAAGATATTAATTAATTCAATACCATAAACATAAGGTAACGATTCATTAGCAACAAAACCCATTAAAATCGGTATTTTATTAAATTCTCCATTCTGTAATTTAGTTTTTGGACATTCAGTTAAAATTTTTTCTTCATTTATTGCTATTTTGGTATTTTCGATTGTTGGTCTAAATGGAATCTTCAAATAAATAAATTTTACTATTTTTATCTATACCTACAAGCTAAAATATTTATGGTAAAATACGAACTCTAATAAAACCGCTGTTATTTTTTTCAACTATTTCGTATGCGGATTTTTCATATAAAATTTTAAAAAGATCATCTTTCTTTTCACTTTTTAAGCCCAAATTTTTTCCAAGATCGTAAGCAGATTTAATATTATCATCTGTTGACTGGAGTCCCCAATATAAACAAAGAGGTGAACCACTCATGGCTATTGCACTTCTAAAAAGACCTATAAAATTTTTATACAAATAGCTGAAAGAAATGTTACTTTTGGCAAGTGGATTTTTTTTCCTGTGCAAGATTGCGAAAGTAAAAAAAATCTTTTATTAATTTTTCTGTTTCAAGTCACTTGCAATCGTAATTTAATGAAAAAAATCCGCTTGCCAGAACAGGGTTCTGTTTTCAGTACATGAAATGCGAAGCCAAAATTGAGTGTTATACCTTTTGAGAGTTTTGATAATACATGAATATTTACAGCAACAGCACCTGCACTTTGTCCAAAAACTGTTACTTTCTTCGGATCACCGCCGAATTTCGCAATATTTTTTTGAATCCATTTAAGCGCCAAATTTTGATCTTTTAAACCTGCATTTCCGGTAGCATTTGTATGATTTAAATTCAAAAAACCAAAAACACTAAGTCGATAATTAAATGAAACAATGATTACATTTTCTTTAACCAAATAATCGGGTCCAAATCTTGAAGTACTTGAACTTCCAGTTGTATAAGTTCCACCGTAAATCCAAGCCATTACCGTCAAATTTGGGTTTGGCTGATTAGTGAAATTCGTCTAAATAACTCGGATTAAATTAAATTATTGCAGAAATTCTGATTTTTAATACAAAAATTAAATTACAATAGGCGTAAATACGTTGATGAATAAACAATCTTCAGAACCGTGAGGACTTAAAGTAGTATTACTAAATTGGACACAATCATCTCCTTCAACTGTGGCATCAAGAACGTGATTCCATGGTTTTTTCTCTACAGGAGGCTATTTAAAAAATTATATTTAAAAAATCGTCAGTTTTGAGTTTACCAACTACAAGTTGAAGAATTTTCTTAATACCCTAAATCTCAAGTATCCTGTTGGTGGCTCAGCAAAAGGAATCCCTTTAAATGATGCATAATTCGTTGAGTTGTCAACAGTTCTTAAAATTTCACCTTGAATTGGTCCTTTATGAGTATTTATAATTTCAGTTAATAAGGCTTCGGTTTTTAAAAAATCAAGTAATAAAATTAACGCTGTAGTTAGGAATTTTAATATTTTCATTGTAAAATTATTTTTTGAAAATTTCTCTTTGATAAATAAATTATACTAACTATTTTTTCTTTTATAAATATATAAAAAATAACAATTAATTTCCAAATTACTTAATGTACAATAATAATTTTGTAAATTATGTGACGTTTAATTCAAATTTTTCCTGTAGTAATAAAGTATAATTTTTATTAGTTTATTAAGGAAGCGTATTTAATTAATTATTCTTTTTATTTTAATAATTATTTATTGTATAATCCGATAAATACGAAAAACTGAAAAATTGTATCGGTAAATTTATAATTGACATAAAAATGCTATGCACCCAACCAAAAAAATAAAAATTTAAGTAAAATTAAAATTTGGTACCTATTTTATTACTCAAAATTCGTTAATTAAAAAAAAAAAAATTGAAATTTTTAAAAACAATTTTTAATTTGGCTGTGGGGAAATTGTCTGAAACTTTTATTCTAGTTTTAATAATATTATATAATATTTGATAAAAAACCAGTTTTTTTGATATTTCAGACTTTTTTGTTAGTAAAAAGTTAAAAAAACAGCAAATCGTGAAATTTTGGAAAATTGGATTCTCATTTACAGGGCTAATTATTTCTATTTAGAAGTATTTAGATTTTTTTTCAATGAATGTAATTTTAGGAGTTGGATTTCAACAAAAGAGTCCTTGCTAAAATTCGCAAAATTTATTTTTTAACAGTTTTTAAATTTAGATACTTTAGACTGTTGTCGATAATGTAGAAATCGTACATTCATTTATGCAAATATTTATATGTATTGGTGTAGTAATAAATATTTACAAATATCAGCTGATTCAATCTTGTATTCAGCTTGTATTATTTGATCTTGAAAATATCAGTATTCTCTTGCATTTTGCATGGTTGAAAAATTACACAATGTCGTAGTAGAAAAGCATGGTGCATAATTTATAATTATTTTTTTAATTTAATTTATTTTTTAAATATATTTTATTGGATATTCACATTAAATTTAGTATTAAAGTGTAACATGAAGATAAGAGAAAAAAGGAGTTACAAATTATTGAACCGTAAAAAATTAAAACATCATAACAGGTTACATAAAAAATTAAGGAATAATTTATTTTTGTTTGCAAAGATTAATCAAAAGGATCAAGTTTAAAGAAAATTTTTTTGTTTATTGAAAAGTGTTATTTGTAAAGAAATTAAGAAAATTTTTAATTAATGCAGAAAATAACTCTAAAATTTTAAAAGAATCAAAAACATGACTGTTAGGTTACTTTTACAAAATTATTTTCAAAAATATTTACAAAATGTGTACATTTTTCGAGTATTGGCCCCACCATTCCCCACAATAGCGTCCACTCAAACTAATAAATTGTATTTTGGGAAGACGGGTAAGCATACAAAATTAATATTTTATAAAATAGGTATATTTGTTAAATTTTTTGGAACAACTTTTAATATAGATGCGACTCAAGGCCTCCTAACCCAATATTATGGAAATGTATCCAGTGCTAACAGGAATATTAACTTTATAAGATCTCAAACACGAAGGCTGTTAATGAATAATGTTAAGAGAACTGTTTCGAGAACACTTGCAACTGATATTTGGAGGAGAGCATCAAATCGATTATTTCAAAGTGATCCTTTATTTAAATCAGTTGGCATTTCTTTATCCAATAAAAACCTAATTAAAGAAGAAAAATTAGAAGGATTTTGTTGGGATATTAGGGTATTATATAAATAATAAATAAAAATAGAATCAAAGATAATGTTGAGAAATATGTTTATTTAGGATGCAGTGAAAAAGATGCAGTCAAACAAATCAAATGAAGATGATTTTGAGCAGGATAACTCCATAAATTTAAAAAGTTTTGTTATTGGACCACCAATAGCAAAAGGTACTTCAGCCATAGTGCATGCTGCTCGTTTAAAAACTTTGAACGAATTAGAAAATGAGAAAGAGTTATTAATAGATGAACAAAGCAGTTTAATAGATTTTCCATTAGCATTAAAGATGATGTTTAATTATGAAGCTGAATCTAATGCAACTACTATATTAAGAACGATGTTTAAAGAAACAGTGCCTGCCTGGAAAAGGTATAATAATGAAGCCCTACTTCATTGGGAAGAAAAATTAGGTGTAACATTACCACCTCATCCAAATATTGTGGCTATGTACTGTATATTTGTTGATAAAATTCCTTTTCTGCCACGTTCTTTAAGTATGTACCCGGATGCCTTACCTCAAAGACTTAATCCAGATGGATGTGGAAGAAATATGAGTTTATTTTTATTAATGAAAAGGTATTATGATTTTGATTTATCTAAAATTCATTTAATTATAAAAAATTAAGAAAAAGAAAAACAGTTTATTTTTTATTTAAGGTATGGAGCTACTTTAAAACAGTATTTAGCTGAAAAAGAATGTAGTATTCGAGAATCTATTTTACTGCTTACTCAGTTATTAGAGGGAGTTTATCACATGAATTCTAATGGGATTGCACATAGGTAAAATTCTAAATAAAATTATTCCCGCCATCATATGCATTATAAATTAATTTTATTTTTTAAGGGATCTTAAAAGTGATAATATTTTACTGGATCTCTCAGAAGAAAATAAATCATGTCCTTCTTTAGTCATAACTGATTTTGGAAGTTGTTTAGCTGACAAATATTATGGTCTACATGTTCCTTACAGAACTTATGACACAGATAAGGGTGGAAATACTGCCTTAATGGCTCCAGAAATAATAACAGCTGAACCTGGGCCATTCAGTAGACTTAATTATAACAAATCTGATTTATGGACTGTTGGAACAATTGCTTATGAAATATTTGGAATGAATAATCCTTTCTACTCAAGTTCAGGAAAAAAAGCTTTATCAAATTACAATTACAAAGAAGAAGACCTTCCTTGTTTTCCTAAGTCTGTTCCATCAATAATTACAGCATTAATTATGAATTTTTTAAGAAGAAATGAGTCACAAGTAAGTAACTAAATTTTTTATTAATTGTTTAATTAAATTAAATATAATTTGAATAAATTTCAGAGACTAACTGTAGAAATGGCAGCTACAATTATTCAATTATATTTATGGGCTCCAAGTGTATGGTTGCAGCCAGATCAAAAAATCCCAACCAGTGAAGAGGTGCAGAAATTAATTATTTATTATTTGTTTTGTTATTTTAAAATTTTGATTAAAATCTATTTCCTTTTACAGATAATACAATGGGTTATTGGCCTTACTTCAAATATTCTAAAAGAAATTTGTCCAGACGATTATGATCCAACAAATGTAACCTATAATGATGAAAATGAGATATATTGTAACATTAGTTTTAATCATTTATTTTTAATTCAAGCATATAATGAAAAATTTTTAACAGAGTCACAATATATTTCTTGTTTTTTAAATCGAGTAAGTCTTAATTCTATTCGTAACAGCTTAAAATGGATTAAAAATGTATTAAGTTAAGAAAATTTATTAAAAATTATTAGCAATTATGCTTTGTAAATTTCATAAATCTCAGGAAATTATGATTCAATTTCAAAAATTTGAATTATTAATTAATAACTTTTTTTTTTTTAATAGTTTTATATAAGTAAGTTTGAAAATTCATAGGAAGTACTTAACAATGATTAATGATTAATAAGTATTTTGAATTTTAAATTTTAGTATATTTAAAAAATATTAATTAAATTGTTAATTAATTATAATATATTATTGTTGTATTGGATATTATAAAATTGTTTAATTAAACATTGTAAAAAGTGACATTGTAAAAAATTGTAAATAGTTTTTTTGATTAAATTATTACATTGCAGTAAAATATTGAATTTTTTAATTCATTCCAAAATAAATTTTTTAAAGATTTAAATTTTCCAGAATTTTTCAACAAAAATTCATGCGCGATTTATTAAAATACTTTGATGTGTAAGGGTGAGATAAAAGATACCACCCATGAGGGGGTGGCAGCGCAGAAGTCTCCCTAAAATATACTACAATCTACACACATATAGGCCTAACATTCGTCAGATTTCATAAATTTAGTTCAATATGCCGGCTTAATTTGTTTACATAAATAATAAAAGTACTTTTATTTTAAAATTATGAATCTTTATTTAAAAAAATTTCGGTTTTTTAAATTTAGAAATGAAGTTTAAAGTTCTTTATTATCAAAAATCAGCAAAATGAAAATCAGAGATAACGTAAGTAACACACAATTTCAAGTAATCAATAAATTGCCACCCTTTACCTACTACAATTGCTATCAATTATTTATTAATTTTTTAGGCGTTCAACAATAAAATTTTAAAATTATGTTACTAAAATTTTGACGACAAAAAAATCATGTTATCATTAATAACATTATTATTATTTTTTAATACAACTTTTGGATTTCGAGGACCACATCATCCAAGAGGTGAAGCAAAACGTCATCATTACATACCAAAAAATGATATTAGATTAACACAAGATGAAGATTTACTACATGACATCGAGTAAGTTAATTTAAAATTCATAATTTCAAATATAGTTAAAGTTACTATTTTTTAGACATTTAAAAGAAGATGTTGGTCCAATGGCTGAAAAAATGAATATTGCAGAAATGAGCGAAGGAGAACTCGAATTTCATTATTTTAAGTAAGTTTTAAAAATTTATACCTAAATTTCCCATTAATAATTCAATTTTACCTTTAGGCTTCACGATATTGACAATAATTCAAAATTAGATGGTATAGAAATATTTCATGCAATTGAGCACACTTTACATGACCACGAAGATGAAATAAGCAATGATTTATCATTACAACCAGCATCAGAAAATGAAAATTTAGAATTAACTAAATGGATATCAGGTAAGTAAATTTACATAACTTCTAAAACAAATCTGAATTTGAATATTTTTGATTTATAGAACTCGTTGATAAAGTATTAGAAGAAGATGATTTAAATAACGATGGCTACATTGGATACACAGAATTTGTTCATAGCAGAATAAAACAACCAAATTCTATTATTAATAATTAATTATCACTGTTATTATTCATTGATTTTTGCATATTCACATTTTATAAATTATATATATCGATGTTTTAGAAGTTTTGATGTTTATTGTGTTTTTGTGTAATGGAAATATTTTATATTGTGAAAAAATGAAAATGTTTGGATTATATTGAAAGTATAAATATATTGATTTATTAATTATGAAAAAAGGGTGTTTAATTAATAAAATAATTGATTTTTTTTGGAAAAAGTACACTGTAAAAAGTAACTTTCTTAGATTCACAAAAAAAATAGAATATTTTTGAAAATAATCGTAAATTTACTAAATTTAGTATATTAAAATACATTCGAGAATTCTCGATTTTTTCTTGTGAATTTAAGAAAAAATTTGTAAATTAGCAAAAATTTTTTTTAAATTACTAATTTTTCTCTTGAATTTACAAAAAAAAATCGGAAATACCCAAATTTTTAGTTAATATACTAAATTTAGTAAATTTACGTTTTTTTTCGAAAAATTACTAATTTTTCGAAAATATTCTATTTTTTTTGTGAATCTAAGAAAGTTACTTTTTACAGTGTAGGTTTATATTAGTAATTCGTTTTTAAAAACCTGTATATTGTAAATAATTTTAGGAAAATTACAGGTATTCATGACTTTTTCCAATTCACAAATAAGCTTTCTGGACACCAACTAATTAATAATTCTTAATTAATTCGAAATATTGAAGGCCTACTGAATTCATTTAATCCAAATATAAAATACTGCAAAAAAATTTTTTCAAATACTCATACCCAGCTGAGTATTTATTTTAAAATGAAATTTTATTACTTTTAAGTATTATATTTAAATTGTTTTTTAAATTGTTTTTCTTTTTAATTTTACAAAGACCACAATTTAAAATTCTGGAGTATGCAATAAATTTGTATTTGACATGTAAAATAAGTAAAAAATGAATAGTGTCTTTTCATGGAATATCATGGGCAACCCATGCAAATATTACTTGTTTTTTTTATTACTTTTTTTTAAATATGTAAAAGCCTTTATGGAATTTACCCATCAGTGTAGTACAGTGTCGTTCTTCTTACATGAAGTTTCAAATAAGTTTAAGATTTTTATTTACAACAAGTAAGTATAAGCATAATTATTCTTTAAAATAGGCATAGAATTTTTTTTAAATTAGGACATTCATTTTCAAAATTTAAGGCTAAAATTATAATTAGGGGTGTTTGGGTTATTCTTCGAGTAAAATTAAAAAATTGAATAAAAAATTTTATTATTATAGAACATATATTAAAACAGTTATTAACGTTTGCTTCAATTATTTGCCTAACTCAAAATAATGAAATATTAATGAGAAAAAAATTTTTGGAAACTTGAAGCCTGTAATATTTATGGCTCGTGTCCAGAAAAGTAAAGTATGGCCCAAATCGCACGTAAATCAAATATTTTACTAATTGTCACTAAATTAATTAATTTAAAGTTAATATTAAATACTGATAAAAAATTAATATTTATATTTTATACGTTACAGAATCCACAATGTCAAATAAATGCAGCATCTGTAATGAAAATGAAGATGATAATCTTATAGAAGTACCATCTTTTTATTATAAAAGTTGTAATATCCATAAAAATTCAACAAAAATTAAGTATTTAAACGTTTTAAATAGAAAAAATCATAATCCATCCAGTATTTATATAACCCAAGTTCATAAAGATTGTTTAAGAAAATATAACAATCAAAGAGAAGGATGTTATAAATGTGAAATAAAATATGAAAAAGAAAATGAAAATAAAAAAAATATTAAACTTTATGGCGAATTCTTTAATTATGATAAAAAATGTTTTTACTGTGGTAATTGGGCTCGTGAATGGCCTAGTAGATATATTAATTATGTTAAAGATATTGATGAAGATAATAATTTTAAAAATGATTTATTGAAGAAAATTAATTTAATTGGTAATAAATGGGGAGAAGAAATTTTTAGTAGAATAAATGATCAAGATTGGGAATCAGCAGATCCAAAATTTCATATAAACTGCAGAAGAAAGTTTGATGCAGTAGTTAAAAATGACAAAATAAATAATTTTATGGAACAAATATTTTTCTATTTGGATTCTAATAATGGCAGAATTATTAAACTTGATAAATTAATTAATGATTTTGGTAAGTAGATACTTTTTGATAATTACTTTTTTATACTCAATTAGCATATTCCATTAAAAAAATTTTTTTTTACAGAATTTCATTTTAAAAATACAAAACCAAATGATTACGTTCTTCCACAAATCGATGATATTAAAGAAAAATTAAAAAATAAATATCGACGAAATATTGAATTTTATTACAACGATACTTATATTTCTGTTGGAGATTTAAAGTACGAAATATTGAAAAAATCATGGATAAATGAAAATAAAAATATAGAATTTGAAAAATTAGATATTTTAAAAAAAGCATGTTCTATTATTAATTATGATAATCAAAATTATAAAAATTCTTACAGTTTAAAAATAATTAAAAATTTATTACATAAAATTGATTACAATGGTAATTATAATCGTAATTATAAAAATTATTCAAGATTTAATGAAAATCGTAAATTACGTAAAAATAATTTTTATGATCAAAAAAGAAAATATAAATAAATTGTCAAATGTATTTTGTATTAAAATTTTAATAAAGGATGAATTAAACTTTAATAAATGTATTTATTGATTTTTTTTGTAAAATGAAAAATAGGAAAAAACTGTTAGGCCGTCTCTACACCAGACAATATAATCTTTTTTTAAAATTACTTTTCTGTACATTTTAAATGGGAACGTAATCATAAAATAAAATTATATCGTCTGGTGTAGAAAGGGCCTTACTGAAAATCAGTGTGTAACTAATACTATTTTTAGAACTATATCGTCTTTAATCGATTTCTCGGATTTGATACCTAATTTGTTGATAATTTTTTTCCCAAAATTTTTAAATCAAAAAATAACAAAAGCATGTTTCGTTTTGGAATTTTTCCCCACTGGAGTTATTTTATATTTAAATTTTTTTTGCCAAAAAATAATTTTTTTTTTTGACTTAATACCAAATTTGGTATCAACTTATCTCTCAGATATGATACATATAATGTAAAAATTTTCAACTCATTTGAAAATTTGTCATTACTTGAGGAACCTTAGTGCCAATAATTTGGCAAGGTTTCAAATATTTTTTTACAAAAGTTTTCACAGATGTAGGTTTCAACAAAAAAAGGAATATCGAAACGAAAAATGAGGTAAGTATTAGGTCCAACGATAACATGGTTAATAGTATTTTTCATTTTTGACGCCGAAAATGTTGAGACCTAAATTTTCACAAATTTTCCATGATATTTTCCATGCTAATACCAATCAATTTTTATGGACTTAAATTGTAAAAATTTTATTTTTTTTTTGTAAAGTAAATTAATGGCTTGGATGGATAAAAAAAAATATTTTTTTTTTATTATAGGGACATTTAGTAAAATGAGGAATTCTCTATTTTGCCACGAGCCATATAATAATTTATTAATATTGTAATTTAATAATAATAAACAAATTTATCTCAATTTGTATCGATTTATTATAATTAAAAAAAAAAAAAAAAAAAAATTATTTTCAATAAATTGTAAAATAATACGAATAATTAAATAGCTCTAAACAATTTTTAAATGCACACGTTTGACTATCCATGCGTAATATACATACAACGTCACCTGTTACCTCCAAAATATATTACTTTCATAAAATTTTAAATATTAAAATTCTGTTATTTTAAACGGTGTTGTTCTACAGGTTCATGTAATGAGGTCACGGTCATATTAAACGCTGAACACAAAAAAAAAAGTTTTTAAAACATAATTTCGTCACTAAAGCAGAGAGAGTTTTCCTTATAGTATTTTGTCATTCCTCACGTTCGTCGTTTAATTTTACGTAGTTTAGTAAAGTAGTTTAGTGATTGATTTTTTTATTTAAAAAATTGTAATAATTTTGTGTTTTTAAAATGACACCAAATACAATTGAAGAATTAATAGAAGATAGTTGGATTTTTTTAACTGGAATTACTGGATTTGTTGGTGGATGTTTGTTAGAAAGAATTCTCAGATATGATCCTGGGCCAGCAAGAATTTTCGTTTTAATTAGAAAAAAACGAGGCGTGGATCCAAAAACTAGACTACAAGAAATTTTATCATCACCTGTAAGTTTTTTAAATAAATTCTATTAACTAAATTTGTCAAATAAAAATTTAATTTTTTAGTTATTTTCTAAAGTACCAGAAAAAAATTTTTCTAAAATTCAAATAATAAACGGTGACATAAAATCAGATAATCTTGGAATAAGTAAATCAGATTTAGAAAATTTAAAAAATCGTTGCACACACATATTTCACGTTGCTGCGTTTATCTCATTTGCTGCTGATTTAAAATTAGCGTTTGATATTAATTTGAAAGGCTCAAGAACAGTGTTAAAGTTAGCTAAACAAATGAAAAACCTAAAAGGGATGGTACATGTTTCAACAGCATATGTTAATTGTGTATTGAATAGTGAAAATCAAGAATTTAATGAACAAGTTGTACCATTAGATAAAGAAGCTTCAGAAATTCTTCAGATGGTAAGTTATTAAATTTTTTTAATTATTTAGAATTATGTAGCTTAATTTAATCATTTTTTTTAGATAAAAAATTTACCAATAGATGAAGTGATTAATGATGAAAAATTTAAAAATCAATTTAAAAAACATCCAAATAGTTACACATTCACAAAACAGTTGACTGAAAATTTACTAGCTCAAGAAAAAGGAGACGTTCCATTATCAATAGTTAGACCTGGTGTCATTCTAAATAGTCTAAAGGAACCATTTCCAGGATGGATTGATAATGTAAATAACAGTGCATGTGGTTTCATAGCTGGTGCTGTAAAAGGTGTTTTTAGAAGGTAAATACAAAATTTAGACTGATTAATAATCAGAAAATAATAAATCAAATTTTTAGTTTTCATGCAGATCCAAACAAAATAGTAGACATAATACCAGTTGATTTTGTAGTATCAACAATTTTAGCATCAGCTTTAAAATTAGAACAAGAACCAAATAATTTAAAAGTTTATCATTGCACATCTGGTACAATAAATCCCTTGACCTGGAATGAATATTGTAAAACAATAGTTAAATATTCAATAAAACATCCATGCAAAGATGTTGCATGGTATCCAAATGTTAAAGTTAGATCAAGTGAATTAAGGAACTTAATATTTTTTATTATTTATCAATTTATACCAGGATATTTTATTGATTTTTTATTAAAATTTAAAAAAAATCAAGTTAAACACAGTGTTGTTGAAATACAAAACAGATTTTTAAAAGGTAGCAAATATACCTCATATTTTTCAACAAAGGAATGGCATTTTAATAGAAATAATACTGATGATTTAATTAAGTTATTAAATGATAAAGAAATTCAAGAATATCCAATGGATCCGAAAATTATCGATTGGGATAAATATTTTGAAATTTGTGTACTTGGTATCAGAGAATATTTTCATAAAGAACCGTCCTATACGACAAATAAAGCACGTTCTCAAATGAAGAGGTACGTACCTAAAATAAATTTTTTTAAAAAATTTAATTAATTTGAGTTTTATTTAATTTTCAGATTGAAATTAATGTCAATAGTAATGCCATTTATCATTTATTTTTTAATTTATTGTTTTTTTAAATGTTTTATTGGTTTACCAATGTTGTTAGCTACTTTGTTTACTGGAATTTTTATTTTTATTATTAACTGTTTGTAATTATATTTGAAAAAAAAATATTGTTTTTTATTTATATGCTCAAGGAAAATTTAATTTTATTTCAAAATGAATAAAAAATAAAAAAATCATTCTGATAATAATTATGTTTTATTATTTAAATATAAACTTTTCACAAATTCAAATTAATTATAAAAAAATAATCAAAAGGGTCAGAAGGGGTGCGAATCTTAGGGATGAAAACTTCAATTTCAAAGGGTTCTGCATATCATCGATTTTTATATTTTGTAAGAGTTAAATTTCAGTCGACAAAAAATTAATTTTTGATTATTTAAGAATGCCCATTTTTTAAAACCTAGTGGCCTATTTATTTTTTCTGAGGCCGGAGATTTGAAAACGATGACAGATTTTAAATAAAAAAATCTGACATTTTTTCATTTTCAATTATGGGCAAATTAAAAACTGTGAAAAATATCCAGTTCCCCTATTTCATCAGTACTTTTTTTAATAAAAAACTTGGTTTATAATGCAAATAAAGACAAAATTTCTAAATATACAAAAGTTTTTAAACTCACTAAAATTTATTTATATCGAATTTTGGGACTCTTAGACCTGGTGAAACATATCGATTTAAGTCTGTAACTATTTCAAACCTTTTTCAGTACAAAACACCTGATATAAATGGATTAGGTGAATTTAAAAATTTTTGGATCTTTAGAAATTTTGGCTTACGCATAAAACCATTCGAAATTGTTAAATATCCTTATAAAACAAGTTTTCTAATAAAATAAGTGCTGATGAAATGGGCAAACGAGATTTTTTTGAAAATTTTTATTTTGCCCAAAATCGAAAGGGGTATATATGGAAAATTGTCAAAAAATTTTTTTCTCAAATTTTTCTTTCTTTGGTACCGAAAAAGTTTTGAATCAGTTAAAAACTTACATCAATATGGTTTACCGGGCCAAAAAGCCCAAAAAACCTGATATAAACTGATTTAAGTGAGTTTGAAAATTTTTTCATTTTTAAAAATTTCGGCTTTATTCGCTTAAAACCATTTGAATTGGGTAAAATGCTTTATAAACCAAGATTTTTAATAAAAAAAGTGCTGATGAAATGGGCAAACGAGATTTTTTTGAAAATTTTTATTTTGCCCAAAATCGAATATGGAAAAATGTCTGATTTATTTTTTTTTTCAATTTTTCGTTGTTTGGTACCAAAAAAGGATTGAAACAGTTAAAAACTTATATCGATATGGTTCGCTGGGTCAGAGAGCCGGTAAAACCTGTTATAAATGGATTTAAGTGAGTTTTTAAATATTTTCATTTTTAGAATTTTTGGCTTTATATACGCATAAAACCCTCCTCATCAAATGGCCACCTCCAACCGTAGCAACTTTTATATGTAACATTTTTCGTTATTTTACTTTATTTTCGAGATGCTTGTATCTTTTAAAATGAGTCACCCTTTATTTATAATATTTAATTGGTAATTAAATAGTTACTTGATTTACAAAAGAATTTTACGTTTTGGTGTGTTCATTTATAAAGCTCAAAATAAGGAAAACAAGTCATATCATATCTGATAAATTGTCTTTTGACTGTTCATTTTTTGAAACTGTAGTCCCAAAAATTCCAAACTAGTAGTTTATTTATTTATTATAAACTGTGAAAACGACAGAAAACATCATTGAAAAGTTTCGAAAATGAGAATACATTTGTTTGACTATATTGGCCTAAATAATAATCTTTCTAAAAGTAGATATTATTATTTCAGTAAATGGTTCAACATTCAACAAATAGAGAAGGTTTAGAGGACATAATGAAAATATTAAAACATTACTTACTTAAGAAGAAACTAGACTTAAGTGTACAAAAGACCAAACTAATGGTCATAGGAGAAACAAGAGGGCGAAAAACGAAAAAAGAAGTTAAGAAAGTATGAGGAGCTGAGGAAATTTGAGAAATAGAAAAATTTAACTATTTAGGATACTTATTAGTCAAAAATAACAAGGACATTGAAAATATAAAAAATCAGGCTGCAAATGCTCGTGCAATAATGGGCAAAATATGGAGTACAGGTTTGAAACCAGTGTGATAAACTGGTGAATGAAACTAGAAATAGAGCCTGAAGATATGAACAAAAAATTAAAAAGCTTGTGTATTGGAGATATAAGACTAGAAGCTATGAAAAGAAAACATGGTACGAATGAAAGTAATAAATGCGCCATACAAAAGTTGTTTTAGAAGAGTTAGAAATAGACAATGAATTAATTAATCGCTGGAAAAGAGAAGGTGCAGTTATTAGTGAAAAAATTATAGAAAAAGGAAAAATAATATCCAAAGTTAAAGATATTGAAAAAATTAAAAATTCGCGCTATGGGAAAGATATTGGTAAAATAATGCTAGAAGACTTGGAAAAAGATGAGGAGCCTGATTACCTAAAAAGGAACTTAGAAATACAATTGTTAACCAGATATGGAACAGGAGGTTAATATAATCATAGCAAAGCTTGGTTGAAAGACAATGAAAAAATGTCTAGGATATGTGATAAAGCCTCAGAAACAGTTAAACATGTCATTAAAGAGTATAGTGAAATAAAATACAAAAATAAAGTGGACAGAGTTTTAGAAAGCGATGGGTGTGGAATAGTATTTTTTAAAAGCATTGAATGGAAAAGAAAAATAAAATATAGAGAAAAAAAGAGTATAAACAGAAAGAGCAAAATAATAATACACAAAGATAATTAATTTTTATTTTTGTATATACTAAAAAATATAAGTATGTAAATATTGTACTATAACCACTAGGTTTAATAAAAGCCACTACTACTACTACTACTAGAAACTGTGTAATTAATGTAGAATATGACTAAGTCTAATTATTTATAGAAAAATCAATATTACCTTGCACCTAAATAATTTAATAATGAGTATTGAAAAATACAAAATAATTAATAAATTGCCTTTTTTTATAGTTTAGGAAATTTATTAATTGATGATTCATAACCTGTTTGTTCAGTTATCGAGTATTACAGGTAAATGAAGCAATCTATCTTGGAAATTTAGATAAGTTTTTCGAAATTTATAACGTTTATGATATCAACGATACGTTAAAAAAGGTAATTTTAATGATTTTAACAAATATCTATGTTACTATAAGTCTCGAGAATCAGATGCTTTATATCATTGGCGTAATTTGCATGCAATGTTTTAAGTTTTGATTCAGTCACAAAAATGTAGTCAAAATTCATGAGAAAATAAATCCACTAGAAAAACATATAATTTTTAGAAAATTCCAATTTTAAGAAGGCCAAAAATTAAACTTTCGAGAGCTCTTGTTATCTCAAAAAACAATGTTTTAGTCTTAATCCAAAGAAAAACTTATTACTTTTTTTAATTATATCCGAGCTCTGCTGTAGCGTTAAGACTTCCGGGAACTTTGAAAAAAAACCACTCTAACAATATACTTTAGTATAAAAACCTGACGAGTTATCGAAATATCTCTTTCTGTCTTGATAGTTTAAAACAGATTTAAGATATAAAGAGATATTTCAAAAATTCATCGGTCAGCGTGTCAATATTAAATGTAAAATTAGTCAAAATTTAATTTTGTAACTACCAAACTAAATTTTACAGAAAATTAAAATATCTAACTAAAAATTTTTATTCAATTTATTCTCTTAGGTAAAAAAGAAAAAAAGGATTTCTTGGCATCTGATAATTAAACAGTAAAAATACTTATGAAAATAAAAAAAATTTTTTTAAAATTAAAAACAAAAAATTAGAAACAATAACTTAACAAACTTGTTTAAATAATTTATAAAAAATTAAGAAATGAAGATATTAAAAATATTATATTTATGTTTCGCTATTGCAAGTTTTTCAAAATCCTTAATGATAAAAAATTTGTTTAAAAAACTTATAAAAGAGGTTAAGCCAATTGGAATTACAATACATACAGATTGTTCAAACAATAAATTTCTAAATGAAATAATATTTAATAATTTAGAGCTAAACAATATTCCAAAAAGACTAATAAATTTAAATAAACCGCCATCATTTATGATTAAAAAATTCCATACAATATCTTACGATGCAAACATAACCTCAAATTTGCATATAATTTTCTTAGCAAAGAACGAAGAAAGTATATTTTTGAATAAACTAAATTCATCTTTACTTTTGATACAAGAATCGTTATTGTATTTGAGCAGAACAAAAATAATATTAATAATAAATCACCTAGCCAACAACCAAGTGATTGATAAAATATTTTTTCTAACCTACAAATTGTATAATTTTATAGATTTTATCTCAGTAAAACAGAGGAGCAATAAGAATTATTCAATTATTAATTATGACCCATTTTTTAATAAGGCAAATGAATTAAAAACATTAAGCAATAAAACGTTGATATTTCCAGATTATCTGAATAAAATAAATGAAAATTATAAAATGAGAGTAGGCATATATGAAATTTATTGGCCCAAACAGTACACTGATAATAAAGAAAATTATTTACATGAAAAAGATTTGTATGAATTAATTAATACATTTAATTTATATAAATTATTTAGTAATGATTTTTTGAATATAACAAATAATGAATTAATACCTATTGATTTAGAGCCTTATTATGATTCAATAGAGAAATATACTTTAGATTATATTGCATTAATATCAACATATTTTTTGCATGAAAATTTAAATGAAATATATTTATTAGATAATATGAAATATGTATTTTTAGTTCCAATTATTAATAATTTGCAAAACATTTATTTATCAATCCATAATTTTAATGCACTTATATCAATAATATTGATAATAATATTAGTACAAATATGTATTTATCTATTCAAATTTAGAAATGATGAATGGTCTTTATTAAATATATTTTATTTAATATTTGGTATTTCAATTAATATTAATTCACGTTATTGCTTAAGAACTAAAATAATTTATTGTACATTGATAATAATATCAATATTATTTATATCTGATGTTATAACTGACTTGACAAAAATTAATTTCCAAAATAAAGAAGTAACAACAATTAATAAATTCGATGATTTATTTTCAAAAAATATAACTGTTATATTTGGTACATATGGTGAAATACCAAAAATGATATTCGATGATATTAAAAAACATGCTAACAATGATATCATACTCAAAGTTATTAATATCACAAGATTAGCTTACGAAAACGAATTATATAATAGAAATAAAATATTTATTGATGATATAAAAAATGCTAAAAAATTATTGTACAATAAAAATAATTATTTGAATGGTATTAAACATAAAATGATGGATTTTTATTTTTATGAAGTGCCGCTTGTTTATATTTTTCCTAAAAATTCACCATTTAGATATAAATTTGATGAATTTTATAAACAAATTTTAGAAAGTGGTATTGATATTAAATGGAGGTCTGATTATGATAATGTCAATAAAATTGATAAAAGAGTAAAACTAAATATTTCTGCTAATAATGATAATGGTGGTTTATGGTTAATTTTGGTTATTATTATAATTTGTCAAATAATTATTGGTTTAATTGCATTTTTAGTTGAGTATTTAACATATTGTAATTTACCTAGAAAAATTAGAAAAATTATTGCACATGATTTAGGTAAACCGATTAAAAAGTCTTATAAATTACAAAAAATTCTTGTTTTATCAAATGAAGGTATACCAATATTTTCTGTATAAAAAAATGTTTAAAATATTTAATCGGAAATTAAATAGTTAATTGATTTATAAAAGATTTTTACGTTTTGGTGTGTTCATTTATTAAAAATCTGAAAAATTGACTATTGACTGTTAAATTTTTGAAACTTAAACCCTAAAGAGCCCAAACTATTATGAATTTTTTTTATACGTAACCAATAAAATGGTTAATTTTCAAACGTAATGGTTAAGTATCCCGGGACCGTTTTCACATTACTTCAGGACAGGTTCAAGGCCATATAGTTCTATTCATGAACTCCATCTTTGACTTGAATCCACTGACTCGCCAGTCTGGTTAAGGACTCCGTCATTCCATCTGGTTGAAATTTCGTCTTTATGTACTGTCATCTTTAATAAAATATATGTTAGCTAAAAATATACGTTAATTCTCATTATCATCAAAAAGAAGGTTAATAAATAAATAAATAAATAAATATATATATATAAATAAATAAAAATTATCCTACCATCTACTATTGCTTGCGGTATCAAGAGTAACTGCAGGGATGATAGTATGCGTTAGTACAACAGCTGCAGTCATCAGGATAACCGTAATACTTCTTAATATTAGCCTATACCTTGGACTTCAGGTTTTTTGGTGCGGAGTATGTACTCCACATACTGGCCAATTTCGGACCATACTTCTTCATTTCGAAGCATCAGGCCAACCACATTTTCAGGTGTGATTTGACCGATGTTAGCTTCTAATTGAAACTTTTTAGCAGCCCACCTATCGCATTTGAAGAATGTGTGTTCCGGCGTGTCGTCTTTGCCAGGACAGTATATACATTCAGCACTATTCATCTTCTGGATCCGAAAGAGGTAGGAGCAAAAAAGTCCATGTCCGCTTAGGAATTGGGTCAAAAAATAATTAATGTCCCCATGCCCTCTATTTATCCAAGGTGATATCTATCCTATCAACCTCTTGGTCCATTTGCTCTCCGCGTAGTCGGTCCAGCGTTTCTGCCAATCGCTTAGGCTGATATGGCGCGAAGTAGCCCTCTCGCGGTCAATACCTTCCCTCTCTTTGTTCAGATAGATATACAGTCTCTCAAGAGCCAGCAGATCTATCGGGATTACCCCAGCAATGACTAGAGCTGCCTCCAACGACACTGTTCGATAGACACAGGAGATTCGCAGGGCTCCTTGCCTCTGCACACTCGTAAGCTTAGACGCATAAGTGACCTTCTTTATGCAGTCGGCCCATACTTCTGCACCATACAGTAGTATGGAGTGGGTTACCGACATAAGAAGCCTGCGCTTTCCAGTCTTAGGTCCGCACGTGTTTCTCATGAGCCTGCTTAACGCAGTAGTGGACCTAGCAGCCTTCTCCGTACTTCTCCGAATCTGCGCCATGAAGGTCAGTTTCGTATCCAGCAGCACTCTTAAGTACTTTAAGTGTTCCTTCGTTTCTATCCTATCCTCCCCTATACATATTGGGATAATAGTCTCAATATGCTTGCGGGTGAATAGGACAATCTCAGTCTTCGCCGTTACAAGCTTTAGGCCGTGGTCTTCCATCCAGTAGTTGACCCCATGCATTGCCTGATTCAGTTTCTCCTCGGCGATTTTTTCATTTTTTGCCGTAATTACTAGGACCAGGTCGTCCGCGTAGCCTACAGTAAAAGTATCAGCCAGCATCGGTAACCTTAGTACCTGGTCGTACATGATGTTCCATAGATCCGGTCCAAGAACCGATCCTTGAACTGCACCTGCAGTTACTTTCCTCACTCTTGTTCCTTGTGCAGTTTCAAAGATTATTTCCCGATCACTCAGGTAGCTGCTGATTATTCTTCGCAGGTATTTTGGCACCTGGAAGTTCCTGAGTCCCTCCATGAAATCGCTCCATCTTGTTGAGTTAAAGGCATTTTTCACATCAATAGCGTGATCTTTCTCGAATAGTGATTACCAGTCTGTGCGTTGTCGATGGCCCGAACAATACTGCTTATTGCATCGATTGTTGACTTCCCTCGGCGAAATCCGTATTGTCTAGGAGAGAGATCTCCCGCAGTTTCTACGGCCCTCAGTATCCTTGGCTGTAGCATCTTCTCGTAATTTTTGCCGGCTGTATCCAGTAATCCTAGAGGGCGCCAAGAGTTTGGCAGTCTAGGGTCCCCTTTGCCCTTACTGATAAGGATCAGTCTTGCTCTTTTCCAGAGTTTACTGAAGATGCCCGCACGTGCACAAGTATTGTACATACATAAGATGAGTTTTGGGCATTCGTGCGCAGCTATCTTCAGTATTTCGGTAGGTACCCCATCAGGACCTGGTGCCTTACCGTTCTTGAGAGAGTCCACCGCTGTGAAGAGTTCCTCCTCCGTAAATTCAGGGAAAGCCTCATCATCTTCACCTGAGTCATTTTCCTCCTCCCTCTCCGGGTGGGTAGGGAAAAGTCCGTCAACTATAAGCCTTACCTCGTCTTCGTTCATAACACCACTTGCGGAAAGAGCACCGATTCTCTTGGTGACTATCTTGTACCCAAGACCCCATGGGTCATTATCAACCTCGTTACACAAAGCTATCTCGCATGCTCTTTTGCTTCTCCTAACAGCAAGTCTCAGCCTTTTCTTGACCTGCTTATGCTTATGCTCTGCCGTCAGCTCAGCAGCGTCTGTTCTGTTCCTTGCACGTGTTGCTCTCCTTCTTGTAGTTAAGCTTTCACTCCTTAGACGATCTATTTCAGCATTCCACCAGTAGGCTGGTGGTCTTCCATCACGGGTCCGTTTTTTTGGCATGGCTTTGTTACATGATTTTTCCAGCAGCGTCATGATTCCCTTAACTATATCCTCTGCATCGTCAGTATTTCCTGGTCTAATTGCTTTCCCCAGGATAGCAGTCTCTCCTCTTCTAAGCATGTTCACCAAAATTTCGCGGTTTAACCGCTTGATGTTCCATCCGCAGCATTTCTGTGCTTCGTCTCTTCGTGTCAGCCGCCGCTCATCATGCACCTCAAAAGAAATATATTGGTGGTCGCTCGCTGAGAAGTCCTCTAGGACTTGCCAATCAGTAATCTTGGCAGCCAAATTTCTGTTGCAAACGATATGTCTGGGATGGTCTGTCCGTAGCCTGGCCTTCTGAAAGTAGTAGTGTTACTTACATTTAGCACAGCCAAGTTGAGCCTGGCAGACAGGTCAAGTATGTCCTCTCCTCTTGCATCCGTTTCTGACATACCCCTCTCTGGAGCTCTCGCGTTGAAATCGCCTGCCATTACAATTTAACCAGTCATATCCCTTATGGCATCTTCCAAACTATTCATTTTACTCAGAGTGTCCTGCCTAAGCTCATTTGGCGATAAGTACACGCTTATGTAGGTAACACCATTTGTTTTAATCCAGACAAAGCCTCTGCCAGCGCCTTTTTCCTGTACTAGAACCTTTCTTGGATTCACTACCCAGATTGCCGCAGTACCCAACTCATCCGTAAACCAGTTCAGAGAGCTTGGTCGGACCCCTTGCTCACTTATGATGAGGAGGTCTGCCGACTTTTCTCTAGCAATTGATATATAATGTCTCTTGCTAGGGGGGCTTCGCCGCACATTACCTTGAAGCACCTTTAACATAATTCGACTTGCTAGCGTCTGCGCCGCTTCTTAATTTCAACAGAGCCCTCCGTAGCGCTTCACACTTTGCTTTTCCAAGGTCGTGCTTCAACTCCTTGCCTTTTAGCCCAAGGTCCAAGCGTAGCATGCACCTTGCCTTCGCTGTGCAGTCAGTTGCCTTATGTCCTTCTTCTCCGCATTTGTAGAATTTCGCTCTCCTGTCTGGTCCATTGCGTTTTGTAGCAAAATGGCCATAACGTAGGCATTTAAAACAACGGGTTAATGGGGTTTTTAGCCTTACCCTACAGTTCATCCATCCTATTTTGATACGTTCCATGCGGACCAATTTGAAGGCGGTTCTTTCATCAAGGTCAACGTAAGCAGCTCTCTGTTCTCTTGCGTTGCTCTTAGAAACAGTCACCCTTGCTATCTCCGCATGTTCTTCGTTGCTTTTAATGGCATTTAGAACGTCTATTGACTGGGTGAGACAGTCCAAGTCAAGTATTTGTATAACTCGTTTAGGAGCAAGATCCCTAACCCTGGCCTCCTCACCCAATACTCTCCTTACTTCTTGTGAGAAGGAACCTATTTTATCACTAAGTTCCTTCAGCTCAACCAGGACATTGCCCGTCTTCGCTTCGCTTTCTTTTCTTTAGCATTGAGCCTGTTATATATTTTTTAAATAACTGCTCAATTCCATTTTTCTCCTTAACTTGCTGATCTCTTATTGCTTTGAGAGCAGTGACTCTGTCCTTCAAATGATTTATACCATTCTTTACAACAGCGGCTATCTTTTGCTGCTTGAAAGTCATGTGATGTGTCATCTCGCCTATCTTTTCTTCCATTAGATCAAGGATACTCTTGACAGCATTATGGTTTTCATCCATGCGTTGTAGACGTCTAGCAAGTTCAGTGTTCTCATAGAGCACTTGGACTGTCTCAGCATCGCCATCTTTACCTTCTAGGTTCACTTTATTGCTTTTTTATACATTTATGTTAGACATTTTGAATGTAATAAAATTCGTTATTCCATGTGCAACGGCCTCCTTCGACCCCTCACATTCTGGGCAGCTTGCATGCAGACTGGTTGCATCACAGAGGATATAGCTGACGGCATGAACTTGCACTACCTTGCTCCTCTCATTCCGCCACGAATAAAAGCATAATTCGCTTTGGAAATTTAGAGTCCTCCAGTAGCTTGGGTACATACCGGCAACATCGCCAAGCCGTTAATGATGGGCTCCGGCTGCAGAGAACCCCACCTCCCGTCTTGCGTCAGCAGAGGCCAAAGATGGTTCAGGTTGCTCGGCACGCGACCACACAGCTCGCTTCCCCATCCAGGATCCTCTTTTGACACTTACGGGTCGCGCCGCACGGCATACTGTCCATACTGTGCATGTGTGTAGACACACACATTAAACATGTGTATGTAAACACACATGTCCAGCACGGGCAGACACACGGCGGAGGATTTTAGAGCTTCCTCAAACACAGCTAGAGTTCCTTGGGTTTGCCACACCCATCCAGGAAGGCCGAAGTCTTCCTGGCCCCGAGGCTTACCTTCACACATTACTAAACCAGAAAATATTCATCTCCAGTCATAGTTTAGCGGGACCCGCAACTAACCATTAACCATATGGCTTAAATCGCACTTAAATTTGGAGAAGACCTTGGGGCCCCTTTTGGTGTGCCGATTCCTCAGAGATACTAATGGATAACAAGCTGCAGTACATTCATTAAGGATGCACAGGGGAAAAGCAAGGCATAGACCCGATTTATAGGGCAGCCTCGGTTATTCCAGAGAGCTATAAGCTATCTGCGGCATACTCAATGAAACTTTATTGGGTTAGCAATGTGCGTATCCCACAGAGAAAAGCAAGGCATAGGACCCGTTTATAGGGCAGCCTCAGTTATTCCAGGAAGCTATGTCCAGTATCTCTGATTCTAGTTCAACCTGAAAAGGCGGCCTGAACTACCTTCCTCCTTCCTCAACCTTACGAGGCTCCGGGCTTAGGACCGGTATAGCGGAGTGTTTGACTATATAGGTCATTTAGGCTATTATTAATTAAATAATCATTATTATTTAAATAATCTATCTGAAAGTAGATATTATTATTTCATTAAATTGTTAATTAAATTAAATTAGAAACTGTAAGTAACGTAGTTGAATATGACTAAGGCTAATTATTTATAGAAAAATCAATATTACCTTGTACCTAAATCGTTTAATAATAAGTATTGAAAAATACTAAATAATTAATAGTAATTGCCTTCTTTTATAGTTTAGAAAAGTTATTAATTGATGATTCATAACCTGTTTGTTCAGTTATCGAGTATTACAGGTAAATGAAGCAATCTATCTTGGAAATTTAGATCAGTTTTTTGAAATTTATAACGTTTATGATATCAACGATACGTTAAAAAAGGTAATTTTAATGATTATAACAAATATCTATGTTACTATAAGTCTCGGGAATCAGATGCTTTATATCATTGGCGCAATTTGCATGCAATGTTTTAAGTTTTGATTCAGTCACAAATATATAGTCAAAATTCATGAGGAAATAAATCCACTAGAAAAATTTAAAATTTTTAGAAAATTCCAATTTTAAGAAGGCCAAAAATTAAACTTTTGAGAGCTCTTGTCATCTCAAAAATCAATGTTTTAGTCTTAATCCAACGAGAAACTTATTAATTTTTAATTATATCCGAGCTCTGCTGTAGCGTTAAGACTGCCGTGAACTTATATGTAATTTGCACTCTAACAATATGCTTTAGTATAAAAACCTGACGAATTATCGAAATATCTCTTTTAGATCTCCGGTGATCCTTTAATGTCTTGATAGTTTAAAACAGATTTAAGATATAAAGGGATATTTCAAAAATTCATCAGTAAGCGTGTCAATATTAAATGTAAAATTGGGCCAAAATTTGATTTTGTAACTACTAAACTAGATTTTATAGAAAATTTAAATATCTAACTAAAAATTTTCATTCAATTTATTCTCTTAGATAAAAAAGAAAAAAAGGATTTCTTGGCATCTGATAATTAAACAGTAAAAATACTTATGAAGATAAAAAATAATTTAAAAAAATTATAAACAAAAAATTTGAAACAATAACTTGTTTAAATAAATTCTAAAAAATTAAGAAATGAAGATATTAAAAATATTGTATTTATGTTTCGCTATTGAAAGTTTTTCAAAATCCTTAATGTTAAAAAATTTGTTTAAAAAACTCATAAAAGAGGTTAAGCCAACTGGAATTACAATACATACAGATTTTTCAAACAATAAATTTCTAAATGAAATGATATTTAATAATTTAATTTTAAACAATATACCAAAAAGAGTAATAAATTTAAATAAACTGCCATCATTTATGATTAAAAAATTCCATACAATATCTTACAATGCAAACATAACCTCAAATTTGCATATAATTTTCTTAGCAAACAACAAAGAAAATATATTTTTGAATAAATTAAATTCATCTTTACTTTTGATACAAGAATCTTTATTATATTTAAGCAGAACAAAAATAATATTAGTATTTAATCACCTAGCCAACAACGAAGTGATTGATAAAATATTTTTTCTAACCTACAAATTGCATAATTTTATAGATTTTATCACAGTAAAACAAACGAGCAATAATAATTATTCAATTATTAATTATGATTCATTCTTGAATAAAACAAATGAATTAAAAACTTTAAGCAATAAAGCATTGATATTTCCAGATTGCATGAATAAAATAAATGAAAATTATAAAATGAAAGTAGGCATATATGAAATATTTTGGCCAAAACAGTACACTGATAATAAAGAAAATTATCTACATGAAAAAGACCTGTATGATTTAGTGACTACTTTTAATTTATATAAATTATTTATTAATGATTTTTTAAATATATCAAATAATGAGTTAATACTTATTGATTTAGAACCTTATTATGATTCAATTAAAAATCATAATTTAGATTATCTTGTTTTAACAATAACATACTTTTTGCATGAAAATTTAAATGAAATATATTTATTAGAAAATATAAAATATGTCTTTCTAGTACCAATTATTAATAATTTGCAAAATATTTATTTATCAATCCATAATTTTAATGCATTTATATCAATAATAATGATAATAATAATAGTACAAATATGTATTTATTTATTTAAATTTAGAAATGATGAATGGACTTTTTTAAATATATTTAATTTATTATTTGGTATTTCAATTAATATTAATTCACGTTATTGCTTAAGAACTAAAATAATTTATTGTACATTGATAATAATATCAATATTATTTATATCTGATGTTATAACTGACTTGACAAAAATTAATTTCCAAGATAAAGAAGTAACAACAATTAATAAATTTGATGATTTATTTTCAAATAATGTAACTGTTATATTTGGTACACATGATGACATATCAAAAATGATATTCGATGATATTAAAAAACATGTTGACAATGATATCATACTCAAAGTCATTAATATCACGAGATTAGCTTACGAAAACGAATTATATGATAGAAATAAAATATTTATTGATGATATAAAAAATGCTAAAAAATTATTGTACAATAAAAATAATTATTTGAATGGTATTAAACATAAAATGATGGATTTTTATTTCTATGAAGTGCCGCTTGTTTATATTTTTCCTAAAAATTCACCAATTAGATATAAATTTGATGGATTTTATAAAAGAATTATAGAAAATGGTATGGATATTAAATGGAGGTCTGATTATGATAATTTCAATAGAATTGATCAAAGATTAAAACAAAATATTTTTGTTAATAATAATAATGATGGCTTATGGTTAATTTTGGTTATTATTATAATTTGTCAAATAATTATTGGTTCAATTGCATTTTTAGTTGAGTATTTAACATATTATAATTTACCTAGAAAAATTAGAAAAAATATTGTACGCGATTTACGTAAACCGATGAAAAAATCTTATAAATTACGAAAAATTCATGTTTTATCAAATAAAGGTACTATAATATTTTCTGTATAATTAAGTAGAAGATATCAGATATATTTTATGTATTTTAATTGTCAAATTTGTAACTGAATATAAATAAATTTTTTGTGCTAAAATAAAGATTTTTTAAAACTTTGATTAAAAATTGTTTACGAAATAATTTTATTAATTGCAATTGGCTGATAAGCTGATTCCACGATCTATAGATCAAAAATCGCTCTAAAAACTCAGTTTCAGTGAATCTTGTGCGCAAAGGAACAAAGAGAATTAACTTTTTGATAACCAATTATTCGATGTATCTTTAGAATAATACTATTATCATTTTTTTTGTCCCCTTCAAGAAGGGTCCTTTTTCGTAGAATAAGGAGAATGCTTTTTACGTATATCATTCAGCGCGTACTGTATAGTTATGTGGGACTCAACCTCAAATTCGAGTTAATACCTACTAAAATCCCCACCCTCATGAATTAAGGATGATATCATGATGATATAAAGTTTGCGGTACTGCGTAGCATTTCCGGGACGACTCCTTCCGGCCTCCATTCATCGAAGGATGGTCGCCCCTCAACGAAGTGAAGACACCCAAAACAGGTGTGCTCAGTGGGGTCCGGCTCGCCCGGGCAATGGAAGCATTCCGGAGATGCCACCTTGCACCACTTGAAAAACATTTCGTGGAAATAACCGTGACCAGTTAAAAACTGTGTGCGGTAGAAGTCTAACTTATTTTATTACTAAATAAATTTTTCTTGGCCTCCTTTTTTTGAATTTGGTAGTTAATTAGTTAAATTAAATTAGAAACTATAAGTAACATAGTTGAATGTAACTAAGGCTAATTATTTATAGAAAAATCAATATTACCTTGCAGCTATATTGATTAATAATGAGTATTGAAAAATACTAAATAATTAATAGTAATTGCATTTTTTTATAGTTTAGAAAAGTTATTAATTGATGATTCATAACCTGTTTATGCAGTTATCGAGTATTATAGATAAATGAAGCAATCTTTCTTGGAAGTATAGAACAGTTTTTTAAAATTTATAACACTTATGATATCAACGATACATTAAAAAAGGTAATTTTAACAAATATCTATTAAAGTACTGTAAGTCTTGGGACCCAGCTATTTTATTTCATTGGGGTAATTCGCGTGCAATGTTTTACGTTTTAAATCAGTCACAAAAATATAGCCAATATTCATTCTGAAAAAAATTTTATTATCAACAGTACTCTCTTACTTTACATTCACCAATTTATGTGCTGGAAGTAAATTCTAATTTCCCACACGCGTATTTTTATATTCTGTCAAAATATTAACATGCAGTGCTTCTAAAGGACCTTTAATAAATACGCTTCGGCAAACAAAATAAAAAATAATTTAAGAGATTGGTTTGTAAATGAATTCTAACCTCTTAGAGGGTTTTTTTTGCAAAGTATCTGGGATTCTTAACGCGCTGGCAGAACTCAAAAATATAAATAAAAAAAAGCAAGTTTCTCGTTTTATTTATACTAAAACATTTTTTTAGCCTTCTTAAAATTGGGATGTTCTCAAAATTTTCAGATTTTCTAGCGGATTCAAATCGTGATTTAGATTATTTTAAAATTGATATTCTGTAGTATTTTTTTAAAGTTTTATAGGAGAAAGATCGATTTTTGTAGCTTTTAGGGTCTTAAATATTAGTTGATCATTTATAAAAGTTATATCAATTATAAAACCAATTATAAAATCCGAGGAATTATCGAAATATCTCTTTTCTGGTCAGCGGTCAAAAAGTTTTCTTGCCACTGATGCAGAAAAATCGTATACGACCCTGGGTCATAAAAAAAAATTCCCCAAATCGTAGTTTACTATCCTCAGTTTCGCCTCGGGAAGGTAATTTACGTGTGATTTAGACCATTTTTTATCGTCGATATATATTTTATATCGTCGATCGCCGGTGATCCTTAAATATCTTCAGAGTTTAAAACATATTTAAGATATAAAGAGATACTTTAAAAATTGATCAGTATAAGGGTGTCAATAGTAAGTGAAAATTTGGACCGAAAATTAATTTTGTGACTCCTAAACTAAATTTTTCAGGAACTTTAAATATCTAACTCAAAATTTGTATTCTATTTTTTCTCTTAGGTATAAAAGAAAAGCAGAATTTCTTTGCGTCTGATAATTAAACAGTAAACATTCTTGCAAAATTAAAAAAAGGTTTTTAAAAAATAGAAACGTAAAATTGTACAATTTTGTAACTGTCAAATCAATAACAAAATCAAATTAGAAACAATAATATAATAAACTTATTTAAATAATTTTTAAAAAAATAAGAAATGAAGATATTTAAAATATTGCATTTATGTTTTGCGATTGCAAGTTTATCAAAATCATTGATGATAAAAGATTTGTTTAAAAAACTCATAAAAGAGGTTAGGCCAACTGGAATTACAATACATACAGATTATTCAAACAATAAATTTCTAAATGAAATAATATCTAATAATTTAATGTTAAATATACCAAAAAGAATAATAAATTTAAATAAACCGCCATCATTTATGATTAAAAAATTCCATACAATATCTTACAATGCAAACATAACCTCAAATGTGCATATAATTTTCTTAACAAACAACGAAGAAAATATATTTTTGAATAAATTAAATTCAACTTTACTTTTGATACAAGAATCGTTATTGTATTTAAGCAGAACAAAAATAATGTTAGTAATTAATCACTTAGCCAACAACGAAGTGATTGATAAAATATTTTTTCTAACCTACAAATTGTATAATTTTATAGATTTTATCAAAGTGAGACAGACGAGCAATAACAATTATGCAATTATTAATTATGATCCATTTTTGAATAAAACAAATGAATTAAAAACTTTAAACAATAAAACATTGATATTTCCAGATTATCTGAATAAAATAAATGAAAATTACAAAATGAGAGTAGGCATATATGAAATTTATTGGCCCAAACAGTACACTGATAATAAAGAAAATTATTTAGATGAAAAAGATTTGTATGATTTTATGTTTACATTTAATTTATATAAATTATTTATTAATGATTTTTTAAATATAACAAATAAGGAATTAATATTTCTTGATTTAGTGCCTTATTATGATTCATTAGAAAAATATAATTTAGATTATATTGTATTGATCCAAACATATTTTTTGCATGATAATTTAAATGAAATTTATTTATTGAAGAAAAAAAAAATTATATTTTTAGTACCAGTTGTTAATAAAATTAAAAATTTTTATCTATCAATCAATAATTCTAATGCACTTATATCAATAATAATGATAATGATATCAACATTAATATCAGTTTATTTGTTTAAATTTAATAGAGATGAATGGTCTATATTTAATATTTTCAGTTTAATATTTGGCATTTTAATTAATATTAACGCACGTTATTGTTTGAGAACTAAAATAATTTATATTTCATTGATATTTATATCAATGATTTTTTCAACTGATATTATTACTGATTTAACAAAAATTAATTTCCAAGATAAAGAAGTAACAACAATTGATAAATTTGATGACTTATTTTCAAATAATATAACTGTTATATTTGGTACGTATGGTGACATACCGAAAATGATGTTCAATGATATTAAAAAACATGTTAACAATGATATCATACTTAAAGTTATCAATATCACAAGATTAGCTTACGAAAATGAATCATATGATGGAATTAAAATATTTATTGATTCTTTTGACAATGCTAAAAAATTATTGTATAATAATAATAATTATTTGAATGGTATTAAACATAAAATAATGGATTTTGATTTTTATGATATACCATATGTTCAGATATTTCCTAAAAATTCCCCATTTAGATATAAATTTGCTGATTTTTGTGAAAAAATTTTAGAAAATGGTTTGAATATTAAATGGAGGTCTGATTATGATAATGTCAATAAAATTGATAAAAGAATAAAACTAAATATTTTTGTTAATAATAATAATGGTGGCTTATGGTTAATTTTGGTTATTATTATAATTTGTCAAATAATTATTGGTTTAATTGCATTTCTAGTTGAGTATTTAACATATTATTATTTACCTAGAAAAATTAGAAAGTATATTGCACGTGATTTACGTCAACCGATGAAAAAATCTTATAAATTACGAAAAATTCATGTTTTATCAAACCAAGGTATACCAATATTTTCTGTATAAAAAAAAAAATTAAAATATTTAATCGGAAATTAAGTAGTTACTTGATTTATAAAAGATTTTTACGTTTTGGTGTGTTCATTTATTAAAAATCTGAAAAATTGATTATTGACTGTTAAATTTTTGAAACTGAAACCCTAAACAGCCCAAACTAATATGAATTTTTTTTATATGTAACCAATAAAATGGTTAATTTTCAAACGTAATGGTTAAGTAACAGTGTTTCACCATTAAACTAGTAGTTTATTTACATATTATAAATTTGGAAAATGACAGAAAAAGTCATTGCAAATTTTCGAAATTAGTATTTAGGACTTACAATTAAAAAGGGTTGGCTAAACTCAAAGAGAATTATACATACAATCAAAATGAGAATATATTTGTTTGACTATATAGGCCATTTTGGCCATTAAACAGCTGCACAAAAAAAAAAGTTCTGATCCTGTAACTAGACCTACCTATAGGTAAGTTTTTCGATGTCCTAAAACCGAATCTGAAGTCAGAATTTAGCCTACACTCTCAGATTTTGCCCCAGCTACCCCCAGCCACCCTCTAAACCGCCAAAAAAGCAAATATTTTACTTTGTCCAAAAGTTAAAAATAAAAGTACTATAGTTACGTAATTTGGTGTCCTAAAACCGAATCTGAAGTCATAGTTTAGCATACACCCTCAGAGTTTGCCCCAGCTACCCCCAACCACCCTCTAAACCGCCCCAAAAATCAAATATTTTACTATGTCCAAAATTTAAAAATAAAAGTACTTTAGTTACGTATTTTGATATCCTAAATCCGGATCTGAAGTCAGAATTCAGCCTACACCCTCAGATTTTGCCCCAGATACCCCAAGCCACCCTCTAAACCGCCCTAGAGGGTGAATATTTTACTTTGTGCAAAAGTTATAAATTAAAGTATCTTACTTACGTTTTTTGATGTTCTGAAAACGAATTTTAAGTCAGAATTTATCCATCATCCATAGTTTTTGTCCTAGCTAGCCTTTTGTTGGAAACAGTAAGCACCTACGAGCATATATGATTACGTATGTTTCGTTACTTAACCTTTCTCTGGTGTGTTTTAGAGAGTAACTAGGGTAGCTGGGGCAAAAACTAAAGGTTATAGGTAAATTTTGACTTGAAATTTGTTTTTAGAACATCAAAATACGTAACCAAGGTATTTTAATTTATAACTTTTGCACAAAGTAAAATATTCACCCTCTGGGGCAGTTTAGAGGGTGATTGAGGTAGCTGGGGCAAAAACTAAGGGTGATAAGTAAATTTTGACTTGAAATTCGTTTTTAGAACATCAAAATACGGAAATAAGGTACTTTTATTTTTAACTTTTGAACATAGTAAAATATTTGCTTTTTGGGGCGGTTTAGAGGGTGGCTGGAGGTAGCTGGGGCAAAATCTGAGGGTGTAGGCTGAATTCTGACTTCAGATTCGATTTTAGGACATCAAAATACGTTACTAAAGTATTTTTATTTTTAACTTTTGGACATAGTAAAATATTTGCTTTTTGGGGCGGTTTAGAGGGTGGCTGGAGGTAGCTGGGGCAAAATCTGAGGGTGTAGGCTGAGTTCTGACTTCAGATTCGGTTTTAGGACATCAAAATATGTTACTAAAGTACTTTTATTTTTAACTTTTGGACATAGTAAAATATTTGATTTTTGGGGTGGTTTAGAGGGTGGCTGGGGGTAGCTGGGAGTAACTGGGGCAAAATCTGAGGGTGTAGGCTAAATTCTGACTTCAGATTCGGGTTTAGGACATCAAAAAACTTACCTGTAGGTAGGTCTAGTTACAGGATCAGAACTTTTTTTTTTGTGCAGCTGTGTTATTAATTAATTAATCATTATTATTTAAATAAACTATCTGAAAGTAGATATTATTATTTCATTAAATGGTTAATTAAATTAAATTAGAAAATGTAAGTAACGTCGTTGAATATGACTAAGGCTAATTATTTATAGAAAAATCAATATTACCTTGCACCTAAATCGTTTAATAATGAGTATTGAAAAATACTAAATAATTAATAGTAATTGTCTTTTCTTATAGTATAGGAAAGTTATTAATTGATTTTTCACAACCTATTTGTGCAGTTATCGAGTAAAGCAGGTAAATGAAGCAAATTTTTTTGGAAATTTAGATGAGTATTTCGAAATTTATAACGCTTATAATATCAACGATGAAATAAAAGATAATAAGTTTTGTACCGTAAGTAATAGAAAAATATTACAGTTTGTGTAAAAAGCGTAAAACAATAATATCGATAAAAATCGTAAAATTTAGTAATCGAATTAAGAACAAAAATTTAGAAACAATAAATTTAAACTAACTTGTTTAAATAATTTCTAAAAAATTAAGAAATGAAGATATTAAAAATATTGTATTTATGTTTCGTTATTGCAAGTTTATCAAAATCCTTAATGTTAAAAAATTTGTTTAAAAAACTCATAAAAGAGATTAAGCCACTTGGAATTACAATACATACAGATTATCCAAACAATAAATTTCTAAATGAAGTAATATTTAATAATTTAGTTTTAAACAATATACCAAAAAGAGTAATAAATTTAAATAAACCGCCATCATTTATGATTAAAAAATTCCATACAATATCTTACAATGTAAACATAACCTCAAGTTTGCATATAATTTTCTTAGCAAACAACAAAGAAAATATATTTTTGAATAAATTAAATTCATCTTTACTTTTGATACAAGAATCGTTATTGTATTTAAGTAGAACAAAAATAATGTTAGTATTTAATCACCTAGCCAACAACCAAGTGATTGATAAAATATTTTTCCTAACCTACAAATTGTATAATTTTATAGATTTTATCACAGTAAAACAGACCAGCATTAATAATTATTCAATAATTAATTATGATCCATTCTTGAATAAAACAAATGCATTAAAAACTTTAAGCAATGCAACATTGATATTTCCAGATTATCTGAGTAAAATAAATGAAAATTACAAAATGAGAGTAGGCATATATGAAATATTTTGGCCAAAACAGTACACTGATAATAAAGAAAATTATCTACATGAAAAAGATTTTTATGGTTTAATGATTACATTTAATTTATATAAATTATTTATTAATGATTTTTTAAATATATCAAATAATGAGTTAATACTTATTGATTTAGAGCCTTATTATGATTCAATTAAAAAACATAATTTAGATTATATTGTCTTAATAACAACATACTTTTTCCATGAAAATTTAAATGAAATATATTTTTTAGAGAATGTGAAATATGGATTTTTAGTACCAGTTATTAATAATATTAAAAATATTTATTTATCAATTAATAATTTTAAAGCACTTATATCAATAATAATGATAATGATATCAACATTAATATCAGTTTATTTATTTAAACTTAAAAAAGATGAATGGTCTTTATTTAAGATTTTCAGTTTATTATTTGGAATTTTAGTTAATATTAACGCACGTTATTGTTTGAGAACTAAAATAATTTATATTTCATTGATATTTATATCAATGATTTTTTCAACTGATATCATTACTGATTTAACAAAAATTAATTTCCAAGATAAAGAAGTAACAACTATTAATAAATTTGATGATTTATTTTCAAATAATATAACTGTTATATTTGGTACACATGGAGACATACCAAAAATGATATTTGATGATATTAAAAAACATGTTATCAATGATATCATTATCAAAGTTATCAATATAACAAGATTAGCTTACGAAAATGAATCATATGATAGAAATAAAATATTTATTGATGATATTATGAGTGCAAAAAAATTATTGTACAATAAAAATAATTATTTAAATGGTATAAAACATAAATTAATGGATTTTTATTTTTATGATATACCATATGCTCAGATTTTCCCTAAAAATTCACCATTTAGATATAAATTTGGTGATTTTTATACAAAAATTACAGAAAATGGTTTGGATATTAAATGGAGGTCTGATTATGATAATGTCAATAAAATTGATAAAAGAATAAAACTAAATATTTTTGTTAATAATAATAATGGTGGCTTATGGTTAATTTTGGTTATTATTATAATTTGTCAAATAGTTATTGGTTCCATTGCATTTTTAGTTGAGTATTTAACATATTATAAATTACCTAGAAAAAGTAGAAAAATTATTGCACGCGATTTACGAAAGCCGATTGAAAAATCTTATAAATTAAGAAAAATTCATGTTTTATCAAATCAAGGTACACCAATTTTTTCTGTATAATTAAGTAGAAGATATCAGATACTTTTAATGTAAATTTTATTGTAAAACTTGTAGCTGAATTAAAATAAATTTTATTGTGCTGAAATAAAGATTTTTTATAATTTTTATTAAAAATTGTTAACGAAAAAATCTTATCAATATTCAATTGGCTGATAATCAGATTCCACGGACTACAGGTCATTAATTGCTCCAACAACTCAATTTGAGTGAATCTCGTAGGCAAAGGAACAAAGAGGTGCATCTATGTTAATTACTATATCTGCCTGGTGAAAGAGCTTCGGTATGAATAGTTGTTGTAATTTTTTGGTGGCCCCGAAAGGGGCTGATTTTTGCTGCTAGTTACTTTCTAAAACACACAACCTTTTTAAAATTTGCCCATAGACACACATACACAAAAAAATCACAAATACCTTATGTAAAACAGACAAAACTCGTAGAAGATCTTTCAAAAGCACCTAGCGGTCTGGCTTGGTAGAACAACCGACCACACAGCCGACAGTGGCTGTCAGATAGACTTCTCTGTCCCTGGTTTGTCCGAACCTCGACGTTGAAAGCTACCGCTTCAGAACGTCTTTCCAGCTTCTGCAGCAACACACAGCCAACAAGATCAGCAAGAGCGACGAAGATAGACAAACGCACTTTGACAGCAAGCAGAGTGTACGAAGTACCTTCTAGCCAAAATCGTGAGCGCGAGGGCTGCGCACGTGATGTATTTATAGAGTAAATCAATTAAAAAATTTCACGAAAAATTTATAATTCATCATTTCAAGGTTAAAATACTTCTCTACAATTACTTAGAAGATATTAAAATTGCACATGAAATATATACCATAGAACCCTTTTGTTCTTTAACTAAAGAATTTTTGTTTGATTATCATGTAATATTTTGAGTACCAAAAAACCGTGCAGTCTCCTTGGGAGTTAAAAATGGATAATAAAATATATCTTCATATTGTAAAATTTTCTAACTTTGAAAATCGTATTTAAATTATAATTAAAAATTACATTTTATTCAAACGCTTAATTAAAATCCGTTATGCTATTATGAATTTTTATGTTTGAAACCTTCAATTTTAGAAATCTATAATATTTAATTTAAGTATAATAAAATACGTACGCATAAAATTAATTTTTTTCCTTTTAATAAAAAAAAACCGTTATCCAAGAATTATTATACTCTAATAAATAAAAATTAAATTTATACACTTCAGTCTTATTTATTGAGAGTCGAGGATAGGATTGAAAAATATAATAAGAAAAGAGAATAATTTAAAAATGAAAAAATTAATTCATTTTTTACTTTTAATTAAAATTTGTATAAATATTGTTTATACTTTGGATAATGGATTGGCTAAAACACCACCAATGGGTTGGCTTGCTTGGGAAAGATTTAGATGTAATGTTAATTGTAAAGAAGAACCGGATGAATGTATTAGGTAAGAATTTTATCAGTTTTTTTATGAAAATAAAATTTAAAAAACACATTTAAATTTAATTAATTTAAAATAATAATCAGTAGATTATTTAAAAATTTTATATATGTTAGGCCCAATACATTAAAAGTAAAATAAAAAAAGATAATTCAAAGATTCAAAAATCTTACATTGATATTTTTTCTTTGACCCCAACAATCAATAAGTCATATTGAACCTCACATAACTTATTTGCATTATTTTTGATAATAATATCACTTTTAACAAAGATTTATTTATTTACGTTAATTTATAAAGTGATAATAAGCTTAAATCAATCAATTTTTAATCATATCAATGAAATTTATGTTTTTTTTTTATTTTTTTTGACTTTGCATTTATTTAATTTTAAATATGAATAAATCTATTCGATACCTTGAGTTAACAATGTTTGATTATTTCGTCTCTGGCTAAATAGTGTGAGGCTCGTCAGTACGTACACTATTTAGCCATTTCGTAGATAACCATGCATAATATTGTTTTTTAGCGACCAGCTTTTCAAAACAATGTCAGATTTAGTGGTATCTGAAGGTTATAAAGATGTAGGCTATGAGTACATTATTTTGGATGACTGTTGGTTAGAAAAAGAAAGAGATGTTAATGGAAAACTTGTACCTGATAAAGAACGTTTCCCTTTTGGAATGAAAAATTTGTCAGATTATGTAAATATTTTTATTAAATTAGGAAGAACCTCAGTAACTTAATATTCATAATTTTTTTATTTTGTTAGATTCATTCTAAGGGTTTGAAATTTGGAATTTATGAAGATTATGGTAATTACACTTGTGCTAGGTATCCAGGAATTTTGGGACATTTAGAGGAAGATGCAAATACTTTTGCTGAATGGGATGCTGATTATGTTAAACTTGATGGTTGTTTTGCTGATTCAAAAGATATGGATATAGGTTCAAATTCAAATTACCAAACTGGAATCACTAATTAATTGTAACAATTGAATTTTTTAGGTTACCCTGATTTTGGTTACTATTTAAAAAAAACTGGAAGACCAATGGTATATTCCTGTAGTTGGCCATATTACCAACTTCATGATAAATTGCAACCAAATTTTACAGCCATTACTCAACATTGCAATTTATGGAGAAATTATGAAGATATTGATGATGCATGGAGTTCTGTTGATGATATAATTGAATATTATGCGAAACATCAAGATGAACTTATACCAAATGCTGGTCCAGGACAGTGGAATGATCCTGATATGTTGATAATTGGAAACTTTGGTTTAAGTTATGAACAAAGTAAGACACAAATGGCAATATGGGCTATTTTAGCAGCACCACTTTTAATGTCTGTTGATCTTAGAACTATCAGACCAGAATTCAAAGCTATTTTACAAAATAAAAAAATTATTCAAATTGATCAGGATCCACTTGGTATTCAAGGACGTCGAATTTATGATGTAAAGTATTATTACGCATTTTTGAAACAATTAGTTTTAATGTTTTTGATTATCCATAGCATAAAAAAATTCAGTATTGGACAAGACCAATAACACCAGTTGACGGAAGTTATTACTCTTATGCCATTGTATTTCGAAGTAGAAGAATTGATGGTACACCTACTATTAAATATGTGTCATTGAAAGAATTGGGCTTAAAATACGATGATGGCTACCTATGTGAGGTATAAAACAATAATTTAGTTGCCTATAAATTAGAAGGAGAAAGGCTATTTCCGGATTAGTATAGTGATTTGGCCCCCAGAAAAAAACCTAATCTAAGTAGTAGCATCGGAAAATTTATCAAAAAACTCACTTATTCCTGTTGAAATTAGACTTCCAGGCCACGACAGGTCCCCGAAAACCTAAAAAAACCTTTTTTTTTGGGTTATTTAGATTTTTTTTAATAATATTAATTATATTCCTGGTAGGTTGTAAAACCATATTTTTTATTTTTTTAGAAAATCTCCTGGAGAAAGAACAATTTTTTAAATAAATGCCCGAAAATTCAAAATCCTCTACCGCCGTTTATCCGATTTTCGAAAAATTCAAAATTATATTTCGGGGTCTTAAGGCACCCGAAAGGCCCCAAAAAAAATTTTTCTTTAAAAGTGGTTAAATGGTAAGTTTTTTAGCCTATGAGCAGAGTATTATCTGTTTACGGGTCGGAGAAATTAAATAAAATCTAAAAAAATGGTTTTATTTAGGTTTTAGGGGGCCTGTCGTGGCCTGGAGGTTTAACAAATCAGATATCAGTGAGTTTTTTGATAACTTTTTTGATGCTACTACTTAGGTTAGGTTTGGTTCAGGGGGCCAAATCACTATACTTATCCGGAAGTAGCCTCTGTACTAGATATTTTAAGTATATATGAATTTTATAACAAACTCGTGAGAGTATCTTGATATAAAATTGCAATAACACGACAAAGCATTATTTTCGAAATCGTTATTCCTCATAAAAAAAAACTATAAGAATAATTTTTCTAAAAAAACTCCCGGTATTTATATAAACTTTTTTAATTACAGGATTTATTCAGTGGTAAGCAATATGGTCTCTTGAATCCCGAATCAAGGATAAAAGTAAAAATTAACCCAACTGGTGTTGTAATGTTACGTTGTGACCTCAATATTATGGATTAAAAAAACCTACATTAATAATAAAGGTTGAAATTTAAGTGCATTATTTTTAAATAATATTATAACAAAATTTAATTATCTATTTTATTATATAAACATAAAAATTTAAATAAAAATATTTGCAAGAAGATATTGATAATTTTATTCAAATGGTGTAGCTACGTAGGGTTTGTTCCTTAGAGTCTGATAATATATAGTTTTCTATATATACTCCAGTCAAAATACGGGTTTGGTTGTATTTTTACTGGCGAACATGAGATTTGCATTACTAAATGTTTTTTGGGTCTCTGAACACCAAAATCAGGGTCATTTCGTAAAGAAATGAGGGCTTCACCCCAAAATGGGGTGTTTTTTACATAGTTGCACTTTGAGCGTTCAGATTCGCACCTTACGGGTTTTTTGGGTCGCTATTCAAGAATGTCGACTTCTATTTCTTAAATTATTAAAATTTCACCCCTAACTTGCTAAATTTACCCCCGAAAAGGGGTTGTTTTTGCTATTTGGGCACTTTGAGCAACCAGGATATGTCTATATAGGTTTTTTGGGTCGTTGATTAAGAATTTCGACTTATTTTTCATAAATAATTAGGGAGTGGGGTGGTATAATCAATAATTTTTTATAAAAAATGTCCATTTTTCGAATTTTTTTGTTTTTTTATATTTTTGCATACTAAAAACTAAATTTTTCACTAATTACCTGTGAAGTATTGTAAATTGGGTATTCAAATATACAACTAATTAGTTTAATACCCTTAGGATGGGTCTAAGTTCGTCTTCCTGACAAAAAACCGGCTGGGGTCATAAAGAAATACTGTGTGTTTTACGGTATTCGCAAGATGCGTGTATTTTAAGGGTTAAAACTATATTAAGTAAATTTATATTTGTAATAATGTGCAAAATTTATTTACTGGGAAATTTTTATGAAAAACATTTTAAATTTGTTTTGATATACTTTCCCGCACTCTGCTCGAAAAATTTAAAATTTTTAAAAAACCACTTTTTTTATATCTTACAAGATTTGAATTGAATTTTAAAAAACTGAAGTTATTATAAGAAATCTTTCCAAATAATGTTTTGGAATTTTTAGATTTTTTATGAATTTCTGGGTAAATAGAAGCAGACTATAATTTATTTAAATTTCTTTTACCCTGACAACAATAACAACTTAGAATACTTTAAGTTTATGGACTTAGGATAATTTATTTTTCAGGATTTATTGTAATTTTGGTTTTTGGATTTATTACTGTTATGAGTAAACATGTTCCATGCTCGTTGGTAGCGCAGTTACACAAACCGGTTACAAATTTTTTTTTGACTAAAATTATAAGGTAACATATCTTTTGGGCACTAAAAAAAGCACATTAATTGGTTTAACAATAAAAGAAAACAAAAATTATTTTTTAAAGCAATTTTTATAACAGTTTCTTTATTCAAAACATTTTATTTATCCAATTTACATTATTGAATAAATTTTTTTTTATTATTACATACTATGATTAATTTTATTTATAATATTGATAAACAATAAAACGTATAGAATATTTTTAATTGTATTTTTTTAACATAAAAATTATATTTATTTATAATATATTGCATCGTTTTATTTTTTTCATAACCTAAAAAAAAAAATTCTTTTTTTTTTAATTTAATTACTTTACTATATTTATATAATTATTAGTTACTTTTTATTATTATTTATAACAGCGCCGTCGTTAATTAAATATTAATATTTTATAAGTTAATACTATAAATTTTAAGAATTTTTTTTTTTAGTATCATTTTTTTTAAATTTTATTTTCAAATGTTTTATTTATTTATTTATAAATAACATGTAATATTTATCCACAATTACATACATAAAAATCATACAAAAAATACATTCACACATTTTTATACTTCGGTATCTATACTTTATTAATTATTACGTTATTTAATTGACGCCAGCTTTTTTTTTATTTATATAGTTATAAACCTACATATTTTTTTTTGCGTTAATTATTGTATTTTATTATTATTATTAATTTATTAAAAATTCATTTATTTTAAAGGTTTGCTTTATATCTTACTCATTTAAGCTAAAAATTAGTCATTTTACCATTCTAGTTTTAAAAAAATTTGATAAGTACGTTTTTTAGATCTTATTTTCTTGTATTCATTGAATTTATATAACCTCAAAATAATTTTGATGAATTTCAAAAAATAAGGCAATGAACCGAATTATGTCTCCGTTTTTTAGGTTAGAAGCAGATGAAACCTACCTATAGGGATGTGACAATAAATATGTTTAAAAAGACTTCGATGTAATACATTAAAGAATCTTAAATTTATATTTATAATTCCTATTTTTAAGATACGTAATGTTCGAAGTCTGTAGATCTGTAAATATTCAAGAAATTAATAGTTTGGTAAGAATGGTAAAAAATCACAATATAGGTTAGTAATTCATGTACAATCGTTTACGCCATCAACTGTTCGGTTGATTCTACAGACTTCCGTAAACGCAAAACTGCAGCCGCAATGCAATGCGCACAACATGATTTCCGTCGGTGCGCATTGCGTTGCGGCTTTGCGTTTACGGAAATCTGCAGAACTAGCCGGCAGACTTCCCAATTGGTCGTTTTGTCTAATGCGTTTGCACGGCGCATTGCACGGAAGACAAGTTTAAATATTTAAAATTTTCTGCGCAACACGGCAAATAAACGCTGTAGATGGGCGCGTCTGTAGATAAAACGTCCGATTGGGCACAATGCGTAGTATAGGATCGCAGCTAAAGATTGGTAGCATTGCATTTAGTTTACGTTACGTTACATATAAGGCACATTCTGCAATCATCCGGTAAACTCTTGCGGTCCGACAAACGAAGTCTGCAAGTCAATGGTACCAACTGTACATAAAACAAATATACATGTTTAATTTAATTTATTATTTATTTTCCGTTGGCACCTCTATTTTACGGCCCTCTAGCGGATAACTGCAAGAATTTATCGATTGATTGTAGAATGTGCCAAAGTCATTCTAAATATCAAAAAATTTTTTGCGCATTGACGAAGTCATTTGATTATAGAATGCGCATAAGGTACTGCATCTAATGTGACTACTGCGTTAGGCCGGATCTACATAAGGTTGGTTCTACAAACGCCATAAAAGGGAATTGCGGCTGCGCTAGCGGTTCCCACCCCCATTACCGACGTTTGTAGAATCAGCCTAACTGTGTAAATGCGCTGTAAGCAGCTCATTGATTACTAATTTAGTAAAAATGAATTGGCTGAACAAGAATTTTTGGTTGCGTTTTTAATTTACGGTTTGAGGCCCTTTTTCACTTTTATTTAGATCCGGCCTTAGGCCTAGTCTACATAACCGTATCGCACGGCGCAGCCCAATGCTATAGGTATAGTAGTCACGTGACGTCGCAAGCGCAAGCCTATATCAATAGCATTGGTTGCACCACGCAGCGCAGCCTAATGCTATAGGTATAGGAGTCACGTGACGCCGCAAGCGCAAGCCTATATCAATGGCGTTGGGTTGCGCCGTGCGGTACGGTTATGTAGGTTAGGCCTTAGGCTGGTTCTACAGACTTTCGTAAACGCAAAACCGCAGCCGCAATTTTGTTCGGGAAATTGTCAAAATCGCACAAACCAAAATCTTGTTCTGCGCATGCATGTTTTGTTGTGCGCATTGCGTTGCGGCTACGGTTTTCGTTTACGAGCGTACGTTTACGTTTACTAGCCTTAAAGCTGATTCTACAAACGCCATTAAGGCTAGTTCCACAAACCTCCGTAAGCGCAGAAACGGAACCGCAACGCAATGCGCACAGCTCGATTTTCGTTTGTGCACATGCGTATTGTGCTGTGCGCATTGCGTTGCGGCTCCGTTTCTGCGCTTACGGAGGTTTGTGGAACTAGCCTAAATAGGGATCGTAACGCAAGCGTAGCAGCAACGCACTGTAGTCGTGGTTGCAACCCTCATTTATGGCGTTTGTAGAACCAGCCTAATAGAACTCATTGCGCTTCCAAATATATATATCTATATATATATATCTATATTTAAAAATTGAACAAATCATATTTAAAACGTCCAATGTGACACATTGTTTAAATTTAGTAAAAGGAATTATTAATTATTAATATATGCATTCCAATCGCTAAATATATCTGAATATGGTTTCGTGATAATTATATATAATTTAAAAAGCATTCCACAGTCGTAAAAAACTCAATTCCCGAAATTCTTGCAAAATAAATGAATTTTATTAAATATTTAATTAATAAAAAGTACAACACACTTAATCTTATAACAATAATAATTATTACGTCATACATACACAGTAAAATTCATAAAAATATCATTCAGATAAAACACACGATAGTTCAAATATTTATTCATACTTTTATTACATATTTTTTTTATTTTAGCTGCATAAAATAAAATCATTAATTATTTTTAGGCGTCATAAATTTTATTTTATCATTTCTACATGTATGTATACCTAATTATTATTATTTTAATTTTCGTTTTTTACTTATTTTTTATTTAAACAAGAACATTAAACACTAATGGTATTTTTTTTTTATTGATTGAATACGCGATTTCTTTTTTAATGTTTATTTATTTAATTTTTTTTAATTAGTTTGACTTATTTCTAAAAGGCTTTATAATAAAAAAAATTGGTATTATTTTCTGATCAAAAAATATGTATTTTCCAAAAACCTGTTCTCTTTTCTTGTTTTGTTCAGACTTAGGCAAAAAAAAATTGTATAGATCAGATGGCAATTTATTATCCGATGGGAATTCGCATTTTACATCCAACCTGATCCATTTTTTATTTTTCGCTACAAACTTCCGTAACTGAAATTTCATAGCCTTAACGCAATGCGTAGAAGTTAATTTCCATCTACTGCGCAATGTAAAATGTTAAAATTATCTTCTGCGTATTGCGTTGCAGATTGATTTGGAATTAGGCCAGTTCTAGAGCTAGCACGTAAAAGCTGTAGATATACGAACCTAATTATTTTTGGATATTGATCAGGCAATGTGCTCAGTTGGATGTTTTTCCTAGAAAGATGAGGCTGGTCAATCGCAAGCGCAGTTTTAACGCAATGTGCGGAAACGAAAAACCGTGTCGTGCGCATTGTGTTGCAGCTGCAATTGCGGTTGGGACTCACATTTACGGCTTTTGTAGATGTAGCCTTAAAAATTTTCCGCGCATTAAGGAACGCCATGGCATACAAACGCGCGCCGTAGGTAAAACGACCAAATGAGCCTATACATAGTGCCTAAAAGCACCTCTGCGTAGAATACATAATACGCACCAATTTCGCAATTGTATTAGCATGTGAAGCATCTGATGCGACAATTAGAAAATACTTGGCAGTTTTTTATAAAAAATCGCATTGATGTAAAAATTAAAATGTAAATTACATTAGTATTCTTTATTTCCCAATATGCATATTTTTCTAGCTCTAATCTGGCCTTATGAGCAAGTTTGTAGAACTAGTTAAAATATACTATTTTTCATTAAATTAATATTTTCTAAAATAATATTAAGATTTTAGCTTTTTTATTATTCTAATAAAATTTTTATGATTTTGATTATAAGTAATCAGCCTTTTTTAAAAAGTAAACGCGAAATAATCGCATTCTAAAGGCGACATTTTATTTTATTATAATTTAATTCATCTCATTCGTTCATTACTATACTAATGTAATTTGTTACATGCACAGTTTTTAAGCTTATAAATTCACCAAACAAGCAGAATTTTATAAATTGTTAATAAATTATATTAGTTTCAATAATTTTTAGAAAAGAAATGTATTTTAAAATTTTATTGCGCCAAAATGGGTCAAAAAATTTACGTTTAATATTTTCAAAAAAATTAATTTCAATTTTTAGCCAATAAAAATTATTCCACAAAAACAAACTATTACACAAAAAAACGGCAGCGAAGCCATATTTCATTCGAAACCTAATACATTTGTACTTAATCCAATATCATTCTTCCACTTTCATTAATTAAACATTATACACTTAGTAAGTACATAAATTTTTGAAATATTTTAGCTATTAATTTTTTTTTTATTTTACAAATTACCATAAAATGTAATAATAAAAAAAGCTCGTTTTTAATCAATGACTTTATTAATTAATTATATTATTCATTGTATTTTTTTTTAATATTTTCACAATTAATTATTATTAGGCTCCTGAGAAAAAGTTTTTTTTTTACTAATATTAAAGTCTTTTATTATTTTTCGTTTAAATTTTTATAGTAATTTAAAAAATGAGATCATTTTATTCACATAAATTTGTTATTTTTTTTTTAATTTAAGCACTGTAACATTTCATATTTAATTTTTTTCTTTTTTTACATTTTTTATCAAAAAACATTTTTTTTTCGCTGGCAATAATTAACATTTAATAATAATACATATTTAACAATTAATTAATATATATTTTACATTTTAATATTTTTTTTTATTATTTTGATTGATTTTTATTTAGTTGCACTAGCCTTGATTGTCGGCATATATACTGTTTTTTTTTATGATAAAAAAAGCAAAAAAAATTTTTTTTGTTAAATAATTTGCACATATTTTTTTCTTACACAAAAATTAAGGGGTGGTTCACTGTATGCTCTTTTAAAAAGATACTTTTTGAAAGAGCCTAAAGTGTACCGCCCCTTAAAACTAAAAATGCATAATAAAAAAGATATTATTAAATGTTAATGAGGTTTATTTTTGATTGTTTTTTTAATTTTATTAATAAATAACTTTATAAAATTTACTAAATTATCATATTTTATTTATTAACCTAAATTATTTTTACATATCAAGTTTTATATTGAAATACTCATAATTAGACATTTAACAACAATTTATTTCTTATTTACAATTTTAATAATTTTAATAACGATGCAATTTTTTTTTTATATTTTTCAAAAAATTACAATTATTTACCTATACTTAATAATATAAAAAATTTTTTTAATTATTATTAATTAATGAAAGCTCGGTGTGTTAATAATATAACATATTATGATTGTTTAAATTGATGTTTGATTTTAAAATGACAATGACATTTAATATATATGTTAGGATGACAAATATTTTAAACGTATTGGTATTTTCTGCTTTTAAGGGTTGCAAAATATTTCAAATTTCAAAAAAAAAATTTATTGTGCAACAAAGACTTATAAGTCTTTAAGGAGTGTAAATATTTTGATTTAAAATTTGATTGGAAATACAAATTCGAAATAATTAAAGGTGATTTTTGTGGGGAAAAAGTTTTAATTTTATTAGGGTCTGTGCCAAGTTTTGATTGACTTTTTGGGCTGGAAAAGGTAATTTGATTTTAAGATGGAAATGCATTGTGATTTGAAACCGTCATGAGTACTTTAGCTAAAAATTGTTTAGGCTAACAAACTAGGACAAAATTCCTTAGGTTCGAAAAGCAAGATTATCAAGATTTTGAACATAATGCAAAGTTACTGGTTGTTCAGTTTTCTCAGCTTTTCAGTTTCCTCTTCGGAATTCTTTTGATTTATAAGCTGAAAAGGGTATCTAATTAGGTTTTGAATTTTTACCCGAGTATAAGTTAACTATTCTATAAGGTTATAATAATTTCTTACTATAATAAGGAACCTTTTGATATTTAAATGCACCATAACAAAATGACAATAATTTTAAAACAAGTGCCATCCTAATATATACAAATTTTTATGACGATTAATAACATTATTTTATTTACTATTTAACAATATTTAACAATTATTTTTTAAGATAAAATATAGTACATTTATAGTACATAAAAGCTTTTAAAAAAAGATTTTTTATTTCTTTTTGATTGCCTTTTTGCCAAACAATTAATTTTTTTCTTATAATATATAATCATCAAACAAATATTTTAAATTAAATAAAATAATTAACATATTTGGTATCTTTTTTTAATAATAAAATAAACACTTGAGTAATTAACATAAAAATTAGAGATAATTTTGTTTTAATTTAAAATCACTGATTTATATAAATTAAATAACATTTTTTTGGAATCATATATTAGCCTAGAAATTATTTTTTTTTCGGTTTTCGAACATTTGATTTTAATTCATTAAAAATACCCGAGCAAATTAAATCACCCGGCAAAGTTATGGTCCATTTTTGGTTTTTTTTTTGGAGCTTTATTGGCCCTCGTATGGTCGATAACTTTATAATTTGAGTGACTATAAAATTGTGAAATATTTTTACGATAATTTCCAAGCTCATAAAACCCCAAAATTAATAAATTTAACATAACCAATTTAATTATGAACAATAAACGATAACAATTTTAATTACATTTATTATTTTATTTTTATATTTATAAATTTTCATTGTTAAAAAATTTAATTAAAAATATTTTTGATGACATTTATTGACATTTTGTTTTCATTTTTTTTTATAGTAATTTTTTTTTTTTTTTATTAAAAGGTATACGTATATTTTTTATAATGACAGCTCTTATAATATTTTTTTTTATTGTTAATTATTGGCAGTTATGTCTATTTTTTTTTTATTTATAAAAAAATCGAAAAACAAATATCTTCGATATTTATACTTAATTTATTTATTCTATTTATATAAATACTTAATTAATTTATTTATTTTAGAGAAATTTTAATATAAATTTTTTTTTTTAATATTTACACTTTTTTTTTGAGGTTATAATTCATTTTTTTTAATACTTTTTTGATTTTATTTTGATTGAATAGAATTTTTTGAGGAACGGTTAAGGACTTTCTGCAAAATGTACATTTTATCTGAAAATCTATTAGTTTAGTTTTAAATATAAATTTTTTGTTGTTTTTTTTTTAACTCAAAATTAGATACCAAAAATTATTAATGTTTATACAATAATAGAGTGAATTTTTTTTATGTTCATGTGCATTATTTATAAATAGGCTCGTAAATAGTAGAAGAAAAGAGATTTCAATGAGCTGTTGTGAAAGCAAGTTGAAAAGTGAAGAATAAAAATTTTTCCAAAAATTTTCGGTATCTAATTTTAAAAAGATTAAATATCTCCTAAAAATGGTGATAATTAATCCGAGGCACTAAGAGGGGTCCAAGACGAGGCACTCTGAGAGGAAATCCTCCATGGACTGGTAGGTATGGTCTAATACACCAGCAAGATTATGATCTTCATCAGCATAGCTCTACAAAATTAAGATAAGTTTAGACAATTTTTATTTCAAATTTCGTTAATTTTTAATAAATAAATTTTAACCTGATATCTAAAAGTGACACCAGATTCAGTTAGTGATTTAGCTAAGCTTGCACTATGAATATATGGTGTGGAAAGATCAGCCATTCCGTGAAGAATATACAGACTGTGACTTGGCACGTGTCTGGCTCGTTGCGATGCGTCTGCCTCCACGTAACCCTTATAATTTTCAGATGGTAGTCCCAGAACACGTTCCGTAAATGCCGAATCTAGAAAAATTTAAAAAATTTTTTTTTATATAAATACAAAATAACTCTTTGGAATTATTATTATATTTACTGTAATAAAGCCAATCTGAAATTGGATTAACAGCAACTCCACATTTAAAAACATTTTGTTGGCTTCCTAAAACCATTGATGTAACGTATCCACCGAATCCCCAACCCCAAATTCCAACCCTTGTTTCATCCAGAAACTGTAATGTTTCTAATAGATGTTTCAGGACTGTAATTTGATCTTGTATTTCAACACCTCCAAATTTTCTGTACATATCACGTTTTCCCATCCCTTTAGATCCTCTGACGTCCAATTTGATGTAAACAATATCGTTTCGACTTGACATATAAGTTCCCCAGTCAATTTTAAATTTGTCTGTTACTGATTCACTTCCTGGTTTACCATTGACTTCAACGAGAACGGGAAAAGCTGCATCTCTCAGTTCTTCTCTCCACGATGGTGGAAGAAGTAATTGAACTTGGGCTCTCCAGCCCTGAGGTAATGGTACTTCAAAATTTCTTCTCGTTGGAAGAGCTAATTCAGAAAGTAAGTCTGCTCTAGGTATCCTTAAGTCATAAAGAACCTTAAGCAATTTATGAGTACTGGAAGAATGTAAGGCTGCTAAGGGAAGGCCAGGACCCTCGCAGAAAAGGACATAGTAACTTTGATAAGGACTAGATTTTTCTTCTTGAAAATCTTCGAGATTATTTAATAAAAGTGGATTATGAGATGCACTAAAATGACTACAATTTCCATAAATAGGCCTTAAAACTTCGTCCATTTCACATGTTATACACATAGGATCATTTCTTTTAGGAACATCAGCTATTGGATCACGGACTACGTATAAATGTTTCTGACCGGGTTTTTTTTCCATAGATGCCAAATAGTATACTAGATGAGATTTTGTGTCCCAAAATACGATTTCGCTTACCTGTTTAATAAAATTAAATGTTGAATATTAAAAATAAAATAATATTAAATTTATTTGACTTTAAAAATTAAGTAGTTTACGATTCAGTGAGTAATTTTTGATTTATTTGAAAACTGTTTATTTGATATTGATCAATCCCGTCATTTTTTAATTATAAAAAATGATGAAATTTACAAATATTATCACGTAGAGAATCAAAATGAGACGCAATTTGAATAAAAAATGAAACTAAACAAACATTTAACAAAAAAAAAAAAAATATATTTTTTAAAATTGAATTAAAAATTAATATGAATTACCACACATATAATACAAACCATTTAAATAAATAGCTATAAAATTAAAATTCTTATCACATACCTCGTATCTACCATGCGTTAATACAGCTATCCTTTGTTGACTGGGCGTAATCTGTTTTATGTGTGTATAATGTTCCTGAACTCCTTCCTGTACAGCAGCTAACAACAAAAAGCTATCACCTTCGGGAGTAAAAATCGGATGTGGTTGAATATCTAACCACTGACCCTCTGGTGCTCTTTCGGAATGTAATTCCTTACATTCCCATGTGGGAGCACGACAAGTAGCTACCATTGAGAAATTTTGTGTACGAGACATCCATACGACCGCCACTTGTGTTGAATCGTCGCCTATCCAACCAACTGATACCAAATAGTTTTCCCTAGAGAGAATAAATTTGCATCTTATTTTAAGAAGGAATAGAAATGAATAATTGATTAAAAAGAAAAAAAAAGCTTCAATTATTTCTCGTCAATATTTGCATTTTGGAATATTTAAAAAAGCTTGAATTATTTTTTTAAAAATACTTACAATCCATCAAGTTCCTGTGGTGGTTTTAACTTAGTTTTGATTGGTAAAAAAATAGTTGCATTCGTTGAATTATTAACGTAAGTTCCAGTTGAATTATTAAAATCTATGAGCCACAAATCAACTTCAGGATTAACAGAACCAGGTATCGGATATCTAACTGATTTAGTTGGTGGGAAAATTCCTTTTCTTGCAGTCATTTCTGGTGAATAAGCAATACTTCCAAGCCATGGGAATTCTAATTCTGTTACTTTAGAATCATTAAACGTAGCATATAAAAGTAAAGAACCATCAACATTAGGCCAAATAGCTTCAGGTTTTAAAAAAATTTCCTCTTGATACAACCAATCAGGTATTCCATTATAAAAAATTCCAGGTTCACCAGTTTCAGTTAATCGATATTCATCACTAGATACTGGTGATGATCTTACATAAATGTCATTCTCATATATTATTAATAGCCCTGTTGTATTACCAATCCATGTTGCATATTGTAAACGTGTTTGTTGACCACGTGGTGAAAAATGTAATTGTATTGGAATGTGTTGGCTAAAATTAAAACACGTATTTTATTTAAAAATTGAATTAAATATATGTAAATTTATTTTAATTTTTTTACATGGGTCATTTAAAATTGCAATATTTTTCATATTTAAATATTAACACAAATTTGTAGGTCAAAAATATTTAAATTTAATCATTCGTATAAATTAGAATTTGCATTACATTTAAATTATTTACTCAAGAGCTCTATTTTATGTTGGTGTTTCTAAAAGCCTGTGAGGCTTAAGAAACTTTTATTTACTAATTTAGATATGCAAACTTGGCTGTCCACAAACAACTTTATCATCGTTATTATTATCATTATCTGAATATATCATAAGACTAATTTTTGGTTTTTTTTTGTAAAATAATTAATTTTTTTTTTAATTACGACCAAGAAAATTAAAATAATACTTTGATACAGTTTTGTCAATTCTAGCAAGTTGTATTATTGTAAGAGCGAAAATTCAGTGACATTAATTTAATATTCTAAATAAACGTATACGTCTGCATATTGTGTTTACAGGCAATTTCACAAATTTCTCTGAAATTCAATAATTCGCGTTATACAGTCAATTGAAATAATGCAATAATTTGGAAAGCAGTATTCAAGTAAACTTAAATTTATGATTTTAAAATTTTTTGTGTAAGCATTCGGAGGGTAATTCAAAATAGTAGAAAAAAAATCAGCTTTAATTTTCTCTACTTAATTTTAGTGAAATTTAGCATAGACGAAAAAATTTGGACTTAATAATAATTCAGTCAAAATGCGGGTCTGGTGCTGATATTGTCAATCATGAGGATATTTCGTCTACTATGTGTTTTTTTATTGTTAATCACGAATTTTTAGGTTTCTGCGGTTTTCTGCAAATGCAGCACCCTTGTTTAAAACCCCCCTTTTAAGGATTGTTTTTGTGAAATTCAGAAAAAATAACGATTTTTTGATTACACAAGGGTTTTTTTGGTTACTGGCTGCGAATATTTGTGTCCTGCGAAAATTTATTAATGAATATTTCGAAAATAGCCCTTTTTAGAGATATTTTTACACATTTAACAGTGGCTATATTCATTTTTAGTCCCCACATTGTAAAAAGTAACTTTCTTAGATTTACAAAAAAAATAGAATTTTTTCGAAAAATTAGTAAATTTTCAAAAAATTTTGTAAATATTCGATAAAAATCGTAAATTTACTAAATTTAGTATATTAACGAAAAATTCGAGAATTTTCGATTTTTTTTTGTGATTTTACGAAAAAAGTTGTAAATTCACAACTATTTTTCGGAAATTTACAACTATTTTTTGAAAATTTTCGAAAAAAAAATTGTAAATTATGAATTTTTCTTGCGAATTCACAAAAAAAAAATCGAGAATACTCGAATTTTTCGTTAATATACTAAATTTAGGAAATATACAATTTTTTTGAAATATTAAATTATATTAAATTTTTTCAAAAATTTACTAATTTTTCGAAAACGTACTCATTTTTTTGTTAATATAAGAAAGTTACTTTTTACAGTGCAGAACCATGAAGTTCATAATTAACCACCAAAATAAGGTTTGGTAGCCCAAAATCTATAATTTTGGTGAATATTGAGGAAAAGTCCTTATTTAGAGGTCAACATTAATTTTTAGTCCCCGAAACCCAAATATTTGTAATAAACGACCAAATAAACCTATATTTAACCAAAACCTCATTATTTCTTGTGAATTTTAATATTTCATAAAAATATGGTCTATATAAAGTCATTTCACTTTCAAAAAACCCTCGAGACCCAAAAATTCATTAACCAAAAAAAAAAAAGACTTGATGGGCAACACCAAACCCGAATTTTGACTTGTAGTCAAAATATCAAAAATTTAGACCCTTATTACTAAACAGAATATAAATAAAATTAAACTTACTCATTAATTACATCATAAACAGTATAATAAGCTGTAAATGTATGTCGAAAAACCTAAAAATGAAAATAATTTATCCAATTAATCCAGTATTAGTTATTATGTAAATTAAAATATAAATAATTAATACACATGCGATATTTTCATTTATTCATTGCAATATTCAATATAAAGCTTTTGAAATACTATACATCAATATTATTAATATTCAAACACATACATACCGGTTTGACATTATGTTTGAATAGAACGTAATGTAAGTCACCACTGCATTGATAACCCTGTACATTGAGTTGCCTCTGAAATAACATGAAAAAAATCATTTGTTTAAAGTAATTAAAAGCTTTTAATATATTTCAAATTACTTAATTTAGCTGATATTTTAGTAATCATTATTTTATTGCTTTGTTTATTGTAATTTTGGGTTTATCGTGTCTGCTTTTTTTTGTATAAAAAATTGATACTCTCCTCCTAAAACCTCCCCTGTCACCGTCATAATTAAATTTAAAATTTAGCATAAACCATTAAAATTCTTTTTACAAATTCTAATTACACTAAAAACTTCAATCCACAACCTAAACTTAATCAAAGATTCTGTTTTACATTCCCACATCTCACGTAATTCAATTAACTTTAGAGATTTACAAATAAACTTTTTGCCCATTAAATAAGAAATTTTAATTAAATAATTTTTAAATCCCATTTTTATTTACATTTAAAAAAAAAACTTATTTAATATGAAATTTATTAATATCATGTTTAAACTTTTTTGTTCACAGTTCATTTCAAAAGTTGCAGTATATGTCAATAACTAAAAAAACTTATTATTTTGTAAAATTATTTTTCTAAAAAAAAGTTTCATAATAATAAGTAAGAAATTTTTTTTATAGGAGAAAATATTATTAAAACTTTTTCTATTATGAATATTTTTTTGTTCGAAAAAAAAAATGTAAATAAAATGTGCCTTTTTTAGAAACTCGAGGTACTTAACCACAAAAAACAATTATCTTAATTAATGATTTTTTCTAAATAAGTAAAAAAAGGGTTTTAGTTAATTACTCAATCCATAAAGTAAAAAAAAAGTAGTTGAAATAACGAGCAGTAAGAAAATCCAAGAAAGCTCAAATAAATATCAGATAAAAAATGTATAATCTCAGAGTTTGCTTGAAAAATAATTGACACAGAAATTAAAAATATTAATCCAATGAGTAATAATAAGCTTAAATATTTACCAATTAATTAATACACACACTAATCTATTGATACATAATTATTTGTCTTTGGACCAAATCCAAAAACATTTATAAAAATTGGTAATTTCATTCAGAGTTCATTGACCTTTTTTTACACTGATCTAGATTTTATTATGTAATGAGCAATAAAATTATCATGTATCATCAAAATTTAAGTTTTCTGTAAATTTACTTACTTAGTAAACACACATAAAGTTCTTGGATTTTAAGATATTTAAATTGTATTTTTTGAAAGAGCTTTTTGTTTAGTTTAATTTATAGAGCTTTTAACTGCAGTTATTTTATTAGATTAACGAAATAATCGTATCTTTAATTACGTAATTTAAAATCTAAATAATTTAAGATCCTTTTTTATCATCAATTTAAGATAATTTAATTCAGATAAAAAGTTTTCTAGTTCAATCAATAAACTTATAAGTAAGTATCTAAAAAACTCTCTATTTTTTATTACCAAAGTAATATCTTAAATAATTTAGACTTTAGGCGCCATTGGTGTCTTTCATACTAAAACTCGTACATAAATGTACATCCGGATCGTTTTAAACATAGAGAGAAAATGCGTCCTAATTCTCGTTAAAGTACCGGGCATTCGACTGTGGTTTTCAGTGGTTAGTGTGTGTACGAACCACATCAAGCTGTAGTCGTTTTATTCAAGAATTTCTCTAAAACCCAGGTATAAATAGGATATGGATATTATATATTTATGTGTATCTTTACACACAGATATTTAAAACGAGCTCGACATATATCTAGCACTTTAAAATTGAACCCCAAGACGATGAGATGCGAATATCCTGAAGGCATACTCGGTAATACGTTTTATGCAATTTCGTTTATCTTAGTACAATTGTTCTCTTTTATTCGTTGGATATTGTAATCTTGATGCTAGGTTTATATAATGAAACAAAAATATATTTTTTTTGGGGCTTCAAATTATTATGGGTTTGATTTGAAAAATTAAAAATAATGTCCATATACATTTTTATATTTAAAATTTTATTACCATGGCTTTATTTTAATAAAACTATCCATTAATAACACAATTTCATTATATTAGCGATCCCTTAAAGTAAAATTTTCAATTTTTCAAACTCGCTTATATTTTTTGTTGTTCTTCTTGCTTGTTTTTTTCTTTTCTTAGTTTGATTTATTTTACAACGTATTTTTTCTATTTTATTTATGTTTTAAAAAAAGTGAAATAATAAACTTTAATATATTGCATTTACAAGTTTGGAATTTAGATTTTTTTTTTATGAAATAAGAAATAAAATATTTTTTAATATTTGGTTAATTAGACTGTTAAAAATTTTGTTTCTGATTATGCAATTTATTGTGATTACTTGATTCTAAAGTTACTAAAATTTTTTTAAATTTTAGGTTTTACTTACAAGAGTATGATTAGTTACTAAAAGTGAAATAGATTTAGTCGGAGTATCCAAAAGTAATAGGGATCCATCTTCAGACTGGTAGACAAACTTATCATGCTTTACCCAAGTTGGTGGTAACCTATTTGGTGTCAAATCACCATGAAGACATTCTTCCAATGCCAATCGTCTACCACTCCAATATAAAAGTTCATCTACGTAACTGAAAAAAACAAAAATAAATTTTAATAAAAATCTTTAAATTTAATTTTTTAAAAAACTTACCCTAATAAATAAATTGCTGTTACTATCCCTGCGATTATTATACTTATCACAAATAATGAAAAAATTATACTACGCCAATTGTGACTGTCACCTGAGTACGAATAATTCTGAAAAAGATTTTTTTTTTAATTTGTAATTTACTTAAATTTATTTCTTAAGACAGTCTAAATAAGGTTTTTTTTTGTAATTAAGAAAATATAGTTTTCTTATGTCAGCATATACCACAGAAATATAAATTTATTCATTCATCCATTCATTCCTTTTTTAAAATTTATTTTCTAAAGAAAAATGTAAAAAAAAAACGTCTATACATTTAAGGGTATCCTATTTTTTTGCTCAACTTTAAGTATTCGTTTCCTTTTGTATTATACAAAAAGAAAATTTTCTTATATCAGTAATACCAACCTTACAAAAAATGGAAATAGTTATCATTATTTTTTAGAAAAAAATAAAGGAATAATTATTATTATTATTTTTTTGTTCCTTTTGTTTTGAGAAAAATTGTGAAGAAAAATAATAAAATTTCTATTGTGTCAGGAAAAATATGTATTTTTCTTTCTAGGGAAAAAATTTGATGAAGTATGCGATAATATTGAATGAAAAAAATTCTTTAAATTTTCTTTTATCTAAAGATATTTTCGATTTTTTATGAAAATAACTCGATTACTGGGATCTTGTTGGACCGAAATAAATTAAAAAACTTGCTTTAATTTAAAGAGATTTTTATGACTCGGGTATAAATAAAAGATTTGGAAAAATAAAAGAAGTTTTTATTACATAAAAGAGTTAGTAATTTATCTGCTCAAAAACTTGTATGCATAAAAATTTTAATGGTAGTGTAATTTTAACTTTTTTTAATGTAAATTGAAAGGAAAAAGTCTGGTTAGTGTGGATGTTTGTAAGTATGAAATAGAATTTATGTTTTAATAAATTAATTTTTTAATTTTATGCAGTTTAAAAAAAAAATTTATTTGAAATTTAATTAAAGTGGAAATTGAATTAACCTAGCCACGTAGAAAATTTTGTTTGAAAAAAATTGAATTATTCTAATGAATATATTTGGGAATTCAAAACAGTGCAAACCAATTTAGAACGTCCTTTTTTTCTGGACACGAGGTCTAAATTGTATTTGTTTATTCAATAGTCAGGAAAATTTTTTTTTAATCTACAAAAAAATGTCCTAGATCACAGTTTACCAATCGAGTCTTCACCTTAAATAAACAATCAAAAAAAATTGATAAAATTTAATACTACACAAAGAAAATTTAAGTACACTGAAAAAGTCGTATACTTATATTTCTAAATACATAAAAACTAAATAAAATTTTTAATACAATTTTCTAGAACAACTTTTTTTTAAAGCTGGGTATTAAACGTGTATAATGTATGCATAACATTGACATATACTCTTAAATTACAAAAACACTAATATTTACACAATCTTTTTACACTTGACTATTATAAAAGCAGTCAGATTAAACATACACACACACAAGCTCTATTTTACAAAATTTTCTAATTTAATTTTATCCAAAAAAAAGCTTTTATAATTAAAAAAAAAATTAAATTTACTAAATTTTTTATAATTTTATCCATAATTTTTAATGTAAATGTTATCAAGACTCGATATAAAATACAATTTTTTTATATAAAATTTTTTATATTTAATAAAGCATAATTTAATTATGTAATAAACTTATCATTTTATTTAATATCTAATGCTATTAAAAGACAAGCTGACCTCATCAGAATCAGTTGAACCTATCCAAGGTTTTTCTTGTGTGGCAATTTTTAATTTTCAAAAAAAAAGTAATAATAGTACACATAGAAGATAATAATGTCAACTGTTTATATATACATATATATATATTTATATATTTATGAAGAGACTGTCAGTAAATTGAGTTATACTACTTGTGTTATTCTTATATGGTATCTCGAGATGTTTATATTTATTTTATAGAGTGTGTGTGTGTTTATGCATGTGTATTTGTTTTTTTATGTATTATTTTCTTTTATAGTTATGAGAGTGTATTATTTAAATAAATTGGGTTTGTATATTTATATATATATGGGTTGGTTCAGGCGATTTTAGTTAAGGAGTTAAAAATAGTTTTGTGACTAGGATTTTTATTTATTGTAAAAAGTAACTTTCTTATTTTAAAAAAAAAATTAGAAAATTTTCGAAAAATAAGTAAATTTTCAAAAAAATTTGTAAATATTCGAAAAAAATAGTATATTTACTAAATTTAGTAAATTTACGATTTTTATCAAATATTTACAAATTTTTTTGAAAATTTACTAATTTTTCTAAAATATTCTATTTTTTTTTTTAATTTAATAAAGTTACTTTTTAGAGTGTAGATTTTTATTTAAATGTTTGATTTCAACAGAAAATTAATGTTTTTGAAGAGGAAGTAGGAATAAAATTAACTTTTTAAAAAGTTTTAAATAAATTTATGTTACATGTTGACTTATAACAGTCTTAACTTATACTCCCTATAGGTAATTATTATAAGTCCTAGAACCGAAATCATAATATGCTACTTAATTCAAATTATTCTAAGTCCATAAACCTAAAGTACCCTAAGTCCCTAAATCAAAAGTATTAAGTCCACTTAATCCCTGCCCCTAAATACGTCAATTTTTTCAGTTATACCTATAAAATTGTTACCACAAAGTGGTCCATGTTATAAATTGATTTCAAGTATACTTTCTCGCAAGGGAAATGAATTAGGGAGAATATATAAGAAATCAAATACGATTCAAGTTGAGATTGATATAATATAAGATAGATATATTGAGTTTCCTACTGATGATCTCGCTCACGCGTAAAGCAGATAATGTCTTTAAAATGTGAAATAAATTATTATACTATTCGTGACTTGAACCTTCTTAACCTGAGCAAAGAACTTGCCACTCGTGCCCCCTAAACTCATCAATGATGGCTTACCTACCACTGAATAAGAGGTTTAAATGTCTTAGAAGATTTACAAAGAATCTAGGTTTTAAATATATTTGCAACAGACATGGCAAGTTTTTGACTCGCTGGAATAATGACAGTCAGGCACATTTTTTCAACAACTTAAGTGACCTTAATATAATAAAAGCAACGCACTCAAAAACCGCAGCTTCTAATATTGAAAATACATCAAATTTGTCAATACCTACTAAAAATGATCATACTAAATTACTAGATTATAACACCAGACAGGGAACATTAAAAGCTGGGTTTGTTAATGCAACTTTCCTTAAACGGCACATTAACCAATTTCGGCAAACTTTACTTAACCCTCCAAGTGAAAGCTTTAGTTTTAAGATATCCAATGGCATCAGAAGCTATTAATGGGTTTCTGACTGACTGTGAGTGAGCACTTTTTCTTGCTCGAAATCTTGAAACTAATTCGGCACTTAAATATTTGAACACTAATCTAATCTTGGCAATTGATAAGCTAGCTCCACTGAAAACCATCACTCCCAAGAAAATTAAACAACTACGGATCAATTGTGAGATACAGCTTCTTATTCTCAAACGTAAAACAACAGAACGTAATATGTCAGATCCCAAAATCCAAAGCACTCTCTGAATCAGTGCAAATCGCAAATGCACTCAATAACAAACAAGATGTATGGCGCGAATTAAGGCATCTAGGCTTATTGTCCAGCCCAAATAATAATCTTCGTGGTTTCTCACTAAATGACCTCAATACCCATTTTGCAGGAGTATGTATATCAGATTTCAAAAATTTGGATAATACTGACGAGCTTATCTTATATAGCCATTAGTTAGCCATTTCTGTCAGCGACCAATAAGCATTTATTTTAAAGTGTTTTCTCGTCACTAATAAAGAAATATTGTATACGAGCCTTGTCCATAAAAACATAATACCTCAAATTATAGTTTAATTTGAGAGCAATTTCGGTCATTCTTTACTTTTTTGGACGTTTAATATACTATTTTTGAAATCACCTTTTGGCTTAAATATATTAAAATTTGTACATTAATATCAAAGTATATCCAAAATAATGCAAATTTACTGTTTATTAATAAATTCCCTTACAAAAATTTGCATACACCTATTTCATAAAAAAATTTAAGCTTACATATAAACACGAAAAAATATAATAGAAAAAACTTTTATACGAAAAAAAAGTATATTATATTAAAAAAAGTAAATACACGCGTGAAAAAAAAAAAAACTAAGTAATTTTCAAATAAGCACGTAATATTTTTTTTTCATTATAATTTAGTTTTTTTTTTACTTAAAAAAAAGGTACGATGATGATAATAACGTACAAAAATATATAAAAAAAATAACATGACCTAAAAATTACGTTTTTTTAAAATAAAAAATTAAGTAATTGATGTTATAATTTGCAATAATTGTATTTAAACATTTTTATTTTACACTGGTCAATATATTTAACCAATACAGATTAGATAAGTAACTTCTCACTTATATTACAAGGGAGTATAATATTTCAGTAGGTTAATCGACCTTGAAATTATAAGGAAGTAATTTATTTTAATCTTTGTCATGTTAAATGGTTGGTAGATAAAGTGTAATATTGAGTTTTGAAGATTATATTTAATAGTTAACATGAGTTTATTTAGTGTCTAAATTATTTATTTTGGAAATTACTTGTTATAGAAATTGTCTTTGAGAAATCAGGAGTAAAAATTGATACTTGATGTAATAGTTTACTGTTAAATTGATACTTGGAATTTGATGCGAATTTTATTGGATATTTGTAATACTTAGTGAAATAGTTTTGAACACGTTAGTTTGTTACTTGGTGTATTGAGAAATGCAAGGGGCTGATATTTCATGAAATTTTAGAGTCGTTATAATGACGATATTAAATATTTAATTAATATAATTTGGCCCTGTATTCAACAGAATTCAAATTATGTCAAAAAAATGTCAAGAATAATTTTTCTGTTATCGAGGCCCCAATATTTTTTATTTTTGCAAAATAAGGCTAAAAAATCAATCTAAAAATTCGTAGATTAATAATACCAAAAATTTTATTTTGGCTTGAATTTAAAAAAAGTTGGGTGGATATCTCTATGTTATACGTTAGCAATACTGCATTAAACATTTACATTGCCAAAAAAATAGCCGATCAATAGATTTTTCTACAACCGTGATTTTAAAATCTAATATAAATAAACTATTAAATTAAGATTGTCGGAACCCTTCAACAACAATTTTATACTTTTTTCAAAAAGTTTTACATCTTACAAGGGGAGTTCACAACCTTTAGAACACCAAATTCTTATGGATGAGTTTATTATGTTAAACAATATGCTAACCGCTCTCCACTAATGCCAATGAATCATCTGGGCCTAGAAACGCAGGGCTCAATATTATAACATAAGTTTTATTGGTAATTTTCAATTAGACACTGCAACCTCAAAAATTAACTAAAGCACTTCTAGTTGGCCTCATTTTTTTTATGTAACCGCATTTTTTTACCACCAATTCTCTCATCGTTATAGCCAATTAACCAAATGGTAATTTTTGGCCCAAAATGACCAATTTTTAAATTGCCACCAAAACTGTAATTTTTGACGAAATTGACCATTTTGGACCGAAAATTGACGTTTGGGCGTCCATGGGCCCAGAAACCCTTTTAATATGAATAATGACTTGTCAAATCATTTTTTCAATATAATAAACTCATCCATAACCATTTGGTATAATTTAGTATTCCAAAGGTAGTGAACTCCCCTTATTAGTATTAAAAATTTAGGTTGACGAGTTTAAAAAAAACTTTTATTTTATAACTTACATAACCTTAAAAAAAAACTTTAAGAACTTATAATCAAAGTAAACAAAAATATCATAAAATAACTTTTAAAATATCCCATAATTTTTCATAAAATCATCCTTTTTTTCTTTAAACTATTGGTAAATTTTACAAGTTTTATATATATAAAAAAAAAAACTTTTTTCTAGTTTATGCATTTATACATTAATAATAAACTCACTTAACCACATAATTAACAGAGTAAGAGAAAAATCTAAACTTTTAAAATTTTTTCTAATTTATTTTACTGTTTTTAATTAAAAAAACTTAAATACCCCAATAAAGCAAAATTTTAATTATAACCTAAAATTACTTAAAATTATGAAATTCAATTTTTCAGATCTTTTATTTAAATTTAAAAAAATGTAATATCTCAATTTTATAAATTCACGTGGTATATGAGATAAATGAAAAATTTTTTTCATCAAAAAGTTATTTAATATATGTAGATAACTTCATCATTATCATTAACATAATAATAATAATAAAAAAAGCTACAAATTTTTTTTTCCTCACTATTTTCAACATTTACGTATATACAATGTCTTTGTTACTTCATTAAAATTCTTCTAGTGTATAAAACGTAAAAAAAGGGTAGAAAAAAAGTGTAATATTAAATATGTAGATAAAAAAGGAGGTGAGTGTGTGGGTGAATATATAAAATAATTTATACTTTTTTTACAAGACAATATTAATTTTATGTAATTATCTTGCTATTAACTTTTAATGTTTATGAATTGTGTTGAGTTAAATTTTTCTTTTTTTTTATTGTCAGGAAATACGTACGTTTTTAGTTCCTGAGAACCTAAGAAGTATCCGAATTCCCAAAAAAATGCACTTTAGAGTGGTTCAATTCCATAAAATATAAAAAAACAAAATTTCAGAGATTTTTCCTATCAGGGTGGGAGGCTAATCATTTTCAAAAATGTTTTGGAATTCAAAAAAAAATTATAAATTATAAAGAAAAAAAAAACTTGTAGATTCCTTGTATGTTAACACAACCAGCAAGCTTAGAAAATGTTGACTTACAACAATTTTAACTTATACCCTCTAATTAAGTCCTGGAACCAAACCATATATTAGAAAACTTGGTTTATAAGGAATTTTAACCAAAATATCTAAAAATGCAAAAATTTTCAAGCTCACTTATATCCACTTATATCAGATTTTTTGCACGGAAAAAAATTCTAAGTTGTATTGACAAATAAATTTGTTGAAATATGCCAACAAAGTATTTGTTGAATTGTCATAGTTACTTAGTTGATTCAAACAGAGTGAAAATTTTATTTAAAAAAAATTATTTTTTTATTTTTTTTTTTTTTTAAATTAATTATTTTTTTTTTTATAATTATTTTTTTATATTTATTTATGTACTTATAGGTATATATTTATTAATTTAAAATCTGTTAAAAAAAACCGAAGAAAAATTTTGACTGCTACTGGGATCGAACTGAGTATTGCGGCTTCCGAGACTGCGTGATTATCCATTCTGCTAACAGGACAGTTGTATTTAATAAAAAAATTTTAAGTACTATATGTTACAGATAATAATTTTCGAAATTATATGCAGAGTAAATTATACATACCCAGCGAAATGCATATTTAAAAATAATAGTTAAAACTATCATAAATAATTTTTAGGAAATCCCATTTCTTTATTATAATAATAATGAATAATAATATAAGCAAAAGTAAATTATGCATACCCGCAGTGAAATTTATATTTAAAAATAATACTTAAAACTATCATTAAAAATTTTTAGGAAATTCCATTTCTTTATTGAATAATAATATAAACAAAAGCGCGCTGCTGAAGAACAGGTTTCGACTTGTAGCCGGCCGCGGTGTTAAATATATAAAAGGATAGAAAGAGAAAGAATGAATAAATATTTTAATATAAAAGAAAAAGCATTGACCTAACTATTAAAATTAATCATATTACTGTTGTAGGTTGTTGGTTTATCTAACACTATGTTGATTCAACAAAGATTTAAGTGGTTAATTTAACAATTTTAATTTTGCTTGAATCAACAAAGTATTTGTTGGTTTAATGTTTTTATTTGACAATTTAACGTTTAATCTTTCCATTCAACAAACTTACAATACTAATCATATTTCAGTTACGTAATACGTTTAGTTTGTCTTATATTTTTTTTACGTGTGGGCTCTTTGACCCGGGGAACCATATTGATTAAAGTTTTTCACTGTTTTGAACCTCTTTCGGTACCAAACTGCGAAAAATTTGAAAAAAAAAATTTTCAACATTTTTCCATACATACCCCTTTCGATTTTGGCCAAAATAAAAATTTTCAAAAATACCCTGTTTGCCCATTTCACCAGCACTTTTTTTATTAGAAAACTTGTTTTATAAGGGATTTTAACCAATTGAAATAGTTTTAAGCGAATAAAGCCAAAATTTCTAAAAATGCAAAAATTTTCAAGCTCACTTAAATCCACTTACATCAGATTTTTTGGGCTCTCTGACCCGGTAAACCATATTGGAATAAGTTTTTCACTGTTTCAAACCATTTTCAGTACAAAACAACTAAAAAGTTGAAAAAAAAATTAGCCATTTTTCTATATCTTAAATTTTTTGTTGTTTGGTATACCCCTTTCGATTTTGGGCAAAAAAACCTGTTTTACCTTTTCATCAGTGCTTTTTTTATTAGAAAACTTGGTTTATAAGGAATTTTTACCAATTCAAATGGTTTTAAGCGAATAAAGCCAAGATTCAAAAATGTTAAAACTAACTTAAATCCATAAACTATATTATATCAGGTTTTTTGAGTTTAAAAACGTTAAAAAATCACTTTCCCCCAATACATCCATTTTGACTCCTTCTCTTAGGATTTGGGACCTTTTTAAAATACTCCCCTTATTCCTTCAAAACATGTCCCATAATAAAATCAATGTTCTGGAGTGGAGTGGAGTGATCACGTGGGATATCACACAAGGATTATTTAGTAAGTCACACAGTGGTAAAAAGGACGTTAGTTTTTGGTCATTTAGTAGTTCCTTGACCATGTCTTAATTTTACACAGTAATAACGTAAACTACTGCACAAGGGATGTCCATATAGGTAGCAGTGGTTAGATTATCTAGTACACATAAATTAACAGATATATATATGAATATAAGCCTATAAATAATATGAATAATCACGACACTGAATCAATTTTCTCTAGGGTATACAAATATAATACAGTCATACCATTATTAATTGAACCCTTGAATTTCACATATACATAACGATGACAAGCATAAAATAATATACAATAATTGCATTTGATTAAATTAAAAAAAAAAAAAAAATTTCTATGTATATACTTAAAAGATAATGTAATTTATGTTTTAATCATATTAAAACATTATTATCCAATTTTCAGTAAATAATAAATATCGATTATTAGATTTGATAAATAATTATCACGTGTTATTAGACTGTCTTTGTATAAAATATTTAAAAAAAATTTAATTATTACCTCTTTATCTTCTTTACTAGGTTTTGATCGGGGATCACCAACCTGAACGGTTTCATCTTGAGGAACTCGCCATGAGCCTCCTCTTTCAACGTTAACGCTGGCATTCATATCGTTTCTTCAAACCTCTGATTTTTTTCCTTCTTTTTTTTCGAAGGTCTTAGAAAAAAAAAAATATTTTTTTCTTTTATTTCAACTACGATCCTTGGATCTTTTCTCCTCCCCAGGGTAACGTATAAAGTCTGAAAAATAGACTAACACGCTACTCCTGGGGCGGGATCAACGTACTGCAAAGTAACGCGTATTTGCACCTCTGAAAAATAAAAAAAATAATTTAACTTTGAAATTTTTTTTTTATTAAAATTTATACTTAAAATTATTTTTAATTAAAATTAGGTATGCCTGAAAATAATAAACTTGGGGTATGCGAAGAGCGTGCAGCTTTAGTTTGATTACGAGAACAAGTGGCTCATTATAAACTATGAAGATGGGTTTGTTCATTGATTTACTTGGAGTGTCTTAACTATCATACTCTCATGTATTATTATCATTTTTTTTTGAAACTTATTTTACAAAAATTTGAATTATTCAAATATTTGTGCTTTTTTTTTTACAAACCACTTGTGTATTTAGGTAATGTAAATATTTTTTTACTTTGATCTTTGTACAGGCTAAGTTCATGAATTTTTATTATTAATATTACCTACAAAACCTACTTTTAGTGAATAAATTTTAAATTCATTAAAAAATTTTTTATGTACTGTCATTCATCAACTAAGTACCTTTTTAATTTCAGTAATTTTAAAATTAAATTATTTCATTATTCACCAAAAAAATTGGTAATTTTGTATCAAACCAAGAGGCTAATATTTAATTAAAGCATGTACGCAAATATATCTCGTTAATTGTTTGTACTTAAACACTAAAATATCAAGCATACTTATAACACAATATAAGTACAACACTTTTACAAATTTGCTTAGAGTAACCACAAAAGTGTGCCATACAAACATCGTACCTGTCAAAGAACAATAAACAATTTAATTATTAATCAGACACTTAAAATAAAATATTTAATTTTCATATTTAAAATGATTTACATTAAAAAACACTTTTCACATTTATATTAAAATAAAAGTTTTAACTCCATTAAAAATTACTATTGTTTCTGTCATTTATTTCTCTGAGTACTTAAATATTTCTTTTAATTACTTTTTTTTTTTTTAATAGGACATAAAAATTCTTTAAAGTTAATTTTTATGCACTAATTTTAATTAAATCTATTATAAAAAGTCATTTTCATGAAACTTTTTGTATTATAACTTTTTATTTTTATTGTAGTATTACATGTAAATTATTTAAAGAAAGAAAAAAATGGGGTTTTATTGGTAGGGTAGTCGTAAATAAAAACTATTATCGTAAAGTTTAAAAATTATACTAAAATATCAACATTTTTTCTTGGTTGTATATTAGCTTGGGTGTTAATTTTAGGATTTTGATTTTGAGGTTATGCTGTGAAAATATAAAAATTTGAAGTAAATTAGTAAATTAATTTGATTTTATTTTAATTCGTAATTTAATGTTTTTTTTTTTCAATAAAATAAATACACAGAAAATTGTGCACCTAAATACCATAGCCATGAAATTTTGATTATCTACAGTAGATAATGTAGGTACCGATGCTGTGCTAACAGAGGTTTTCATCAGTTATTTTAGCATATTTTTGTAAAATTCATTAATTATGACAAAATTTGGCTTTTTGTTTATTTTAATGCTCACTGATCACAATTCAGTAAATATTTTTTTTTTGGGATTATTTTACAGGTTTCAAAAAACATTTCAATATTTAGGCTAGTGTATTTTTCTGAGTTGCTGATGACGAATTTTAGGGTTCTGTGAGTTAGAAACCAGTGACCTTAATATATCAGCAAAATGTTGTCATCATTAGTAATTATTTTTCATTTCGTTAAAAAACATCGCAAAATCAGCGACCATACCACCTCATTCGGTAATTCGACTGAGTTAACAACCAGACTAATATACACACTTCAAGTATGCTCCATAAAATTTTCCATTTTATATACTAATTTTCTGTGTAGTATGTAATAAAAATAGCATTAACTTTTGTTGTAGTAAAAAATTTAAAAATAAAAAATAAAATATACTCTATAAATATTCGTTAAAAAATATTAATTAAAAATTAATCTGTTTAATGTAAAAAGTAGTTTTATTTACAATAGGTATATTAAATTTTAATAATAAAATTTTTTATTATCCTAGTATATATTAAATATTGAAACTTGGATTATTGGTTTCATGTAGCATAGTTTATTGAAAAAATTTTGTTTTCTTTTACACTTTTAATAATAAAATTAAATTTTAACATTTTTTAAATAGCATAAGATAAAAAGTATGTAATAATAAGCTATTTCGCCTCTAGGGAGATTTAGATTTATTGTGCATAATTCTATAGTAATTTATCGAATATATAATATATATCCTATAAATATATATAAGTTTTTAATTATGTATATATGTTTCTTTGTTTGTCCGAACGCGAATAAGTAGGACACGATAAAAGCTAGTTAAATTGGGTTTACGGAAAAAGACGGCAAAAATTATTGGCCAAAATATAGGCTAGGTTTCATTCAAATTTATATCTACAAAAATTTTTTATATTGAAAAAACTGAATTTCCAAAAAAACAAAATTTTGTACAATTTTTAAAAAAAACCTAAAAAACTTAAAAGTAAAGAAAAATTTTAGTATGGAAAAGAATTTCATTTCAGTTGGATTTGTTAAAAATTGCAATCATTTTTTAAAAATTGTAAAATTTCAGGACTAATATATTTCTATATTCAGCTATTATCAGGAAGAATCCTAGAATATATAGTCGAGAGAAGCAATGGATACTTGTAAATCCTGGAGAAGGGTAGCAAAATTTGTATCGCTGATGACTAATTATCCGCCTAGGTTCCTAGGCCCGTAATTTTTAAGTAAATTAAGTAAATTTTAGATAATACTTCGGGTAAAAAAAGTTATTATACAACATTTCTTTAGAAAAAACAATTTTCAGGGGTCCAGGGGGGCGCAGCCCCTTTGGTGGCTACCGGAAGAGTAAAAATTAATGCTATATCTACTGAGCAGTGTTTTAGTTTTTATATGACAAAATAATATATAAATTACGCTTCGCGTGCCTGTTCTCGTAGAAATGACAATAATATCATTATTTACTAATTAAATTTTGAATAGAGAAAAGGTATATACCCACGTAAAAGGATTAAGCTTACTGAAGTAAGCTTACGGACTAACCTAAAAAAGCTTAATTTTAAAAATTAAGTCTTTTTAGGTTAGTCCGTAAGCTAAATTTTAAAAATTAAGCCTTTTTAGGTTAGTCCGTAAGCTTACTTCAGTAAGCTTAATTCATTAAGCTTAACCAAAATTAAGCTTAATCCTTTTACGTGGGTAAGTATTTTCCTTACAAATTAATCAATTTTAATAATGAGGGTCCTCCTATGCGTGGCTCACGTGTATATTGTAACGCTAATTGTAAATAAATAAGAAACAAATAAAAAATTTCATATATTTTAAATAAAAATTTATTTATTCAAATATTTATGTGATTTTTTTTAATTTTAATTTATATTATAAAATGTATTGATTAAAAATTTAAATTATATTTTATTACACAGAATGTTTAATACCGGATTTATGCATGGATTAGAAATTGCATTTATATCTTAAATTTTAATGCATGTTTTATTAAGAAAAAGATTATTTTTTGACCTAAAGTTGTATCGAGTAAATGAATTAAAATATTACAATGATATAAATTTAAATATTTTAATGAAGGAGAAGAGTAAACCACGAATCAAATAAATCAAACACAGTTATTGCAAATCGACATATAATAATGAAAGTTATGTTGCCCAAATTTACCTTGCTCAAATGTACCATGCGCAAGTGTAACGTGCCCAAATGTAGTGAGCCCAAATGTACCGCATCTCATAGTGGTGGCAGTAGCGTTTAGAATTTTATAATATAGAGAGATATATGCACAATCAGAAATTTATATATACGTAGGTTATATATATAGGATTTGCGAGCAATTAATACGAACTCGTTGCATATTATGATAAATGGGTCAACCTGAAAAATAATTTTATTGTTAATAGGTGTATTAAAGGATTAATACGTTTTGGAATTTTAATTAGCTCTTAAACTTTGTTTTATTTTTGGAATTTTAAATTAAATTTTAGGAATGCAAAGAATTGAATCAAAATAGAAACAAAGGACCATTTACAGAGATTTTTGATACTTTTCTGGTCTTAAATACTTGTACGTAAAACATTAGGACAGAGTCTATAAAAAATTAGAATTCCAGATAAAATAGCTCAAATTTATTATTTTTAGATTAAAGCAAAATTATGAAAAAAAAGTTAGGGGGAACAATATCTTAAATTTTAAAACTTAAACAAAATTTCTCTAGATTAGCTCATATACATAAGTAACAATACGTACAGAATGTATGCATTCGAAAAGTTTAATTTAAAACTGTACAAATAATAAAATCTCTGCTTTGAATGTTCTTTCATTTTATTACTTTTAAAACTTTGTAATTACAAATTGATGTAATGACAGTTTAAAAAAAAAGAAAATTGATACGCCCACTGAAAATAATAGAAATTTACATTGTTTGACGTCTAGGAGTATTTATTAAAATTTAGAAATAAAACTTTCAAAATTTCACAAAATATTTTTTATGATTTTTGTAATATAATTATATTTAAAAAATTAAATTTTTCACTCCCAGAATTTTACTTGCCATTAAAGTTTGCAGATTTTTCTAAAAACACCTTATTTTAAGGGAGCTTTTGCAATAATCAGAAGCCGTAACGAAATTCATCCCTTTTATAAGTGTTTCTGAAGCAGATTGACCTACAGATATATGTCCAGGCCCCATCGAATCAAATTGAAACAGGCATCAGTTTACTATCTGATGCAGCTTGGGCTTAACTTAACCTACTATCTCTCAATGCCAAAAAGACTAAAGCCATAGTCTTTGGAACATCTTAGACGGTAAGGATCTTCAAAAAGTTGGGTAATTTTAATGTTTTCATTAATAACAAAGGTGATACTGTTTCATTTGTAGACGATGTACTTAGTTTTGGTATAATTCTAAACAGCACTCTATCGTGAAAACAGCAAGTAAATCATATACTTATTAGTAAAAAAGTAAACAGGGTATTATATGGTTTACTGTTCATCAAATCATGTACATCTCAGTTATTAAGGCGTAGGTTAGTTGAGTCTTTAGTCCACAGTTGTTTATTCAGATATGTTTTTTATATTCGTTTGCAACTTCAAAGACTTGCGAACATGGGGATAAGATATATATTTGAAATAAGACGTGACAAACACATAACTCCTTACAGGAAATAGTTAAAGTGGCTTAGTAACGACTCACGACGAGACTATTTTGCCATGTATCATTAACGATAACCATGTACAGATTAGTAAGGATGAAGGAACCTCCGGTATTGCTCCCACTATTTAAACCCTATCAAGCCCACAAAGATTTGGATACTCAAACCATGTTAACTGATTCTGGAAAAAATTCTCTCCAAATTAAATATGCTAATTTCTGGAACTCATTACCTCCCTATTACCGAGATTTACCCTCATTCTCGCAATTTATTTCATTATTATTTCATTTTATTGTACATTACCAATCATAAATTTTAAAACATAAATTTACTTTATGTTTACTTTGTTTATTATTTATATTTACTATTGTTTACTAATTTTTTAATAAAATTTATTATATATTTACTTGTATTTTATTTTATATACATATACTAATGATATTACTAATTTGACAAATGTAAGATCAAGAATGATTTGTATTTTTTCTTAAAAAAACAAATTTAATAATAAGAATAATAGATAAATACGAATTTGGAAGTCCCTTACATAAAAAATTAGTCAAAATCCCTTAGATTGGCAAAATAAATTACTTCTTAGGGTTTTATTTTGAACATTTTTGCAATAATCACAAAATCAGAACGAGATTTAGTCTGTTGTTTAGGTTATATTTGAAATCCACAACCTCGAAAAGCCCCGTATACTAATTGGCAGGAAAAAAAAACATAATATTTTACGAATAGTAAAGACTTACATCAATGTGGCACGTTTTGGCCGCAAGACAGGGCTAAAATCGCTTTTTTTTAAGTTTCCTCCCCTTGTAGACATTTTCTGAGGGTTTGTTGGTAAAAAATGATTCTAAAATTGAATTCCTCATAAGTTTCTATTTAATTTTTAATGAAATTCTAAGCCGGTATTAATCAAGTGGCACGTCTTGGCTGCCTGGGCGGTAATGGGTTAAAAATTTTAATTCTTCCAGCATTCAGATACATTAAATATATTTTCCAAGGCTATATTTAAAAGAGGCACTTACTAGTACTACCTTGACTTAGCAAGAGCCTCACTAACGCCACGCCACATGCCGAATTTGATTGTGATCGGGTAAAAGTGGATAAAAACATTATTACACTCGAAACATAATTATTACACACGGCTTGTTAAAAACTCTTTATGAATAAGCGTCGAATAATGAGGTACATTCTGTCTCTTGTGTAATAATATATAATTTGCTATTTCTATAATAATTTGTAATTATCACCTTTACTAGAAGTTAAGATTCTAAACCTTCCCTAAACACGGATTATTCTAAGTCCCTATCAAAATTATTCTGAATACCTGAGTACCAAAATCATGCCTTAAGTGCTAATATTTAATAGTATTTATTGATAGTAAATGGACCAATTTCAAAGCCCAATTTTTAAATTAAGCACCAGCCTGATACACACGTTATTTAAATTTTGATAATTTAACCAAAAATTATTACTTTAAAATTTATCGGCTTATTTTCCCAGAAATATTATATTTGATTTAATTTATTTTTCAATTATTTCCACATGAATTAAAAAAAAAAAATTAACAAATGTACAAATTTCTTTTTTTAAGTATAAATACTGGTAGTAAGATTTAAAATTATTTAGTTTAACCAAAAAAATTGTTTGTTAAAAAAGTTAAAAAAGAAAAATACAAATAATAAAAATGTTTTCTAAAACTATTTTCTTTTTACTTATTGGACTTACTTTTGTACTTGTGAGTATATTTAATAATAAATTTTAATTAATATTTTTATTCTTTTGAAATCTAAAAATTCAAACGTAGATTTGTTTCTAGAAGTTTTAATCTTAATAAAGTTTTAATCACAATTTTTAAAAGATTTTTTTTTTAGAAATATCATTAAAACTTAATAATATCAATTATTTTCAAGATTTTTAGTTGACTATTTGAAATTATTCTTGCGGATTAATTTTTTTCTAAATTTTTAAAAAAGTTTTTTAATTTTTTTTTTTCTTTTTGTTATTTTTAGGCAAATCCTGTGGATGAATACACCAGGGTAAGTGAAAAAATGTTTCATATTTTTTAGAATTTTCCGTCCATAATTTGAATACAATATTTTTTGCTCGCTCAAGGCGTAAATTTTGCACTGAAATTAGAGGCAGTTGCTAGAATACACGTCTTTTTCGGCAGCACAGTGGCCGGGAAAGCGTGCTTTCTATCCACTGACCAGAAATAGTATATTTATGGCTCGTAAGTAAAAAATGTCCCAATTTGAAAAATTTACTATCTGTTTCCAAACGAAATTTAGCCAATTTTTTATTTTTCTAGTACCAAATTCAGCACCAAAATTTTTAATCAAAATTAAATATTAATGCATTTTTCAGGCCGATAAATCAGTAATTTCTAGTTTATACGAAAGAGGCAAACAAACATTACAATTAGCAAGAGAATTCGTAAATGATGCCAAAAATACATTACAAGATTTAGGAGCCGCTTTGTCAAAACTTGGTAAAGAGCAATTAGATAACATTCACGTTGTACACGTACAAGTTTTACGTGAAAGTAAAGCAGCATTAGGAAGAGTTATTGAAAGATGGAATAGTGCAATCGAAGGAAGTCCATATTTAACTAAAGAACAAAAGGATGAACTTGTATATGTATTTTACGATAAGACCCAAGTTGCTGAACAAGTTGCTGAGCAAGTTGAAGAACAAGTTGAAGCTCAAAAAGAAGAATTACTTAAAAGACTTGAAGCTAAATTTGAATCATTCTTGTAATTATTTAAGATTTTATAAAAGAATAAATTAATTTTTTTTGAATTTAACCTCAATTATTTTTAATTAATAAATATCACTTTCATATTATCTAAAATGGCACACGCGAGTGTGTGTGTGGGTGTTTTGTTTAACATAAGCATGCTTGAAATGGTTGAATTTGAGTAAAACTGATAGTTAATGCGAGTCACGCAAATCTACACAAAGACTTGTATAATTTTAGTTAGTAACGACTCACGACGAGACTATTTTGCCATGTATCATTAACGATAACCATGTACAGATTAGTAAGGATGAAGGAACCTCCGGTATTGCTCCCACTATTTAAACCCTATCAAGCCCACAAAGATTTGGAGACTCAAACCATGTTAACTGATTCTGGAAAAAAATCTCTCCAAATTAAATATGCTAATTTCTGGAACTCATTACCTCCCTATTACCGAGATTTACCCTCATTCTCGCAATTTATTTCATTATTATTTCATTTTATTGTACATTACCAATCATAAATTTTAAAACATAAATTTACTTTATGTTTACTTTGTTTATTATTTATATTTACTATTGTTTACTAATTTTTTAATAAAATTTATTATATATTTACTTGTATTTTATTTTATATACATATACTAATGATATTACTAATTTGACAAATGTAAGATCAAGAATGATTTGTATTTTTTCTTAAAAAAACAAATTTAATAATAAGAATAATAGATAAATACGAATTTGGAAGTCCCTTACATAAAAAATTAGTCAAAATCCCTTAGATTGGCAAAATAAATTACTTCTTAGGGTTTTATTTTGAACATTTTTGCAATAATCACAAAATCAGAACGAGATTTAGTCTCCAGTAAGTTTTTTGTGTTGCAGATCTAGAGTATCAATGTGAATACTTCTCAAGGTGCCCTTAAATTAGTAAATAATTCCTGTTTTCAGGGGTGGTTTTTTAATCTTCCCAAATTTTGAGAATTTTTTACATTACAGCCCCGAAATTCGAGGTCAGCGAACCGAAAACTTACTGGAAACAAAATTGGGCTATGATTTGCGAAAATAGAAAGATCAACCTTAATAAGGAGGTGTTTTTTTTCAATTTAAGGGTGTTAGACTCATTTTCCATGGGCAGAATCTTTGCTCCAAAAACATATGCAGTGAGGTAAATATTCTTGTGGTTTGTGAATATTGCAAAAATACTCTTGAAAACAGGCATTTTTTGCTAATTTCAGGGTCTACCTCAGAAAAACTGAAAATCGCAATTTGACTGAAGTATACCGGGTTTCGACACTAAACCCAGAAATGTGTTAAATTCAACACATAAAATCCTTAAATTTTTTTCCCAGGTCTTTGCCCCCTAATTTACATAAAAAATATTACCACTATCTCTTAAGAGGCTACCAGAAATATATATTCTTTGGTATAACCAACCCAAAAATATAAAACATTTTTTAAAAATTTTATTTAACTCCACCCATATATTTAAATGTTAATCCTAAAAATAAAAATAACTAAAAATCTTGATAAGTTATTGCATTATCAACATAAAAAAAAATGAAAATAAAATAAATAAGCATTTTTCTTACTTAAAAAAAAATAAAAAAAGTTATATCACCAGTACTAAAAGTTTTATTATTCATACATTCGAAAAAAAAAATTTGCAAAGTTTCCAAAAAAAAAAAAAAAATTTTCTGATATGTTATATCCGGAGGTCATATTATTATAGTAAGAATTGTTATTTTATCGTATTTCTCTATATCAATGACGTCATTTAAAATTCGTATTACGTCAAAGTTTTAAAGGAAAAAACTAGGATCCAAAGACTATTTATTGAAAAAATTTTTATTTTATGTCTGATTTTTTTAAAATTTCATTAATAAATAAAAATGGTTAAATTTAAATGATAAAAAATGGTTACAAAGAGCAGGTTAGGGTAGAAAATGCATCAAAACTTGTTTTTAAGATGAAAATATTATTTTATAAAATTGCATCAGATGAATAATAACTCAGTCCCAAAAACGCGGGAAGCATGGCAGGAGATAGGTCATGCTGCATGACACATGGTATATCAGGTGATAAATCAGGAAGCACAACCATGTCAAATTCACATCTGATTGAACAGGTGATATAACACTTTTCTTTTTTTTTTTTTTTGTTATAATTTTAATTAAATTTTTTAATTACAATTTTTTTAAAATATTTATTTAAATAATTATTACTCATTAAAAATTAATTAAAAAAAAAGAAAAAAAAAAAAAAAAAGAAAAAAAAAAAAATTTGCCGTGACGGGGAATCGAACCCAATCCCGAAATAGCTCTTACTATTTCAAGTCCAATGTCTTACCGATGTGGCCAGCATCAGTATGACAAATATGTTTGTATATTTTTTTCTTTTGTATTTCGAAAATAGCATAAAGTAGCATAAAATTTGGTCTTTGTTTTTTATTTTATTTTTAATTTTATGATGTTGATAAAAAATTAAATATAAATAAAAATTACTTATTAACAAACTTACACTGTTTATAAATTTTTATAAATTATTCCTTTTTTACCAAAATTACTTTCGAGTTAGTTAATAATAATTATTTATAGTCCGGGGCTATCAGTTAAAAAAAGGCCAAACCTCTACCTAATTATGAAAAAGGTCAAATCGACCTGAAACCTTTTGCATTCGCTTCGGGAAGATGTTAATACAAAAACGCCAGAAGGAAATTTTGCGTAAATGAAGGGGGGCATTATCACCCCATTTTCCCCCAGATTTTTCCGACAAATTTAAGACTTGAGTTTTTTTCGATTTTGGCGAGTGCCGATAGATTTTTTGGGTCGTAGATTTCAAATATGAAGTCATTTGATGCCTTCCCAGGGGTGATTTTGGCCTTTCTAACCCCTTTTACCTCCTAAATATGTCATTCTTTAAATGCACTGTTCTTCCCAATTTCAAAATATTTTTTTTTTCCTTAATGTTATGTTTTCTTTTAGGAATTGATAATTTTTTTAGGCCAATTTAACCCCCAAGAAAGCATTGAATGACATTTCTCACATAATATTTGAATTCCACGACCCAAAAAACCTGAGTAGGCGTTTTAAAATTAAAAATTAAAGTTTTTATTCATATTTAATATTAGGGGCGTTAAAGATGTGAAAAAAGCCAAAATCACCCCCTGGAAGGCATCGAATAACGTTTCTTACTTCATATTTGAATTCTACGACCCAAAAAACCTATCGGCACTCGTACTTCAGTCAAAATACAGGGGGGGGGGGGGGGTTGTATTTTTACTGGCGAAAATGAGATTTGCTTTACTATATGTTTTTTGGGTCGCTGAACACGAAAATCGGGGTAATTTCGTAAAGGAATGGGGGCTTCACCCTTAAATTTGCAAAAAACTACCCCAAAATAGGGTGTTTTTTGCATAGTTGCACTTTGAGCGCTCAGATTTGCACCATATGGGTTTTTTGAGTCGCTGGTTAAGAATTTCGACTTATTTTTCATAAATAATGAAAATTTCACCCCAAAATTGGCTAAAATTACCCCCGAAAAGGGAGTGTTTTTGCCATTTGGGCACTTTGAGCAACCAGGATATGTCCATATAGGTTTTTTGTGTCGCTAATCAAGAATTTCGGCTTATTTTTCATAAATATTCAATATTTAACCATTAAATTAGCTGACTGGAGTATCGCCAAAATCGAAAAAAAATCAAATAAATTTGTCGGAAAAATCTGGGGGAAAATGGGGTGAAAATGCCCCCCTTCATTTACGCAAAATTTCCTTCTGGCGTTTTTGTATTAACATCTTCCCGAAGCGAATGCAAAAGGTTTCAGGTCGATTTGACCTTTTTCATAATTAGGTAGAGGTTTGGCCTTTTTTTTAACTGATAGCCCCGGACTATAAATAATTATTATTAACTAACTCGAAAGTAATTTTGGTAAAAAAGGAATAATTTATAAAAATTTATAAACAGTGTAAGTTTGTTAATAAGTAATTTTTATTTATATTTAATTTTTTATCAAAATCATAAAATTAAAAATAAAATAAAAAACAATGACCAAATTTTATGCTACTTTATGCTATTTTCGAAATACAAAAGAAAAAAATATACAAACACATTTGTCATACTGATGCTGGCCACATCGGTAAGACATTGGACTTGAAATAGTAAGAGCTATTTCGGGATTGGGTTCGATTCCCCGTCACGGCAAATTTTTTTTTTTTTTTTTTTTTTTCTTTTTTTTTAATTAATTTTTAATGAGTATTAATTATTTAAATAAATATTTTAAAAAAATTGTAATTAAAAAATTTAATTAAAATTATAACAAAAAAAAAAAAAAAGAAAAGTGTTATATCACCTGTTCAATCAGATGTGAATTTGACATGGTTGTGCTTCCTGATTTATCACCTGATATACCATGTGTCATGCAGCATGACCTATCTCCTGCCCTGCTTCCCGCGTTTTTGGGACTGAGAACTGATTTAATTTTACTACTCTGTTTATTCTATCGATCTGTGAATAATGCAATTAAACATTGACATATTAACAATTTTTATTTTAATGATTTATAACGATAAGGATGTATCGTATGATTTAATTTTACATTATTTAAATTTGAATCGAATTTTATTTGACATTTATTTGTTCAACGAGCTAAAATTAGACGATTTGAAGGTTTTTTATTAATTTTTAAGGATTTTATATCGCTTTAAATTGGATAACCGAATTTCAAAAACGATGACTCAGAGGTTAATGAAAAAACCTGTAGATTCGGGAAATCATCTAATTTTAGCTCGTTTAACAAATAAATGTCAAATAAAATACGACTAAATTGTGAATATCTTAATAATATTTATAATAAGCAACTAAAAAATGTATGCAAAATTATATAATCCGATATATCCTTATCGTTATAAATCATTTAAATTACTAAAAAACGTTAAAAAAAAGAAAAAGGTTTTCGATGTAAAATTTCATGATAAAATCAAATTTTCAGTCGGATTCACTATTCAATCACTATTTATAATTTTAACTTCATTGGCCAATAAAAATATTTACAAATTTTATAGTTAAAATTTACTTATTTTTACTAATGATTACTAATAAATTTTGAATCCAAAATAAATATTAAAATAAAAAATATAAATAAAAGTGAAGTTGGCTTTTTGGCCTAAATAATAATTTAAAAACAAGTTAATTTTGGTGATCATTGGGAAAATGTCCATTCGAGGAATGACCGGGAATCTTTAATTTATAATTTGTAATTTTCAACGATAAATTAAATAGCTGCTGAGCTTGCAAATTTAAAAGAAAATTTTTTTTTCTGAAAATCTTCCAAATGTGATCAAGTTGAAAAAGTTCTCGAGGGTAATTTTGGTTATAATAAGCAAAGCCTATTTTTGTGAATTTTCTATATTTTTCAATTTTCACTGCTGATTTTCCGCTAAGTCACCCGACCAAATGAAAATCTGATAAAAAATTGAATTCTACGGAAAATTTTACTAAGGCATGTAAATAAATTATTAAAATGCAATAAAAATGGAAATCAGTAAAATGAGATTTTCTTGATTTGTTTGCATTTTTATTTATTAGAAAACATTCCTTAGAGGGTTAAAACATAAAAAAATTGTTGGTAAAACCAATCTACTGTAACGTAAAATTACGAAAATTATCAATAAAATGCTTAAATTTCTTAAAATTAATAACTCAAAAAAAATTAAGATAAATCTAAATAAATAAATTGCAAAATAAAAAATATAATTCGAAGAAAAAATATTATTTATAATATTAAAAACACAAAAGATGATGTAATTATTATATTATTGCATTAAAAACTATCGAATTATTAAACTTATAAGTATATATATATTAGTCTGGTACTTAATTCAAATATACCCTAAATGCATGGAACATGTTTACTACAGCTAAGTGCTGGGTAAAATACATATCGATGCACTTTAGCCCTCAAAAGTATATATTAAATGCACCTATTCTATGCTGGAAGGACTAGAATTCTTAAAATACTTTCATGCGTATGTATTAATCTCTCAATTTATACAAAATCTGTGTACAACTATTGCTTACTGCAACTGCAAAGTAATATCAAAAAATACTACTATATTATATTTTTTGGTATTATCTGCAAGGGGCGGAAACTTAAAAACAAGCGATTTTAGCCCTGTTTTGCGGCCAAAACGTTTTTTCTAATAATTTTTTATTTTTCACCCCTTTTCACCCCAGTTTTCCACCCCTGGATGAAATTGTAGTATCTTTGGAGGTTATATTTGAAATCCACAACCTCGAAAAGCCCCGTATACTAATTGGCAGGAAAAAAAAACATAATATTTTACGAATAGTAAAGACTTACATCAATGTGGCACGTTTTGGCCGCAAGACAGGGCTAAAATCGCTTTTTTTTAAGTTTCCTCCCCTTGTAGACATTTTCTGAGGGTTTGTTGGTAAAAAATGATTCTAAAATTGAATTCCTCATAAGTTTCTAGTCTTAAAACAATTTTAAAATTTAATTTTTAATGAAATTCTAAGCCGGTATTAATCAAGTGGCACGTCTTGGCTGCCTGGGCGGTAATGGGTTAAAAATTTTAATTCTTCCAGCATTCAGATACATTAAATATATTTTCCAAGGCTATATTTAAAAGAGGCACTTACTAGTACTACCTTGACTTAGCAAGAGCCTCACTAACGCCACGCCACATGCCGAATTTGATTGTGATCGGGTAAAAGTGGATAAAAACATTATTACACTCGAAACATAATTATTACACACGGCTTATTAAAAACTCTTTATGAATAAGCGTCGAATAATGAGGTACATTCTGTCTCTTGTGTAATAATATATAATTTGCTATTTCTATAATAATTTGTAATTATCACCTTTACTAGAAGTTAAGATTCTAAACCTTCCCTAAACACGGATTATTCTAAGTCCCTATCAAAATTATTCTAAATACCTGAGTACCTAAATCATGCCTTAAGTGCTAATATTTAATAGTATTTATTGATAGTAAATGGACCAATTTCAAAGCCCAATTTTTAAATTAAGCACCAGCCTGATACACACGTTATTTAAATTTTGATAATTTAACCAAAAATTATTACTTTAAAATTTATCGGCTTATTTTCCCAGAAATATTATATTTGATTTAATTTATTTTTCAATTATTTCCACATGAATTAAAAAAAAAAAATTAACAAATGTACAAATTTCTTTTTTTAAGTATAAATACTGGTAGTAAGATTTAAAATTATTTAGTTTAACCAAAAAAATTGTTTGTTAAAAAAGTTAAAAAAGAAAAATACAAATAATAAAAATGTTTTCTAAAACTATTTTCTTTTTACTTATTGGACTTACTTTTGTACTTGTGAGTATATTTAATAATAAATTTTAATTAATATTTTTATTCTTTTGAAATCTAAAAATTCAAACGTAGATTTGTTTCTAGAAGTTTTAATCTTAATAAAGTTTTAATCACAATTTTTAAAAGATTTTTTTTTTAGAAATATCATTAAAACTTAATAATATCAATTATTTTCAAGATTTTTAGTTGACTATTTGAAATTATTCTTGCGGATTAATTTTTGTTCTAAATTTTTAAAAAAGTTTTTTAATTTTTTTTTTTCTTTTTGTTATTTTTAGGCAAATCCTGTGGATGAATACACCAGGGTAAGTGAAAAAATATTTCATATTTTTTAGAATTTTCCGTCCATAATTTGAATACAATATTTTTTGCTCGCTCAAGGCGTAAATTTTGCACTGAAATTAGAGGCAGTTGCTAGAATACACGTCTTTTTCGGCAGCACAGTGGTCGGGAAAGCGTGCTTTCTATCCACTGACCAGAAATAGTATATTTATGGCTCGTAAGTAAAAAATGTCCCAATTTGAAAAATTTACTATCTGTTTCCAAACGAAATTTAGCCAATTTTTTATTTTTCTAGTACCAAATTCAGCACCAAAATTTTTAATCAAAATTAAATATTAATGCATTTTTCAGGCCGATAAATCAGTAATTTCTAGTTTATACGAAAGAGGCAAACAAACATTACAATTAGCAAGAGAATTCGTAAATGATGCCAAAAATACATTACAAGATTTGGGAGCAGCTTTGTCAAAACTTGGTAAGGAGCAATTAGATAACATTCACGTTGTACACGTACAAGTTTTACGTGAAAGTAAAGCAGCATTAGGAAGAGTTATTGAAAGATGGAATAGTGCAATCGAAGGAAGTCCATATTTAACTAAAGAACAAAAGGATGAACTTGTATATGTATTTTACGATAAGACCCAAGTTGCTGAACAAGTTGCTGAGCAAGTTGAAGAACAAGTTGAAGCTCAAAAAGAAGAATTACTTAAAAGACTTGAAGCAAAATTTGAATCATTCTTATAATTATTTAAGATTTTATAAAAGAATAAATTAATTTTTTTTGAATTAAACCTCAATTATTTTTAATTAATAAATATCACTTTCATTTTATCTAAAATGGCACACACGAGTGTGTGTGTGGGTGTTTTGTTTAACATAAGCATGCTTGAAATGGTTGAATTTGAGTAAAACTGATAGTTAATGCGAGTCACGCAAATCTACACAAAGACTTGTATAATTTTAGATATTTCAAGAATTTAACGAAAATTTCCACTGTACAAAGCAGTATCCTGTACTCAAAGTTAAATTTTTTTTGAATGCTTTATGTATTGAAATTTTAGTATTAAAAAGATTAAAAAAATAATTTTGTTTAAATCTTTAATTAAAAAAGCTTTATTTTATTCTTTTTAATTTTTTGATAATTGCAAGAAAAATATAATTTTGATTGTGTGAGCGTGTGTCTGTGTGGAAATAAATTTTTTTTAATTTCTCCTAAAATACTTTTTGATTTATTAAAGTATACGTTTATGAAGAAAAAAAATCTAATTATAAATAAGAATTATTATTATCATTTTTTGTCAAAATAAGTAATGTAACGTACATTTTTTGTCTTTTTAATTTATTGTGTTACATTGGTATATGGTTGAGTTTTTTAATTTTTTAGTGTGATTTTTGGGGTAAAAATAGAAGATTTTTAAGTTCTTGCTTTTGGCAAAAAAAAATTTGGTCATATTTGACACTCTTTTTGGCAATAATTATAAGACATTGCATTTTTTAGATTAGAATTGATTAGGGCCTGAATTTCAGATTAGATACAATAATTCTTAGAGCCACCTCGGTGTAACTATTTGCACTTCTATTTTGCCTATTCACAGTGGGCTTGAAACGATTTTAAATAAAAGTGCAAGTTACTGAAAATGTTGAAAATGGGATCGATTTGAAATATTTTTTGAATTTAATTGCCGTATAAATTAAAAAAATTCCCAGAATCGTTTTTTATTTTCAGGTAAAAAACCGTATTTTTGAGCATTTTTTCATTTTACTCATATTTTTAGTCAATTATTTGTATTTAAATTAAAAAAGCATGTTCAATTAATAATTGCCCAACTACCAAAATTAATCTCAAAAAAAGTCCCTAACTAAATTTTAATGTTTGATATTTTACTTAAAAATTAAAAAAATTACCCATGTATAAAAACGATAGTAAAAATTACATTATGTAAAAAGTAATTTTATATTTATTAAATTATTTTTTTTCATTAACAAAAAAATTACAGTATAAATTAAGCTTTTATCTTATTATTTTAGATTTTAACGAAATTACATATAATTTATGGTACATAATATTTCTTTACATAAGAAATTATTTATTCAAAAATTTTTTGTAATTTACTCTTAAATTTTAAAAAAACGTTCATTGATTTTTGATAGTATATATGGAACATTTTCAAAATTTCTGTAAATTACAATTTTTTTTACAAAAACCCCATATACAAATACCTACTTATCGAAAAAAAAAATCTTTTTATTTTTTTAAGAGTGAAGACGAGCATTCAGTAAAAAAAAAGAGCTTTTTCTTGTAAAACTAAGAAAAAAAAAATTGGATATAGGAATATAAGTTTACGGGTCAAAGAATTTACACTTAAATTTTCTGATGTATATAAAAAAGGACATTTTCGTTGTAATTTAAAATTCTAGACACATAATTCGATTGTATATGAATTTTACAAACATTATTTTATATTTGTTTTAGATTATTTTAATAAAATTGTAAATTTAAAAAATATTCTATCTTACTTACCAATCTTTACAATAACTATTTATCTTTTCGTATAACAAAGTTTCAGTCTGTAAAGAAAAGTTTTAATCTCTAATTTTATGATAAATTGGAATATTCAAAACAAGATTTAATAGTTTCATGTTTTGTTATAATAAAGTACGTGATTTTTATTAATATTTATTATTGATAAACATGCTGGTTCTCCGTGTATAGTAAATTTAGTATCTGATGTAACATAAAAAGTTTGTTCTATTGGCTCCCAGTTGTAGAATTAAGATTTAATTGTTGTAATAATTTACACTAGTTTATTTTACTTTTGGGAATTTTTTATTGGGTTGGGGAATCTCTGACCATCAAATTAATAGAGGTTGTATTTTTAAATAGATTGGTTTAGGTGTGAATTTTTTTTTTATTGAAGACTTTTATGAATTACAGTCTGAGGAACTATAAAGTAACTTGTTACTTTTTAATTTTGAGTTAATGAACTACTTTTTTGAAAAATCTTAGGTAAACATTTTAAAATACAGTTTGTTTCACTAAACATCTGCATTACAGCACGACATGCCACACATTTTTCTCCAAAAACCCAAAAAAACACACCCATATACACAAACTAATCCACTAAAAATCCAACTAAAAAGCCCTATAAATATCCTAAAAAAATTCAAATATACGTATATATCAATAAGTTTTATCTCTTTTTATTCGAAAACAACCCAAAAGATGCAAAGTGGAATGATGCCAAGTCGCCAAGGAATCTACATAATACTCTTGAACACACATACAAGCATATAATAATAATAATAAAAAAGTACAAGTACTATATTTGGTAAAAAAGAAATTTTTTTTGCTCTAAAAAAATCTTTTTTTAAATTTGAAGAACACTTATTTTTTATGTAAACTAGGAAAGAAAAATATAACCAAATATTTGGCTAGGCTTTAGTTTTTTTTTTTTTTTTAATTTTATATGTCAAGATTTATTTAATAAAATATTTTATGTATATTTTAAATATGATTGGTCTCAATACATAAAAATGTAAATAGGAAATTTTTATTATTGGTTATGTTAAATTTTTTATTTGAATAAAATGTATATTTTGCAAATATACTTAAAATTTTTTATGATATCTGCTATTTTATAGGTATATAGAGATTTTCAGTGAAATTTTAGAAAATTACAGTTTTAAAAATTTGATAATATAGGAAATAATCTAAGCTGTCTAAGTAACGGATCCATGGAGGGTCGAAGGGAGGGTATATTACATATATTTTGCTTTTTTTTTAAAGTTTTGTAAAAGTGTTTATGTTAATTTTTGCTGGATCCTCTCCTTAGAGGAAGTTCCAGTGACTGTTATCTTTAAAATTCTAGATAAATAAACGAATTTGGGTTCACTGAATCAATTCCAATAAATCACAATTAAATAAAAAAAAATAATTTTACATAGATTCACCCATATACATATTTATATTTTTTAAACGTTATCTAAATTTTATTCTTATCGATATAAAATATAAAAAAATTGATAAGCTTAAATAAATATGTATATTTTAATATACCACACTGACGTAAATACAAAAAATATAAAAAATGATTTATTTAATTAAATTTGACAATTCCTGTTTCACTCTTTTCATTCATTCTGTAATTCATTTAAATAAACAAACTTTATTTTTCTGTAAAAAAAATTTACATACTTAAAATTTGTAAATTAAATTAATAAAACAGAGGAGATGGAAAATTCTGACCCTAAAATATTTCTCTTTTTAATAATATGTAAATTTGTTATATAACAAGCCTCTTTTTAACACTTTATCAAAATTTATATGGATGATAATAATAATAATAAATTTAAGCTTCTTAAATCATAATGAAGTTTTATTATAAAGAGCTTTTCTATTTTATTTTACAAAGTTGGTTTTTTAGGTTATAATTTTAATTTTTATTTTAATTTATTTTACACTTTTATTTGTGATTTATATATGGGTTATTCTATTTTAGGTGGTAAAAGTAAACTGTTGAAATATTTGTATTAATTTGACTTGAAAATTCTATAAAATAAAACAAAATTCAATGAATTTGAGGTTAGGATCGGTTTTTAAGGTTATGAGGAATTTTTAAGGATTCTATATATTCAAGCAAAATTTAAACAAAGCAGCCTGGCAGAAATCAAGAAAGTCAAATTAGTTACAATTCAAAGAAGGGGTTAGGGGTACCAAATGAATATTTTCAGTTTTAGGGTTAAAAAAATATTTATTCAGGATTCAAAATCAGCTATTATGATCAGCACTTAACAAATATTCCCATATAAAAATTCCAAGTAAATTGGCACCAAACTCGTTAATTTAAAAACTTATTTAAAAAAAAGAAAATTTAATATTATAATAATTCATAAAACACTTTAAAAAATCTTTTTTGTTATTGTAGTTAATACCGACCCAAAAAAAATTAATCATACTATAAAATGCGTATTCACGTAGTGTATAACGTACTTATCTACACTTGTATATAATATAATCCCAATTTTAATTAAAAAAATAAAAAAAATTTTTTTTACAAGTAGTCCATAAAATATAAACATGAATTTATTAAAAAAAGTGATTAAAAAAACTGTATTTTACAAGCTTGTCGGTTATAGTATTTAAAAAAAAAAAAAATACAAAAACTAAATCGATTTGTGGATTCGTTTGGCTGTATTTAGTACTTTTTGTCGCAAGGATTATTGTACACTCCTTCTATATCTATTTATATACTCGTCCTAACCTAACTTTTTTTTTAGTACCGGAAGCTTTTTATATGGATAGATTCTATATTGTCTTTTTTTTATTATGTTCTATGGTAACTTTGCTACTTGTAGAAAATTAGTATGAGCTTTTTCTTTCTTTTTAGTATGTTGTAAAGATAAAGGATATTGTTTTTTTTAAAGGGTGTAATTTTGGTATTTGTTTATGTTGGTTTTGAGGTTATAAAAAGAAAATTTTAATGGGTTTTAGCATGAAATTTGTATTGTCAGTATTGATAATAAATAAATTTATTTTTTTTAGGGTAATTTTAGGTTTTAGAAATTCATGGCTCAGTAATTTTTTTATTTTTATTGTTCGTAGTGTATTTTACACCTGGTACTACTGTTTATTGGTTTATTTGTCGTTGAAACATGTTTGTAGCACTGGGGAGGAAACGGGGTATTTGAAGCAAGTAAAAATATTTAGTAATAAAATTTTTTTTCAAAAGCAGTGTGGTAGTCTGATGGTAGCCTTCTTTCGTCGGTTTTATCGTTGGTATTTATGTTTTTTTGGAAGAGCTAATCACGAATAATTCGGTCCTTTTTTTGAAAATTAATAATCAATATATAAAAATAATAAATAAAATTTTCCTATAAATTAAAAATAATCCATTATTTCCCAAAGCAAAAAAAAAATAAAGTTTTTCATTTTTATAAATGTCAACACTAAATATTGGTATCTTAACGATTTTTCTTTCACTCTGTACGTACAACACAAATCCATATTTTCAACTCTAACACGCAGCAAGAAAATTCATACAAGAAAAATATAAAACTAAAAAAGTATATATATTCTTTAAAAACAATAATCATGATTTTTTTTGGCAAAAAAAAAGTTTAAACTTTACTTTTATATATTAAATTCTTTCTTCTTTATTATTATATAACGATATTATTATCAAGTTTTTTCTAGTTTTTTTAAAAAATAAAGTACGTACGTATTATTGATATAATATTATTTTATACTCGATTTTAATGATACGGCAAAGAAATTTTTTTTTTGATATTTGGCCAAAAATGTTAGTTTTTTTTGGCATTTAAAAAAAACTTTTTTTTTTGGTAGCCTAGTTTTTTTTAATGCAATAAATCTTTGAAATAATTGATTGTGTTTTGGAGTTGGAAATTTTTAACATTATCGTCCCGACAGTTAGGACCTGGGTCTCAGCCACATGAGGACTCCTCCCCATGAAGAAAAGAAATTGAGAGAATTCGTGCCTTATAAAATTCTACATTTTTGCACTTATCAGAACATGTAGACAGTACCTGCATAAGTAACTATAAACGTTAACTACTTATATAGTATTGGAATGACATTTCTCTTGCGAGAAAAAAACGACATCTACATAATCACAATTATTTGATATTATTTTATACTATTCTGCTGAACAATCAACGATTACTTCAAAATTTAAGTAGTAACAGATAAATTGTGTAAGACAAGAACTTCTTATACTAAAAAAAAACAATATTAAAATAATTTTCTTCAATAAAAACAAAAAGTTCATAATAATAAAAAAAATTTTCTATTCATCCCTTATGGCATAAAAAATCTTTTTTTTCCCTCTTTATAAATCCAATAAATGTCTTATATATTATTGGTTTAAGCTTACACAAAGTAAGTAATTTGTCGTTTCAATAAATTTTTCTTTTTTTCTTAAATATTACAAAAGTACATTTTTTTTTTCTAAAGATTTTCTTATATAATAAAATAACAAGGAGAAAAAGGAAAAAAAATACAGCTCATTGATTTTCTGATGGTGTCTCCTCTATCTTGGCAAGTTTTATTGTCTATTCTACTACTACTACTTTTTTATTTAGTGTTAATAGCAGCTCGTAAAAAAATTTATGTACTAAATTGTTAGTTTTGACCTGTTTTTATACTTTATTATCACAAACACAAATTCGTATTAAATTGATAATAAAAATTTAATAATTGAAATAAAAAAAAGTTTTAAATCAAAGTTTGGTAAATCCTTTTTAAAAAAATTAGTTTAAAAACACACCAAAAAAAAAATATTAAACCAAAATATTTAACAATGGATTTTTTTAAAAAGTGGGCTGATTTGAAAAAATAGATCAGAAAAGAACAACATTGCGTAAATCCGCTTACAAGGATGGCTTCATATCTCTGAATGAATAAAAAAAGGGCTCTTTTTACTCGTACATGGTGCTCACTGCACACAAAAAAAAATGAGAGCGATTCTTTTTGAAGATTTTTTGTATAAAAAAAGTGTATAATGAAAGAGAACGTAATGATTTTCCTCTTTTTTATTCGATGTTTTCTATCTTTCTCGAGTTAAATACGTAAAAAAAATGATATACACTTGTATTTTTCAAATAAAAAAGTACTCGTTTGTGTGTGTAAATATTTTTTTCTGTGTATGATAAAAAAGTTTATTATCTACATGGTTTAATTTATTGTGTTTCATTAATAAGCAATTAAATACACGTTTTTTAGGTTTTGGCTAATTTAGAGAGATAAATTAGTTTTTAATTAGGGTTCTTAATGTTTTTGAGTTAATTGTTTGGTGAGTGTAAGGAGAATTTAATTAGTTATTGTTTATTGAAGAGGTTTTATGACGTAATTCTTTTAATAGATTTGTTTAGTAAAGGGGATGCTTTTGAGTGGATGGATTTTCTGGAAGTTAGATATAAACTGAGGACTCACTGTATTTGGTTCATAATTTGCACTGTTTAAAGTAAATCTTGTAAGATAGCAAGGGGAGATTTCATGGAGCATATTCTTACTAGATTTTTAGGGACACTAGTCTTAAAACAATTGAACTTTAGTAACTATAGAACCAAAAATTCTTGCAAAATTCTGCTCTGCTGACAGTTACTAAAGCTCATTGGTTAAATAAAATAAACTATTTTTTTGTGACTAAAAATCATAAACAGTATTTTTACCCCATCAATACCAAAAAAACCAATTTTCCAACTACAAAAAACCCATAAAAAAAAAAAAATGTAAATTACAATATATCAATTAAAATTAAATATTCAAAAATTATCGAATACCCAATTAAAATAATAATTAAGCAAATCAATATTCAAGACAAAAGAGACATGATTACTTTTTTTATAAATTTTTTAGTAAAATACCACTTGATATTCAAACTTAATATTTCTATTATTTCTTTCATAAAACTTGTACAACTGTATAAAAAGTTTCTTTTATTTTTATTTAATATTATATTTCTCTTTTTCATTTTATTTTATATCTTTTTTTTTTTTAAAGATTACTACTAACGAATAGATAAAGATAAAATAAAATGAAGTATTTATGTATATTAGCTTGGTATTCGTATTTTTGGATTTTTTGTTTTTTAAGGTCTTTTTTAGGAACTAAAATAAGAGTGTTGGATTATGGGATCCGGCACGAAGGACCATTTTTAAATGTCATTACCAAAAACATAGAAATTCACAGTAAAAATATTTAGTTATAATTGACTATACAATCTAAAAATGGTCCTTCGAGCCATAACCAAAAAACCTTCTTCCATTAACCAATAATTTCGATCAAACTCCCCAAAAACTTTAAAAAACTACCAAAAAACGTCCAGTCTAATATACATATATAATTTGGCATTAAATTTAATAAGAGTTCATGTTACAGATATAATTTTCTTTTAAATATTTTATATATATTCAGAACCGAGATATAGTTTTTTGTTATAAAATTTAATTAACGACAAATTGATCATTTAAAATAAAATAAAATGAATATAAATTAAATATTGAAAAGTTTTTATTTTATGATTTGCTGAATTTATTTAGTATAGGAATTTTTGAGTAATTAAAAACTTTTAAATTATAAATATTAACTGTGATTATTATTGGGTTGTTATTAGGTTTTATCCTGAATATTGTGTTTTATTTGTATCTTTGAAATATAATATTTAATTAAACATGGCTTAATTATCGAACGTATATTAATGAGTGGATCTATCAGATATCAGAATTGTATGATTGAACAGACTTTTAAATCGAGATTTTCATTCATAAAGTTGGTATTAGGAACATGAGAATTGCGGTAACTATTAAAATTTTCATCACTTTTATTAAATTTAATTTAAACGAAAACGAGATTCACAAACGGATTCAGAATGACTTTTAATTTATAATTTAAGATAATATTAGAAAAAATTCAAAATTTCTTAATAAATAATTAAGATAAACAATAAAATAGAGTAAACAAATGTATAACCTAAAATTCATAGCTCTACGCACCGCTTATATACACTAGTAAAGTCATTTCACTTGCGAGAAAATATTTATAAAATATTTCGCGTGTGTGTGTAAGTCATTAAATACAATAAAGTTCAAGTTTACAATAAAAAATATAATAATAATTATTTAAATAATCAATTTAAATTAATTTACATAATTATGAATAAATTTAAATAATATTTTATTAAACTTACAATTGGTATTAATGAAACCATTGGATTATCCAACATTATAATCACCGTTTATTTTGCTGAAAAATATAAATATTTATTTATTAATTTAAATTTTATTACACGTTTATTTTAAATTATTATATCATTTTATAGCATAATAGTGAGAATTATATAAGAAATTTAGCATTTTATTTGATATTTCACGGTTATGAATTTTTATAAATAGATATAATTTTTTAGTTTCTTTTTATTTTTACTTTTTTATTTTAATGTGTTGCAGGAAATAATTTTTAATGAGTTATGGTTTTTATAAGGTTAATTTTATTTTACTTATATTTGCTTGTTTATTGGAGTTTGTAAACTGAAAATTGTTTTATTTGGTTCGATGATTAATATTTTTTGGTTTTACAACTGATTTTTGGGCAGGTTAGGTTTTATTACAAATAATTATTTGTTTTTGTTTATAACCTCAAAATTAAAATTTTTTTAACGATTTCTAACCTAATTTCGTATTACGAATTTCTAAAATTTGGTCCCAAAATAAATGTGCATAAAACCCTAAATGATTTTCAATGTAAAAATTCAACGACTAACTCAATTTTACATTCATTTACCCACAGAAAAAATATCATACATCATGTAAACAATAAAATTTTTTATTAAAAAAAAAAAAAACAATTTAAATAAAAATAAAAATCCTACTCTAAGCCTGTTTACAATATAAAATAAGCTTTTTTTTATTATTTTTTTTTGCGTTGACGTTGATTGAGCTTAAATCAAAAACTATTTTTTTCTTGTTCAAAACACGACATAAAATTGCTGGGGTATTGTTACAGATTTCAAAACTATCTCGAGAGGATACTTGAGTGAGCTTTTACACTATTTTACGTGATTTTTTAAAATTATTACAAAAAAATTTTCGGTACCATTTTGACCCTAAATAAAAAAGAATTTTTCACATTATTTTACCAACCCTTAAATTACCCTAAAAAAATACGTTAAATAAGGTCGTTAAACTTAAAAACTAAAAATGAAAGGAAAATATAAAAAAGTCTATCTGAAAAGAAATTTTATATTCATAACGTAAACCAACACATAACAAAATAAAAAGTATTATACATGTATATTCGTATAATAAGGCATGCATTGCATTCTGCACGTATGTGACAGAATATTCTTAATATTGCATTAAAATAATATGACAAGTAACAATATGATAATTTTTTTTTTTTTAAATTAGTATCTGCAAAATATTTTTTTATCCCTTAGGGTACCATTTTTTGTATACTCGTTAGGCTTGCAGTTAATTTTATGATAACACAAAGTATGGAAGCAGTAATTTCGTCCTCTGAGGGGAAATTAATTATTTTTTCACTGGTATTTTTGTCTCATAATAAAAAATGATAAAAATTTTATTCTTGAGTCTAATTCGAGGTCACGAATTTAATTCGTTAATTTCTAAAACACTCATCAATAACCAACAAAAACTATACTTCCCACCTAAAAATTAATAAATCAACTGTCAACCGAATAAAAAAATATCATACTGACATAAATTAATTAATAAATAAAAAATACCTAATTAAAAAAATAATTAAATATTATTTTTAAACCAAACGAAAATTCTCTAAACATAAAATAAATTGCATAAATACGAGTTGACAATTTGTTAAAAAGTACAGAAATTTTCTCACACAAATAAATGTCCAATTCATATATAAACGAACGTCAGCAGTATTAAACAGCAACAGAGAAAGGCACATAAAACTATATTTCAAAACGACACCTGTTTTTCCACACAAAACTTTTAGCAAGTTTATTTATTCAACGTTTTAATAGAGACAATTTAATTATTAATTTCTTTTTTTTTTTTTTTTTAGGCTTATTGAATTTTTTTTTTTTTTTTAATTCTAAATATATAATATTATATAAACGAGCTTTGAATACGGTTTTAAGAGAACTAAAATTCTTTTTTGAGTTTATTGTGTTTGTATATAAACTTCTTCCGCATTTATATCGTATAGTCATTTATATATTTTTTGAAAATGAGTCAAATGTAGGTTGATGCCAAAGACAAAGTATATAATAAAAATTTAGTACGTTATACTATTTTAAAAAATAGAATCTTATGTATATGGGGTAGTTTTTTGAATTTTATTTTTTTGGTTTTAGGTTTCAAATTGCTTGGTGAACATAGTGATTTAGATCCAGGAGCCAAACTTGTCAAAATGTTAATTTGTCAAAAACTTACTTATTTTCATTATAAAAATGTTCCATGATTTAAAAAGCTATCAAGCTGTACCTCCGTTTACCCGCGCTTTATTTATATTTTGTATATAAAGCGCGGGTAAACGGCGGAGAAATCATTAGTTGATTAGATCTGCAGGACGATCACTGTTGATGAAAATCAGTTTAATGACTATGTGTACGCATTTTCACACAATAATCAACAAGAATAATACGTTCTTAAACGGGTCTCAGAAAAGTTTATTTTGGCAAATGCGATGGATTCTAGGCCCGAGGCGCGCAGCACCGAAGGAGTGTAGTCGCATTTTGTGCAATAAACATTTCTTACATATATGAGCTTCAGAATACTTTTTCTCTACTTAGGGTAATAATGATAACCTCTCAAAACTGGAGTATAAACATTACAGAATAAAATATTAAATACTGTTTAAAAGGTGCGGGTGAACGGCGGTAAGATATAATAATATAATACATAAGGAACCGCCTTTTTCAACTTATTAAGGTTCCTGGGTGCGTGTCATGGTCTAGGGTTTTAGTTTTAGCGGAAATCAATAAGTTTTTTAAACAAATTTTTGGATGCCACTGCTTAGGACAAGTTTAGTTGCAAGGGCCGAACATATGTGTTTATTCACCAATAGCATTTTAATGGAAAAGAATTTTTGGGTATATTTATTGGGCTTATTTTTTAAAAAAGTTAGATTACAATTCTAAATAAAAAAAAATTATTTACTAGACTTACGTAATAAATAAGAATGTCTTATTAATAAAAACTGTATGTCGACTAAACAATTCAGAAGTGACTTTTAAAAAGAGCGTAAAAAAATATCTGAAAAAATAAAACATTGACACTTATTTTAAAAAAAAATTCAAAATATTTAAATTTTTACCCATATACATAAATTTTATAAAGCCTATATTTTGGCTACTAAAAACAAGTTTTCTGCAGTAAAAATAAAAAAAAAATAATTTGAATTTCAAAAATTTCTCTTTACATTTTCTCTAAATAATTTTAAAGTTTCTGTTAATATTACAACAGCAAAAACTATTTCCTTCAAAAAAAAGTTTTAAAAAAAAAGTTAACTTTAAATATTTTCTTTTCTAATTTATGCAACAACAAAAAAAAAGTACTAACTAAAAGAAAAAAATCTACGAAACGAATAAATAAAATAAACTCTTAAAAAAAAAACATTTAAATAAAAAAATACAGAAAAGTGTGTTTAACTCAAAGAGAATAATTTTTTTTTGAGTGGACTTTGAGTATAAACTCTAATTTTTCTTTTTTTTTTGTTTTTAATTCATTTTTTTTTAAACAGAGTGTGTGAGTGTATAAAAAAAATTTTCCCTGGTTAAAATAGCTTGGGGATTTCCAGTGTTCTTCAACATGCATTTACGCCTCTTATTTTATATATAATTTTTTTTTTTAATGAAAATGTGTGTTTATATAAATTTCAGGGTGAAAATATAAAGGTTTCTATTGTTTAAAATAAGAGTTTTTTTCTTTAGTCTTGAAAAAAAAAAATTTATAATTTAAAGATGCATAACGAGTTTTTATAGAAATTTTGATATTTTAAGGATTTTTGAGAATAAAATTTTATTTTTAAATTTTTCGTTTTTTAATACCGAAAAAGGTTTGAAACAGTTAAAAACTTATATCAATATGGTTTAGCGTGTCAGAGAAACAAAAAAACCTGATATAAATGGATTTAAGTGAGTTTGAAAATTTTTCATTTTTAGAAATTTTGGCTTTATTCGCTTAAAACCATTTGAATTGGTTAAAACTCATTATAAACCAAGTTTTCTAACCAAAAAAGTGCTGATTAAGTAGGGGAGCTAGATTTTATTGACAATTTTTATTTTGCCCAAAATCGAAAGGGGTATATATGCAAAAATGTCAAAAAAAAATTTTTTCAATTTTTGCGTTTTTTGGTGCTGGAAAAGGTCTGAAACAGTAAAAAAATTAGTTGAATATAGTTTGCCGGGTCAGAGAGCTCGAAAAACCTGATATAAATGGATTTAAGTGAGTTTGAAAATTTTTCATTTTTAGAAATTTTGGCTTTATTCGCTTAAAACCATTTGAATTGGTTAAAACTCCTTATAAATCAAGTTTTTTAACCAAAAAAGTGCTGATGAGAGGGGGGAACTAGATTTCCTTGACAATTTTTATTTTGCTAAAAATCCAAAGGGGTCCATATATTATATGAAAAAATGTCAGATTTTTTTTCAAATTTTTCGTTGTTTGGTACCAAAAATAAAAATAATAATGGCGTATTAAAATTATGAAAATAGTTAATTGTTTGTAATCGACATCTTACTGTAAACAATTGTTTTTATTTATGAATTAAGCCACAGTTTTATTGCGATTAAACATGAAATATAATCTGAGGGGGTTGGCGCGCTTTAGCGCGCAGGTGCCTTGTCCCCTAGTGGTTTAAATTATTGCAAAAGACATAAATCCTAAAGGAAAATGTTAAAAATTTTTTTTTTTTAAGTCGCAAGCGTCCACTTATGCTGTGATGCTCGCATTTTAAAAAGTAAAACTCATTTTCTTTTAATTTTCCTTGCATTTCAAGACGTTTGCAATTTAAAAAAAAAAAATCCGGCTGCCACAACCAAAATGTTTTTTAGTATAACCTTTTTTGTCTAAATAGGAAGCAGCATCCCCCAAAGGTGGAAGATACCTATCTAACTAAGTAAAATAAAATCAGTCCAAAATTTTCACATGTTTTCCAATATATTTCAAATATAATCAAAGCCAATTTGTACACAAAAAAGGATATTGGAGGTATTTTAGACCAATTGCTGTCCCGGAAATAGTGACCTTAACCTGTATAGGGAGCGGTTTCTCTCGATTGGACAATGGCAATCAGACTAAAATTTAAATAAGCTATTAAAAATTCCAAGAGAGGCACTCAGGTGCCTTTCCGAAACCAGCAAATCTTCCACTGGCAACTGAGATCTTTGGCAAAACGTCAAAAATTGCATTATCTGGATTGTTAATACATATTGCATAGCTGCCAGAGTGATTTCCTACAACTCGCCTAAATTTTTACAGGCTATGACTCTAAACTCCTGGCATCCCTTTCTACAAAATTTCATTAAACTAAAATTAAAAAGAACCAATCATAAAATTTTGTTAAAAAAACTTTTATTACACAAAAATCTATTTTATATCCCTTTTAATCTCAGTAAAAGAAAAAGTTTTACAAGGAATTTCCTCTCTTTTTATTTAAAATTTTTACATATAACAAAGATACGTATAAAATAAAAATTTTAAAAAGAAGTGCGTTGAGTGGAAAAAATGTTCCATTTGTTTTAAAAAAGTATATGAGAAAAAAAAAATTTTTTATATTTAAAGTAAAATAAATTCAAATAGATTATTTCTCTCGTTTTTCACACTAGTAAAATTCTAGACTTTTATTATTTAGAACGATAATATTTTTTCATACATGTACTAGTAAATAAATAAAGAAAAAATTTTGAGTTATAAGCGTCGATGGACAAACTTTTTTTTTTTCTTTATTTTTTAGTGAAAATAAAACTTTATGGTTTTAGTATAAATCTTTCAAAGAAATATAAAGTTTTCTTAAAATATATTATTATTGGTTCATACATATAAATTTATGCTCAAAACTTTTCAGAAAGATTTTTTTATTTATATGAATATTAATATTGTTTTTAGATAAATTTTTTTATTTTCAAAAATATTATTTATTGGGAAAATTAATTTTTCGCGTGGAGTGTTTCATGTTGCTGGGTATATAAGGAAGTGACTTGATGTTTAAATTGATTGTCACATGCAAGGAGTTGTCAAGGGAACTTCCGTTAGCAGCTTATTGAGCTTTCAGGATTGGAGGAAACAGAGCATTGGTCATGGTATTGATTACGTAGATGAGAATAAGGTTCGTTTCGAAAATTCAAAAAAAATTTTAAATGAACCATAATTGCTTCAAGCAGTTTTTAAATTTTCTTTATAAACAAAAAAGATAATACAAAATAAACCCAAAATTAGCTTGTTTTTGTGACCTCTAGGAGCATTTTTGCAAAAATATATGAATTTGATAATTTTTTATATTAAAATTTAGCCTATTTTGAACCATCATATATAGGCAAATGCATAAAATTTCAAGCTCAAAAATTTTTAATTTCCTTTCAAGATCTTTAAAAAAAGCTCATAATAAAAGCAATGAAAATTTTCTAACATTAAAAATGACAATAAAATTAACTAATCAATTAATATTCAATATCTCGAATTTAATTTTAAAAAAAATTCATAAAATTTTTTTATTAGGGTCAAAGATCGATGTTTTATTATATATATTTCCTTATAATATACAATAAAAATATTATCCAAGCACATTATTATTTCTACATAAATAAAAAAAAAAGTAATTTCTTTCAGATCTATTTGAATATATTTCTTCCTTATGTGAGTAGTCATGGATACTAAGCTCTTTTTTTTCTTCATATTTTTCCTTATAATAAAGCATCTTGTAGGTCCTATTTAAAGAAAACATGTAAAAAAGTATTTATTTCTTTTTTATTGAAAAATATGTTTTCTTGATCTCAAGTATGTTTTTATGACATTTAAATATGAGGATTTTAGATATAGTCAAAAAGACGTATATGTTAGATGTATACACTTGGGTAAGGCTACTTATATTTAAAAGCTAAGTATTTTGATTCGCAGAATTAAAATTTTTAGGCTCCGACTTCGAATAATTAGCCCTAATACCGAAAAACTGTATCTTTCGGTCGATTTTTAAGGTTATTTTAACATATTTCATAATAAACTTTTTAATTATCCTCAAAATAATAGGCAATATGTTTTTCAGGTCGTAAATTTTGAGGTAATAACTTTACTCGAATAGATAAATGTTTTTGACACATCAGGACAGGGTGGACGTTGCCCCTCCCCCTTTTAACTATGCTATTCTAAGACATACGGTTTGTGGACTAATAATATATATTTTATATTATGCATAAAATTATCTTAGTTTAACATAACCTATAAAATATAATTATTTTGTACAGTTTTAATTTACTAATTATGTAATGCAATTAAGTAAAGTGAGATATTAACAGTTTATTACTCTAATATTATTGCAATAATACGAAATAAACGTAGATACATAAATAGAAGAAAATGTAGGGGAAAAGTGAGATAGTGAATGAACTTTATATTATAAAATATAACTAATAATTTGTTTTATTACTTTAGAATTTATGCCAAATTTGTATAAACAATTGTATTTTTAGGTTTTTGGGTTTAGTTTTAAGGAAGAGTTTTGTTAAATAAATAATATTTTGAATGTATACAGGGAAAGAGAATTTCTGTTTTCAAAATTAATTAGTAAATTTATTAAAATAGGAAAGACAAGTTGAGTAAAAGGAGAAATTTGTAAAATATATGATAACAAGGTAGATATTAATTTATCTGAAAATTCAGTCAGTAAATACCATTTGAAAACGAAAATTATCAATTAAATTTAATAGGCAAGGCAAGCCAATAATGTTTAATGACCAAAAATTATAAATAGAGTATAATTTTCAAGGTTTCATCCACTTTTCGAAGGCCAGTTTTTAGTCAAATTATAGTAATGTAACGTCAAGTCCAAATAGTCCTAAATAAAAGGGCTAAAATAGAAATAAATAACTAAAGTTTAGAATTACTTAATAAAAAGCATGACTTGGTGAAAATACACCAAGCGTAACAAATTTGACACCAGAACAAATATATAAATATATTTGAGAGCTTATCAGCCCACGGATGCGAGACCTTGACGCAAAGCTTCCCCCGTAATAAAAATTAGTAATAGATTTGGTGACAAGGCACCTTTTTTTAGATCTATATATAGAGGCGAAATCCGAAGGTTCCTTCTTCTTGTTGGGCCGTCTCTGATTTCAGCTAGACATATCTATTACGGTTTGGATTATTCACGTGTTGACTTCCAGGTTGAACCAAGGGTTTAAGTATTGTAAGCATTTATTGTACTTTATTAACTAATCAACATTTAATAGAGTCTTTTAATAAATAAGTAATTTAAAGTAATTTGTATATTTTAATAAATTGAACCAAGTCCTTTCCCGCCGTTTAGTGTCGCAAAGACGCAAGGCTAAAAGGAAACACATTGGCATTATTAATCTTTACAAGGTCATATAAATAAAGTTAGACGTAACAGTAACATTTCTCCCAAAATAAGAAAAGAATTTAAAAAATATTGTTGATTAACCCGAATCTCGATACCCTAACAAGGTTTTTATTACCGCTGAACACGATTTTGAAATAATCTTTTTAAAATTAAAATTGTGTATATTTGAAACGACGGAATTCTAATTTCAAAATCAATAATTTAAGGCCCTGTTGCCTTTCCATTTTTGAGCGAGTCTACTGCTATTAGAAGCTCCTTGACGGTGATAATTATTATAATTATATTTGATAATTATTATAATTATAATCATTCGGAAATAACTTCCTCTTCATCTTCTTCTAAGTCATTTTCTTCTTCTCTCTCCGGGTGGGTAGGGAAAAGTCCGTCAACTATACTGCCCTACAGATCAAAAACCTCCATATCTACATTTTAACGTTTTCGAGATATTTAATGAAACGCGTTTCAATTAATTTAATAATGTTTTTAAAATGTTTTAAAAAAATTATAAACGTTTTTATACTTTTCATTGGTGAAAAAATTTTTCGCGATTTTCCACCCCTTATATGGAAAACTGTAGATAAGCCAAAAAAATTTTCTCTAAACGCGAAAAATACAGGAGAAGAACCTCCATATGTACATGAGCCATTTAATACATTGTCCATCCTATGTAGATAAGCCATTTCATGTATTCTTTTTAGAAATACATGCGTTGCGCGGATACAATTCAGGAGAAAAACCTCCATTCCTACAAAAATCTGTAGATGAGCCATTTTTTCCTATATTATTTTTAGAAATACATGTAAAATTTTTTATCAATACAGAAGATTTTACAAATTTCAAGTGATAAAAAAAAATTATTTGTTCCATCTGATAGATAATTTCACGACGAATAATCCAATATAAAAAACTCATTTTTCATAAAAATGTAGATATGGAGGTTTTGATCTGTACGACAGTATACGTCTAAACTCCTCTTCGTTCATAATGCCACTTGCGGTAAGCACACCAATTCTTTTGGTGACTATTTTGTTACCAAGACTCCATGGGTCTTTGTCCACCTCGTTACACAAAGCCATCTCGCATGCTCTCTTGCTTCTCTTAACATCAAGTCTCAAGCTATTCTTTACCTGTTTATGCTCTGCCATCAACTCAGCAGTGTCCGTTATAGTACTTGCATGTGCGGCTCTCTTTCTCGTCGTTAAGCTCGCACTCCTTATACGGGCTGTTTCTACGTTCCACCAGTAGGCTGGTTACATGCTTTTTACAGCAGCATCATGATTTCCTTAACTAATATCTCTGCTTCATCAATATGAAGGACCATATAGCTTTCTCCAGGATAGCAGTCTCTCCTCTTCTAAGCATGTTCACCAATATTTCGCGGTTTAGCCGCTTGATCTTCCATCCACAACATTTCTGTGCTTCTTCCCTTCGTATCTGTAGCCGCTCGACATGCATCTCAAAAGAGATATATTAGTGGTCAATCGCTGAGAAGTCCTCCAAGACTTGCCAATCTATAATCCTAGTGGAAAAATCTTCTGTTGCAAGACATATATCCAGAATGGTCTGTACGTAGCCAGGTCTTTTGAAAGTTGTAATGTTACCTACATTTAGCACAGCTAACTTGAGCCTGGCAGACAAATCGAGTGTATACTCTCTTCTTGTGTCCATTTCGGACATACCCCACAATACAGCCCTCGCGTTGAAATCGCCAACTATGACAATTTTACCATTCATGTCCTTTACTGCATCTTCCAGGCTGTTAAGATTGGTTAGAGTGTCCTCCTAGACTCGTTTGGTATTAAATAAACGCTTATTTAGGTAACACCTTGCGTCTTAATCCAGACAAAGCCTCTGCTGGAGCCATTCTCTTGTACCTGTATCTTCCTTGGATTCACTATCCAGATAGCTGCTTTCCCCAGCTCATCCGAAATCAATACGGGGGACGTGATCCAACACACTGCTCACTTATAAGGAGAAGGTCTGCTGAATTTTCTATAGCAAGTTGGAACATTATTTTTCCTGCTAAGGAATTTGTGTACACATTACCTTGCAGCACCTTTAACATTCTTTGACTTGCTAGGATCTACACTGCTCCTTAATTTCTCAAGAGCCCTCCGTAGCGCTTCACACTTTGCTTTTCCTAAGTTATGCTTCAGTTTCTTGCCTCTTTGCCCGAGATCGGCACATAGCATGCACCTTGGATTAGCTGTACAGTCAGTTGCTATGTCTTCTTCATTATTGGCTATGTTCCAGTAACGTAAGCACTTAAAGCAGCGCGTTAGTGAGACAACAACCTTACCCTACAATTCATCCACTCAACTAACTTAAACGACAAATTTTGAGGTTACAAATTCGCCATTTTGAGTACGCCATTTTATAAATTTGATTATACAGTTTGGGAGCATCAATTGACCGGTAAATAAACTTAAAATAATAAAAATCAAAAACACAAAAAACATTTTTAATGAAATTGAAAAAGATAAACAAAAAAATGAATTTTTATTTAAAAAAAAACCGCATAAAAAATAATATTCACTAAACTCGAACATTCAATAAATGTCAAGTATATAAGCTTCTATAAAAGCTAAACATATCAAGAAACATAGAAAAACAATAAACATGTCAATTATTAATAATTTATTAGACAATTAAAATCTAATTTATAAAACAGAATATGTTATTATCATAAACACTAATAATAAGTAATTAAACTTATTTTGTGCGAATCGACGTTTAATGTATGATAAATTTAAAATTATATAGAGTATAATTTATAGCTGTATCGATATTTTTGATTAATTACTCAATAAAAATATGTGTTCATATTTTATATTACTGAATTTTAGGCAACTGATATTGGATTTTAAAATGTCAAAACAAAAAATAGTGACATTTTCTATATCTACTTGAACACTACATAACCTAAAAAAATATTTTTACACATTAATTTATATATGCGGGTTTTGTTTATATATGTATTGTTGTGTGTTTTATAATCATCACGCGCAGGCATCTCTTGGAAGTAAATTTATATGAAACTTAGTTTTTACTCCCATAGGAAATTTGGGCAAAGAAAAGGTTTAAGTTTTAATAGACGATATTTTATAAAATTTATATATTGGAGTGGTATTTATAGCAAAAATTAGTTAAATCAAGTGCAAATGGGATCAAGGACTTACCAAAAACTTCAATATTTACGTTACCAAAAAATTATTAGCAACCATCCACACCCATAATTTTTAAAATAAGCACCAGCCTAATATACAATCCATCAAATAAAATACTTTTTTTTATAACATTTTTAACTTATTGCTCAAAAAATGCTCTAAATTTTATATACACAGTCCTATATATATATATTTATTTATTTTTCAATCGAATCCAATATAGTCAGATAGTAGATAAATTGCTTTTTTCCCTGTTAAAAAGAAATTAAATTTACAGATGTGCGTTTATATACACATGTGACATATTTTTTATTAGATTATATTTTTTTTTATTAATTTTTTTAACACAGAAAAAATTGAAGAAAATTTTTTTGAATTTCATTATGTATTGGATAATCTTTTGGTATTAAAAAGTTTGTTTTTTTAATTCTTAATACGAAGTCGTATTAAAACTCCTTTTTTTTGTAACAATGGATATTTAAAAGACAATAATTAGTTTTAATTAAAAATAAAAAGTTCTTTAGTGTACTTTTTTCTATTAAAAACTTGAATTAAACAAAAAAAGAAAGAAAAATCAATTAAATATTTACTTTAAAAACAGATAATGAAAAGCTCTTTTATATTTAAAACAAGAAAAATACTTTTTTAAATATTTAGATAAAAAATATTGACTTTTAATGTAATATAAACCAGATATGATCGACTTACACAGACACATACAAAAAATTTTTTTTCTTATTTTTAAATAAATAAATAATTTGATCTGAAAATACTATAGTTTTATAAGATACTTTTATTTACATCCTGAAACAAAATTCTAAAAAAGATTAATGTAAAATAATATATTATTGGTGTATATTAGACTGTTAGTTGTTTTGAAATTTTTTGGTGTTTTTATTTTACTGGGAAATAAATTTGGCATTTTTTTTTTCAATCTACCCTGATGAAATTTTTAACCAATTCAGACTAAATGTTTTGGAACTTCCCGAAAAGCCTGGAAATTTCAGTAATCAATCTTCAAATGCATTAAAGCACTAAAATTTAAAAATTTTTTTGAAAACTTAATTAATTTCTTAATTTTTTTTGTTTCAATGACTTTCAATTTTTTTAATTGATCTGCAGTCAAAAAACATTTTGGTAACAATTATGAGTAAACTTATAATTTCCAAAAATTTGTAATAACCCAAGGTCTAATATTCTAGTAAACATAAATATATATGAGGAAAATCTCAAATACTAAGCGTAAACATGTATGTATGAGGAAAAGATACAGAAAACGATAGAAAGTTAAAAAATACAGCTCGCAACTCCCACTTCAAATATATATATAGGATACGTACATAAAGTCTTCCTATTAGGAAAAAAAGGATCGATACCGCGTAGAGAGCAAAAACTCCTTTTTTATTCCCTACTATATATTTTTAAATATATATATGGGTCATTTTTTATAAATCATATAACTTTTTAAAAGTAACTGAAAGTTAGTAAACATATATGAATGAAAAAATGATACATTTTAGGGTCTACGTTTCGTTTATTGTTAAAGCCTCTTCAGGACTAGAATTATGAAATTTTTATGACAAAAGTATATTAAGTCATTAGCACCGGGGTAGACAGAATGAGCCACTTGATACCAGCATTAATTTTCATAGAATTTTGAATCTAACAGTTATATTTATTTATTTATTTAAGTAGTTTTTGCGCAGACAAAGCCAATTTTAGGTTTGAATAATAATCAGTTTTTAAGTTTCTTAGTGAATTTTAGCCGTGATTTTAGCCTACAACCCTTCGAGAAATATATATTAAGGGTTGAAAGTTCAAAAGCAAGCGATTTTAGGCCTCTTTCGTGGACAAAACGTGCTGCTTTGATAAAAAAGCTTATTATTCGAAAATTAATAGTTTTCTGCTCAAAATTTAAAGCTTGGGAATTTTCAAGGTTTTTAAATCCAAAAACTAACATAAACAAGTTATAAAATTTCATATATAAGCTAAGGTAAATATAAAATAGGATTTAAAAAGAGTGGCACTTTCAATTCTTTGGAAATGATGAATTTGTATAGGATTTCTAGTCCTTATATTAAATGCAATAATATTTTGTGTTAATTTCTGGATTCAGCAACCTCAGAAACCTGAGTTTTAATTTTGAATAAAAAGTTATAATTAATTTTTTAATAAGAATCTTTTCTATCCAACTGGCTCATTTTTCCACCCTGGCACTAACACATTAATAAAAAATTTTAAAATTAAAAAAACTTTACCGAAAAGAAATAAAAATTCCTAGCATCCCAATTAGAAACAGCATACAAAGAAGCTTTCAGACTCAACAATTTATGTAAAATAACGAATCCACCCTACGAGGTAACACATAATCTACATTAAAATTTACTTTGAAACGCTCCAAAGTTCCCAAACAGTTTCTAATACCTCATTAAATCATGACTTAAATAAAGCATATAAATAATTTTCAACAAACAACCCATATATGCAGTTTTACCATTCATCATACTTCATTTTTCTTTCACAGATCTATATATACAGAGACACATAGAAAATTTATATATATATAAACATAAATATATATATTTTTCTTATATATGTTGATTATATATATCTATCGACCTAAATTTTCTATTGTTATTCAATTATTAAATCCAGTACATATTATATATATATATATATATATATATATATATATATAAGGACTTAAAATTTATATATATAAAAGACAACAGGAAATTGGAACTCTTGGGTTTATATTTATATATATATTGCAAGTTTTGGCTAGGTTCCCATTGGCTTTCAGTAAATATATATCTGTTTATATTTTTCTGTATATATATAATAAGAGTACCAATGTTTATATGTGAATTGGTTTAATTAAAATTCTAGATTTTTATTTTTTTATTTTTTTTATACATGTATAAGAATTTTATGTAATTTAAAAGTATGCATAAACGAAAAATTTCTTTACAATTAAAAAAATCTGATCAGGTCAGTCTAAGAAGCTAAATTAAAAATTAGTACGTATTTTATAATCTAGGTGGCGCATTAAATTCTCGTTAAAGAAATGGTATTTACATGTTATATATAGAGTGTATGGAAACGAAATTTTTCGATTTTATTTAACAGTAGTCTAAAAATTTTAAAAGTATTTAGTTATTTAACATAATTTAAATTATTAATTAAAGGTTTTGAATTGCTTTTGAACTTTGTTTGTATTATAAGGTTAGGTACAATATTTTCGTAGTAACAGAATATTTTTAGGTGTTTTATTCTAATTGAGGGTATTATTAGTATTGAATTATTATTATAAAATAAAAAATACTTGTTTATAACTATTTTGAACTCGACTGAGAAACCTGACTTATTTTTAGAGTCACGAGTTTCTTAATTTAAAATACTTGCATCATAATAGACAAGAACTGTGCCCAAACTAATCATAAAAATGATTGTTGTTAATATACCACAAGAATTATCAATTTAACTTTTATTTACGTAGAGCCAAAAAACTTGGAATCAATAATTGTCCTAATCACATGCATAAAATCCACTACTGCAAAATACATAAATTAAAATTCATAATTTATCGATCTCCTATTAATCAAAAATTGTACTTTTTAATTTATTGTTTGAAGAGATTTGCTCAAGTTGGCATGCTTGCGATAGTTTTTTTAATTTACATTGTACGCTATTTCTTTTTTTTTAATAACGCAACTTCCATCAAAAATTTGGCATTGATTGATAGACACATTTTTTATTTCATCAATTATTCTAAAAAAATTTCATTTTTTTGCTATTTGTTCTTTACATAAACTGTATTTTACTAAAATTATTATTGAATTTATTTATTTTTAAATATTTACCATCAAAATTTTTCTAGTAGTCTGACAGCCAATAATTACAAAACTAAAAATTATATAATTTAAATAAATAAAATGCAAGTAAAAGATATTTTTCAAAGGAGTTTTTGAAATTATTTGCACTTGACAAGTTATAGAGAAGACTTGTTTGATAAGAAATTTAACCTTATTATGTTATATATAAAAGATAAAGTTTTTAGTTAAAATAAATATTAAATTATCTAGCTTATTAGTACTTAATTATGGTAGGTAACTTGCATAAAGAAATATATAATTATAAATTTTTTGAGATAGAAAATTTTTAATTAATATTCTTGGAAATTCAAAAAGAAGTAGTTAGGTATTTTTACTTTGTTATTTTGTTTATTTTTGCATTTTCAGGTAATTTTACAAGATCTATTTTTTTGCAAAAATTTTTTTTAACATTTTAATTTTGTAAATTTATTTTTAGTATACATTTTGCCCAAATAATCGAAAAACTCGAATAGTTGCCCAAAATAAGCTATTTTTGAAGTTTTGTTTTAATATTTTCAACTATTATGTATGTTTTTGGGGTTACAGAAAACAAATAAGCGAGTAAGATATCAATTTTTACCGAAAATGGGCCAATTGTCCAAAGTAGCCAAACAGTTTTTGACAGATTCTCATGTAAAAAACTGAGCCATTTTAGTTAAAAGAAAACTTTATTTATCTTCAGTGACCCAATCAATATAAACCCTCGTTTTTAATTCAAAGTAAAAAAATTGCTAAAAAAATAAGCAAACGATAAAATTGGACAAAATCTTACCTTAAAAAATCTAATAATTTTTCGAATTCCCAAAAAAAAAAACACAAAATTACTATAAATATAATTCACTCCATATTCACAATGTTATCATGATAAAATAAATTTTACATACAGAAACAAAAAGCTAATATAAAACTAGTTTACATGTATATTTTATGTTTTAAAGCTCTGAAGGGACACTTTTTATAGCCTTTCTTACAAATAGTACACAACAATAAAGAAAATGGTCGCTGAGTGTTTTCAAAGTTAATACATTTTATTTACACCTCCACTTTTTTACTTAATTATTAAATATTTTAAAAAAATTCATAATTAACTTAATTATTAATCAATAAAATAAAATATTTAACTACTTTAACTTGACTCTATTTTTAGTTTATTACGACATATCTACATAAATTAACATACTTACTTCTTAACAATGCTAATTATATTTTTCAAATGGGAACATTTTTATTATACCCGAGTAATATAATTATATGTAAACAAATTTTATTACTTTTTGCTACTGTTGGGTCAAAAATATATTAAAATAGATATGTGGCATGTTTTTATTTTGGTTAGAGAGAGTGAAAATTTTTGAAAATTTTTATATGAGTAATTCCAACTGGCCCAGTTCCCTAATTTCTAGCAGCCATTTTTGTATTTATGTCCTACTCTGAAATCCACGTATTCTAGTCAAACTACAAATTACTTTGACAAAGCTTTAATTTTAAATCAACCTATAAAACCAATAAAAAAAAAAAATTGTTGCCCTAGATTCCGAGGGTCCATAAGATTTTTCTCACGTAGAAAAGTATACTGTCAAGTTTGGTGAAAATTTATAACCTTAACTATAAATACTTCCCCTTGTTAACCAAATAAATGGTCTAAAACAATAAGAAAAATTGAGACATAAATAAAATTTCCAAAAAAATGAAATATATTTTTAAAAATTTAATAAAAAAATAAAGTTTTTATTATTAAATCCACATACTTACATTTTATTTATTTTTTTCAAAAATAATAAAAATCAAAGAAAAAATCTCTCATAAGATTTCTTTATTTCAGAGAAAAATAAATAGATTTTGTCTTCAAAAAATTTCTTAGCCTCAGGGGCTAAAAAAAGATTCGTCAAATAAGTATTTTTTTTTTTCACTTAAAAAAACTTTTTTTTTTTATTGTTCTTTCTAAATTTTTTTCAACAAAAAAAAAAGTATAATTCGACATTTTCAAGAATAAAACTAAAATATATAAATAGACTGAAGTAAATAAGTAAGTATAAGTGAGTATAATATGAAATTTTGATTTATGAATTTTCTCGCAGTAAATATTCCAGTCCCCATAGTTTGTTAAATTACTTTATGATCTCTCACACCTTATTTTAAAAGATAAACATTGTATATATAAAATAGTATAATATTAAATTTATGAAAGGAAATTGAGAAACTTTAAATGGGCTATATATAATATATAATTTATTTTATCATTTTATTTTCTATTTTATATATTTTTGCCTTTTTTTATTTATATTTTTTTGAATTTATGTCAAATAGAAGCTTGATTAGCTGATTAATTAAATGAAATTAGATTTTTTTTATGTAAATTGAGGCTTATTCAGTGGTGTAATTGGATTTTATTTTTTATAGTATGCTGGGATTGGTGGGGAGTTTAGGTCTCTAGTGCTGTTACTGTCGAATAAAAAATTTGAAATATAAATAAATGAAAATTTTTTAATTGTTTATTACCTCTCTGCCTAATACTTTCTCCCCTTGAAAATTATCCTTGCAAACCTTAAACCCTTTTTTAGGAACTTTTTCATAAATATTTTCCTCAGCTATTAGAAATATTTCAACTAATATTTTTAATTTTATTATCAATTTTTAAGCAGTAAAAACTCCATAAAAGGGTTAAACAATCCTTCAATTACCCTTAAAACACCTAAAGAGCAAGATTGAATTTTTTGAAAAAAAGATTTTTCAATACATGCAGTGATATATTTTTGTAAAAATTCTCTAATCTTATTTTTCCCAAAAGTTTTTTTAAGTAAAAAGCACCAAAAACTAAAATTGGCGGTCTTTTTCGGTCAAAAACAACATTTTTTACTTAAACCCCAGCAAAATATTAAGTTTTGGATATTTTTACTAGAAAATACTTTTGGAAAGGTAAATTAGAGAAATTTTGACAAAAATATTTCACTACATGAATTTACAAAACATTTTAAACATTTTTTTTATTTTTCAAAGCTTTCAAACCTCTTTGAACAATTCAAACAAAAGTTTTTTTTGATTTTTAAAAAATTATTTATAATTTTAAGCCGTTAAAATATTTTTTAAAAAATAAACTAACAAAAATTTACAATTATTCAAACACAAAAAAAAATCCAGTAGAAAAACAAAAAAACAAAAAATTAATCTAAATATTCTTCAACACGTATTACTTTAAATATTAAAAAAATAAACAATGCACATAAAATTTTCATTCACATTAACAATGAAAAGCAAAAAAAAAATAAAAATCTTCATTTATTATAAAAATAAAAATAAAATATACACAAAAGCTCATATCTATGGATAATTACTTTTTTTTCATTAAAAAAAAAAAGATTGAGTATTAAAATGAAAAGAAAATATTTTTAATATCAAGAGGTAATCAACTGTATAAACATGAAAATTTTACATGCATGCAATTTATTAATAAATACTATAATCTAATTTAAAAAAATAAATTTTTATTTTAATAAAATATCATATTACCCAAATAAAACCTCGAAAAATATTGTATGGTACTTAATGTGTCGACATTTATATGTAAATTTTTGTTATATATGGAAAGGTAAAATGAGCCTAGAATATGTGCTTACGTCTCATTTTATATATTGTATACAGTTAACACACACACACACATATATAAAGTAATAAAATATACATGTAAAGCATTGTATTATGTATAAATTTAAAATAATGCCTAATTATTTATTCACGATGTTTTAGCTAATTTTATTATATTATGCGTTAAGTAAATTTTTAATGTAGTGGGTGTTATGTTTTTAGATTAATTGGTTTTTTGGTTCAAAATGTAAGGCATTGTTTAAATATAATTATTTCAGGAATTGATTTCTTAAGAGCTTTGGTTAGGATCAGGATTAGATGCCTTCCAAAAATTTAAAGTAAGTTTTTGCTTCAAAAAGGACACGCAATTTAACTTCATCAGCCCCCTTTTACCATTTCTTGTATTCCTGTAAAAATTTTTTTATGTAAAATGAATTTACCAAGGATAAATCATAGTCCCATTTTATTTCCCAGATTCCTCATGTTTCGCAAATGCTAGTGAAATCCAAAAAAATTAAAATTCAAATCTACTGTAAATCTACAAGTCACTCCCTAATTATACTTGTGTGTTTTATAGGATTCTGCCCAAATTAATCAAAAAATTAAAATTTTAATCATACTCAACCCCCTAAAATCCATAAAAACCTAAACCATACCAAACAAACTCATCCAATTAATTAAATAAATACTGATTTTAAAAATAATTAACTAAATAAAAATTCCAAAAAAAATTATACATCACAGATTTATATATATAAAACTTAAATATATATAAAGTGCATTATCTATTAATCTTGAAAGATTGTAATAGTTTAACAACAATAAAACTTTCACTTTATCTTATTAAGCCTCTTCTCAAGCATCCCACAGGATCAATTTTTGATACTATACATAACCTCACTTTTTAAATATATATATTGATACTGCTATACTACTAAAAGTTTTTTTTTTCCTTCCTTTTAGTACCTAACCTATACTAGTCAATATAATAAAACTCTTGAAAGATTTTTATCATGTTTTTTATAAAAAAAAAGTTTATCTAATATTGTTTTATCTTTTATTTATAAAGCTTTAGTCAATATAAAATATGTATTCTGTTTTTAGGAGTAGTATTTAAAATTTATTTATAAATTATTTTTTAATATTTAGCATTGATTTATACTTTATTCGATGCGCAAATGAAATTCAGGCTAGTTATGCATGGAACATGTTCATAGGTCATAGGTACACGGGTAGCCGGAAAAGTACGTTGCAGAAGGGGGCAGTGGGTCAAATGGACTCTTCACAAGATTTAATATTCATAACTTCATCACAATAGTCGGAGAACACCACGCATGTTTTCTTAGATTGGACACTAGAAGACTTGGTGTTTGTTCCATCTGTGTTCATGCGGTCTCTCCGACTACACCTATGAGAGATTCTCTGATGGCATCCCATTTTAGACACTTAAATATGAGGAGATGCGAGTTATCTGGCCCTTCGCCGCATTCACACTCATTAGATTGGGTAATTATTTTTCGCTTTTTAAGATACTCTTTGAAGTTTCCATGTCCGGAGACAACCTGCACAAAATTGTGACGAAGCTGAAACCAAGACAGGTTTCTTCTTTCTTTGAAATCGTTAAAGAAGACGTAGGTATTTCTTCTCTTTGAGGAGGCATCCCATCTCCTTTGCCACTCCTCATACGCAATGAACTTTAGCTCTGTGATCTTATCCCCATCATCATTTTCTAAGTTTCTGCCGTAAAAATTAACTTTTTCCGTCTTCTTAAATATATATCTCGCGGCAGCCATGTCTACTTCCATGTCACCTGGTAATGCTCCCGCAATTACTTGCAGGGCATTATTTGAAGTCGTGGAGTAAGCCTAGAAACATCATAAATTTTTTTAATTTTAAAATTTTTACTTTAGTAAAATTATTTGGTTTAGCCCATATATATATTCTCTACTGCAGTAAATTCTTTTATTTTATTAAAATTTGCAATTCATTAACCTAACTCTTTTTTTCAATTTATACATTTATTTAAATTTTTGCAATTATTGATATTTAAATAATTCTTTTGCAATATAAATTCATTATGAGTCATTGAAAAATTAAACAATCTAAATAAATTGCTTAAAATAATATTTTTTAAAATTGATCTGAATTAATGTATGACTTAACATAGGTGAACATGTCAACCTCGGATGATGATTTCAAATTCCATGACGTGACACTGAATGATGTAATTCTAACTGTAGCACTTTTTCAAAATGCAAGCAACTGATACTGAGGGCACTCCCCATACTGTGGTCGCTAAATCTTTCTTCCTTGTTCGGATCTTCAATAAATATCTTAAAAAGGGAGTTTTCCCTATCTCCTGGAAAACATCACTATTGATAGCAATAAATCTCTAAAACAGCTTGTTCTAAATCTCGTAAAATTAATTTATGTGTGCCCCAAGGCTCGCTCCTTGAGCCGCTATTATTCTGTCTCTACATGAATAACCTAAAAGATTTTTTAGGTCCTAACATCTTTTATCTATTGTATGCAGACGACCTACAAGTATATGGTCAGGTTCCACCTGAAGATATACTTTAGGGTATCCAACAATGAATATTTGCCTGTAATGTAACACGTTGGACTTAAAATTAATGTAATTTAAACATCTTGAATACAATCAAAATTAAATTCAGTATCTGGTTCTTCAAAAACCAAGCAAAAATTTGAGAACAAAACGTCCAAGTATGTATATTTATACATGGATATACTTAAACTTTATTAATTCTAAAATATAATTAGCATAAAATTTCCCTAAAATCACAGTTATAAAATGAATACTGAGGTTTCCTTTTATGTAAATCCTATAGTATATCCAAATTACTTCCTAGGAATGAAAAGAGATATATCTCATAGAACTTAAAATCAAGTCTATATATATTATAATAATAATAGTAACATAGGTAAATGATCTACTTTATACTTCAATCTCTTTACTCTATACTGTTATATTTATTAAATTTATAAAAGCTTTCTTAACTTAATATAGTATAAAGAGAAGAACAGCATTAAAAATGGTAATTTTCTTTATATTGATTAAGAGTATTTTTTTGAAGGAAAAAAAAGTTTAATTTTTAATTTATTCTATTCATTATTCATGTTTTTTAGATAAGTATTATATAATTATACCATACTATAATCTCTTTAACTCAGGAAAAGATACCACTAAAGCTCCACGAAATTACGAGTTTTTGGTATTTGAGGATATATATAGTTCTGTTTAAATCTGAATAATTTTATTCGATAAATTGAGCTAACAATTGTTTGGATATTTCGCCTCTGGCTAAATAGTGTGAGGCTCGTCAGTACGTACACTATTTAGCCTTTTCGTAGATACCCATTAATAATAATTTTTGTATAAAACAAAAATCAAAAAATTTTTTAAAATAATAAAATATATAAAAATGTAAGAACTTACTTCGATGAAATCACGCGTTAGACTACTATAAACGAAAGGAAATCTAAAAACCCCCACTACTAAAAAAAAAAATTTTTTGTTACATCTGCTTATTGTACTATCATTTTAAACCTTGAAAAATATATATATTTTATAAAATTTCTATTTTTAAAAAAACATCTTAGTTGAATTAGATGAATTTAAACACACTTTTTATATGAACCTAGTACCAATTAAACCAAAATTATATAAACGAAAGACTCGCTTTCTAAGAATTATATACAGTTTTTTTCACATTGGACTGGAACACCAAGTATGAATATTTACAGCATATTTCATTGTTATCCTGATACTTTTTGTACATTTAGAAAAATAAGATGAAATTATACAACCACTCAATTTTAAGGTTTTATCCTTTTTGTTTTTGTGGTTTTAATACAATAAATTTTTGGTTTAAGTAAGTTCGTTAATATATTGAAAAAGTTTTTAAAACTCATTTGTAAGGGTAATATTTTAGGAAAAATTAGTCATAAGTTTTTAATTTTTATTGGAATTTCAATTTATATGATTGTTCTTATAGCATACTTTTATATATTATGTGTTTAAAACTTCTAATTTTAGACTGGAATATGAGGGTTTCTACGTTAAGATTGCCAAAGTTGGAATGAAGGGTCGCGGAAATTGGTCAAAAGAATTTATAAAAATGAAAACTGCTGACAAAAATCTTTAATTAAGCCTAGAAATTTAAAATTGAGCAGAAAGAATAATTTTTGGTTGCACTTTTGGAAAAAATTATTTTGGACCGATTTCCATTATTTTTCAGTGCAACTTGGTCCCATTTAGCATGGAATCTCTAATATAGCATTGAAAAACTTAATATAGATCAGTTTAAATGTAGCCAAATATTAAATATTTTAAGAAATTTTTAGTTAAAAAAGGTTTTTTTCGCAATTGGGTAGAAAACTTGAAAATTGAGTCCTAGAGCAAATTCTGTCAATTTTGCATTGAAACAAAAAATTAGTACAAAACTTGACATACAAACAAAAGATAAATTATATTTACAAAAAAAAAACGTCAATAAAATAAAGTACAATCACATTTAATTAACTTTTTAAATGAGACTTTTGTTAAATAAAAGTTTAAAATAAAAAAACTCTGTATGCATATTTTTATTCACTAATAGATTTTTCTTTGTAATTTAATTTTGATTGATCAGCTCTTTTTAATTTTATATAATTTTATATGTTCTCAATTTAAAATTTTAATTATTTTAATTGCAAAGGAAAACTTTAAAAAGTATATGTTAATTGTTAAAAAATCAATAAAATTCCTTTGTATAATAAATTTAAAAAAGCTTTTTTGTTACAAAATTTTATGAATTGAAATTTCAAATTTACAAAAAAAAACAAATTATTTTGTTTATTCATTCGATTAAATTTTTGTAACTAAATTGTATCATGTCGCCTCTTATACTCTGACCTAAAAATGCAAAATATTAGTATTTTTATAACTTCATTTTCATTTAATTCTATAAGCATCTACAGCCAAAAAGACATGTTTTCTCAACATTAAGAAAGAAAAATTGGCTCGAAAATGGTAATTTCAGAACAATCGACGCGAATTTTTTATTTTTTCTAGTAACGGGCTGTAATATTCTATTACATGTAAAATCTTATTAATACGCAACATTGGTCCTTAATCGAGCCGGATAACAAAACAAAAATACTTTAACGAAAAAGCTCATATTTACAACTTTTATTTTATTGCATTTTTATTTTATTTAATAAAAAACCAAATCATTATTAAAATTGATTCCATATACATTTAAAACTTTATTTTTATTGAAAATATACTTTATTTTATTAGGAAATTATATGTGAAAACTAAATCCAATTATACACATAAAAAAAACTTCTTATTTTTATAGTCTACATAAAAAAAAAAAACATGTTATAAAAATCTTTGTATTAGGTTTTATGTTTGGAAAAATCTTTCAATCTATTTTTCTATTTTATTTATTATTATTTGAAGCATGCAGTTGTTTATGTTGTATATCGAGATGAAAATGGGATTTTATTTAGATTAACTTCACACGTCTTTTTTTACAACATAACCTAAAAAAAGTACGTGCAATAAAATTCGAAAATTATTTTCTATTTAGATGTTAATTTTTCTCGTTTTAATCCATAAATACAACAATAAAACTTATAATAACATAACCTAAAAAGAAATTTCCTTTTTTTTTAATTACAAAAACTTTTATAATAATATTCATATACATAGTCAGATAAATTAGAAATTATTCAAGTATTAAACCAATAGCTCATAGTTCTGAAAGTATTCAAGTTTTAGAAAATATATACATTAATTTTATATATATATATAGCGTTTCTGAATGCCACAAGCCACAAACGTTTTGAAATCAAATTATCACGTACTTTGTTAAACTATCAATCTCATTATTATATTGAATCTTCATTTTCTGTACTGAATGTGCTATATGTGTAGTTATAATTTAGTAATTAGGAAATTTTACATTTTTATCATATTATTATTCTACAGGTTTAGTGAGCTATGCATTTATGGAATTTATAGTAACGAAATTATACCAAAATGGAATTTTAGAATAAAATTGTTCTTTAAAATACAACAATTTTAATTTTCATCTAAATTTGGGCTTATTTAAAACTTTTTCGAATAGGGGTGCGAAATGTCAGGGTTTTTTTTTAGATTGGATGTTTTGGTAAAGATTGAAATTTTTCGAAAAAGGTCTGCTGGTACAGAGTGAATCGAAAATTTCGAAAAACCAAAAAAAAATCCAAATTTTCGGGTCAAGTAGTCAACATTTTAGGTAACCGCACAACCCTACTTTTATGAGTTTCAAAATTCCAAGTACAATAATGCTAATTTTAAATTATTTCACCAGAAAGATAACCTAAAAAAAAACAAATTTTACGCAAATTATAAGCGAAACAAAAGTTTTATTATCCTTATATGTAGTTATGTTCCCTCCAAAATTACTTTCCCGCCTAAAAACATAACCTACAAACAAAACATCTAATTCTTGACGTAAACTAACCTATATACACAATGAAATCTATAAATTTAATTTAATAATTAAAATACTATACAAAATTCTAGCATATTTGCTTTAGAAAAAAATATTAATCAATAAATGCACAATTAAGAGTTAAAATTCCAAACTAAAAATAAACAAAATACATAAAATATTCAAAATAATTAATCAACCGTACGCATAACTATAAAATATGTACAAATAATATAAATTTTCAAAGAAAATCATGATAATAATAAATGAATTTAAATTCTACAATTAGCTTTTATATTTTAATAAAATATCTTGAAATAAATCATTTTTTATTAACATAGTATAGAGCTAAAATCAAACAGAATTTATAGAAATTTAATATCTGTTTATTTTAATATATTTTATGGACTTATATTTTAACTGTTATTTATTAATTTATTTAGTATTTCTATATCAAGCTTGAAAAATATGCTTCAAATAATAAAAAGTAAATGGATAAACAAACTTTTTTCTCATAAATAACAAGATTTTTTGAAAAAAATAAATTTATGCTCTGAGTAATAAAAATAAGGATAAGCTTTATAGGTTAATAGATTTTTTATAGTTTTTATTTTCTAGCTTTATTGGTAATTAAAATAAATTGATAATAATTTAAACAATTAGTTTGTTTACGTTGATTGATATTGATTGTGAAATTTAATAGTAAGTAAAAACTAATGCCTCAATTAATCTAAATTTAGAAAATTAAGAAATCCAATTTTCTTTGAATCACGTTTTAAGGATTCTGTATATAAATGCGCTTCGCCTGGAATACAAATTGCAATAATTTTATAGTTTGCTGGAAACATATTTGTTTAATCTGAATTGCTCGAAAAGCAAGTTATGAAGGAGGTCACCAACAATAATCCAATACACTGAGATAAAATTATTATCTGAAAATTTTGCCAAATAGTGTATTACGTATCAAGGGTGCAAAAGTTTTAATATTAATGTGATCACTAGCATCAGAGCCCGGCGGAAATGGGTATGAGTAGTATTAATGATCACGTTAGTTTCTAAAGTTTTTCCCCATAGTGCTTACAATATTTTTGCCTGAAGAGGCGTAGCTTTAGTTTGAAAAATTCCATGCCAAGTTTTACGCATGAGTTTGATGCCCAGGAGGACAAAAAAATATTTTCTATCTGGTGCAAAAGGAATTATTTTGTCAAAAAAACGAATCTAATAGTCTAAAAGCCGTATATTTTAGATGTATAGATGTTTACACTTTTTTTCTACAGTTTGTGCAAGACTACTTATATGAGATAGATAAGAATTTCGATCTGATTTCGATACTCTGATTTCAAATTCTTAGCTCACTACCCCGAATATCTAGCACTAATAACGAAAAACTGAATTTTGACATATTTCATAAGAAACTTTTTTAATTATCCTTAAAATGATAGGCGGTATGTTTTTGAGGTCGCTGAATAAGAATATTTAGGTCCTGTCTTCAAAAATATAGTAACTATAATTTTGAGGACTATCAGAAATATTTTTTATAAAATCTATGAAATTATCCTTCAAAATTGACCAAAAGTTACGGGTTTTCTGTATCAGGGGTAATTTTTTGTGGTCAAGACCTGAAAATTTGGAATCAGCGACCTTAAAACCTTAATTCAGTGATTTTTATGAGAATTAGCTAAGTGTCTTATGTAGTTTGTAGAAAAACGCAAAAACGAGGTGATAGATACCCGTAAATGACAAAAGAATGTTTTCGGAGTAGGGACCTAAATTTTCTTATTCAATGACCTCAAGAATACGTTTCTTATCATCTTGAGAACAATTAAAAAAATTTCTTATGAAATATGTCAAAATAAGCTTCAAAATCGACCGAAAAATATAGTTTTTCGGTATTAAGGCTAATTATTCTAAAAACCTAATCTAAAAATTCTTGCACAGACTTTAGAAAAAAGTGCATACATCTAGCATATACGGCTTTTGGACTAACGTGTTCAAAAGCAAAAATAATAATTTTTTTGTTAAACAAGGGAAAAAAATAGGATTTGACTTTTAATGTAGTAGTATCTGGCATCGAGTAAAATTTTTATGTTTTTTTTTCATACTTTAGTAGCAAAAAGTTAAAAAAAAAAAAAAAATAGAATTAGTACCAATATTTACTAAAAAATTTCATTGCATAACCTACAATTCACATAAATATCTATAACTATTTTATGTTCAAAAATTTACATATAATCACTAATACAATCACATGTCTATATCTAAATTGAATTTTACATTAATCTTCACCTCATCTACATTTCATGTTAAACATTATCTTATCAACTCATCTTAAATTTATATCCATTTCATATTCAACATGGCATAATTTATCTCTTACTTTTATATTTTATAACCAAATATAAAAAATTTTTAAGTTCCTTTTGAATGTATTTTTCAGTCATAAACTTTAATTTTAACTACAGTTTATTATGATAAGCTTTTTAATTTTTACTATATTTTAACCTTTTGGTACTCTGTAACAATTCACAGCTTTAAAGCTTATCGCGATTCTATACTGTCCCCTGTGTATTCATTAAACTTTTTACCAAAATTACCCTCATAACACAACAAAACACTGTAAAATTGTATAACTCAAGCAATTACTTTAATTTTTCAGATTAATAATTTTTTAGTTTTTACCCAGTAAACACAAATAAAATATCCATTCTAAGACACTAACTACTGATTTTCTATAAAATTAAGTCAATTTTATAGATAGAAACGTTCATATATACTTGAAGACTTTCTCAAAAGTCTCTCATCTATAAGATAAGAGCTATCCAAGTTAAAGTCGAATCTTCAAATAAGCGTTCATCGTAAACGATCGCTTACAAGCACATCTTTCTATATATATATATATGAAACTACTATGAAAACATATATATTTTTAAGCCTTAATATTATTCTTATATTATCTAAAGGGTAAAAAAAAAGGATTCTCGTTAAATCGAATTTTTTTTTTATTTTATAATCTTCTTTTTATTTTATTCATCGCTTAATACTCTAAGATTAATATATGCTTGAATGAAAATACGTTTTCTTTTCTTATATATATTTTTTTTTTGTTGTGTCGTCTTTTTATTTTATTCGAGTCTTTATTTATGTGGGTATATGGGTCAGTTTATGGTAAAAGGGTTTTTTATTTGGGAAGAGTCTAGAAAAGGTTATTGATTTTTAAACAATTGAAAAATTTCAAAATTGTTTAAAACTTTTCTTTAAAATTCAATGGTGCTTTTTGTTTTATAAAATTTTGAAGTTACAGTATAAAGAGTTAAAAAAATAATGACCTGGAATGACCTATATATATAATAACGAGTTAAAATATAACATTTTATCAGCTTTTATACCTTGTTATTTTGGATTTCTGAATTTCTTCTATCTCTAGAATCTTGGTAGGATAATAATCTACTATTTTTTACTAAAAATATTCATTCATTAAATTTAATTAATATGCTTAAAAAAATTAATTATTTTGTATAAAAAAAGTGCATTTTTTATTTTAAAAAAATTCCTTAGTTTATTATCACGCCAAGAGCTTCGATAATTTAGAAGTTTTAATTGCACTGACGATATATATGTGTGTATGTGTGTGTGTCTACAGAAAGTTTAGTACCTGATTACACGCATGAACTTTTCAAAGCAAAAGATGTATGTGAGTAAGTGTGTGTGTGTAGGTTAAATTCAGAAAATTTATAAACGTGTGTTATATAGAAAATTTGAACATGGAAAACGACAATAATCGATAAGTAATCGAGCGTGAATATTCTATTCCTTAAAAAATAAAAGATTCGTAATGTAATAAAAAATTTTTTTTTTCTGTTAAATATTCAATCGTTTTTTATTAAAAAAGAATTATTTTTTATTTTAAATAATGTATACTTATTGGTTATTGGGAAGATGAAGAGTGAACATTATTGTGAAAATGTAAGGTAATTTCATGCTTGGTAGGTTGGAGTAATTTTGATAAAAGAATTTTTTTTTTTGAATTTTTTGTGTTTTTTGTAGATATATCAAGGTATTTTTGAGGTAATGAAGTCTTAGGTTTGGTATTTTTTGTTTTTATAATTTGTGTTGGAAATTTAAACTGGTTTATTAAGGTTTGAGACTCACTTGAAGATTCTTTTATGATAATAAAAAAAATTGTTTAAATTAGGTAAATTTTTGGTACCATTTCATTGGTACTAAAGCATAAAATTTTGGGCAATCTACTCCACCCCCAAATAACCCAAAAATTACACAACCAAAATAATAAATCACGACAACAAAAACTAACACTAAAACAACCAATAATTATTGATTTTAATAAAATAATTAAAAAGTGTTGTTAATAAAAAAATTAACAAAGAGAATAAAAGAAAAAATAATTTTTTAAATTTAATAAAACACTTTTGTATAAAAAAGTTTCATAAAAAATAATTAAAATAAAATTAAAAAACTTTTATTTTAACAAAGTATTCTTTCAGCAAGTACCTAAATTACTTTAATTTTTATTATTTAAAAAAAAACTTTTAAGTAATCACTTTATTTCCCCTTTTATATTTGACATATTAAATTTTTTATTCTTGGATTTTTTAATCTAAAAATTGAATATTCTATACGATTACTCACTTAAAACTTTAAAAGTTACATATTTATTATTTATAAATACCAAAGTGCAAAAAAATGTAAGCACTGGCGATATTATTAAAATTTAGTTCACCGCTTAAAATCTAGATGGCGCATTTCGCGCTATCAAAAAGTTTTCTGTATGTTATATAAGGTGCTTTATGGAATTAAAGTCAAATATACATTTTTTTATAGAGTTACAATAAATACCATCGAAAATATCTGCTCCCAAATTATGTAAAGCTTGAATTCTGTGCTTTATTGAGATTGTGTTTAAAATTAATAAATTTATCTTTTAGAATTTTAGATTATTGAAATTGACATGTAATCAATTTGATTTTATACTGCATTTTTTAAGTATTCAATGAGATTAATAAACTAATTGTAAAGTAATATTCATTTAAGAATTTTTTGCCAACTTCATTTTGTTAACTCTTATTGTAACCAATTTATGAAAATGAAACTAATAAACAATACCAAAAAATCTAATAACTACATGTTTATCTACATTTGCAGTTATTTACGAGTATATATTTTATTTATGACATTATTTTAAAAATGAAACAAACACACTCGCAGAACAAAAAATAAAATTCTGCATAATACATTTATTTCATTTATGAATATGAATGAAAAGCAGAAACTAAAAAAATGTACATTTCAACATTTTCATGCTAGAAAATATACATTTTTTTTTATTATTAAGTTTGCTCAATAATTAAATTTAAAAAATCACTTTTTAACTGATAATAAAGTTCAGTGTCTACATACTCTAGTCATTTATTTATTTTAGTGTTAATAAAAAAAAAATGAAGTAATTTTTTATTTAGTAATTTTTTTAGTGTGTGGTTGTGTTGAGGTACAAATTGGATATTTATTTAAATACGCTGCTACTAAGATTACCAAGGCTTTTATTTAATTTTAATCTAATTTTGATATTACAAATCAGAGCTTAACACAAAGAGAATTAGTTTAATAACGAAAAAATCCAATTTATTCGTATAAAAAAAAATCTTTGCATTTTTTAATATCAATCACATTTTTAATGCATAAAAATATGTAATTAAGTTATTAAAAATAAAAAATAATTTTTTTTAATTAAAAATTCTACTTTTTTTTTGCTTACTATAGGTTGGATTCGTGAAAAAAAATGAAGAATTTTTTTTTTGAGGTTAAAGTACTTTATAAATTAGTCTGTTTATATTTTTACGTTTTATTTATGTTGAAAAAGAATATTTTAAAACTTTTTTTTTTATAATGTGTGTAGGTAAATATATGGGCTTTACTTTTCAAAAAAGGTTCGCTTTTACATTAATGTGCTTGGATTCTGTTTAAAAAGTTTGAATAAAATTTAAATATAAAGTTTTTCAAAAAAAAAAAATAGGTTTACACATGGTTTTAATTTCTTTCATATCTAAAGGCAACTTAAATGAAATCTTCAACTTGTTGATTATTTTTTTTACTAGTTATAGAAAGTTAAGGGATTTCGAAGTATTAAAACTTTAATTATTGTTAACTTGGAAACAAAGTATCATGCAAGAAAGCTTAAATGATAAACTTGTATGTTTTGTAACTTAAATAAGCGAGTGGAAAAAATCAGGGTGTTTGATCAAAAGTTTTAGAATGGAATATTGCATGCAGACTTAGCAGAGAGGCTGTTTAAGTTGTTGGTGTAGGTTTATTTATTCGCTTGGAAGTGCTTCGAATAGCTATTTTCAGATCTAATCTTGATTATCAAGGCAAAATTAAATTTTTGTGGATTTAAAAACACTTAAAATTGTGTTTTTTTTTCAAATTAAAAATGTGGCCCTGCAATGGGTTAGTACAAGATGGTACATAACGTTGAAAAGAATTTTTACTCCTTTACCACTTGGAAATGGCTTTGCTGCCTTCACTAATAGCGCTTATGCTCTTTTTTTTGCGCATACTGTACTGATATTTTTTCTTCGCTCATTTAATAAATTTTGCTCCCTTACCACATCCTGTATATTACATAGCGAATTTGGTAACGATTTTATCCCGCGCGCGCCTATTAGCAAGTGCGGTCAAAGCAACGAAAAGTCTATAAATATAGCTGCAATTTGGGGCCAGGCAGGTAGTTTCATTTCAGCGGTCGTCGAGTACGCATCGCTCCTCAACGTAAAAACAAACTATTCAAAGTGTCTTTTTCAAGACAAACCGATACGAATAACAAAGTGCAGCAAGTGGAATTAAATCAAGGAGCCCTTGGAGGTCCCAAACAGATAATAGTAGGTGTGTAAAGTAATATCCATGGGAACCATGGAAATCAAACAGGGGATATCCAACTGGAACAAAGGTAATCAATGCTGAAAATTCCAGTCAAGATGAGTTTCAATATGCAACAAATATAAAAGGTTGGAGAAGGGCTAATTTTGTACTTTTTAAAGATATAAAATCAAGACCTGCGGTAAATACCGAAAATAAATTTGAAATGCTTAGCCCAGATAGTAATAACGGCATTGATGAAAACAGCACCCTGATAGTTAAAAATAAATGACTCCCTTCTAATAATATTGTTCTTGAAGGTTTAGAAAACATGATAAAATCAAAGAAATTCTAAAACTAGTCACCTTTAAATATAGTCTAGTTAATAACTCTTGAGTTGAAGAAGTAGCAATATATGTTTATACAAAAGATCTTTTTAGGGTCTTAAAGAACGAATAAATCGTAACAAGAAACCTCTCAATTTATGAGGATCCCAATTCGATTAAAAGGAATTAGTTGCCCTTAGAACGTTGTGTGTTCTCGTCTACACAAGTGCGACCAAGTCAAATCAGCCCTACCCCTCTTCCTGGTCACGCTAAATGAAACCGAAAAAGGTCACGAGTTCTCAAAGCTCGAGTCATTTAACCATACAAAAATTAAAGTAAAAGAAAAGTAAAGTAAAAGAAAATTATGTTAAGACTTCCAGCGCCCAATCAATTTTTTCGATGCAAAAAATTAATCACTGGCTGCCAATTGCCACGTTGAAATAAAATGTATGAAATACTCTGAATCTCACTTAAGTAACACATTCCCTTTGAAACACGAAGAAATGAAGATATGACCCAATTGTGGTGGAAACAATATTGGAAACTACCGTGGTTGCTCAAACTTTAAAAATAATATTAAGCCTAAAATCAGAAAAATTGCCACCCTAAAAACCTAGCAAGCATCAAAACCTCAACCACAACAATACCTTCCCTTAAATAATACAAAAAAATTCCCACTCCCTCCAAAATCTCTTAATATATAAAAATCATAATAAACAAGCTTTTCCGAAAAAAATTTTTTTATTTCAATTCTTTTTTCTAAGTAAAAACAAAATATAGAAAAACTACATAAAAAACAGAATAAAACAAGAAACTCTTTCAGCAAAAATTTAGACGTTATATCCGCCTTTAACTATAGATCTCAAAGTTTTTTTATTTTTGTTATTTTTCTCTTGATGTTTTTTATATATAGTATCTGCAGTGTAAGCAATGAATCCAAGCGAATTTATTGCTAAAACGCGAGTTACTATTTTTTTTTGTCTGCAGTCTTACGTAATAGTAAATACACTTACAAAAATATCGTACAAAATTTGAAAAAAATTTTTTTGCGGTTGGTTCTTAGTTATAAATATTTTTTCATATATCAAATAATTCAATAGCATCCGGTTGCACATTTATTTATTGCATTAAATTCAACGAATACTACAAAATTATCTATAATTTTTATTTTATCAATAGTCAGAAAATTATTTATTAATTAACTTTTAAATAATTGACACAGTAAATGTGTAACATGAGAGAAAAAACTTTTATTTTTGTGAAATAAGCAAGTTTTGTAAAGAAAATTGATGCAACAAAAAAAATAAGAAGACAAAAATTGTATATAAACTTACAGAAAGTTGATAAGAAGAGATAGAGTAAAAGTTTAAAATTATATTTACGTGATCAAAATATCTTGAATAGTTCACATGTACATATATTTCTATTATATATATATATCACTGGTGTTGTTTATTATAGTATCAATGTACATATTTCAATTAAATACACTTTTTTATATATGGGTAAAAGTTTGATTTTTTTATATTTACAAGAGGAGTATCAACTTTTTGAGGAGCCGATTTTTTTCTGACTTTTAGGACAGGTTGTAGTTGTTGTGAAAACATCCCTCATGCCCTAAATTTGCCTCAATGGGCCTTCTGGGCTTAGAAATTAGATCCCCTAGCAGGCTTCTATGCTATAAGAGGTTTTTAATTCCCGAAAATTGCATTTTTTATCAGTAGTTCTCTTACTACTATAGCCAGTAAACCACATGGTCATATTTGGCCAAAAATGACCAATTTTTAAATTCCTTCCAAAATTGTAATTTTTTACTAAAATAGGTTTTATAGGTCTCAAAAACTTTGTACAAGCTTCTAGTTTTCAAAAGTTTTTTACTCGTCTATTATCGATTATTTGTTTGCGAGATATGAAAATTTAAAGTCAAAGTCCTGCTTTAAGATTTTTTATCACTTGCGAGAAAAATTTTACGCCATCTAACGACCAATATCTTCTTTCGTAACTTATTCGTATTTTCCAAACAAAACGTACATATATAATTCAAAAAAATAAAATATATAATTTTATTTTATTACGCATACACATTAATATATACGTTGAAAAGTTAAATAACTTATTAACAGATATGTATGCTACACAAAATTAAACTTTATAATTAACACGATACATTTACTAGGTTTTAGATATTAAAAACTTTAAATAAAAACTTTTATTTCTAAAAAATTAAATATTATATATATATTTATTTAAAACATATATATATTTTCTATAAATAAAATAAATATAAGTTTAATATTTATTGGCATTGACATGATTAAGGAAACTTGTGACAAATAATAATTTATACTAAAAGTCAACTAATCAGCATACGAATTGTAACAGTTATATCCATAAGTTATAAGTAAATTATTGTGACCTGTAACACTCGAAGGAACAATACCTAATATATATTTGTACGTATATATGAACTTTGAGCTTTGAAATCTTCATTATATGGCTATACAATACATATAAAGCATTGGATATTCAAGTTGTGAATTACAAATTAGTTTATCATAAAGTTTTGGTTACGTACATACGTATGATTTTATGAAAATTAATATATATATATATATATTAGAGTGGACCTATTTTTGGACTTTGTGGAAAAACTTTGCTCCCCAAGTTTTTTTGTGAAGTTTTGGTCATAAAAAGTTCCCAGTTCCAAGGATTTTGCTTTAGCCCTGCAAAAACACGTGCCTGTAAGCACATCAATTTTCCCATTTAAATAACATGGGAATTTCGAGTTTTTAACTATACAAATTTTCACAAAAGCCAAAAAGCGTTTTAAAATGCTAATTTTTACTGGTAAACATACTTTTATATGTTGTAAAGACATTCAAACCGCCCTGCATTCATTCCTAAGGGAAATTTGGGGTTAGAAACGCAAATTTACATGTTTGCTCAATCTTATAAAACAGGGTTTTTCGGTAATTTTCGATAAAAAGCTACAACCTCAAAAATTAACCAAAACACTTCTGATTGGTCGAATTTTTTTGGTGTAAGTGTCGCCTTTCAAACGACGTAAGCCGTATATTTTTATCACTGTTTCTCTTAGCGCTATAGTCAATTAACCTACTGGTAATTTTTGACCCGAAATGACCAATTTTTAAATTTATTTAAATTGCTGCCAAAATTGTAAATTTTGACGAAATTGAGTTTTAAAGGCCTTAATAATTTTTTACAAGCTTCAAGTTTCCAAAAATTTTTTACTCGTCTCTTTACTTTAATTAGTTTTTAAGATATTACTTTTCAAAGATAATGATAAAAATTGACTTTTTTTGAAAACCCTGAAATTGGGACTCGGTAAATTTGCGTTTCTAGCCACAAAATTCCCTTTGGAATGAATGCAGAGCAGTTTGTATGTCTTTACAACATATAAAAGTATGTTTTCCAGTAAAAATTAGCATTTTAAAACGCTTTTTGATTTTTGTGAAAATTTGTATAGCTAAAAACTCAAAATTCCCATGTTATTTAAATGGGAAAATTGATGTGGTTACAGGCACGTGTTTTTGCAGGGCTAAAGCAAAATCCTTGGAACTGGGAACTTTTTATGACTAAAACTTCACAAAAAAACCCGGGGAGCAAAGTTTTTCCACAAAGTCCAAAAATAGGTCCACTCTAATATATATATATATAATATATATAATATAATACCAAAGTAGTTCTTTTGTTATTTTTCTGCTTGAATTTTAGATAAATAGACGACGCTAGATGGAGTTATTCTCAACCTCTTTTTCCCCCTCTTATGCTTTTGTTTTTGGTAAAGCAAGCATAATACGTAAGGTACGAACATAAACTTTTTTCTACTATGTATGACATAGTAAATTTGAATGGTTTGAACAGAGATAGTCTATAAATATGATAATTCAAACCCAATTCAAACCAGAGGCTATCTCTGTTCAAACCATTCAAATTTACTATGTCATACATAGTAGAAAAAAGTTTATGTTCGTACCCGTACTATTCATAAGCACTCTAGCGCTTTACTTGAACTAAAAATGGTCAAATGGCGTTGAAGTAACGTAGCTGTATTATTTGTTACCTCAACTCAGCAGAAAAAGAACAAAAGAACTACTCTTCTATACTTACAGTATATATCTTTAATAATACTAGAGGGCTCTGCTTTCTATGCGCTTCTAGAGACCCTAGATTACCAGAAACTACCAGATAGGTAGACTGTTTTTGATTGATCCGCCATTTGCGATCACAACTATATATTTTAAATGAGGAAATTTTTTTCTACCGCCATCTTAGCTGGCACCTTTTTTGTGATTGGTAGAACAAACGGAGCCACGTGCGTTTCTGACAGTCTCTGCTAATCTAGGGTCTCTATGCGCTTCGCGATAGCCCCCGTTGAGTATAAAGTAAGTGATAAGTATAAAGTTTTGAATTTTTAATTTTTATTATTTTTTTTACTCAATTGGTCTCGAAAGTCTAATTCCTAGTTCCTGTATATATATAAGAGTATAACGATTGTACTTTTTGGTTACCGTTCAGTATTAACCAAACAGATTAATTTTAGCGGTGGTGGCAGCGGTGGCAGTGGTTATAATTTTATAATATAAATTTTTACATATATTATAATTATAAATATATTAATTATATATCTCGATATTTTAATTTTGTTTATACTATATTTAATTAATTAAGGTAATTTAAAAGTTTTTAGTGAACTACTTTAATTCCTTGAGGGGCTTTAAAATCAGTAATAAACTTTTTACTAAATATTAATCAATAAACTTGATAAGCATATGTAAGGCATATTTGATATATTTGGTGAAATATATAAACTACTTAAAAGTGTAAATTTTGATAAAATAAAACTTTTTTATCAATATTTCAATTTGATTATCAGTAAGCAATAAATTTAAATATCTACTTGAATGTAAGTTTATTTTTGTAAATTTGCGATATAGTTTTGGAAGTGTATATTACAATGAAAGTCGTTAGCGAAACTTTGTATCGCTGATCACTAATTAGCTGCCTGGGTTCCTGCATCCGTAATTTTTATGATTCAGTAAATTTTAGATCATATTTGGGGTAAAAAAAGTTTATTTTACAAAATATTGGGTAAACTAAAACAACATTTCTCTATCAAAAATCAACTTGCAAGGGTCCAGGGGGGTCACAACCCCCTTTGTGTGTGCTGAAGCGAGCTGAAGGCAGCTAATATATATAATTATGATTATGCATGTGTGAATATGTGTGAAAAAGTTGGCTTGAGGATAACTAATAATAATACATTGAGTAAAATTTAAAAAGCATAAAAATAAGTATTTCTGGATTATTTTTGCCCTGTTTGCGCATATGAAGTGAATGTGTGAAATAAGTAGATATTACATGTGTGATTGAAAATTCTTAATTTCAATAGTTTAATGCGTGGGTGTTTTAATCATTAAGTTAAATATTTTGTTTGATATATTTTTTGTTTGATGTATTACTCGAAGCATTTGCTTAAATTTTTTGGTGTGATAGCATGTGTGATGTAATCACACTCAAAATGTGTATGTAAGATCTTGCGCTTACGTTTATGATCTTACAATGACTTCTGTTAGAATTTTTTTACCTAAGAAACTAAAAAAATCCACTTTCATGATAAAATCTTAAAAATTTAAATTTCCATTTATATTCAACTGTAAACTACAAAAAATTTAACCTCAGTTTTTTTATTTCTTATTCTTGTTAGTAACATTAAATAGAAAAAATCTCCTATCAGATTTAAATTTAAAAAGTCTATTATTAAAAATAAATTAACTAAATTATATATATATATATAACAAGTTACAATGTATATGTAAATTATATAATGAAAATTTCTAAAAGATTGATCTTTTCTTGTAATTTGCTCAAAACAATGTTCAATTTTACGCTAATTATTCTCTATACTTTAAACAGGGTCATGAATATATAAACAAGCTTAGTTTACATACATTGTATAAATATATATATAACCAAATCCTCTTGTTATATATTACAAATAGTAATTAAAAACAAAAAATTTTTGTCATACACATAAAATTTAAATTACCACTTGCATTAAAAACCTTTTCTAAAAAAACGTTTTTTTATCGATTTTCAAAGAGCATTGCGCTGTTTCAACTGCGAGGTAATAATAATACTCGTACTAAAATTTTGCCTTTTAACTATCTTCTTCTTCGTATCTCTCTATCGTCATAATCTGCATATATTTACATACACAGATAAAAAAATTGATAGCTAAAAAAACAGGGATTAAATTCTTAATTTATTTATATATAATAATAAGCTTTATGAATTAATTAACAAATAATTTCTAATGTCATATATGAAGAATTTATAGAAGCGTTCTAGCATAAAATAATTTAATTTTAGACGTTTCATTCTACTTGAATAATTTTCTTCGGGTATATAGCGTTAAAACACTGAGGAAAAACAAGTCAGTTGAGAAACAAGTAGTAAAGATCAACTCAGATACTTTATATATATTTTTTCTATTTTAAATTGACTTTATAGTTTTAATTTTTCCTATGCCTGACCAAACTTGTCTGTTTCTACTTTGTTTAATATAAATTTTATGTATTTTATCGTTATCAAATGCGGCCACTTCCGTTACTTTTCATTGGTGTACTCTTTTCCGGTTGTTTGAATTGAAGGTTATGTTGTATATATTTTCTTGAGAACTATATTTTACTATCTTGATTTTAAAATTATCTTAAAAAAAGCATGTTGAAAAGTTTTATTTATTGTTCTAAACGTATCAGAAATTATCACACAGAAAAAATTTTTAGGTTAGTTTTATTCAACTTGTTGCAAAATCTTGAATTATAAATTTTTGTTGGATATAAAATTTAAATGTTATTTCGTGCAATATGCTTTTTAGTTGTTGTTACTGAACATATCGATATTATTCATATCTAAAGGGGCTTTTTCATATATACAAATGCAAATATGATAACAGGTGCATATTGTTTTGTGTATTGCTTTTAGAATTTCATCTATATTTTATGTATGTATTTCTGGATATTTGTATATTTGTAAAAATATCGATTTTTTTATGGGTTAAGAAAATATATGGCTTAATAAGTGTTTATTTTTACAGTTTTTATTTTATTTTTTTTTTTTGTGATTTTTTTAATTTAATTAAAATTTTTGAAAAATTGTTCAGTATTACAAGGACCATTAAATAAAGAATTTATTATTTTTATTCTTCTTATATAATTCTGAAGTTGAGAAAACTCAAATATATATATAAGGGTACGTTGACATATAATCTAGATAATTTTAACATGACGTTTTTCCTATTTTTTAGTCAAAAAATAATAATAAAATTTTACTTCAACTTTTAAAGTGATTGCTCGATGTGTTTTAGAATTATTATATTTTTTATATTTTTTGACAAAAATTTATGGATATTTTTGTTTACTTTGTTTATAAAACCTTGTATTTGTTTCTTTTTTTAGGGAAATGTAAATTAGGGCGTATTATAAAATATGAAATTTTATTTATTTTAGTAAAATAATAATAATAATGATTTCTTTATTTGTTGCTTCTGAGTTGATTATGATCACACAGAAATAATGTTTAATTGGATAGAAATAATGATACAGAAATATTTAGGTGTGTAAGGATTAAATGCATACAAAAATTAGTGGACTGGAGACTAAAACTCACTACTGATAATGCTTAATCACAAAAAATTGCAAAGTTAATCACACAAAGCATTATACGATCACTCAATGCTGTGTTATGATCACAAACAAGTAATAAAATAGTTTAAATACGTTGAAATAGCTATTCACACACATTAACATATATTTCACAATGTAAAAAATGTCCAAAAACTTCACACGCAAATGATACATCATCACACAAAACTATTAATATAAATACCACAATTATATTAGCGAATAAACAGTAAGAAAGCTGACATAACATTAATGCATACAAAATACGAGATCACACACACGCACGCGCATGCGCTCGCATGCTATGCTCACATATGGGAAATCACACAAATTTGTATTTCAAAGATGCTCAGAAGACATAAAACGTAATTGCACAATACAAGTAAGCAATAAACGTCTGCAACACCAAAAATAAACATTCACACAAATGAATTACATAAAGTTACTAATTATTCGAAGGTCACACATAACAAAACGTGATCACACAGTAATATACAGAGTTGCGGAAACGAAAAAAAAGATACACACAAATAGAAATAAGTATTATATTTTGGTAAGCACATCACACACAGCTAATTTTGCTTTTATAATCACACAAAACTGAATAAAAAATTTGAAAAAAAAAACAACATTACAACAAAACATATATGAATAAATTAATGGAGTACAGAGATAAATAAAGATAAAAAATGTACAATAATAAAATATATGTTCACACAAAAATTCCAGAAAACTATACGAGTGCCTATCCATAAAAAAACCATGCCGGGATATCCACGAAAAAGTACACACTGTAGTAAACAGATTTTCATAAACATAAGCTCACACAAATACCCAAAAAAACAAAAAGGATACCATTAACAAACACATATACATTCTAAAATTTCTAAAAGCGAATATTTTATTTTCTTTAGTTAAAAGAGCCAATGTTTCTATGGTATACATAAAAGTAAATTTTAATTTAAACCGAGTGAAAAATTGACTCTTATAAATAAACCAGAAGAAAAGTGAATAATATTCATTTTAATACACTGAAAATTCCCATACCTTAAACTTTGTAAATATATATATAATATAACTTTATGTTTGTGCAATACATAAATTAATATTTTGCAAATATGTGCGTAAAGGTAATACAAGCGCATGCTCAATACACACATAAAATATTAATATTTTTGATTAAAAAAAATTTAATTATTTAATAAATTTAATATATCATTTAAAAAACTATTATTTAAGGATTTGTAATTAAAAATTTTTTAATCGAGTAATAAAAAAATTATGAAATACTTGTTTTTATTTGGTAATAAAAAATCTAGATACAGTAAACTTCCGATATAACGAACACGAAGGGAGTGTAAATTTTGTTCGGTATATCGAGCTGTTCGTTACTCAGTTCAAATGATAATTATCAATGTAACGAAATTTTTTGTTATATTAAATTTATTTAAAAATCAATAATTATTACTAATTTCTTAGTTCTTATTCACAAATTAAATGTTAATATAATAAATTACGATAAAAAAATAATTTATTATATATTTATTATTATTTTCTAATATTATAAAAGTGCATATACATATTTAGCATTTGTTAGATTACACTTATTTCAAATTTAAATTAATTTTTTTTTAAGAAATCTTTTATATTAGTTTGCATTTATTTCTTCTGCTTATAATTTTGGTAACATTCAAACTTTATTTTGTGTACTAATAACGCGTAATAGAAATTTCTAAAATTAATCTTTTATAGCCTATTTTTTTGTATTTTATATCGGGTTCAAGGCAGGCAATTAAAAATTAGTATTTGTTAGTAGTAGTAATACTAAGTAGTACCAGTTTATAATGTAATTTCAAACGCTATGATATATTTTTTTCGAGGAAGAATTTGTTTATAGTATTTTTTTTACGACTTTACGATTTCCTGTATTCTAATAAGAGTAAAAAAAAAAAAAATAATTTTTTTTTTTTAATTATGAGAGAGTGCCTGTTTAATGTATAAAATAATAAAAAAAAAAAAAATTATTCTTTTATTTCAAAAAAAAAAAAAAAAAATTCGTTATAACAAAAAAATTTCGCATGTTGAGTCAAAAAATTTGTTCGATGTTCGGAATATCGTGAATTCGTTATACAATTTGGAAATCCCATAAGAGCCTTAATAGTCTGGCCGGGGATCAAAAGATTGTTCGATATATCGGACAATTCGTTATTCAGTTGTTCGTTATAACGGCAGTTTACTGTATAAATTATAAATTTAATTATGCCAATTATTAGTAATTGGTTTATTTATGTACACTTAAAAAGACGTTATATTAATTTTTGATTTATTTATGTTAATCTAGGTTAGTATTTTTTTTATTTTTAATTAAAAAATGACATCAAAATTTTTTTTTGGGTAAATATGCAATATTTTTTATATCTAATAGACACGAAAAACTTTTTGAGTATTTTTTGACATGAAAATTATTTAGGCCTTTTTTGTATTACATGATAAAATAATTTATTATTTTTGTATAAAATTGAAATTTGATAGTTTTCGTCTGCTTGGTTTAAAAAAAATTCGAGTAAACGATAAATATTTTTTTCATACAAAAAGATCCTTTCATAGAAAGCACGATAATATCAAAAGAAAATTGACAATTTCCGAAAAAAATCATTTTTTACAGTTCAGGAAAATAATAAAATAAAAAATTCAACTTACTTTATAATCAGTCTTCATTTTTTAATAATATTCCAAATTTATCATTTTTAATTAAAATTAATTAAAAAAATTAACTTTTTTTTATTTTATTAGCCTAAATCCCAGTGATCTTTACATCTTGATGATTTATCGTTTATTTTTTTAAAATAGTTTTTATAAAATTTAGTGTACTTCATACTTCTCTTACTCAATTTTTTATTTTTTGGTTATCACAATAGAACACTTAAATAAATAAATAAAAGAAAAAACAAATAAACAAAAAAAATGAATAAATCTTTTAAAAAAAACAGCACTAATATTTTTTTACTTTTTTGGAATTCAATTATCACTATTGGACACTAAAATTGTAAAAATCACATAATTTTTTAAACAAAAACAAAAACCACTAAAATTTGAGCTTTAAAAAATAAATTTACTTGAGTTATTTAAAAAATTTTTACAAATAATTTTTTTTCAACAGGACACTCGCGTGTGGCCCGGCCACTGCGCCGACACTGAGCTCCACCGCAGCCTCGGTATCCTGGTGACGAGTTTCCTCCCTTCTCTTAAAACGGACTTTATAATAATTCCCGGACGTTTTCTCTAACCCTATTTTCTTCTCTCTTCTTCTTATGCTTTTATCATGAGAAAATGGGGCGGGGGTGGGTTTTTTAAACACTCACGCGCAGCCTCCTCCTGTTATATACTAAAACATTTTTTTTTATGTTATTCACGCACAAGCGTATTATTTCGTTGCTATACGATGATGATGGAAACCGGCCGGGAATATCATGATTTATACTTTTTTTTATTCTCTTTTATGCATATTAAATTGATTTTTTTTTGCCTCTTTTTTTTTTAAATAAAGCTCTTTTGATTAATGCGTAACTCATTAACTTTTGAATAAATAATTTTCTTTTATTCGTCTAATTTATACTTTTTTTTTGCATTAAAATTACATTTTTTAAAATCGATATTTTTTTTATATGGTGGAGTATTATTTTTTTTCTTTTAAGTGTAATTTAAAACATGCAAAGGTCTTGTATATGATTCTTTAATTTCCGGTTTAGGGTCAAGGTCTATAATGTTTATGTATTTTAAAAATTAGTCTAACTTTTTTTTTATTTTCCTGATTGTACGTTATTCTGTTTTTGAGGATGGTTCGATATTTTTTGGGAAGGTATTTATCAAGGATTTGAGTAAATTAAAGCATCTTGCATAAAATATGGTATTGATATGAGTAAAAGCTAAATATGTTATAAATTGAAGTTTAAATTATTAGAATCAACCAAATGCTCGATTCTTGAAGCTTGAGAGTTTTGATGTTTAATTAAGTAATTGCAATATTTTAGTTTACCGCAAGTGGATTCCGCTAGATGTAAGTGGAAGATGTTTTAAGAGTCAAATTTATCTTAAAATGTTGAAGCTTTGTATTCATTTTGCTTATTTCAAAAGTAGTTTTGTTCGTAGTCGGCGACCTCAAAATCCTAAAAGATAGTATATTTCCGGAACTAAATAATGACAGAGGCAGATCCAGAAACTTTATCAGGAAGAGGAAATTCGTTAAAAGTTTAATACAAAAATTTATTGAAAAATGTAGAATTTTAGTTCTCAGCAGGGGGTGATAGGTCCCTTTACCCATTGCTAAAAATATGCATTGAAAAATTACAAATTTTTGTATATTAAAAATTGGTAAAAATAAGGTTAATATTTATTAGGTCATAAAATCAAATGGCGGATTCCTAACCTCGAAGTCAGTAACCTATGTTATTTCTAGGATTTTAAAGTTGGATTTACAGTCTTCGGAGTCAATAACCACGATTCTGAAATCATATTTATGACCTGTTCACAGAAATTTTGTTACTATTTGTAAATATACTTAAAATAACCTAAAATACCGATTTTAAGGTTAAAACTTAGGTATCTGCCATTTAAAATTTTAAAAATATGACTTCAGAATCCTGGTTAGCGTCCCCTAAGGGGTACCAAAAATTGGTTCAATCAGCATTATTTTCAAAATTTCTTTATTTTTTCAAATTTTTAACTTATTTGGGGAGACAAGCGTTAAATATTAGCCATTTTGAATTAGAAAATTTAGTCTTCATTCTTGATTCTTAAAATTAAAATTTTATGGAGTAATACAAAACAAAAAATACGTCGAAAAAAAACTGAAATTGGGTCTAAAAATGCCTATAAACTTATTTTTGGTACTAGAACTGATAAATTTAAACTAAGCACATCAAAAAGTCAGATATAAACTGTAGAAACTTACCTTTCGTGTCGTCTTATCGCGTAAAAGATTATAAATTTTAAAACCACAATTTTATGTACACCTAAAAAAAATTGTATGAACGACCCTAAAGTTAATTATACTTTTTTTTTTTTAATTTCATAATTTTAATTTCATTATATTCTATTTCTTTTCATAAATAATGAAAAACTATTTTAACAAAAAAAAATTTTATTTTTAATTCTAATATTATGTACAAAAATACAGTTTATATTTAAAAAAGTTAATTAATAAATTTTGCTTTGTATTAAAAAAAAAAAAAGAAAAAAAAATTATTTTTCATGAATAATAAAAGTGACTTTGTTTTAAAAAGTTATATCTAGAGGTATTCTATAAAAATTAAATAAAAAATGAGCTTTTAATCTTTTAATTTAACTATATATAGTACTTTAAAGATTAATTGAAAGTATTATATCGAGTTAATGAAAAAGTTATTTTTCGCTTATTATTTTAAAAATTTCTTTAACCCAGAAAAATAAAAAAATTAATTTTCCAATTAGAGAAACTACTCAAAACATATAAGTAAATCATAATGCTTATATTAAATTCAAAACTACACACGTAGCATAAATAAATCTATAAAATAAATCTTTAATCCTAATATACAAATCTATAGATTAAATCTTATAATTCCAAAACTAAAACACAAATCAGTAAAATTTCTAATTTTCACTATCATTAATAACCTGAAGATTTAATAATTTTTGTATTTTTTTTTCGTTATATATTTAATTAATTTCATATATATTATTACAGATTTTCTTTTGAAATACACACACACACACACAAGCGCGCTCGCGTTTATTAAAGTTAGAGATTATGATATTATTTACTACTCAAGATATTTAATTAAAATTTAATCTTTATACGTACGTATAAGTATACATGTATATGGGTTTATTCAGTTAATTTTAAAGTAAATTAGTTATTAATTTTTGATTTAGGTTCTTTTTGAATTTAAAAATATCAATAAAGATCTCTATTTTTGAAAAATTGTGTAACTTTTACTTGAAAATTTTTTCTCGCAAATGAAATGACTTCGTGAAGATATATAACAGCCCAATAAATTTTTCAAAAGTTTTAATACTATACTCTTTTCTGTTTTTGGTTCTATTATTGAATGTTTTGAAATTACAAAGAAAATCAATGGGATTTAAGGCGAAAAAATTCTATATTTTCTATATTTAATTCTAATAAAATATACACAAAAGACAACTAAAAGTATAAATTTTAATAAACATTGATTTTCAGATACTGAGGATTGTCTTTAATTTTCAATTCAAGATACTACTTAATTCACTTATAACTTATTCATTAATCTATTCAATATAAGACATAAATATTTAATATAAATTTTAAAACATTTAAAAGCTCTAAAAGATCCATCAGATTTAATCTTATTTTAAAATATTATGTGTTAAATTGTAGAAACAATTTTTTTAGAATATTTAAAACAAAAAAACTACTGTTACTGCAGTCTTAAATGTTTTTCAAGTTAATTACGTATTCTCTAAAGAATACTAAAAAAAAGTTATTTTTTTAAGCTTTTTTTTTCATATATTACAATAATATAGTAACAGTTTCAAGAAGAGTTTTCTATAGAATTTATAATGTTGAAAAAGCTTCTTTTTTTTATTCTGCAGCTTTATTTTTTTTGTTTAAAATTTTTTTTTTTTTAATGTAAATATGTAATTATTAATGAAAATGTGTAAAAAAATTTTAAGGGTAAAGTTGAGACATTATAATTTATAATTAATAGAAAAGTTTTTAAAATTATCAAAAGATTTTTTTTTTTCTTTATTAGTATTAAAAGTTTCTTATGTAAATTGTGGGTTTTATAGGATTTTATGTTTGGAGGATGAAGTGTACTTGAATAAACTGGAAACTGAAACTAATTTTTCAATACAGAGAAAAAATAATTTTTTTAAATAAATAAAAATGAAAATAAAAATTAATTAGGGTAGAAGGGGTGATTTTCGTGACTCTAAAGGAAAATTGAAATTCAACTATGGATATTTTAAAATATTATAACTAAAAAGTTTTTAAATTGATTATTTTTGAAGAAAGAAAATTTAAGTTGAATTGCTCAAGAATCAGTTATTTAGTTATTTTTCCTAATATATCTAAATATAAAAGAGTTTTACAATCAATAAATTGCATTTACGAGTCTTTTGAGAGACATTAGAATCCGAAATTACTAAAAAAATCACTTTAAGTTAACCACCAATCGTTTTATTATTTCTATATAGCTTGGATTATATGCCTCTAACCTTTTAAATAGTAAAAAATAAATAAATCGCGAGTAAGCAAGTATTGGATATTAAATCTTATATGTTACTGTGTGTCTCTGCGTGTTTTTGGGCTTTCATAACTTAAGATTGGCTGAACAAATTTACATAAAACCGGTGTCAGGATTCAGAAAAAAAGTCTGCGGTTCCCACGTAAAAGGATTAAGCTTAATTTTGTTTAAGCTTAATGAATTAAGCTTACTGGAGTAAGCTTACTGGATTAAGCTTACTGAAGTAAGCTTAGGGACTAACCTAAAAAAGCTTAATTTTAAAAATTAAGTCTTTTTAGGTTAGTCCGTAAGCTTAATTTTAAAAATTAAGCCTTTTTAGGTTAGTCCGTAAGCTTAATCCAGTAAGCTTACTCCAGTAAGCTTAATTCATTAAGCTTAACCAAAATTAAGCTTAATCCTTTTACGTGGGTACATTAGCTGTTATTTTCACATTTCAGACAATTTTAAGCCATCTGAGCCATACTTTTGAAAAAATTTTTGTACCATTAATTTTTCCATCTCCATGGGCCCTGGCTGTAGTTGATCAAAATATAAGGTTAAAATTTAAAAAAAAATTTGCTGTTATTTTCACATTTCAGAAAATTTTAAGCCATCTGAGCCATACTTTTGGAAAAATTTTTGTACCATTAATTTCTCCATCTCCATGGGCCCTGGCTGTAGGTAATCAAAATATATGGGTAAAATTTGAAAATATTGATATAGGCCATACTTTTGTCACCCAGTTATTGTACTTTTGAAGATGTTCAATTTGTACTATTTTTGAAAAAACTAAATTTTTTTGAAAATTTCGTTAAAAAGTGAAATATCTTAAAAATATTATAAAATTTTAGTGTCGCGATTGGTATTACTTGATTTGGCACTAATTTATACGTACTCAGTTAAATTTTTATTTAAAACTATCGTATTTTTAAAAATCTATACAGCTTTTTTGGAGGCAAAAATTTTGTTTTTTTTTTTAATTTTTATTTTTATTTGCAATGTGCAGGAGAAATATAAAACTGGAAAAAGTACACGAAAATTAATTGATTTATTGTATAGGTAGAATACTGCTCAGGATTTTTTGAGAACTTTGGTAGCAGTATCTCTTATCTTTATTAAAGAATACCGGGAACAGACCAGAAGGAGCGGAGCCCCTCTCAATTATGCTACTGATTTCATATTTTTTAATAATCCAAATAAGAGCTTCTAAGAGCTTTTTGTCAGTATTTTCAAATTCTTAATTATTTGGCCCATAACTTTAATTAATAATCAATGTCGAAATTAATTTAATTTTCCATAAAATTTAATTAAATTAAATGTATTTTATACAAAAGAGTAAAAAAAAAATAGAATTTTTTTTGCACATAATAATGCCTTTTACAAAAACATTTGGATGATTTCTTGAATGAAAATATAACAAAAACATAGAATTTTAGAAGCACATTATGTTAGTTTTCATCGTGAGATTTAATCTATTTTAGCTTTTGTCGTTAGTTTTGTTTAAATATATATATATATATATTTGCTGTATAAACATCAGACGAAGACATGACACTATAATAGAGAAATTCAAAAAGAGTATATGCATAGCCAACTTTCTCCATTCTTATTTTAAACAATTTGAGCTTATGCATGTATATGAGAATATCCAAATAGATTTGGTATCTTTGTGTATTTAAAATTTAGAGTTATGTAAAGAATTTGAAAATTAATGATGCAGTGTCGAGTTCTAGTAAATAAAAACTTTTTAAAAATCATGAAAATTAAAAGATGTAGAATTCTGTCTTAATTTTTAGAAACTTGGGCTGTTTGGTTAACCTAAATATCAGGTACCCTATCTGAAAAATCATATTTTTTTGTAGAATTTTTAGATTTTTTGCCAGAGAAATTTTCAAGCAGACCATTTTATGAAAATTTCAAGCTTTATCCAAAACTTAATCCTATATGAAAAAGCTCGAATCTTCGAATCCAAAATCAGGTCAACCAAACACCCCAATTATAAATCTGATTAAGCAAACAAACATCTACCAGTTACAACCATCAAAATTAACCAATGAATCTTTGATCATCTTAAATCTACCTTTCTGTAAATCCTTGCAAAATAATCAAAAATACACTATGCTAAATCCTGTCCAGTTACTTACCTTTGTGTATTCCCTATCAAGATATTAAATTTACATACTAGTAGACAGAATTTCAATTCAATGCAGTGAAAACCAAAATTTGTCTGAAAAAATTAGAACTTTTATTCAAAAAAAATAACAAACACTAAATTAAAAAAAAGGTATATAAAACACACGAGTTTATCCAAAAAAACAATCAAATCTTGATAAAAAAATTTTTTATTACAGTAAAAGGTGTGGTTCAATGTTTGTATGTATGTCTGGTTAGCGTGTTTCAGGAGTATCATTCATTATATCATAAATAAAAAAAGCTTTATTTATATTTTACTTAATCTCTAGTTACCTACAAATAATATTAAACTTGAAATAAATATTTGGGGTGTGTTTTTTTTATTTTATTTAGTAACCTTGTCAAATTTATTAAACCTTGAAACTATAAAAAAATTTTTTATTTGATTTTCATATCTTAAAGTACCATATTTTTTTTGTGATTAATTAATGTGTTTTAGATTTAGATGGATAATAAAAAAGTAATTATTTACTTGTTTCTATGCATAAAACAATAAAATAAAATAATCCTTAAAGATTACAAAAAAATTGATCAATCATTGTCAGAAAGATTAAATGAAATCTGCACATGTAATAAACATAAATTACAAATTAACACGTTTTTGTATCTTAAAATCAATAAAATACAAAAATCTTAATTTAAAACACAAAATTACATACACTTAAACAACTCTGCACAATTGCATGTTTTTTATAATATTTACACATGGTTAGACGAACTTTAAACGAAATCGACCTTAGCCTACATTAAAATGAGACTTTGAACTTATTTTTTGTATCTAATTTTTTACACTAAATTAAAACAATTATTCCAAAATGAATCTAATGTGTGATAAAAATGTGGTTTTACGTTGTATAAACCGTGTTGCTCGTCTGGATAAGATACTTGTTCGAATAAAACGTCGTTTTGTATTAATTTTTTAAAAAACAGCATGGTTTGCTGATAATGAACGTTGTCGTCCCCACTGCCATGTACTAACATAAATTTTTTGTTTTTTAAATTTTTTATTAAATTATCGTCGTTTAATAAATCATTTTTTAAGTAATTTTTTAAGTTATCTTCGTTTGTCGGTAAACCCATGTATCTTTCCGTGTATATAGAATCTAAAAAATGTAAAAAGTTTTTTTATAAAATAAACAAAAAAAAAATACAAAACTTTTTGTACCATAATAAATAAATGAAGTAACAGGAGCAACAGAAACCCCACATTTAAAAACATTGGTATCATCATTTAAAAGTGCTTTTGCTGTCGCATAACCACCGTAACTCCATCCCCAAATACCAGTTCTATTGGCATCAATCCAAGAAAACATTTGTTGTAACTTTCTAAAAAAAAAAGTTTTTTTTTCATATTATATAGACCTAGAAAAATTATTGCCAAAATACAAAATAAACTTACTTAGTAACAAAAATTTGATCTATAATTTCTTTATTACCAAGATCACGATATACTTGATTTAATAAATTACTGCCACGATTGCTACTGCCGCGTCCGTCGATATTTGCATAAATAATATTTTTATTGGTACTCATGTAAGTTTTGTAACCAATTGAAAATGCATCGGTTATCATTTGACTGTTTGGACCTCCGTACCTAAAAAAATGGAATTTTTTGTTGAAATTATTCAATTTTGATTAAATATTTTTTTACACTTACACATTTACAAGTAAAGGATATTTTTTGTTAGTATTGAAGTCACTTGGTAGATAAAGCCTGACGTTACAATCGAAACCATCTGATTTTATTGTTAAATTCATTATTTTAGGCAAAAATTTGTTTTTTAGAGTTGTTCTTAATTTATCGTTGTTTGTCCAATTTTTTACTAATTTATTTTCAACGTTGTAAATATTTATGAATATTGGGTCAGGTCCTAAACATGATAATATGTAATACGATAAATCTTTTGAAAATTCTGCTGATACGTATTTACAATCATTTCCTGAAAAATTTTAATTTTAATTAATTTAGGGCATAAAATTTAGTTGTAACTTTTATTCTGAAAACAGTTTTGTTAAAATCGAAATATTTTATTACAGGAAGTTAATTTTTTTATTATTATTAACAGCTGCGCGAATTTCCGATGCATCAGATTTTAATATTTTGTAATAAAAAATATCAATTTTTTCAAACTGCATTTTACAGCTTAAACGCAAATAAAATCTAAAAAATTTTATTGAATATAAAATTAAACCATTTATTACTGGCAGTATAAACAGAAAATAAAAAATATTTTTTTCAATTTATTTTAGTTTAAATAAAAATAAATACCTTCAGGTGTCTTAATACCACAAGAAAGGCAAGTTGGTTCAATTCTGCTGCCTTCTGTATTAAAATTCTGTAAACTGACACTGTAAAGGTGTAACTCAGTCGACTGATTATAGGAAGGTGTTGCCAAATAATAAATTAACTGCTTGTACTCATTAACCCCATAAATTTTAACAACATTTGTGTCACCAGTCGTTAAATCCAATTCTTTATTTAACAAGCCATTCAATAAATTAAATCTTGTTAAGTGTTGAAATTGGCCATAATTGTCATTTGAATATTGGGGTTTAATCATCAGTAAATATGAATTGTCACGTAAAATTGGCTTTTGTTCCAAATTTAAAAGCCAACCATTTTGTTCTTCTTGGTTTAGAAGTAGTGACCACATGCCATTTAATGAGTAGGTTATTATTTGAGATATATTTTGGACACGGTTTGCCCATGTTGCACCTAAAGTTCTTGAGTCCAGCCAGTACACTGAATATAATATTGGATCACTGGAATTTACATAATTAGCTTATGATAAAAATATTAGATTGTTATCAAAATTTTATTTAATATCAAGGGGTTGTAGGCCTGATACTCTTTCAAGAAATTTTAAAAGAGCATCAAGTCTGCCACCCCTTATTTGATTTCATATTTTTTTCATTTTATAAAAAATAACAATCAAATGAAAAAATAAAATTTTTTTTATTAATCTGTATATAAATAAAGTAATATAAAATAAAATATTTCATACGATATTTCTGAGAATAAAAAATAAAATTTATTTTTTTTTATTTAAAAAATTGTCACACGATTTTTTTTATTATCTTCGATCAAAAAATTGTAAAAAATTTGATTTTAATCAATAAAAATTAAAACCAAAAAATAAATGATTAGATTTTCAAGATATGATTTATTTCAAAATATTACTAACCTTTCTTCCAAATCAAATGGAACTTGTAATTTAATCATTTCTGAACCATGGTCAGTCAAATCAATAAGATTTAAACTTACTTTAGGATTTGTCGTCCCTGCCTAAAAAAATAATTTATTTATTATTATCTAAATCTATTTTTTTGCTCCTTTTTTATCTCTGTTTTATACTCGACTTTTTATCTAAACAAAAAAAGAGCAAAATTCGATATAAAAGAACTGCCAAAGCTATTTTTCGTCTCTCTCTTTAGTTTTATTTGAAAAAAAAATTGTCTCTTGCCAAATCACTCCAAGCATAAAAAGGTTAAATAAATAAATTATTTAAAGAAAAAAAATTCTATTTTACCTTCGGATACTTGATTTTCTTTTCTTTGGGATACTGAAACTCAAAAGATTGAGGCACCCCATAATCAGGAATCATCATTTCCAAGACCTCAGAATCATTAAATGACGCAAAAGCAAGATACTCGCCATTTGGTGAAAACCAAAATCCCTTACTAGTCTCAAGTACTTCCTCTGTAAAAAAAAAAACTTAACAAGGTAACTCCACGAATTTCAGGTACCTCAAAAATTACCTTCATAAACCCAATCAGCAATTCCATTAAAAAATATTTCATTTTCCCCATCAAAAGTTATTCTCCTAGTTTCAATTCTATTATTTATCAATTGGTGATAGTAAATGTCATTATTCAGTATATAAACTATCGACGAATCTACCGGCGACCACTCGACCAACGATATTAACTCGTTATTAGCCAATGGTGTAACTGTCCTGCAAAAATAATTAAATTACACATAAAATTTATTACTTTTTGCATAAAAACTCACTTTTCATCTATGTCATAAATTTTATATTTACACTGCTGCGAATGCCTATAAACCTAAATATCAAAAATGTAATTAAACTGCACACTCATTATTTTTACAACCTACCTTCTCACAGTGTACAGTAAACAAAACGTATTTTTTATTTGCTGATATGAAATATTTAAGATTATCGTTATTCTGTAAAAAAATATTTAATTAAAACAAAAATAATTACTTAATTAAATATTTTGACACTCACTAAATTGACATCGTCAGCAATTAATTGAAATTTATTTGAATCACAATTAAAAATCAAAATTTCGTTCAAATTTCTGTAAATAAATTCGTTGTTCGAGATCCAAGTCCCATTGAATCTTTCGACGTCGTTTAAACCGTAAATTACGTTGTTTAGAGTTATTGGCACTTTTTTATCAGATTCTTCGTTTATGTACAAACAGTTAATTAATTTTGTAAATATTAGTAATTTTAAAATTACCTGAAATTTTAACAAAATTTAGTATTTCAGAATTATTTTTTTTATTTAAAAGACACTAACTTGATAAATTTTTTTAAACATTTTAGTTTCTTCGGTTCTAGTATTTTAACTTTTTTTTTGGAAACTGGTTAGTTTTTTATATTGACAAGTTTCTTTTATACTTTTTTTTTACGTAACGGAAAACATAATGTCTTTTTATTTCAAAAAAATCAATGATGTTCAATCCGTGACTTTAAAAACACAAAAAAAGACTTTTATCAAATTAAATTTTTTATCATAAGATTATTTACTTAAAAATTAAAACTAAACAGAGAAAAAATCGTAAGTCACTAAAGAAGCGTACTTTTTTAATACAAGTTTTATACATAATCATTATTTTTTAATACACGTTGATTGGTTTTAATATTCTTCTCCTCTCCCTGCTTTATTTTTTTTATTATTATTTATTATATTTTTAACTATCCTTGATTTTTTTTTTATTCTTTTTAAAACAGACATTGCTAACCTTGAATTTATTTTATTATGGATTTTTTTTATTCTTTAAGTATCAATTTTTTGAGAAGTGGGGTGAAGCTTTATTATTGGGTCATTGTCCCTATTAGCCAAAGTCACAGTACATTCAATTTGGGATTGGAAATAAATAAAATTTTTTCAAGGGATAAATTGAATGAATCATCTTATTAAATTAATAAATTATTTTTTGTTAATCAGTCTGGGTAGCACAAGGGTAATATTTTTGAATGTCACTCTGGAAAATATAGATCGAACCTTATAGTTTACTTTCTAGAAAAATAAATATGTATTTAATTTTAAACAAAATATTTACGGACTGAAGGAGGTTTTTCTAAACTTTTTTGCACTATCATAAAAAACAGAAAAAACCTGACCCAAATGGATTGTAGTAATATACTAATGGATTAAAGTGAGTTTGAAAGGTTTTGGATTTTTAGAAATTTTGTCTTTTTTTGCATAAAACCATTTGAATTATAGTTGAAATTCTTTATAAAACAAGTTTTCTAATAAAGTGCTGATGAAAAGGGCAAATAGGATTTTTTTGACAATTTTTATTTTGGCTTGGTGATCCAAATTTGTCTAAGTTGGTAATCTAGGTTGTCACCCAGGTGAAAATTTTGTAATTAGATGAAAATTTAGGATATCCTTAAATGCACTCCCCAGAATTCCAAATAGGTTTGTAAAAACCTCACCCAACCTGAGGGGGGAGAAGTTGAAAATTTTGGGCATCTACACGTAAAAAAAATATATGTTGTATTAATCAAATTTTCTATGTTGAAATAGGTTTAACAATTCACGTTGTTGCCCTAGTGCAAAAGATAGCGCTAAATCAGCGCTTATTTTCATATCTTTTTGGGTTAAAGTGAGTTTTATTAATATTTTTAGTTATATTTATCCAATTTTATTCCGGAAAATATAAATTGGTATCCAGTAGGTAGCCAGATCGTAGCCAGTTAATAGCCGGCTATTAGACGAGTTTTTTACATGGGCATGGATAAGATATTTAAAAGTTTATACGAGGGTACTAATAATCTCTACTAAAGCCTTTTCTACATCAGATTAAAAGTGGATATTAAATCTGGTTATGTTTAAAATTTATGTAGTGTAGTTGGGGATTTTTGATGATTAATCGTGAATAACTCCCAACTACACTATATAAATTTCAAAAATTACCAGATTTAATATCGAATTTTAATCTGATGTAGAAAGGGCTTAAGAAATTAAGGACTAAATTTAAAAAAAAATAATAATATAAAAAATTTTAATTTATACTTTTTTGTAAAACATATTTTTTTATAAATGTATCTTTTTTTTAAATATCTTCTTACACAATATAGCACATATATTAGGTTAATTTGGTTTAAAATTTTCATTCATTTGGTTGTGATTATATTATGATTAACATTCAATAGATTTTAATACAAATTAAGCAATAATAATAAAATTTTAACCAAAGCAATCTAATTGTGGGGTAAATAATTAAGTAATTAAACAGTGAAATTTTACCTTTAAAATTATTTTTTTCATATATTTAGAGTGAAGGTTTTATTTCATGTTATTTCTATTCATTTTTGTGAGCGTATAGATTTTACACAAATATGTAAATTGGTGTATTATAGGTTATGGTACGCACTCTTTTTTCTTTTAAAGTACCAGTAAAGTACAGACTGTGAGCTCAATGTGAAAAATCTGTATAGGAAAAATTATCTGTTTACTGTAAACTTTTACTAAAACTAAATTTGACTTAGCTTAGGCCATCTAGAATAGTTTTGTAATTATTAAAAAAAAAAAATTTTTTAACTTTCATAATATAACAGCTGAGAAAATAAATGTTGAAAATCTTTTTAAAAATCCTCACAAAAATGAGAAAGTGGCCTTAATTGGTTAAATTTTTCTTTACCCAAGTCGTGTTAGATAAACTTTTTGGAACGTTCAGAACTTCAATGACATATAATAATTACAAAAAATTACCTATCAAATTATTTTCTTGGGAATCAACAAACACCGTTAAATGATTTGATTCAACTCAATGAATTAAACAGACAAGGTTTGACTCTAAAAATTATAAAGGTGAAAATAAACAAACAAGTAATTTTTAATTTTTTAGACTTAATTAACAAGTAAACTTGAAAACTGTACATTATTTCTTTTATCGCAAAACCAATAATCAATAAATTCAATTATTTGAAAAATAAAGGTGAAAAAAACTAAATAATTAAACAATCAACAAAAATTACTAATTTAGGAAAGTAAGCCAATAATATAATTCTTAATTAAAAAAATGTAAATAAAATAAAAAAATTATATATATATTTAGTTGATAATATCTAATGATAATTGTAATAAATACATAAAAAGTTATAAGAATACAATATTTTTACAACGTAAAAATTAAATATTACATAAGTTTACGTTTAATTCCCTCAACATATAAGTTTTACCAGAGGTCACTAAAAAGATTCACAAGCAGCTCCGTTACCGCATTATTTGATTTCGTATCTTGAAAGTCAATTTATATCTGCTTCAGAAAGTATGTAACTTATCCTGTATTAAAACAACTGTAAAATTGTAGTCAATTAGATAAATTGTTATCAACGGCCAAATACCGAAACATTTTTCCTTTTCTTCCTGATTAGGATAAATTACACAGCTGCACAAAAAAAAGAAAAAGTTATGATCCTGTAACTAGACCTACCTACAGGTAAGTTTTTCGATGTTCTAAAACCGAATCTGAAGTCAAAATTTAGCCTACACCATCAGATTTTGCCCCAGATAGCCCCAGTCATCCTCTAAACCGCCCCAAAAATCAAATATTTTACTATGTCCAAAAGTTAAAAATAAAAGTACTTTAGTTACGTACTTTGATGTCCTAAAACCGAATCTGAAGTCAGAATTAAGCCTACACCATCAGATTTTGCCCCAGATACCCACAGTCACCCTCTAAACCACCCCAGAGGGTGAAAATTTAACTTTGTGCAAAAGTTATAAATTAAAGTATCTTGGTTACGTTTTTTGATGTTCTAAAAACGAATTTTAAGACAGAATTTATCCATCATCCATAGTTTTTGTTTCAGCTAGCCTAGTTACCCTCTAAAGTCCACCAGAGAAAGGTTAATTAATCGCTTTAGAATATTACAGCTTGAAATTCGTATTTAGAACATCAAAATACGTAAATAAAGTACTTTTATTTTTAACTTTTGGACATAGTAAAATATTTGCTTTTTGGGTCGATTTAGAGGGTGGCTGGGGGTAGTTGGGGCAAAATCTGAGGGTTTAGGCTAAATTCTGACTTCAGATTCGGTTTTAGGACACCAAAATACGTAACTAAAGTACTTTTATTTTTAACTTTTGGACATAGTAAAATATTTGATTTTTGGGTGGTTTAGAGGGTGGCTGGGGGTAGCTGGGGCAAAATCTGAGGGTGTAGGCTAAATTCTGACTTCAGATTCGATTTTAGGACATCGAAAAACTTACCTGTAGGTAGGTCTAGTTACAGGATCAGAACTTTTTTTTTTGTGCAGTTGTGTTATTAAACAGAAGTAACTTGATACAGACGTTCTCGAACTTTTATTTTTCGAATTTTAGAACTCTTTTCTGTGTTAGTATTTTTTTTAAAACTTTCCTTTAAAGCCCTCAAAAAAGTCTCGGATCTTATATTTTGAAATTTTTTTGGTAAATAATACCAAAGGAATTCTATAACTAACAAAAGAAAACCAAAAATTATTTCTGCTGCAATAACATAAATTAAAACCCGATGCAAAGCAGTTTCATCTTCGTTATCAAACTCTTTATTTTCCAAGCTTCTATTTATTTTATTAATATTATCATAATCAGATCTCCATTTAACATCTAAACCTGCTTCAATAGCTTTGGTACGAACCTCGTGGAATTTATTTCTTAATGGCGAATTATACTGATAAAACATAACCAGCTCACATTGATACAAAACGAAATCACTAATTTTATATTTGACAACATTATTTTCATTCTGATTATGATGACGTAAGAATTTCCTAGCATCTAACTCCAACAAATATAAAACTGTTTTAGAATTTAATGTTACGTTTAGGTGCGTAAAAAATTTCGAAGCATTTAAGATTTTTTGGATTGATCCGTTAGTGTATTTTTGTAGATAAAGAAAAAGAAAATTTGGTACATTGTGTAACAACGTGTAATTTCTTTTTATCAAATCTTCAAATCTATTGATAATTTGAATTTCACTGCTCTGATATTTTATATTTGTTAAATCACACACAATATCAGATATAAAAATTATTGAAATAAGTAACAACATGATGTAAATTATTTTTGACCTCAGGCAATTAATTGAAGGAATATCAACGGCAAACCCAAACACCAATTGATAAATATTAAATATCGACCAGACGTGCTTATTTAATTTAAACAAATAGACACAAATTATCGTTGATATTATTATCACTAAAATTGTCAAGCAGGAATATAAATTATTCATTGTTAAGAATAATTTTTCTTCATAAATTTTTGGTAACACTAATAAATATTTTGTTCTTTGAAATAAGTAAATGCTTCTTAAATTTTGTCTCCAAAAAAATGCCAATAAACCTAAAATATAATCAATTTTCTTTTCTTCGTATAAAAGTATTCTATATTTTGATATTGGCATAAAAGTTGGTGTAATATTAAAATGTTCAATAAATATTTCATTATAATTGAATAAAAATATAAAATAATTTTTTTCATAAAAAATATTGCCTAAAGAATTATTTGTACAATTTTTGAAATTGTGTGGCCATTCATATTTTAATACACCGATTTTTAAATTGAAACCATTAGTGTTTTTAAATTTGTTTGGATATAACGATAAATTTTGGTCATATTTTTTAGTTACGGTTTTGTTCAAAAATTTCTCATGATAAGTGATTGTTAAGTTTTCTAAACCCTTGCATTGTAAAGTAGTAAAATCATAAAAGTTGTAATCATTGGCCAATAAAGCAATTTCGTGATTTTTATCAAAATTCCCATTAATTACAAGAAATATTTTAGCTAACGTCAAATAAAATAATGAGTCTTGAATTAAATGCAATGCGGTATCAAGCAGTTTTAGAATTTCATCTTCATTATGCAGAATAATTAAATGCAAAGGAGCACTCAAATTTTTATTGTATTCAATGACATTTTCCTTTTCTCTTAAAAATTCTGGATCGTTCTTTAGGTTAACAATGGTTCTAGTTACTTGCCCATTAAGAAATTTAAGAATACTTTCAAAATTACAAAAATTATCAATCAAATTTTCGCCTTGAAAATCAGCGTACACTGTTAAGTGTCTTGGAATCAGTTCTTTTATCAGTTGATTTATCACAGAATTCAACAAACAAGATTTCACTGCACAAATTATCAATGGAAAAACAATCAAATAGGTAATTTTCATATTTTAGGAAGTACATTAGCTTTTAAATGTTTTGCAAAGGGGTTCTTAAAACTGCATACAATATTTAAAAAAGTCTAAAATACTTTCAAAACACTTTAAATTTCAAAACAATAATTATTTTAAATACTAACATAAATTTAATAACAAACAATTATTATCAGCTATTTAAACTAAAGTATCAGAATATAAAAAAGAAAAACAAGTTTAAATTTGAGCTAATATTATGTTTGCACCGGGCTTGGGTAAGTTAAATATTAGCTAATTTAGAATTAGTCAAAAATCTTAGGTTCTCTAATTTAAAAAACTTTTTAGACATACATAACTGTAGCCATGCACAAATTTTCATTAAAATTCAAATTCAAATGTAATTGAATTTAACTGGGTCAGGTGTAAACGTATCAATTATTGACTAGGATATTCACTATCGTATATTTTGAATTATTGAATATTTATTTAATCTTTATATCTTATTATAGGTTCTAATAATTTTTGCTTACTTAAACAAAACAAGTAATTGTTCAAAATTTAGTTTAATACTAGAAAAACTAAATTCTGTAAAGAAAAAAATGATACTAAAAATTAAATAATTATTTTTAATTAGAAACTAAATTAGAAAAATCGATTACATCGTACTTTTTTATGCAGAATAATTAAATAAAAATTACCCTATTATATGATTCATATATTAAAATTGTTTTTAGAATGAAAACAACTTGTAAAAGAAATTGTTTATTTGGTAACATTCAGTAATTGCGTAAAGCTAATTTTGCAAAATTTATAATATAACCATCCCCTCAATAATATATTTTTGCATTTACCCCATCACAAAGTAACAGTCAGATATTTTTACTAAAATATCTCCTTCCTATATCTCCTTCCATTGAATGCTCCCTTTTTGCTAAATGGAATATAAATTATCAAACAGTTGTATCCTTGTAAAACCTCTCTCGAACATTTATTTTCCGAAGTTTGCAAGTATTTTTTCCATAACCCTGATCCTGGTGTATAAAAGTTATTAAATTTTCTTTTTCTGATAAATAGTAATACCAAAAGTATTCTAAAAAAAGTACTATAAAACCAAAAATTATTTCTGCTAGAACAATTGATATTAAAAGCAAATGCAAGGCATTATTGTTATCATAACTATCCAAATCATTTTTCTTCAAGCTTCCCTCAATTTTATTGATGTTATCATAATCAGATCTCCATTTTACTTCCAAACCAGCTTCAATAGCTTTAATACGAACTCGATGAAATTTAATTCGTAAAGGTGAGTTATATTGAAAAAATAATATGTAACCACCTTGATACAATACTAAATCACTGATTTTGTATTTTATTTGATTATAATGATTTTTTAAATACTTTAAGGCGTCACTCTTTAACATGATAATAAAATTTTTAGGGCCATAGAAATCATTATCAACATTAAAAGGTTTTGCTAACATCACTACTTTTTGAGCACTTTCTGATGTATAATTTTTCAAATAACTTAAAATGCGATCGTTATTTGCTAATACAATAAAATTTTTATTCAAGATATCGTCAAATGACTCAATTTCCAATATTTCTCTATCATTGTATTTTAAACTTGCTAAGTCAGAAATAATATCAGAAATAAATAAAATTGATATTGAAATTAAAGTTAAATAAATAATTTTGGATCTCAAGCAACGAGGAATTAATTTAACCAAAATACCAAACATCAATTGATAAATATTAAATAACGACCATTGAGTTTTATCAAGCTTAAAGCAGTAAACAGAAATTAAAACCAAAATTAATATTCCAATGATTGCAAAAAATGAATATAAAATATTCATTGAAAATATAAGACTTTTTTCAGAAATTCGTGGTATTAAAATTATAAATTTTGATGATTCTATCAAATAAATGTATCTTAAATTACCATTCCAAAAAAATGGAGCGGAATATAAATAATATTCAATTTTTTTATTTTCAAACATTTGATTTCGGAAATTATTTGTTGGTGAATATTTTGTTGTTACGTTGTAATAATTATTGAATATTTCTTGATATTTTAATAACATTACGCAATTAATCATTTCTTTTTTAATAGAAAAATTAATTGTGGAATTTTTATAAACAGTTGGCCAATCCCTTTGATTAACACCAATATTCATGCTGAAACCATTAAAATTAGTAAATTTATCTGGAAATAAAGTTAAATTTTGGTCATAACTTTTAGCTATCGTTTTGTTCAAAAATTTCTCATGATAAATGATTGTTAAGTTTTCAAAACCAGTGCATTGCAAAATAGTAAAATCATAAAAATTGTAACCATTGACCAATAGATTAATTTCGTGATTTTTATCAAAATTCCCATTAATTACCAGAAAAATTTTAGCCAACGTCAAATAAAATAATGAGTCTTGAATTAAATGCAATGCGGTATCAAGCAGCTTCAAAATTTTATCTTCATTATTCAGAATAATTAAATGTAAAGGAGCACTCAAATTTTTATTGTATTCAATGACATTTTCTTTCTTTCTTAAGAATCCTGGGTGATTATTTAAATTAACCACAGTTGTAGTAACTTGTCCACTAAAATATTCAAGAACACGATCATAATTACAGAATTTATCAGTTGAATTTTTTTCTTGAAAACTAGAATACACAGTTAAATGATTTGATTCAACTTCTTTTATCAGTCTTTTTAACAATGAATTAAGCAAACAAGATTTTACTGCACATATCATGAAAGAAACAGCAAACAAATATGTAAATTTCATATTTTAATAAAATTTTTAGAACAAGATGAAGTAAATAATTAAAGTTTACTTTTTTAACTTAACAATTGACAGTTAAATACACACTGTTAAAAAAATACAAATAATACACTCAATATGTTAACATTTTTTAATTTTGCTAGATATACATCATAATAAAAAATAGTAATAAAATTTAAACATTTAGATAACAATAAAATTTTTAGATAAGAATTAAAAATATTGATTGTTCAAACACTTTATTGTTAAAAATTTCTGGAATGTAAAACAAGTTTTGTAATTTTCCCTAGGCTATCATATATTCAAAACAGATTTTAAAAAAGTATCCACATGCAGCTCCGTTACCGCATTATTTTCTTTCCTGTCCTTGGAGGACAATTTATTTCTGCTTCATGAAGTATGTACTTGATCCTGTATTAAAACTCTAAATTGTAGGCAATGATACAAATCGTTATGAACTGCCAAATACCGAAACATTTTTCCTTTTCTTCCTGATTAGTATAAATTTTTAAATAGAAGTAACTTGATACAGACTTTCTCGAACATTTATTTTTCGAGTTTTAGAACTCTTCCCTGTGTTAGTATTTTTTTTTAAACTTCCTCTTACAAACATAAATAAATCCTCGGATTTTATATTATTAGTTTCTTTTGATAAATAATACCAAAGATATTCTAAAACTAATAAAAGAAAACCAAAAATGATTTCTGCTGCAATAACATAAATTAAAACCGTATGCAAAGCAGTTTCATCTTCATTATCAAACTCTTTATTTTCCAAGTTTCTGTTTATTTTATTAATATTATCATAATCAGATCTCCATTTAACATCTAAACCTGCTTCAAGAGCTTTGGTACGAACCTCGTGGAATTTATTTCTTAATGGTGAATTATACTGATAAAACATAACCAGCTCACATTGATACAAAACAAAATCACTAATTTTATATTTGACAACATTATTTTCATTCTGATTATGATGACGTAAGAATTTCCTAGCATCTAACTCCAACATGTATAAAACTGTTTTAGAATCTAATGTTACGTTTAGGTGCGTAAAAAATTGCGAAGCATTTAAAATGTTTTGAATTGTTCCATTAGTGTATTTTTGTAAATAACGAAATAGAAAATTTTGCACATTGTGCAACAACGTGTAATTGCTTTTTAACAAATCATCAAATTTATTGATAATTTGAATTTCATTGCTCCGATATTTTATATTTGTTAAATCACACACAATATCAGAAATAAAAATTATTGAAATAAGTAACAACATGATATAAATTATTTTTGACCTCAGGCAATTAAGTGAAGGAATATCAACAGCAAACCCAAACACCAATTGATAAATATTAAATATCGACCAGACGTGCTTATTTAATTTAAACAAATAGACACAAATTATCGTTGATATTATTATCACTAAAATTGTCAAGCAGGAATATAAATTATTCATTGTTAAGAATAATTTTTCATCATAAATTTTTGGTAACACCAATAAATATTTTGTTCTTTGAAATAAGTAAATACTTCTTAAATTTTGTCTCCAAAAATATGGTAATAAACCTAAAACATAATCAATTTTTTTTTCTTCGTATAAAAGTATTTTAATTTTTGATGTTGGAATAAAAGTTGATGTAAAATTATAATGCTTTATAAAAATTTCATTATAATTGTATAAAAATATAAAATAATTTTTTTCAATAAAAATATCGCCTAAAGAATTATTTGTGCAATTTTTGAAATTATGAGGCCATTTCAATTTATGTACACTGACGTTTATATTGTAACCATTAGTATTTTTTAATTTGTTTGGAAATATTGATAAACTTTGTTTATATTTTTTAGTTATAGTTTTGTTCAAAAATTTCTCATGATAAGTGATTGTTAAGTTTTCTAAACCAGTGCATTGTAAAGTAGTAAAATCATAAAAATTGTAATCATTTGCCAATAAATTAATTTCATGATTTTTATCAAAATTCCCATTAATTACAAGAAATATTTTAGCTAACGTCAAATAAAATAATGAGTCTTGAATTAAATGTAATGCGGTATCAAGCAATTTTAAAATTTTATCTTCATTATTCAGAATAATTAAATGCAATGGAGCACTCAAATTTTTATTGTATTCAATGACATTTTCCTTTTCTCTTAAAAATTCTGGATCGTTCTTTAGGTTAACAACTGTTCTAGTTACTTGCCCATTAAGAAATTTAAAAATACTTTCAAAATTACATAAATTATCAATCGAATTTTTTCCTTGAAAATTAGCATACACAGTTATATGATTTGGCCGAACTTCTTTTATCAGTCGTTTAAACAATGAATTAAGCAAACGAGATTTTGCTGCACAAATCATGAAAGAAAAAGCAAACAAATATGTAAATTTCATGTTTTGATAAAATTTTTAGAATAAGATGGAGTGAATAATTAAAGTTTACATTTTTCAGTATTTATTTTTTTAACTAACAATTGACAGTAAAATAGACACTACTAAATAAACGCAAATAATTCACTCATTATGTTAACATTTTTTAATTATACCAGGTACACATCATAATAAAAAATAGAAATAATTTTGCAATTATAAAAATTAAAAAATAAAATTTAATACATTTAGATAACAATAAAATTTTTAGATAACAAATAAAAATATTGATTGTTCAAACATTTTACTGTTCATACCGAGTGTTTAAAATTTCTGGAGTGTAAAACAAGTTTTGTAATTTTCCCTAGACTATCAAATATTTAAATCAGATGTCATAATTCATGCCTTACTTAGTCCTATCTTGTAAAATAAGTTTTGAGTTTGTTAAGATGAACTTCTATTTTTAACAAGGTCCTTTTTTTAAATTTTTTAAAAATTTTCAATATTTCGAAATTTCTAGGCCACCTAAATTGTTTTGAAAATGGTAAATTTTGTTACTTATTACCAAAAGCTTCCTACTTCCAGCATGAAAAATAACAAAAAACCTTATAAAATTAAAGAAAATTGTTTAATTTGATCTTAAAATTTACTGAAATTAAGCATTTTCCTTTTAAAAACAAACATTTATGTTTCTGCGCTTGAAATTTCAAGAAAATAGCAAAATCTAAATTTTTGCTCTACATTTATATAACTCACCAACTTTACCGTGTAATCTTGCCTTTTTAGTTCAAAAATTTCTTTTCCAAAAAATAAATTTTTATTTCAAGTTAATTTTTCCTGCATAAATAAGCTTTACGTGCCATCTATTAAACCAAATAAGAAATTCCATTTAAGAATATTGCAGTTTTCTACCTTATCTATAAAACTAAAAAAGTCAAAAAAAACCCCTTTTTTAATATTTTAAAAATGCATAAAAAAGTAACAAAAATAAAAAAATTTTTTAAATCTCCTACTAATAAAATAATATTTTTATTATTATTTTATAACAAAAATAAATTCTTATTATCCTTATAAAATTCTCATTAAATTTATTTTTTTATTTTCTTTTTTATTACCTAAACTTTATAATAAAATCAATAAATCCCATTATATTTTATTATTTCTGTCAAAACATACCCTTTTATTATATTCCTTAAAATAAAAAAATATTACACGAATATAAAGCCTTAAGTCTACACACAAAATAATAAAAAAAAAACACTCCTTTATATACCAATTTAGATAAAACAAATATTGAGTGTTGTCATGTTTATCAAAATTCACGATAAAAATAATAATACGTTTAAATTTCATGCAAAGTATAGAAAATAAAAAAGCTGCGCGTTTCCATGGTAAAATACTAAATCGTGTAATTTTTTTATTGTTATATTTTCTTTAGAGTAGTAAAAAGTAATTTTTATCAAGTGATAATTTTTTTTTAAAAATAATAATGTCTAAATTAGAACAAAAAGAAATGGCTAGTAAAGCATGTCGTATAACAAGAGGTTCAATTATTGGTTTAACATTTTCATCATCAGCATCGAAATCTAATCAAAATACTAAAAAATATTCAACATTACCAATAATGAATAAAAAAAATAATAATAATAACAAACAGTATCAAAGAAAAACAGTTTGTTGGAACGATGAAATAAATAATAAAAAAATTAAAATATTTAATAATAACAGTAATACCATCGCTAATTGTTATTATACTGCTTTGAATATACGTGATAATTATGCATTGGCTAAACCATTGGTCAAAAGAAAATTTACAAGTAATGGTAAGGTATTTTTTAATAATTAATTTTTAGTACTTTAATTTATCTACTTATTCATTAAATTTTTTTCTCGAGTTAAAAGAATCTGATTGTTACCATAGTTACTGTGTGTAAAATGAAGTTTTTTTTAATTTTGTTTTGTTTTTACTTATACTAATAATTAATAAAGAGAACTCGTAAAAATTCAATTTATTTTTAAATTTTTAAATCAATATTTATTAATATTGTCTTACCTAAATTGTCTTTTACTACTTAAACTGTCTGTTACTACTTAAAATTAATTTCTCAGTTAGATTGTCTTACTTAAATTGTCTGTTACTACTTAATTTTTTCATATTTAATTACATGACAAAATAAATTATTTTTTACTGCTTAAGTAAATTATGAAAAATAAATTAAGTCATGTCCAAAACTAATTGAATTTTTTATTTTACAAGATACTCATTTTTTTTTATATTGTAAGTTACAAATTATTAACTAATAAATCATTTTTTAAATATACGATTAAATTTAATAATAAAAGAAAGATTTTTTATATGAAAATAAAATTTTTGATAATTCAGATTGTTAATAGTTTGTCTAGTAGTGGTGAATATTTCAAATAAAAATCTCATACTCTCATTTTACATTGTTTTCTATTACCACTTAACAATTTTTTAAAATATTACTTTGCTATTTTAATTTTAACAAGTCTTACACAATTTGTCTTTTACTACTTAAAAATAGATTCTACTTTTTTAAATACGCACGCCTTTTTTTAAGAAAAATAATACTAATTTCATAAAATTCTAAAAAGCATTTATTTTTTATTGTATGCATTGTTTTATTTAGACTGACCGTAAACAATTCGTTATTATTTATATTTAAATTTTTTTTATATTTCTTAATTTAAGTACGAGGGATGGTTGATTTGGAGCAATTCACTTTGATTAGCATGTAGTTAGGCTTCGATAATATTGTATTCAAAAAATATATATGCTAAAATATGATAAATATGTAACTTATTCCTAGATATAGGTATATTTTAATTCTGAAGTCAATCTTTGTATTTTTAAATTACTAAAGCAAAATATTTTTTAGAAAAGGATCCTTATAAGGGCTCAACTGGAAAAATATTTTATTTAAAGCTGGTGATAAGTAGCTTAAATGGGACTTATAAAAACTTTATTTCACTAGTTACTTTATACGTTTTTTCAAGAAGGATTGACTTTAAGAATACCAAAATGTTATTAGACCCCACAATTTAAAAATTTCCAAAATTAAAAAAAAATGTTTTTTAACATTCTTATAAATGCAATAAATTATACTTTTGTATATATTATTTATATTATAAAGAAAGGCACTCGAAACATAACGTAGGTTGCAATATAAACATAATAAAAATCAAATTTTAACTTAAATTTTGTTTACATTATTGTTATCAAAAATTTATTAAAATTTTATGCAAGAATAACCGGATTTAAATTATGGATAAAATATTAAAAAGTAATTTAAAATTAAAAATCTATGCTATTTAGTAGGACAAAAATATCTGGATGACACATTTTTCTCGCAAGTGAAATGACTTTCCAATGCTATAAAAGCAATAAAGAAAATTCCTAAATATGATCATATTATTTTATTGTTTATCTTATTATATTAATTTGTAGACAAAAATTATGATATCATTTAATTGGTTTTAATGTTTAGGTTATTAAACATTAATTTAATAGAGTACTGTATTCGTCTAAATTAGACTGAAAGTTTCATAGAATATTTGTTGTCTCTGAGCTTTCAGGGCTCTTATACTCGAATTTTTGAATATCTTTCCTGGAATTTGGCTTTTTTATTGTTAATACTCTCTTCAGCATTAAAATGCTTAATTAAACAAAAATCATCAAATCTGAAGTTTACCTGGTGTCCTTTACTTGAATTTAAAAACACTGGATAATTTATTGCAGCCAAAAAAAACCTGAAAAATAAAAATAATTTCTTTTAGACAATAGTCTATTTTGAAACTTAAATAATTATCTTATTTTTAAAAAGATTTAAAGTATACGTTGTCGTAGACTTTATCTAAATTTAAGAAAACTCTTACGTCAAAAGCAACTTGTTGTTATAATAAATGATTCCGTTAAAAAAATAAAATAAAATAATATGAGGAAAAATATAATTTTAATTTTATGGGCTGACATCCAAAATTCGTCATACTCTTTTGTTATTTTAAATTTAATATTTACACTCTAAAAAATATTTTATTGAAATATTATAGTCAAATAATTGAAAAAATTTGTTGTTAAACATGAAATTCAACAGGATAGGTCATCGTTACAATATATTATATGGATCGAAAATTTGTGCTAATTTTTTGCAAAAATATATCATCTTCTTCTAAAGAAATCCGTTTGATGTCGCTTTTGGGCCTTAGATATACACATAAGTCCCAACAATATATCCATCTCTCTCTTTTGTACAAAACCACAAAGTATAACACGCATAAAAAAACATATTTTACACGCTTGAAAAAAAAACAAAACAGAGAAAAATATAAAAAGAAAAAGATAGAAATAAATATGAGAATACTTATAACCCCCTTTAACGTAACTAAAAAAAAAAATACAAATCCTACTCTTCATTTCAGTCGTTCTACGTTCTCCGTTCCGTAACTTATATGTAGTTATGGAGAACGCCATTGACATTTAATCCATTCACATAATAATTTTTTATCTCTTTTGTGTATATATATATAAAAAATAAATTTGTTTATACATGTGTATGTGTGTGTATATGTGAAAGGACAATAAATAAATAAAAGAATTTTAATTAAATTAATTAAGTGATATTAAATAAATGCCAAAAATTTTAATAAATAATACCATAGGGTGCCTTAAATAAAATTTTGGACACCTGTATTAATTAATAATTAAAAAAATCATGGTATTTTTTGGAAGAAAGGATAAAATTGACGATCGCCGGTTACTAGCAAGTACTGATACCGTTGATAACAATAAAGTTGCACATTTTGATAATGGTAATTATCAATTTTTATTTTATCATTTATTATTTTATGCGAGGGTGTGGTATTAAAATGTAGAATGTAAATTATATATACATATATATATATTTAAAATTTAAAAAGTACATTCACTTATGTAATTCATGTAAGATGATTTTCTTAGCATAAAATTATGGTGAATATATAGCAAATATTTACATGCAATATTATAAAAAATCATTATTTTATATACTTTAGGTCTTTAGGTCAATTAACTACTCTATGTTAAATAAAAAATAAGCTCATATTATTAAATAGCCTACATTTTTCTTAAATTATATATTATTAATAAAAATTGTAAAATAAATTACAGGATATTTTTTTTATTTCAGCTGCATTTGTTAATGTAAAAGATGATCTTATTGATGAATTTCCATTATCAGTTAATGATACCGATTTGTTGTTTCTTGAAACTATATTACATAATTATGATGGAAAATCTAAAACACATGTAAGTTTTTTTTTTAATTTTAATTTTTTCTGTCCAATATGTCATAATATTTATTTATAAACTCATTATATAAAATTTTTTTCGTTTTTAAATGTGTATTTAAGAATAGAATTATTTGTTTTATTTATGTGTCTAAAGATTCTTTTTTTTAAATGACGTTTTTGGATTAAATTTAGGTTATGTTTATATAAAAAAATTTAATTTTAAATTTTTTTGTTTTTTTAAACTTCATTTTCTTTATTTAAATTTAAGAGAATTAGGGAAGAGTAGGGTAGTTTGAAACGATATTAGAATTTGAGGTTATGTGTGCATAACCTAAAGCTCTGATTTTAGGTTATTAAAACTGAAAATTAAGTTTCATGAAAAATAAATTAAATACTGCAAGCTTTGATAATTTAAATTTAAAGTACACTGAATATTTTGTTTTGTTTATTCACATAATTTATTGAGTCAATTAATCAGTATTCCAAATTATCCTGTCCTCCCCTATAATTCTTTTGCAAGCTCACGTCAGAAAACTTCAAAATTTTTTTAAAAAGATTGTATTTTTAAAAAAGAAACTGACCTAAATTTTAATACTTTAAATTATACAATTTTTTGATAGCCAATCCAAAATTTCAAAAAATGTTAAGCTTCATTTTTATAAATAATTCACTGATTTAAGCAATTATAAATATTTTGATTTATCTTAATTTTTAGACATAAATCAAACAATTTAATTCTAAAAATACTCAAACCCAAATATTTAAATTAAAAAAGTAACTTTAATAATCAATTTTATCAAAAAAAATTTTATATCTTCAATCACCATAACTCAAGAAATAAATTATCCATACAAAAAAAAAAATGTTACAATAAATCTCAATAATTTTTACTTTTTTCAAAAAAAAATTTATTTTTAAAAAAATTTCAAAGTTTATTTTAGTATTTATTCATATAATTTAAGCTCAACTCATCTCTCTTACGGCATACTTAAAATTTTTAGACACATCATATATAAATACATAACTAATTTTAGGAATTAGACACATAGTATTTATAAAATAGTTAAAATAGTTTTAATAATTTCTAAGAAACTCTCTGTTTTTAATTATTATCATGAAAAAATATTTTAAATTATATTTTATTAACTAATTATTGTCATCGTGATATTTATTATTTCATATAGCCTGTTGTTGATGTATATGGGGCATTTCGTTTTAGATAATTTTTGAACTTTGTTTTATTTTTTGGATAAGATATTTTATGCCTGGCCCGTAGCTAGAAAAATAGGAATGGCCATAATCATACACATAAACTGCGGTCTGGGTCAGTTTTTTTATGGTCCAGAGTCGTATTAGTCTTTTCTTCATTATTGACACAAAATTTGCCTTATTTAACTGGAAAATACCCGAACAAAATAATCGGCGGTATGCCGCCCTAATGTCACTCGGCCCTCCGGCGGCTCTTATATGGGCCTTCACCGGGCCACGTGACTCAGTCAGGGTGGCAATCCACCCGTCTCATTTGTCAGGGTAATTATAACGAATAACGACCTATTTTTAAACCTTACAAATTAAAATTATTAGCCAAAAGGCAATATTTAATAAAAAAATTTTCAATAAAAATTCTGAAGAAAAAAATTGAACAACCCTTCGGTAAAGTAGATTTTTCACAATTTCTAGTGATTTAGCTACATAACACTTATAATTCATATGTGCTAGCCTACGATCAGAAAAATATAAGAAATCGTCAAGGCTACAAAAGACATTATTTTTTATGGCGAAGAGTCATAATTTTTACCTTCGTCAGCGGCGGAAAAACGCGTATTCACCAGCTCAGAAATGCGAATCGATAAAAATCACATAAAATTATGGAAAATTATGCTATAAATGACAATTAACAATCCTCAATTTCGCATGAAGTTGTTACATTCTATATTTATTATCAATATTTCTAATAAAAATTTTGTTGCCAGAATAAACCTGAATTAGTACAAAATGATTGAAAATGATTTCCATCAAATAATGCTTTTCCCATTGAATAAAAGAACCAAATTTTTAATTAATACCGGCTAAATGAAAAAGCCCATATATATTATTTCTAAAAACTTTACTTATTTATGTATAATATAACGTTGACATTTTAAATAATTATGATTGCCAATTTTTATTATCGTAATTAAATGTAACATAAAATTTTTCAAATACAAATTATGATATTCTATATTTTAAATTTTCCATCATTTAAATTTGTTTATATAAACAAAGTAATTTTATGTATCAAAATTATACAAAACATTAATATTTATAGTAAAATTTTAACATTCTACGCTATGAAACTCTCCCCTTTTTTCTTAAAAAGTACCCTAACTGTCCAAATAGTAAAAACCATTGTATTATAAATTTCTATTGTGCACCTGCACTTTTGTTCATTCAATATTTTGAAATGTTATTCATACTTCCTTTTAAATATTATGTAAACATTTTAAGGCTTCTTGTTCTGTGTCAAAACTTGGGATCATTGTCTCATTAAACGTATTTATTTTAAGTTAAATAATTCTCTGCTCTCATTGACATTTTTAAATTAAAAACCTTAACATACAAAAATATTGACCAATAAAAATTTTTTTCTCCAATTTTATCTTAAACAATAAATCAAGGGTCATTTTATGCGCATAGAAAAAGAATTTAAATGCTAATTTATATTGATTTTACACAGTTGACCGCAATTTTCTTTATAATACAATAAAATAAACTCTTTTAACCCAAAAAAAAATAAATTAAATTTCCACCATCTAAAATTACCTAAAAATAAAAAATTTTTGCAAATCAAAATGCAAAAAAAATGAGTACTACTATTTCCGTAAACAAAACACGTGTTTTGAAATAAGTAAACACATACACATAAAACATAATGTTTACAAGTTTAGCATGTATGCACATTGAAATAAAATTTGCACGTTATAAAATGTGCATGCATTATAGCGAAAATAATAATAAAGACGTGGCGAGGAGAATGAGAGCAACAAAAAATAACAGTGTTCCAGTAACGTAATAATAAATTTTATCGAGCCCCTTGATTTTTCCGAAGAAAATAAAATTTGGACCTGTTGCTACTTTTTGTACCTGAAAAAATTTAATCAAAAACTCGAACTTCCATTTTTTTACGCAATTTTGTACCGCATACCATAAAACCAATATTAGAAAAAAAAACCGGTATTTTCTCCCATAAAAAAATTTTTTTAAGTGTGTACCCAACAAAGATAAAAAATACTAAAAAGTCAAGTTGTATTGTCCCCCACCTGTTTGATGTATCGCAACTCACACATAAAAAATCAAGAGTTTTTTTTTTTTTTTAATAAAAATCAAGTGAATTTTTTTCTTTTTTATTGTATTTTACACACACACATACAAACACGTAATTTCCTATGTAATATACCTAAAGATATTATACATTACTGGCTATATATTTTGCGGCATACATAAACTTTATTTTTTATAAATAGGCGCGGCAGTTTTTCCTCGGACATACAACACTAAAGCTCACATAAAGGACACGCGAAATTTCTATAAAAATTTTTTATTTTAACGTCCTTTTTTTCGATTGAAAAATTAAGTTTTTATTAATAATCAATAAAGTGCGAATTTGTGTTTGCGAAAAGGGGGAAAATGTGGATTTATGTGTGAGTGTGTGTATCCATGAGTATACAACTTTGAAAGGGGGGAACTCTTGGCGTGACGCTTATACGGTGTTCATAGATTCAGGAATTTTAACTTTTTTTTTATTATTATTATTCAATTGCATCCTTTTTAATAAATTTTTGAATAATATTTAATTAAATTTAATTTTAATTAATTATTTATGAAAAAATTTTAAGCAATTTTAATTGGGGTAAGTTTTCACTTAAATTATTGTTTATGATTTTTTCATATTGTTGTAATTTATTATAGAAAAGGAACGGTGAACGCTTTTAATAATGACAAACATGTTTATCGGGTGCGGTCTTTTTTTTTTTTTTTAATAAATTCTTTTGTGCTATTGCAGGTTAATAATTAAGATGATCGAACAAGTGTTTTACTTTTTGGTTGCATGTGTTTAAGAAATAAACTGATTTTAATTTGACATATTTTAGTATTGTTTTTGTATTTAATTTGTTTTGTTTTTGATAATTAGGTCAAATTTAAAAAAATTTTTATTGTTTTATTGAGAGTTTGTATTTTATTTTAGGCAGGTAGTTATTTGAAAAATTTGTTTATTTTTTTAATTCTGGTCAAAAATTGCTAATTTTTAGCACAAAATCTTGAAAGTTAAATATTTTCAATTTAATGAGCTAATTTACCAAATATTTGTTCCAAGCATTCCTATTTTATTGGCGCAAAAAGTGTTTAAAATTTTCAGAACCCCAGGGTCATTTTTATCATAAATTGAGCATGTTTTAGCGAAAAAATTTTATTATTCTCTCAAATTTTTAAAACCAATTTTCGCCTCTAAAATTTATATTTATCCACTAGAAAGTATTTAAACAAAACGTGAGAAAAATATTTTAAAAAAATTAAAAATTTTTAAATACAACTTTCTATATTGATGATTACTAATTCAAAAGATTCATATCATAATTGTTTACATTAGAAATATGTAGGTGTACGTTTTTTTGCCTTTATTATTGAAAGCCTGACCTCAGATTCTCCTCTTTCTATTATGCATTTTTTATGAATATGTTCAGTGACATTGATAAAATATGAACTTTTATGTATTCTTGAATTTCATTAGCAATTTGTTTATTTTAACGTAAAATTTTTTAGTTTTTATCAATTGGATTTTTTTAAAATAACATAAATTTTTTAAATTTCGTTTTTATCTAAAAACGTGAGAGTATCTAAAGAATTAATTAATGATAAACTAAAAATAATTAAATAAAAAATTGAGTTCTTTTATAGCTAATAAAAATAATTAAAAAATTTTTTTTGTAGGTACCAGAACGTAATCGCAAAGACCCAATTATTGTAAAACCCTTAACAGCAGACATTTACAGATTAGTTAGTGAAGTACGTGATGAATTAGCACCTCTAAGAAGTCCTCAAGGTCGTGAATTATTTATACTTTTAAGGAATCCACGTTTAAAATCATTTTTTAAGACTTACGACGCAGTATCAAAAGTTGTAATATCAAAAGATCCATTCAAAGAAGAAAAAATCAAACATCCATTACTCAGAATGCCTAGCGACGAAAAAGTTGAAACTGAAGCTGTTAGGGTTGTAGGGATTAGAAGAGATCCAGATGAACCATTGGTAAATCTAAAATAAAAAATTTGTTTAACAATTTACTAAGGGCTAATTTTCTACAGGGTTTAACAGTTGAAACTGATGACAATGGAAATTTAATAGTAGCAAGAATACTTGGTGGCAGTACAGTTGCTCGACAAGGTTTAATAAGACCTGGTGAAGTAATATTAGAAGTTAATGGTATAGAAGTACATAGTCCTGATGAATTAAGGCAACAAATTCAAGAAGCTAGAGATAAGTTGTCATTAAAATTAGCACCTGGTATTTCATCCGATGGAACTAAGCCCATAAAATCAACGGTAATTAAAAATTAAATTATCCTATAATTTCTATTATTACTAACAATAATCTTAAAATCAAAATATTTTAACTAACTATTTTCTATTTCACTTTATAAATCTTCTTCTTCTTCTTCTTGTTCTTCAAAACAAAACTGAAACTATATAGGAGGAAAGTAATAAGGTATATACTTAAAATATACTTTAATTATTTATGTCTTTTTTTTTCTTCTGTTATTTAATTTAATTCAATAATAACAATAATTTATGTAATGATGTTTATGTTTTTTAATTAAACAAGTAGAGCGAGAGCTTATTATTAATAATTTAAAGCAACATAATAAGCATAACTTATAAATGAGTCATATTATTTTTAGTGTTACATGAGAGCCTTATTTGACTATGATCCATCGGAAGATACATTAATACCATGTAAAGAAATCGGTTTAGCATTTAATAAAGGGGATATTTTACAAATAGTCGATCAAGTTGATCCAAATTGGTGGCAAGCAAGAAGAGTCGAAGGTGAAGGTTTAGGCCCACCAGGTTTAGTACCATCATTAGAATTAGAAGAAAGGAGAAAAGCATTTGTACCACCAGAAGCTGATTTTGTACATAAAATTGGTATTTGCGGTACTAGAGTATCGAAAAAGAAAAAAAGAAAAATGTATCAATCCAAATCGAGTAATGAATTTGATGCTGCTGAGTTATCACTTTATGAAGAAGTCGCTAGAATGCCACCGTTTAGACGTAAAACACTTGCATTAGTTGGACCTAGAGGTGTTGGTAGGAGAACGCTAAAAAACCGTTTAATTAATAGTGATCCAGAAAAATTCGGAACCATCGCACCTCGTAAATATAACTCTTTATATTAAAAAATAACTTTATTTAATTTTAGCTAATTGTAATATCTAATTCAAGATACGTCACGTCCACCCCGAGTATTAGAAGAAAATGGAAAAAGCTATTGGTTTACAGACCGCGAAAGTATGGAAGAAGATATCCGAGAACACAGATTTTTAGAATTTGGTGAACACGGTGGTCATTTATATGGTACAAAATTAGATTCAATACGTGATTTAATAAATTCTGGTAAAATGTGCGTATTAGATTGTAGTCCTGGTGCATTAAAAATTTTACATAATAGTACAGAATTTATGCCTTATGTTATATTTATCGCTGCACCTGGTATGGAACAATTAAAAACACTCTATGATCTTGGAAGATCTACTGGTGCTAGTACAAGAAATTTAACGGTATTTATGAATTTTTTTAAAAATATTTAACTGTTTTATTTAATTTGTGTAAAAAAATTATAATTATTTGACTTTTTTCTTAAATTTTATAAGCAATTTTAAAAACGGAATTTCAACTATCAAAATAATTCAATATATATCGAATAACATAAATTTAAAAAATTAACAAGTGTACTTGAAGTCCTATAAATTAATACCCTTAAATTGTTTTGTAAATTGAGTATTATCACAATATTTGCTTTCATATTACAACCCTCTTTAACTCTTATGCTATAAAAACAAGCCCTCATAGTTGATGTAATTTGATATTATTACAATTAAAAAGTAAAGTGAAGTGAAATTGTGTATATAATTTAGATGTAAATGCAGTCAAAGAATTAAAAAAATAATAATAATAATTTTCTTTTTTTATTGCCAATAATTTACGTTTATTTTATTTATTAAAATTGCTTATAAATTTAAAAAATAAAAAATTTTAATTACTTTTTGAATTTTTCATTTTAATATCCAAGTATAATTTATAATAATTGCTTGTTTACATAATAAAACATGAGTTTTCTGCTTAAAAAATAATTAATATCCTAATTATTGATAAATAAATTATCTTGATTCATAAAGTTTAGTGCAAGAAAAATATTTTCAAAGTAGTTAATTAATATAAATTAAAATTAGTAACCTTTGATTTTAATTTTTGTTTTATCATTAATTTTTAATTTATATACCTGCTAGTTTGATCGTCAAAGTTCAATTAGATATAGTTCAAGGCGTGCTAGAACTTTGGAATCCTTAGCATCGTTATATGAGGTTTGTACTTTTAATTTTGCATGAATGTTTTTGTTTTAAATAATAAATCCTTTTATAATTAATGCATCTTTCAAAACCTAAGTTTATTATAAAAGTATAAATTATTATTAATCTTAAAAAAATATTATATTAATTAATTCTTACCTTATAATTCAGGAAGATGATTTGAGATCATCACTCGAAGAATCAGCATCCTTAATCCGAGCTCATGAAAAATACATCGATATGGTTATTATCAACGAAGATTTTGACAATACATTTAGACAAGTTGTTGCTGCCCTCGATTCGCTAACCAATGAACACCAATGGGTTCCTGTAAATTGGATTTATTAAAATTATAATTAATTATGCACTTAATAGCTTCCTATTATTTTATTAGAAACAAATATTTTTTGTAAATAATATCTGATATAAATTTTGTTTTAGATAGAATTCTCTCTTTGGTTAGATTTTTTTTTGACAAATTTTACTAATAATAGACTTTAATTAATATTATTATTGTTTTTTATTTGTTAAATATTATAAAAAATTATTTTTTAAAAAATAATGGCAATAGTATGTTAAGTAATTTAATAATAAGCCTATGATCATATCTGTATTTAAGATCAAATATATAGCCAAATATATAAAAATTATATTTCTTAAAAAATATCAAAAAAGCCGTCCATTAAATAATTATAATATATAAAATTGTATAAAGTCAAATTATTATAATATTTAAACTTAAAATAGTAAATAAGAAATGCATTCAAAAAAAAAACACTAAAAATCACAGCATGAGATTAATTTTATTATCTTGCAAATTTTTATACAATTTAATAAAAAAATAAAATGTATTTTTTATTGTAGATAATTTTAGATTAATTATATATGTAATTATTAATTTTAAAAAAGTGTGATCTGCAAATGAAGCGAATAAAAATTTATTATTAAAAATAAAATTTGTTTTATCGTTTTTTAAATCCTTTTTTATAATTTCGTGCAATCAGTTTGATTACATTTACACGAAAAATTTGCATAAAATTGTACTTAAAATAGGTATACATTAAAAAATTTTTTTTTAAACTGTCCACGTAAAATAAAAATTTTTTCTGCGCATCCACGTAAATACGATTTGCGCAGATCGTAATTCATTCTTTTTTTGCCACGAGTGTTTGTTGTATTAAAACCGACCTAGCCTACCCAAATAATAAATTTAATATGTGTAATCATTCTATTGTGTTTAATCGTGAATATTATTGATAAACAAATGATAAAAATTTTACCGGTTAATTTAATATTAAAATAAAAATTTTTTTAAAATAATATTCAATTATAAATTAGAATAAAAGATAATAAATCAATGAAAAAATGAATATACCGGCTAAACTACGACAATTGGATGCTTATCCAAAAACTTTGGATGATTTTCAAATAAAAACATTTGGTGGTGCTTTAGGTAAATTAAATTAACAATTAAAAAAGTTATTTTCATAAAACAAATATTTATCTTTTCAGTTACAATTATTAGTTCTATTATTATGGTGTTATTATTTCTATCCGAATTAAATGATTATTTGACTCCAAATCTTAAAGAAGAATTATTCGTAGATACTTCAAGAAGTTCAAAATTAAAAATTAATTTTGACATTATTGTTAATTCAATTTCATGTGATTGTAAGAAAATTTATTTAAATTAACTAAAGATGTTCAACTTTATAAAAAATTTTTTTTAGTGTTATCATTAGACGCAATGGATACGACTGGAGAACAACACTTACATATTGACCATAATATTCATAAAAGAAGGCTTGATCTTGATGGAAAGCCAATTGAAGAGCCAAAGAAAACAGGTTCTTAATAAATCATTGTTTAATATTATAATTTTAATTGTTTTAGAGTAAAATAATCTATTTATTTTTTATTTAAAAAAAAAAGGTATTGCTGAAACTAAAAAAACAACAGCTAAGGTAAACCAAAAATTTTAATTTTTAAAATTCAGAAAGTTTTTTAATCTAATGTTTATTTTAATTCAGCCTGTAGAAAGTACAACAGAAACTCCAAAATGTGGGGATTGTTATGGTGCAGCTGGTGAAGAATATGGTATTAAGTAAGTTTCAAAAACATTTACAACATGAATTTGTATTTATTTAAAAAATATTCTTAGATGTTGTAACACGTGTGCTGAAATACAAGAAGCTTATAAAATAAGAAAATGGGCAATACACGATTTATCAAAATTTGAACAATGTAAGAATGATAAAGCTGTTGAAAAAATGAAAAATGCATTTACTGAAGGATGTCAAATCTATGGATATATGGAAGTAAGCAGAGTAGGTGGTAGTTTTCATATTGCTCCTGGTGATAGTTTTTCAATAAATCACTTACATAGTAAGATTTTTAATTTTTTGTATTTAATTACACACACTACAACAAAAATTTATTGTAGCTTTAAAAAATTTTATATAAAATTTTAGTACATGATGTCCAACCATATTCAACATCACAATTTAATTTAACACATAAAATAAGACATCTTAGCTTTGGAATAAATATTCCAGGAAAAACAAATCCTATCGACAATTCCATAGTTATTGCATCAGAACGTAAGTATTTTTTTTTTATTTTTTTATTTTTTTATAATAATTTAAAAATAAGAAAAAAAAAAACAAAATGCATAAAATAATGCAAGATATTCTAAATTATTATAATATATATTTACATCAGTCTTCTTTAACACTAACACCGAATACCGGTTCCAATTGCCATAAAGGTTCCAAAAGTTCCACCACCTTGTAACATAACCTTGCCAACGTTGTTTACTAATTCTCTACCTCTCAGGCCATGCCTAATAAATTATTTATTTTTTATTTATTTGACTATCAAAAATTATTTATGATAATAACGCTTTGTAAGTAAATAACAGAGCTTGACTTTGCAATTTTTTTCAGTGTACATTTAAAAATACTTAACCTAATTATAATTTAAAAACAAAATGTAAATTGAATTCATGTTTACCTTAGAGCCCCAAAACCACCAAAAAGAGCTCCAGAAGCCATTCCAACGCAAAATCCAATGGTAAAACCCATTTTCATTCTGTCAAAGCATGTAGGGCCTTGCTGATAACCTCCTCCCGGTACCATTGGCATTGTATTCTAAGAAATTTACAAATATTTAAATAATTTTTTTTATAAACGTGAACGTCCATATTTTTAATTACTTACAAATAATTTTTTTACTTAAATCACTCTTTTAATTTATAAATAATTACTAATATTTACTAAAAAACATTAAAATTATGAATTTGGACTTTTTTATCTCAGTAACAAAAAGACGCCATATTGAATTTAGTGACGCAAATATAAATGCGCGTGCATATTTTTATTTTTAGCGCTAATTTTTAAAATTATTTTTTTTTCAGCATCGATGATGTTTAATTATTATGTCAAAATAGTACCAACGACATACATGAAATTAGATGGATCAGTTTTACAAACAAATCAATTTTCTTTAACAAGAAATTTTAAAAGAGTTTCATTTGGTACTGGAGATTCTGGAATGCCAGGAATTTTTTTCAGTTATGAACTTAGTCCTTTAATGGTAAAATATACGCAATCTGTCAAATCTTTTGGTCACTTTTTAACAAATGCTTGTGCCATTATTGGTGGTACATACACTGTTGCTAGTATAATTGACACTTTTTTGTATCATTCACTTAAAGCAATACAAAGAAAAATAGAATTAGGGAAATTTAGTTAGAATTTTAAGTTTAAAATGTTATTAATTTGTTATAAATTGATACTTGTAAAAAAAAAAAATTTTGGAAGCATTGTACATATAATTAGAATTATAAGAAAAAATAAGTATTAAAAAATTTTTAACAAATGCTTTTTTAGCAATTCTTCCTTATTAGTAAATTCTTTTTATGAAACGTTAAAAACGTTTATGTAATAAGCTAAAAGTATTAAAATTGTAAAATAAGTATAATATTAAGTTGTTAATGAATAAAAATAAAAAAATAAATATCTTGTGGTAAAAATTTTATTAATTATTTACATAACTAGTGTATAACAAATCATCTAGTTTTTAAAAATAAATTAAAAGTTTCAATTGATGTTTTTGCAACATCTCGACAAAATTCAGCATCTGATCCTTGTGTTAACGATGCTAAAGAAATATAATTTGGTTTTTCAGGATCATATTGATCTTTCTTTAATTCTACTAAAAATTCATGTCTATCCTTAATTCGCCTTGGTCGAGTTGTTATTGCTTCTGGTTGCTGAATTAGAAGTATATGAGGTATTTTCATTGTACGATGAAGATAATCAAAACTTTCTACAATTAGCTTTCTTTCTGCAAATTTAAATTATTCAATTCAAATTTAATGCTAATATTTTTTTAACAAATAATAAATAATACTACTTACGGGTCATCCATATTCGTGGTTTAGAGAGTAATATTATTTTTGTTTCTAGCTGTCCAAAACCCATTTCTTCTCTAACGGAAAATGTATTTTCATGAATTTTTAAAATATTATAAGTAATAAGCCTTGGAGCCTTGACTGCTAAGAATCTAACATCATCTCCAGATAATTTAAATTCATTTTGAAAATGTCCTAATCTTTCGTCTATTTTTTTAGTATCCCAAACTAGCCACATTGGATTTTCTGTAATAATTGTTGCAATATCTTTTCTAGTGAATTGATGTGCTCTTAGATACCTTATTCTTGTTTTTAAATCATCAAGATCTTCTTTAAAAAATAATGGGCATTTTGTGATTGTATCTCCAAGAGAATCAGCTGGTACTCCACAATCATGAAGAAATTGTATGTACGGTTTTAAATTTTTATCTATATCTAAACTCATTAATGTCCTCATATAATCATCATTTGTCTCTAATTCATATAATCTTACTCCTAATTTAAGAAGTTCTTGTATTAAAGGAGATTTATTAGCATATGCAGCAAAATTAAAAGTAGGATTTGTATTAGGTCCAAAATCAGAAATGTTTTCAGTACATTCATCTAAAGGCCTTGAAACTGATAAATTAAATTCTTTTGAAAACTCATCAATATTAAATTCATCATCTGATAAATTTAAAGAAATTTTTCCTTGAGGCGTTAAGATTTCTTTATATCTTGAAATTGTATAATTACCAGTTTGTAATTGAAAAGATAAATTACTAATATCAGGTTCTGCTATTTTATTATCCTTTTCTCCAGTTTGAGTATTAGTTTTTTCTTTTACTTCTTTCATGGTATCTTTTTTTTCTATTGTGGTTTTATATATTGGATCTTCGTCTATTGGATAATTAATTTTAAAAGCATACTTGCTTGGTTTTTGTATTTTCTCGTCATTTTCATCAAAAGGATCTTCAAATACTTGATCTCGTAAATTACGAAAAGGTTTATCCGATTTTTTTAATCCAAGACTATGCTGACCTGTCGTTTCTTGCTTCCAATTTTTCTTATCATCATTTGATTTTGTTTCTATAATCAATGGTTTTTTATCCGTTTTAAAGTATTCATCACCTCTTAAAGTTCTTATAAAAATATCCTTTTCTTTTTTATTAATCAAAGGTTTTTGATTTTCTTTTTTGTTGCTTCTTTTGGTATTATTTAACTCTAGGATAATTTGTTGTTTCTTTGAAAAATTATAGGAAGATTTATTAAAATTATAACTTTTATTAGACCTTTCCTTATTAAAATTATAAGATTGAATATTATTCTTAGTCTCATAAGGCCTTAAATTATTCAAAGAACCTGAACTGTCTTCTACTCTTTGTTCTTTAAGTAAAGGAATTTTTTTATTGACTGATTTTTTTCTTAAATGCACAGATGATGATGTTAATATTACATCGTTACAATAATTTCTAGTATTTTCTATATGTTGCAATAATTTATTTGATGGATTTTTAATTCTAGTTAGTAAACATAATGAACTCATTTTTATAATTGAATAAATATTTTAAAATGAATTGTTTACTTATTTAAAAAATTTAATTGACAATGTTAAAGTTAAAGTCTTGTAAGACAACAAATATTTATCTTACTCCAACTTTGAATTCTTATTTACGTTTTTAAACGTAAATAAACAAATATTTATCTTACTACAACTTTGAAAGTTCTTATTTACGTTTTTTTATTCCAATAATTAATTAAATTTTACTTAAAATCATTTAAAAATTGTTAATAAACTATAAAAAATTTTAATAATCCACTCTTTGGTCATCACGTTTTGCACTTCATATACATACATTTCAATTATAACCTAAACAAATTATTTTCGTCTGCTAACAACTCAGCTGCTAGCAGTCATATTTTGCATGATTATTTAAAAAAAAAAAGATTTGTGATGTGAATTAATTTAATCATTAGAAATAGTTAATATTTTAATACTTATTAATTATTCATGATTCTGATAATAATAAAGTAGATAATAATAAATAAAATGGAACAAAAAGCTGTAATAATATCTGGTGAAGCTCCGGAATCTGATGAAGAGACAGTAACTCCTAAATCAGTTATTGAGATTCCTTCAATAATAGCAGCTAATTCTTGTGGTACAATGATACAAGGTGAAGCAAGAGAATCAGATGATGAAAATAATAGTGTGGGTAGCGTAAGCTACGCTATAGATCCTATGAACTGTTCTTATATTGACAGTAAAATATACAAGAACGAAAGAAGTTCAATTAAATACAATAGTTTACTTCATAAAAAATTAAAAGAATGTAATAAAACTTTTGATCGAGATGTTCAAGAAGTTATGAATACTACGGTTTCTAAAGCAACAGAAGATTTATTTGATATTAATAAGCAATTACTTAAAAGTGAACTGACGCTTCAAGAAGCTACTTCAAAAATGCAAACTTCTTGCTTACAGTTTGAAAATATAATAAACTCATTAATGCAAATTATAGAAGAAGATTACTTTAATACTGTAAGACTTTAAGTATTGTATTTCTAAAATATTAAATTAAAATTTTATTAAGAATCTAAAATGTCAGTAAAATAATATTTAAGCATTAATTAATAAATGTTATTTTTATAAAGTTAAATTAAAAGGAAAAAAAATTAATTAATTTTCTAAATTTCTATATTTATTGTTAAAAACTTATAAATAAAAATTTTATCTAAATATGAATTTGATTAATTACTTAATAAAAATTAGGAATAATAAATTACACATTACATTTTAAATAATTTTCAATAATTTAATTCTTACTAAATAAAAATAATTTTTGTACAAGTTTTACATAAGATTATAATAATATAATTTATATATAAATTAATTTTTACATTCAAATCATATTTATAAAGAAGATTATCTCATTTAAACAAATGGTTTACAAAGAGATACTACATGATCAACCCCACAAGATAGTTTTAGAACATTAGCACCAACTGAAACCTAAAACAAATAAATAATTATATATTAAAAAAATTCATTTAAAATTTTGTTAAGAGTTCTAAATTTTTTTTACTTTCAATGGAAAATATTGATCATCTCGATGACCAAGACCAAGAGACCCATATTTATTCTTTCCCCACATGTACAGCGCGTTACTATTTGTTATTGCAGCTAACTGGCTTATTCCACAAAATATTTTAGCTACCTGAATTAATTAAAAAAATCAATAATTAAATAAAAATCTTAAGTATTATGTATACAATTTTAAAATTAAAAAAAAATTACTTTTTCATTTGGTTCATATGGATTAGCTCCAAAAAGTGCCTGTGGGATGGGAGTTGGTTTTAGTATATTTTGAACTTTTGGGCCTAATCCAAGAATCCCAAAACCCCATACGTAAACAATTCCTTCACCTGTTTCAAATAATCATACAATTAATTTGAGTAGGTTACAATAAATGAGTTAAAAAATTTTTTTTAAGTATAAAACTTACTGTTTAAAACCATACAAAAACTTCCACCAGCAGCTATATCAATAATATGGCCCAGCCCTTGACACATTTTTAATTCAGTTGCTATGCATATTTGTTGACTACCTGCTAGACTTGGTAATTGATTATATTCTGCATTACCCCAACCAAAAACCTTTCCTTTATCTTTAAATTATATTTAAAATTTATTCATATATCTAAGTTTTCAAATATAACAACTGTAAATTTATTATTACCAGATAGTGCAAGAACACAATCCGATGCACATGAAACTTTAATTATATTTTCTCCAGAAATGTCCCCTTTTACTAAACTAGGTTTACTTTCGTTTCGGTAATGAGCTAATCCAGTTTGACCATCAGCTCCCCAACCAAACGTATAAACTTCACCAGTTTCAGTTAAAGCAACACTTAAGAACCAATAAAAATAATTAATGATTAATTTTTAAATTACTGAGTACAGAAATTCCAAGTAAAATAAAATTACCTGTGGTCTTGACCAGCTGTTACTGAAATTATCTTTTTTTTTTGAATATTAGGAATATAATGAATGACTCTGCTTTTAAAATAATTTTCATCGTTAATAATATGTCGACCACATTGACCATAAGAATTATTTCCTAATGTATATAATCCTTCGTCTGTCAAAATAAGCAAATGAGCTCTTCCTGCTGAGAGACCCAAAATTTTTGTTTCTTTTGATTTTAGTGGTATATTGACAGGTCTTGGCTTGAGAATAACTGGAGTTTTTAATTTTTCATCAGAAGGATCATAACCTGTTTATTTTGTAACAAATTTTTATTGTTTTATATTTTCCATAATATTCAATATAAGTTAATATTGTTACCAATTTGGGAATCAGTATTAATTCCACTTCCATATATTTTTTTTCCATCCTTAGCACGTACTGAAAATGCTGTAAAACCATAACCACATGAAATATCTTTAACATCAAAATATTCTCCAAAAGTTGATCTATGAGGTTTTGGAGCAAATGTTACATGTTCATGATCAAATGCGAATGTTTTGTCAGCAACTCCCAAACCACCATGTTCTGCTAAACCCCAAACATATACCCTCCGATCAGAACTTTTAGCCATTGCATATTCATAAACTAAAAATAAATTAATGCTTGATAATTTGCTAATTCAGTTAAGCTAAAATAAATTTTTTTTCTATTTACTTGGTTCTGCTTTCAATTTTAATTTTTTCTTTTTTTTATACTCTTTCCTTTTTACAGCTTTTGAAACTGAACGTACAGAGTAGTTTCTTATCAAAGTTAACATTGTTAGTTTTTTTTTTAAACTAAGCTAACATTTAACATTTAATTAGTTTATTTATTCTTGAATATTTGTAGATACGAATAAAAAATTTTTATTCAGATAATACATTTTTATTTATATTTATGTAGTTTTAGTCATGAACAACACAAATTTTCGGAGTCGCAAAAATTTAATGTTTTGTATTAACACACGTGTTTTTTCTTTATCGATCAGCTGTTCGGCAGTTTTTATATTTCTATGTGTAAAGTAAATACATTCTATTTCTTCTTTTGTCGTCTAAAATAATATTAAAAAGTAAACAGTTATTTATTACAAATTTAAAAATAATTAATTAGAAGGTAAATTAATTTAAATTAATTTAAATTAAATTAATTACACATTTTCACGATATTTTCTTTTGATTTATTTTTTAACTTTAAATTTCCCTCTAACACACGGAAATAATTTTACACCATCATGCCTAAATTTACTTCCGGTTTAGTTATCTCTCTCCAATCTCCATATGCTGTTAAAAAGTGCAATTATTACAAAATACGTAAATTAATTGGTAAATAGTGTAGTACAAAGTATTTACCTGAATTAAAAGAGTATATTAAAATTAAAATAAATAATAAAAATGGGGAGTATAAAAAAAATCAACCATTCAAAACCTGAGTGTTAATTTAAGAAAGCAGAATAATTTTGATTATAAAAGTAATCAATAAAGTATTTTTTTGTCAATTAAATATTGAGTGGTGAACACGTGGATTTATTATTTTACGCAGATAACTTCATCGTATGAAGGTAAAACTTTTTTAATTCATAAATTAATTATTTATGTTATTTTCCATATAATAAAGTGTGTCACCCTATTACATATTTTTAGGTTATGTTGTATTTATATTTTTGTACTAGAATTCTGCAGTTATAAATATAGCTTAATTGTGCTTTATTTTAATGTAAACTCAATAATTACATAACTTAAAAACTATTTTAAATTGCAAATTTGAAATTATAAAATTTCTAAAAGAAATTTAAATAATTTGCTGGATTATTTTAAAGACATTTTCATCATATAAATTTTGTTTAAATTTACACAAAAATACATTTTTATCTAAATCAAAGAATTAATTAAGAATATAAATTATTGAATTAAGTTTGCAAATCTTTTAATAAACTGCGGAGCTGCAGTTCATTTCAACAATAAGTATTTATTTTATGAATCTTTAATCAAAAAAGCAATAAGTAAAAAATACTTAATTCGCTTTTGAATATGCGACACAAAAATTTTAATTGTCATTAGTCAATATTTTTATGTTTACTAAAATATTTTATTATTCATGCACGATCAAGCATACTTTTATAAAACATTTAAATTATTCATATTTATTTATTAAAATTTATTCCATTTAACATAAATTACAATAATTTAGTCAAAAATACAGACACTTTAGCGTTATACAAGAATTTATAATTTTTAGTTTTATAATAATTTTTAATAAAATTTTGCTCTAAATTTATTATCAGAAACACAAAAATAAAAAAATGAATAAAAAAGTATTTTATAAAACTGATAAAAAAAGTTGTTTCTTAATAAATGTGTAGGCATAAAATTATGTATTTATGCCGCTTTGTAAAAAACAAATAAGATATATTCATACTTCTTTTTTTTTGAAAAATAAAAAAACTGAAAATTCAATGACCTAATCTAATGCTTTCATTACACAACAAAATGATAACTTTTACAATGTATTAAAATTTTACTTCTATATTTGAAACTTTACAACCATAACGCTTACATAATGTAATAATTTTTTCTTTTATGTAACCACATAGTTACATATTTTCTTAATAACATAAAATTAAAGAAAAAAAAATTCCTTTGTTAAAAAAATATTTCATCATGTTAATTTACACATCAGCTGATAATTTTTTAGTAAACTTCATCATAGATAATTTCATAAATTAAATCAAGGAAACTAAAAAAACGTGAGATTAAATATCAATAAACTTTTAATTGCATATAATTTTCATTTCGGTTCCTTAATATATACAAGCATACATACACAAGAATATAAAAGTGCAACAACAAAAAATTGTATAGTTATTTAAAAAAACGTATTTTGTTATTTGCATTTAGTTTAGTATTGATACATGAACTGCTAAGAAATTTAAAACTTTTATCAAAGTGCTAAAATAAAAAAATTTATTATTAAAACTTTCTTTTTTATACTTACTCGGTTATAAAATTATGATTAAAATAAATAATAAAATGTACTATTTAATCATTAAGTTATTACATGATCGAACAAGAGTGAAATTTTTATTATTGTGAAGAAAAAAAAGAAAGTTGTGTGTGCATGTGATAATTAAAAACATTGATAAGACAAAAAAAGTCAGATGAATTTGTAATCGATTAATATTAAAGATGATATTTCTTGATATTTCTTCATCAATTAATAATAATGGATTTTATTATGATTCAAAGTTTTATTGTTATATTGAAATTTGTTAAAGTAGTTTAATTAATTGAAAATCATGGAAGGTTTAGTTGGCTTATTTTTAATTTGTGGTGTTATTTGTTATTTATTTAAAGATAGGTAATTTTCACTTATTAATACTAATTTTTTTTTAAACATATTTTTGTTAAGTTAATTGACCTTGAATTTAATATTCTATGTCAATGTAAAAAAAAGTGTTTGTGTTATATGAAAAAATCAAATTAAAAAATAACAACAAACAAGTTTTTAATTTCCTATATTATTAAGTTTGAAAAATATTTTTTAATTTTTTTAATAAAATCTATTATTTTATGTAAGATGAACTTAAATTGAAGATAAAAAATAAAAATAACATGATAAAGAAATAATTTTGATAAAAATAAATTTATCAAGAAAAATGTCATCATTAATTTGATTTATTAATAAAATATATTATTTTTAATTATAATTGAAAATTTTATCTGCGATTGAGAAATAATGATTGGAGATTTTTTTTTATGATTCCTGTTGTTAGGAGGAAATTCAAATTTTGCATTTGAGTTTATTTTAAACATTTATTAGATTATTTGCTATATTTTATCAAGGGATTAATAATTCAGAAATTATAAATAAAAAATATGTATTTTAGAGAATTTTTGAGGAAAATTAATTTTAAAGGAAAAATTTCAAAAACAAAGTGGGTCAAATTTTAATTAAATTTTTTTTTTTCAAATTCAAGCAATTTGTAATACCTGAGTTTATTTTTTTGTAATTTTGGCCAAAAGTACAAATGCACTTTGGAGCTATTTTTAAATTTAAAAATAAATTTTGTTTATAATAAAAACGCAATAAAAAAAATTAGCATTTGGGAAAGTTGTATAAAATTGACTTAATTTTTAAATTACTGTAATTCTCCAATACACGTAATTTTTTCAGTTTCACACAACTTTCCCCAAAAAATAAATTTGAACTAACAATTATTATTTAATGACACGTATAAAAACTTATAATTAAATCAAAATAACATTTGCACTGAAAAAAAAAGTTAGATTGACTGATTGATTGTTTCTTAAAAAAAAAAAAAAAAAAAATTAATGAGTTTTGATTTAAATAAAATGCGTTTGATTTAAAAAAAATGTAAACTTTTTTTTGTAATACAAAATTTTCATATGATTTTTTTAATTTACAGAGCAGCTGATATGATAGACGTTGGTTTAGCAAGAGTTCAAGAAGTTTATGCAAAATGGGAAGCGAATGCAGATATTCCACGTGGTGTAATAGATTCAAATCCATCGCAAGTTTTAACAAGTGGTAATTAAATATTTAAAAAAAATCTAATATTTTTCCAAAAAACTAAATTAATTTAAAAAAAATTATTTTATTTTAGCTACAGAATTAAGAAGAGCAGGTTTACAAGCACAAAAGCAAGGTGTAAGAAAAAGAGAACAAATACGTGAAATGAGATATAAATCATTGTATCGTATTAAAGAAACTGAAATATCAGTTCCTGAATCAAAATCAGCATCTTCAAATTTTCTTCATTATTGCTGTAATAGTTGTACACCATTATCACGTGAAAAGGTAACATTATAACTTTATTATCTACTGTTGATGATCTTTGCCATTTTTAAATTTAGCTTATGTGTCTTTTTTGCAACTAAAAATAAATTTAAGCAATAGAATTTTTGTTTTAAAACACCCACGTTTCTTTTTTCTACTCTTTTACTTTATTAATTAAAAATTTCTATCAATTTAGTATTTATTAATTTATATTTAAAAAAACTTTTTTAAAATAAAATTAATTTAAAAAATTTGTTGATCTATTTTTAATTATGTTAACACAACAAATGACTTTTAATCATTATTTGACTTTGAATTATATAATTATTAAGTTTCAAAATATGTTATTGTCTGTATCAAAATTGAATTATTAATAAATTTTATTATAATGTTTAATATTTAAATAACTTTCAATAAATAAATTAAAATAAAAAAAAAAATGTACGATGAATCACCAAATAGTTTAAAAAAGTGGCTAAGAATAATAAAAGTTCAAGGATGTTTAGAAAGAAAAAATAGTTTACGTTTGAAAAAAAAAGATGTAATTTTACAATTTTCATTTCTTTTCTAAATAAATCATTAAATTATATTTTATATATTTTAATTAAAGGATTCTCCAGTTGGATTAGCACTGAAGCAGCACAAATTTAATTATTCTAATTTATTGTTTATACCACCGACAACAAATTTGGTGTCTAAAATATTTTCACATATATCTTATGTTTCGACATTCAAAAAGTACAAATATCCAAAAGTTACGCATACTGTAAGTATTTTTAATTTAATGTATTATTTAATTTAATTTAGTAAATTGTTTGATAAAATAAAAATTTAATTTAATTAAAATTTATTGTTACTGTAGTAACTATTGCAAAAATTAATAATAAATAAAATATTATTAACTTAATATTAACAATAAAAAGATATTTATCTTTTGACATTTGTCATTAATCATTTGAGAAATCATTAATAAAAATAAAGTACAACAGCATTTAAAAAAAGTTAGTTTATTAAATAAGTTTATTTAAAAATTAGTTATTTAGAAAATGAACAGTCTTAAATTACTGAAAATAATCTTTCAAATTTTAGGATTAGCTCCGATCTAAAAAAATTACTCTTCTCCACATAGAAATCATTCACAAATTATTTTTAATGTTTATCATTTTATTATTATACTATGAACATATTTTATAATTAATAAATCAATATTCGAATTTCAGTAATTTTAGTTTAGTTGAAGCTGTTGATTTTTTACAAATAAGCTTTTCTTCTATGACTATTTTTTTAATCATTATGATAAACTATTTTCAAAAAAATAAATTTCAACAAATTTATTTTATTTTTTGTAAAAATTTTAATAATTTTAAGCAAATCGATAAAATAGAGTTTTCTATTTTGCGATATGTTTCAAAATATACTATTTTTGTGTATTCAGTAATTTTTTTGTTTTTTGTATTTGGGGCATATTACAATTTTTATTTTTATTTTGTACATTATTTCATAATAAATGTATTTATTATTCACACAATCATGCAGTATGTTTTAGTCACTAAATTATTGTCGAGCAAACAACGATATGCTTCAAAGTGCTCTAAATTTATTTTTCATCAATAAAAATCAATGTGCTCTAAATGATAAACACTTGACTTCCTTGAACTTGAAGATGTCTAAAATAAAAATCATTCATCTACTTTCAGATAATCACATAAATCTCAATAATTTATCAACCAAAGTCTCAAAATTTTACAGTATCATAATTTTTTTTTGCATCGTCTTTTTATTTTTTTTAATGGTACCACTCTCTTATGTTTTATTAATACTCAGTATTTCCATTGATAAATTTAATATTTTTAAAGTTTTTCAATATCTTAATTTTTATGGTTGGTTATTCGCTTTATTATTTTGAATTTTTTTGTTGTGTAAAAACATCACGAATATTAAGAAAGCGGTAATTAAATATTATTGTCACTTTATTACAATTTTCATGTTAATAAATTGTTAATAAACTCTAATTTTAATTATGTTTAGTCGGAGGAAACAATTTTAATTATACATAAATTAAAAAGAACAAGAATAAGTATAAATTTAAAAAAAAGGTATCATTTAATAACTTTGAATTAAAAGGATTAAAAAACATTAAACATTTTCATAATGTTTCAGTTATAAGATTATTCATTGTATTTAAATCAAAAAGAATTGAAATTTTCAGCATGGAATTATTTTAATTTTGAAAATACACTGATAACAACTGTTAGTGTTTAAAATTATTAAAAATATTTATGTAAAATTTATTTTTGTAAAAATAATTTTTCTATTTTATAATTAGATATTTCATTCAGCAACAACCTACTTGGTGATTTTATTTCAATTTCAGTATAGCTTGCAAAAAAAATCTGAATTATAATTGATCAAAGATTATTTATAAATATTTTATCAAACCTTTTACTCAAATTAATTTTATTTTCCCGTAATTTAAATAATTGTAGTTACTTAATTTTTTAATTATTCTAAGGTCTTAAATGACGAAAGACTAAAAGAAGCAATAAAACAAGTAGCTTTAGAAACATGTACCGACGAAGGCTGCAGCGAACAAGAAGCTTTTCGAAGAACAGAAGGAAAAGCAAAGTCAATTTTATTGAAAATGCAAAGTTCAATAAGTGACTTTTTACTAAGATTCACAGCATGGGCACTTTATAAAGTATTGCCATGTTTTATTCAATCAGCAGCAATACAATCCCAACAAATAGAAATGTTAAAAAAAGCTAATGACACAGGATTGCCTTTAATATTTTTACCATTACATAGGAGTCATTTAGATTACATAATGATTAGTTTTCTTCTACTTAGCAATGATATTAGAAGTCCACTTGTTGCAGCAGGAAATAATCTAAAAATTCCTTTTTTCGGGTTAGTTAATATATATTTTTATAATTTCTTTAAATAAAAAAAATTATCTATTTTTAGTTGGTTAGCGAGTGGATTAGGTGCATTTTTCATTAAAAGACGTATAGATCCAATATCTGGTCGTAAAGATATTTTGTATCGAGCAACTTTACATACTTACATAATGGAAAGCTTAAGAGCAGGGCACAATATTGAGTTCTTTGTTGAAGGAGGTAGAACGAGAACTGGAAAACCATGTATGCCAAAAGGTGGAATCCTTAGTGTAATCATTGATGCTTACATGGATGGTACAATTGAAGATGCATTATTAGTACCAATGTCCATTAATTATGAACGTTTAGTTGATGGAAATTTCGTAAGAGAACAATTAGGTCAACCAAAAAAAATGGAAACTTTTACCTCAACTATCAAAGCATTTTGGAATACTTTAATGGGAAACTATGGTATAGTCAAGATCGACATATGCCAACCATTTTCATTAAGAGTACATTAATTTATCTCTATTTTTTAAATTTCTAAAAATTATTATATTAATTAATTATACCTTTAAAGGAAATGCTCAAATCTCAACAAAATAAAATAATGGCAGCAGCACCATCAGAAAAAACTTTAAAAGTTACAGCATCATTTTCATCATTGTATGGCACAGACATTGTTATAGAAGAACATCGTCAATTAGTAGACGACATAGCTCGTCATGTAGTTTATGGTATTAAATTGAAATTAAATGATTTTTAATATACTTACCTAAATAATAATTTAAAAAATTTTTCAAACCACAGACTGTTCGAAAACTACACCAATAATGTCAACGAATGTTGTAGCATTTTTATTACTAAACAGATTTAGAGATGGTTGTAAATTACATCATTTGGTAGAAGCTTTTGATAAAACTTGGAAAGAATTAGAAAGACAAAATAGAGACGTTGCATTTTGTGGAGAGACTATTGATATTGTAGATCATGCAGTTAGTATTTTTTAATTACCGAAAATGTATGTAAAATAATAATTAATTATTAAAGAAATTATTTTTTTTTAGCTTGACATACTTGGACCAGGTTTAATAAAACAACAAAGACAAGAAATAACTGATACAATAGATGGTGAAACAGTTAAAAGTGAAGCAGTAGTTGTTATTCATCCCGTAGCGATATTACCAAATGTTATTGAATTATCATATTACAGTAACACTGTATTATTAAATTATGTAATGGACAGTGTTGTTGGTAAGTTAAATTTAACACTGGTATTAAATATTTTATTGAAATAAATATTAATTTCAAAATTAATTTTAGCAACGGCATTGTATGCGCTTGTAAAAAATCAAATTAATGATCCACAAGCAATAGCTAATAATAATATAACTGTAAAACGAGCTGATTTAATCAGTGAATCTTCTTCAGTCTGTGATATACTTAAGTATGAATTTATATTTTGCAAGCCATGTCAAGAACTAGAATCTGTTATTTCTAGTTCGATAGAGAATCTCATACAACATGGAATAATTTATTCAGATGAAGTGAGTAATTTAATCTTTAATAGTTGTTTATATTTTATTAACAAATATGATTTTTAGGAATGTCTTCTGGAAGAAGAAATGTGGTCTAAAAGATATGCTAAAACTTTAGACGATAGTTCAGATGAAGAGTTTGCTCAAGAACAAAAGAGAAACAACGAAGAATATAAAGTAAGATTTTCTTTATCTTAGTTTTTAAAAATTTTATTCTAATCAATTTTTTATTCTTGATTATAGCTTAGTTTAGAACTTGAACCTTCTAAGACTATGGAATTTCTCCATACACTTTTACGTCCACTAATTGACACATACACATTCAGTGCTTTTTCATTAAAACATTTAGTTGGTCGAACACTCTCAGAAAGAGATTTAATTCATGAAATTTTCACAGAAATCAAAAAGAATTTTGATCAAGGAATAGTAAATTATGGTATGATAATTAAAAAAAAAAAAATTTTTTTTAATTTATTTAAATAATTTTTAATTAATAAATTTTACAGGTGAAAGTTTATGCATAGACCCGATAAAAAATTCTCTAAAAGTATTTCTAAAATGGGATGTATTAGAGTGTCATGCACAAGAAAACATAAAAATTTATTATTTAAAAGGTGAATGTGACGATGAATTAGTTGTTACTGAAGTTTACAATGAAGTAGCTAAATTCAAATGGTCTAGATATAATAGTAATTGATGCATTATTAAATTTAAAAATTTTTTATATTTATTCTTTGAAACTTAAAAATTGTATTTTTTTTTCCATTAATGGATTTTTTATAAAGACTCTGTACATTATTATAAAATAAGTCCAAAGCAAAATAAAAATGTATTACTAGTTTTGAACAATGCCTTAATTAAGTAGCTTAATGAATTAAAGTATGAGATTAGTGGTGTTGATATTTTTTTTTTTTGCATAAGGATTTAAATTTTAATATAGTGTATTTGCTTACAAAGTAAAAGAGACATTGTAAATATAAAATATTTATAATTTACTGAAGCAAGTTGGTAATTTTTTAAGTTTACAAAAATTTTTTCATTTTGATTAAAGATATTTTTGTTAAAAATTGTTTTTCTAAATTGAAAATAATAAAAATTTCTCTTAGCAAATACTTAGAATTAAATGGTTTGAATTTATTTTAACTAATTTAAGAAAATATACTTTAATCATTACGAGTTATTATCCAACTAGTTTAAATATTGGAATAATATTTTGTCGAAAAAAATTTTTTTAAATAAAAGGCATTTTTATATAAACATAATTTGTTGTAATTAGAATTAAATTTTAATTCAATGTATAAAAAAATAATATTATTATTATTATTTTTTTTTTAATTGAATATTATTGAAAAAAAAGGTTGTTAATTGTTATTTGCTATAATTGAATTAATATTATAATTACTTAAATTGTAAATAAATCTTTTTTCTTAAGAAAATTATAATACTAATTTATTAATCTCCTTTGTTCACGAAATTAAATGATTTTTGGAAATCGTTTAAATAACTTGTCAATTATTATAATCTCTAAATAATCAAAATACCAGATATTTCTGATAATAATTTATTATCAAGTATTTTAAAATTTAAATAATGTCTGCAGAAAATTGATTAAAATAATTGTTGAATAAAAAAGCCGCATAGTATAAGCAATGAAGCTATAGTACCCAGGAATTTTTTTTATAATCATTTATCAAATGATATTATACTGAAATATCTTCGAATATATGTTTAGAAAATTTGTCCATTCAAGGTTAGTGACGTTTTGCCCTTTTTGGCCCATGATGGGCTAAAAAATGGGCATAAATGGGGAAAAAAAATTAACCCAAAAAATGGAAAATTTAATGTATTTTAAAGGGGGTAGTTGAAATAGCATTTTTCATGAAAATTTTTTCCCTTCGAGATATAAGCAGGGGAAATTTTAAATTTATACCTAACAAATGTATGTTTTTAAAACGTTTTTTGAAAATAACTTCAAAACGACTATGTTTCGTGAAAAAGTTGTAATAATATAATTTTAGTACTATATAATTACAAATCGACCTGTTTTTTTTTTATTTTTCTATGACCAATAGAAACGAAGATATAGCGAATTAAATGCCGGGGGCGAAAAATTGTTGAGTCAAAATTGAGTCTTTTTACTGGATTATCGCGAAAACTGTTAACTATAAATAATAAAAGAATTAGGCATAGTTTCAGTATAATATTTTTATAAAAATAAGAGCATTTTGAAAAGTTTGGTGCAAAAAATAAAAGCGCAAAAAGCCAAAAAACCAACAGTTCTTTTTTTGCGCAATTTCTAAAGGGTGGTTAGGGTAGCAAAGGGGTAATAGCATAAAAAAATTTACTTTACGGAAAGTTTAAACAAATATTCCTTATGATAATCAAAAAATTTCAAAGCTCTAAGTCACGTATTTTTCGAACAATAGCTTCAAATAGCGTCAAAAATGTACTTTAAAAAAAAACCAAATTTTAAGTTTTTTGAAAATTTTGGGAAAATGATTGGTCTAGCTGCAAAATGTGTAATAACTATTTTTTAAATATACATTAGAACAAATATTGTGATTCCTTTTTTTTTATGTACGATAAGTAGGTCGCAAGATTTGATAGGTCAAAGCTAAAATTTGAATGTTGGTCTCAACGTTTTTTACGCAATCACCCGAAATATATCTCGGAAAGGAACAATCTAATCATTATAACTTATATAAAAAAAAAAATTTATTTTAAATTAACTTTCAGATGCATTTTTATTTTTTTTAATATCGGGTATACAAAAAAAGTTATGGCCAATTGAAGTAACAAAAAAATTTTTTTTTAAATATCAACAAAGTATCCACCGTAGCTGGAAGCGAATTTTTCTAAAAAAGGGCAAAGGATATGAAAATGCGTTAAATTAAATTTGTATTTAGACCTTTGAGGGCAGAAAAGGGCAAAAGGTGGCCGAAGGTATCAGAATATGTTATTTTTATATGGAAATTCAAAATTTTTGACTTTGAAAACCCCCGAGTCCCATTTTGAAATGAAATTCAATTCAATGAAGTTTTGGATGTTTCCGTAACGCTATATAAATAAAAGAAATAGCAAAATACTAAATAACTACAAAATACCACAATGTTATCAAATAGGATTTTTTCGTAATCTTTGATACTAAGCTGCAACCTCGCCAGCTAACCAAAATACTTCTAATTGGTCTCATTTATTCGGTATAAGTGTCACCATTCATTTGCCGTACACTGCAATTATTTGTCGCTATAAATCTCTCATGCCGATAGTCAATAAACCAAAAGCCTATTCTTAGCCCAAAATGACCAATTTTGAAATTGCTGCCAAAATTCTAATTTTTAAAAGAAACGAGTTCTATAGGCCTCAAAAATTTTTTACAAGCCCTTAGTTTCCAAAAAATTTTTACTCGTCTTTTTATAATTATTTGTTTAGCAGATATGATAATTAAAGTCAGAGTCCCATTTTTAGGGTTTTTTAAAAAAAATCAATTTTAATCTTTATCTTTAAAATGGGATATCTTAGAAACTACTTAATATAATAAGACGAAAATTGGTATCCTAATGTAAAATTTTACGTTGAATCCGAATTTTCAGTCAGATTATCATTTGGTCACGTGACTTGGCGAGAAATTCAAATTTTGTGAAAAATGATTTTTTAAAAATCGCTATTTTTCAATTTTAGTGCTTTTAAAATAAATTTACCCAAAAAAATGATTTCATATGCTGAAAGTATATGAAAAAACATACAATTTGAGACCAACAGGTTGAAAATTGAGCTGTCTGCAGCTGAGGCATATAAGCTAGAAAAGGCAAGGCAAGAAAGTTGATTTTCTTGCGCATGCGCAGTTCAAAAAAAAATTTGGACCCCAGAATCGAATTCTACGGGAAATTTCCTATGGGGTACTATAAAGAAAAAAAATTTCTGGTCAGCGGCCAGAAAGCACGTATTTCCCGGCCGCTGCGCGTCCGGCAAAGACGTGTTTTCTCGCCACTGATGCAGAAAAATCGTATACGACCCTGGGCCATAAATAAAGAATGACCCAAATCGCAGTTTACCATCCTCGGCTTCGCCTCGGAAGGTAATTTACGTGCGATTTGGGACATTCTTTATTTTTCTGGCCATCGGTCGTAATATACTATTTATTGTAAAGTGCTCGTTTGCGAGAAAAATTAATGAACATAAATTTCTCAAAAATTAAAAATTTCAAAAAATTGAAAAAAACTAAAATCGCTGTAAAAAATAGAGGATTGGATCTAAAAAGCTAAAAATTGGGGAAAATTATTATTTTTATATATACTTTGGACCAAACATACTTTGGAGTACATTTTGAGACCCGACCATGCAAAGTCATATACAGTTCACAAATATTAACCCATAAAACAATTAAATAATTTAAAATTATTCATTTTTTTTAATTAAAATTTATTCCATTTAACATAAATTACAATAATTTAGTCAAAAGTACAGACACTACAAGAATTTATAATTTTTAGTTTTATAATCATTTTTAATAAAATTTAAAAAAATATTAATTTTTAAAAAATAACATAAAATTTTGCTCTAAATTTATTATCAGAAAAACAAAAGTAAAAAAATAAATAAAAAAATATTTTATAAAACTGATAAAAAAACTAGTTTTTTAATAAATGTGTAGGCATAAAATTATGTATTTATGCCGCTTTATAAAATACAAATAAGATAAATTCATACAAAATGATAATTTTTACAATGTATACAAAATTTTACTTCTATATTTGAAACTTTACAACCATATCGCTTACATAATGAAATAATTTTCTTTTTTATGGAACCGCATAAGTTACATATTTTCTTAATAACATAAAATTAAAGAAAAAATACCCTGACAACTAGCTGGCACTAAGGTTCCTCAAACAATGAGCTAAATACTTCAATATGCCACAGATATCACCGATTACAACCATGCAATCATACATTCATTTCTATTAACTTTTATAAGTTAAAAGAAAATTTATGTATTGCATGAATTTAACTAAATCTATTTTTTTCAAATAAAATCTAACGTAATTCATTGGATAATAATTATTCAAGATAGTACTTTCATGGAATTAAATGAAGTATTACACCAAAAAAAAAAAAAAAAAATATTGCAGTTTAGAAAAACTTTTTTAATTTTGAGAAATAAATTTTGGAAAAATTCAGTATCAGATCCAAAAAATTACTATAAACAAACTGTCTAAAACTAGTACTATCATAGAAATAAATTAGGTACTACGTCCAAAAAGAAAAAAAAATTTGGTGTTTTTTGTATTTTTTGTGAAAAAAAATTTAGGAAAAAATTTAAAAAAAAATTAAGTATCAGATTCGAGATATCGAGTAAAAACTATACTTTCAAATATAAGTACTTTCGTGGAAATAAATGAGGTATTACATCCAAATTAAAAAAAAAAAAAGGAGCTTGAAATTTTTTGATAAAAAAATGTTTGGAAAAAAAAATTAGGTCTTAATTCGATAATGGTTTTGAAATATCACTAGTTACAATATTTTCAGATATTAGTACTTTAATGGAATTAAATGAGGTATTACACAAAAAAAAAAAAAAAAATATTGCAGGTTTTTTAATTTTTTTGTTTTTTTAATTTTGAGACAAAATTTTTAAAAAAATTCGGTATCAGATCCAAAAAATGACAATAAACAAACTTTCTAAAACTAGTACTTTCATAGAAATAAATTAGGTACTACATCCAAAAAGAAAAAATAATTTGGTGTTTTTTGTATTTTTTGTGAAAAAAAATTTAGGAAAAAAATTAAAAAAAAATTAAGTATCAGATTCGAGATATCGAGTAAAAACTATACTTTCAAATATAAGTACTTTCGTGGAAATAAATGAGGCATTAAATCCAAATTAAAAAAAAAAAAGCTTTTTTGATAAAAAAATTTTTGAAAAAAAATTAAGTCTTAACTCCATAATGTTTGTGAAATATCACCAATTACATACATACACACACACACTTTTTTTAAAAACCGGTTTTTTAGCTTCCTGGGGTCTCAAAACGTGCTTATATGCCAAAAAATCAAAAATCGAAATTTGACCTATCACATTGGTTCCTCTTTGAGGAACCAAATTTGTTTATTTAAAAAATATTTCATGTTAATGTATACATCAGCTGATAATTTTTTTAGTAAACTTCATCATAGATAATTTCATAAATTAAAACAAGAAAACTAAAAAAACGTGCGATTAAAATAATATCAATAAACTTAATTGCATATAATTTTCATTTCGGTTCCTAAATATATACAAGCATACGTACACAAAAATGTAAAAGTGCAAAAAAAAAATTGTATAGTTATTTAAAAAACGTATTTTGTTATTTGCATTTAGTTTAGTATTGATACATGAACTGCTAAGAAAACTAAAGCATTTAAAACTTTTATCAAAGTGCTAAAATAAAAAAATTTATTATTTCGGGCCACAGAACCAAAAAAATTTTAAAATCAGTTTTTTTGATTTTTAACAAAATTTATTGATTAAATTAAAAAAAAAAGAGTCTCATGCCCTCCGCAATAAAAAAACACATCAAACCAGTCTAAAAAAAAATTTTAATTTTATCATCCCTTAAAGAATTTTTGGAAATTCGGAAATTTAGAATTTTTTTCGAATTTCCAAAAATTCTCAAAGGGATAGTAATATTAAAAATTTTTTTTAGACTGATTTGATGTGTTTTTTTATTGCGGAAGGCATGAGACTCTTGTTTTTTTAATTTATGCAATAAATTTTGTTAAAAATCAAAAAAACTAATTTAAAAATTTTTTTGGTTCTGTGTCCCTTAAAACTTTCTATTTTATACTTAAGCCCTTTCTACATCAGATTAAAAGTCGATATTAAATCTGGTAATTTTTAAAATTTATATAGTGTAGTTGGGAGTTACCTATTTACGATTAATCATTAAAAATCCCCAACTGCAATTTTAAAAATTACCGGATTTAATATCGACTTTTAATCTGGTGGAGAAAGGGCTTTACTCGGTTATAAAATTACGATTAAAATAAATAATAAAATGTACTATTTAATTATTAAATTATTACATGATCGAACAAGAGTGAAATTTTTATTATTGTGAAGAAAAAAAAGAAAGTTGTGTGTGCATGTGATAATTAAAAACATTGATAAGACAAAAAAAGTCAGATGAATTTGTAATCGATTAATATTAAAGATGATATTTCTTGATATTTCGATCTTCATCAATTAATAATGGATTTTATTATAATTCAAAGGTTTATTGTTAAATTGAAGTTTGTTAAAGTACTTTAATTAATTGAAAATCATGGAAGGTTTAGTTGGCTTGTTTTTAATTTGTGGTGTTATTTGTTATTTATTTAAAGATAGGTAATTTTCACTTATTAATACTAATTTTTTTTAAACATATTTTTGTTAAGTTAATTGACCTTGAATTTAATATTCTATTTCAATGTAAAAAAAAGTGTTTGTGTAAGTGTGTGTGTACTCGACTTGAATATTTTATCAAAGTAATATGGGGAAATTGTCAATTGAAATAATTTTAAATTTATTGTAATTTAAAAAAAAAACAGGTTTTTTTATATGAACAATTATAAAAAAAATGATATCAAAAAATAATAACAAACAAGTTTTTAATTTCCTATATTATAAAGTTTGAAAAATATTTTTTAATTTTTTTAATAAAATCTATTATTTTATGTAAGATGAACTTAAATTGAAGATAAAATATAAGAATAACATGATATAGAAATAATTTTGATAAAAATAAATTTAAAATAAATTTATCAAGAAAAATCTCATTATTAATTTGATTTATTACTAAAATATATTATTATTTTGGTTCCTCAAAGATTGATAACGCCATTGTGTTAGGTCAAAATTTGATTTTCTATTTTTTGGCATATAAGCACGTTTTGGGACCCCAGGAAGCTAAAAAACCGGTTTTTAAAAAAAGTCTGTGTGTGTGTGTGTGTGTGTGTGTGTGTACGTACGTACGTACGTATGTAATCGGTGATATTTCACAAACATTATGGAATTAAGACCTAATTTTTTTTTCAAAAATTTTTTCACCAAAAAAGCTCGAGGTACTTTTTTTTTTTTAATTTGGATGTAATACCTCATTTATTTCCACGAAAGTACTTATATTTGAAAGTTTGGTTTTTACTCTATATCACGAATCTGATACTTAATTTTTTGAAAATTTTTTTCCTAAAATTTTTTTCACAAAAAAATACAAAAAATACAAATTTTTTTTTCTTTTTGGACGTAGTACCTAATTTATTTCCACGGAAGTGCTAGTTTTAAGAACCTTGTTTATAGTAATTTTTTGGATCTGATACTTAATTTTTTCAAATTTTTTTTTGTCAAAATTAAAAAAAAAAATAATAAAAAAAACTGCAATATTTTTTTTTTTTTTTTTTTTTTTTTGTAATACCTCATTTAATTCATTAAAGTAATAATATCTGAAAATTTTGTAACTAGTGATATTTCAAAACCATTATCGAATTAAGACCTAATTTTTTTTTCCAAACATTTTTTTATCAAAAAATTTCAAGCTCCTTTTTTTTAATTTGTATGTAATACTTCATTTATTTCCACGAAAGTACATATATTTGAAAGTATGGTTTTTTCTCTATATCTCAAATCTGATACTTAATTTATTGAAAATTTTTTTCCCAAAATTTTTTTCACGAAAAAATAAATTTGAACTAACAATTATTATTTAATGACACGTATAAAGTTTTAGTTTTCCTCTACATAGAATATTCTCTTATTATTAGTAAACTTGGTTTATAAAAATTTTAACCAATTCAAATGGTTTCATGCAAGTAGATCCAAAGATTCTAAAAATACAATATTTTTGATACCTATTTAAATTTTTATATCTTGTTTTTTTATTTCTCAGGCTTTTTGGACTGTATTTGTTAAGGTTTTTCTCTATTTTACATATTTTTTCATTATAAGTAAACTTGTTTTATAAAAATTTTAACCTATTCAAATGGTTTCATGAAAGTGGATCCACCTTTTCTAAATATACAATAATTTTAATACTTATTTAATTTATTTATATCTTGTTTTTTAATTACGCTGGCCTGAAGGGCCGTATTTGTTTAAGTTTTTCTCTACGTAGAATATTCTCTCATTATTAGTAAAATTGCTTTATAAAAATTTTAACCTATTCAAATGGTTTCATGCAAGTGGATCCAAAGATTCTAAAAATACAATATTTTTGATACCTATTTATATTTTTATATCTTGTTTTTTTATTTCTCAGGCCTTTTGGACTGTATTCGTTAAGGTTTTTCTCTATTTTACATATTTTTTCATTATAAGTAAACTTGTTTTATAAAAATTTTAACCTATTCAAATGGTTTCATGAAAGTGGATCCACCTTTTCTAAATATACAATAATTTTAATACTTTTTTAATTTATTTATATCTTGTTTTTTAATTACGCTGGCCTGAAGGGCCGTATTTGTTTTAGTTTTCCTCTACGTAGAATATTCTCTTATTATTAGTAAACTTGGTTTATAAAAATTTTAACCAATTCAAATGGTTTCATGCAAGTAGATCCAAAGATTCTAAGAATACAATATTTTTGATACCTATTTAAATTTTTATATCTTGTTTTTTTATTTCTCAGGCTTTTTGGACTGTATTTGTTAAGGTTTTTCTCTATTTTACATATTTTTTCATTATAAGTAAACTTGTTTTATAAAAATTTTAACCTATTCAAATGGTTTCATGAAAGTGGATCCACCTTTTCTAAATATACAATAATTTTAATACTTATTTAATTTATTTATATCTTGTTTTTTAATTACGCTGGCCTGAAGGGCCGTATTTGTTTAAGTTTTTCTCTACGTAGAATATTCTCTCATTATTAGTAAAATTGGTTTATAAAAATTTTAACCAATTCAAATGGTTTTATGCAAGTAGATCCAACGTTTATAAAAATACAATAATTTTGATACCTAATTAAATTTTTTATATCTTGTTTTTTTATTTTTCAGGCCTTTTTGACTGTATTTGTTTAGGTTTTTCTCTATTTTACATATTTTTTCATTATAAGTAAACTTGTTTTATAAAAATTTTAACCTATTTAAATGGTTTCATGCAAGTGGATCCAACGTTTATAAAAATACAATAATTTCGATACCTATTTAAATTTTTTATATTATGTTTTTTTATTTCTCAGGCCTTTTGGACTGTATTTGTTTAAGTTTTTCTCTATTTTATATATTTTTCTATTATAAGTAAACTTGGTTTATAAGAATTTTAACCAATTCAAATGGTTTCATGAAAGTGGATCCACCTTTTCTAAATATACAATAATTTTAATACTTATTTAATTTATTTATATCTTGTTTTTTAATTACGCTGGCCTGAAGGGCCGTATTTGTTTAAGTTTTTCTCTACGTAGAATATTCTCTCATTATTAGTAAAATTGCTTTATAAAAATTTTAACCTATTCAAATGGTTTCATGCAAGTGGATCCAAAGATTCTAAAAATACAATATTTTTGATACCTATTTATATTTTTATATCTTGTTTTTTTATTTCTCAGGCCTTTTGGACTGTATTCGTTAAGGTTTTTCTCTATTTTACATATTTTTTCATTATAAGTAAACTTGTTTTATAAAAATTTTAACCTATTCAAATGGTTTCATGAAAGTGGATCCACCTTTTCTAAATATACAATAATTTTAATACTTTTTTAATTTATTTATATCTTGTTTTTTAATTACGCTGGCCTGAAGGGCCGTATTTGTTTTAGTTTTCCTCTACGTAGAATATTCTCTTATTATTAGTAAACTTGGTTTATAAAAATTTTAACCCATTCAAATGGTTTCATGCAAGTAGATCCAAAGATTCTAAGAATACAATATTTTTGATACCTATTTAAATTTTTATATCTTGTTTTTTTATTTCTCAGGCTTTTTGGACTGTATTTGTTAAGGTTTTTCTCTATTTTACATATTTTTTCATTATAAGTAAACTTGTTTTATAAAAATTTTAACCTATTCAAATGGTTTCATGAAAGTGGATCCACCTTTTCTAAATATACAATAATTTTAATACTTATTTAATTTATTTATATCTTGTTTTTTAATTACGCTGGCCTGAAGGGCCGTATTTGTTTAAGTTTTTCTCTACGTAGAATATTCTCTCATTATTAGTAAAATTGGTTTATAAAAATTTTAACCAATTTAAATGGTTTCATGCAAGTAGATCCAACGTTTATAAAAATACAATAATTTTGATACCTAATTAAATTTTTTATATTATGTTTTTTTATTTCTCAGGCCTTTTGGACTGTATTTGTTTAGGTTTTTCTCTATTTTACATATTTTTTCATTATAAGTAAACTTGTTTTATAAAAATTTTAACCTATTTAAATGGTTTCATGCAAGTGGATCCAACGTTTATAAAAATACAATAATTTTGATACCTATTTAAATTTTTTATATTATGTTTTTTTATTTCTCAGGCCTTTTGGACTGTATTTGTTTAAGTTTTTCTCTATTTTATATATTTTTCTATTATAAGTAAACTTGGTTTATAAGAATTTTAACCAATTCAAATGGTTTCATGAAAGTGGATCCACCTTTTCTAAATATACAATAATTTTAATACTTAGTTAATTTATTTATATCTTGTTTTTTAATTACGCTGGCCTGAAGGGCCGTACTTGTTTTAGTTTTCCTCTACGTAGAATATTCTCTTATTATTAGTAAATTTGGTTTATAAAAATTTTAACCAACTCAAATGGTTTCATGCAAGTAGATCCAAAGATTCTAAAAATACAATATTTTTGATACCTATTTAAATTTTTATATCTTGTTTTTTTATTTCTCAGGCCTTTTGGACTGTATTTGTTAAGGTTTTTCTCTATTTTACATATTTTTTCATTATAAGTAAATTTGTTTTATAAAAATTTTAACCTATTCAAATGGTTTCATGAATGTGGATCCACCTTTTCTAAATATACAATAATTTTAATACTTATTTAATTTATTTATATCTTGTTTTTTAATTACGCTGGCCTGAAGGGCCGTATTCGTTTAAGTTTTCCTCTACGTAGAATATTCTCTTATTATTAGTAAACTTGGTTTATAAAAATTTTAACCAATTCAAATGGTTTCAAGCAAGTAGATCCAAAGATTCTAAAAATACAATATTTTTGATACCTATTTTTATTTTTATATCTTGTTTTTTTATTTCTCAGGCCTTTTGGACTGTATTTGTTTAGGTTTTTCTCTATTTCAGATATTTTTTCATTATAAGTAAACTTGTTTTATAAAAATTTTAACCTATTCAAATGGTTTCATGCAAGTGGATCCAACGTTTATAAAAATACAATAATTTTGATACATATTTAAATTTTTTATATTATGTTTTTTTATTTCTCAGGCCTTTTGGACTGTATTTGTTTAAGTTTTTCTCTATTTTATATATTTTTCTATTATAAGTAAACTTGTTTTATAAAAATTTTAACCTATTCAAATGGTTTCATGAAAGTGGATCCACCTTTTCTAAATATACAATAATTTTAATACTTATTTAATTTATTTATATCTTGTTTTTTAATTACGCTGGCCTGAAGGGCCGTATTCGTTTAAGTTTTTCTCTACGTAGAATATTCTCTTATTATTAGTAAACTTGGTTTATAAAAATTTTAACCAATTCAAATGGTTTCAAGCAAGTAGATCCAAAGATTCTAAAAATACAATATTTTTGATACCTATTTTTATTTTTATATCTTGTTTTTTTAATTCTCAGGCCTTTTGGACTGTATTTGTTAAGGTTTTTCTTTATTTTACATATTTTTTCATTATAAGTAAACTTGTTTTATAAAAATTTTAACCTATTCAAATGGTTTCATGAAAGTGGATCCACCTTTTCTAAATATAGAATAATTTTAATACTTATTTAATTTATTTATATCTTGTTTTTTAATTACGCTGGCCTCAAGGGCCATATTTGTTTAAGTTTTTCTCTACGTATAATATTCTCTCATTATTTGTAAACTGGGTTCATAAAAATTTTAACCAATTCAAATGGTTTTATGCAAGTAGATCCAACTTTTATAAAAATACAATAATTTTGATACCTAATTAAATATTTTATATCTTGTTTTTTTATTTCTCAGGCCTTTTGGACTGTATTTGTTTAGGTTTTTCTCTATTTCAGATATTTTTTCATTATAAGTAAACTTGTTTTATAAAAATTTTAACCTATTCAAATGGTTTCATGCAAGTGGATCCAACGTTTATAAAAATACAATAATTTTGATACCTATTTAAATTTTTTATATTATGTTTTTTTATTTCTCAGGCCTTTTGGACTGTATTTGTTTAAGTTTTTCTCTATTTTATATAATTTTCTATTATAAGTAAACTTGGTTTATAAGAATTTTAACCAATTCAAATGGTTTCATGAAAGTGGATCCACCTTTTCTAAATATACAATAATTTTAATACTTATTTAATTTATTTATATCTTGTTTTTTAATTACGCTGGCCTGAAGGGCCGTATTTGTTTTAGTTTTCCTCTACGTAGAATATTCTCTTATTATTAGTAAACTTGGTATATAAAAATTTTAACCAATTCAAATGGTTTCATGCAAGTAGATCCAACAATTCTAAAAATACAATATTTTTGATACCTATTTAAATTTTTATATCTTGTTTTTTAATTACGCTGGCCTGAAGGGCCGTATTTGTTTAAGTTTTTCTCTACGTAGAATATTCTCTCATTATTAGTAAAATTGGTTTATAAAAATTTTAACCAATTCAAATGGTTTTATGCAAGTAGATCCAACGTTTATAAAAATACAATAATTTTGATACCTAATTAAATTTTTTATATCTTGTTTTTTATTTCTTAGGCCTTTTTGACTGTATTTGTTTAGGTTTTTCTCTATTTAACATATTTTTTCATTATAAGTAAACTTGTTTTATAAAAATTTTAACCTATTCAAATGGTTTCATGAAAGTGGATCCACCTTTTCTAAATATACAATAATTTTAATACTTATTTAATTTATTTATATCTTGTTTTTTAATTACACTGGCCTGAAGGGCCGTATTTGTTTAAGTTTTTCTCTACGTAGAATATTCTCTCATTATTAGTAAAATAGGTTTATAAAAATTTTAACCAATTTAAATGGTTTCATGCAAGTAGATCCAACGTTTATAAAAATACAATAATTTTGATACCTAATTAAATTTTTTATATCTTGTTTTTTTATTTCTCAGGCCTTTTTGACTGTATTTGTTTAAGTTTTACTCTATTTTATATATTTTTTCATAAGTAAACTTGTTTTATAAAAATTTTAACCTATTCAAATGGTTTCATGCAAGTGGATCCAACGTTTATAAAAATACAATAATTTTGATACCTATTTAAATTTTTTATATTATGTTTTTTTATTTCTCAGGCCTTTTGGACTGTATTTGTTTAAGTTTTACTCTATTTTATATATTTTTCTATTATAAGTAAACTTGGTTTATAAGAATTTTAACCAATTCAAATGGTTTCATGAAAGTGGATCCACCTTTTCTAAATATACAATAATTTTAAAACTTATTTAATTTATTTATATCTTGTTTTTTAATTACGCTGGCCTGAAGGGCCGTATTTGTTTTAGTTTTCCTCTACGTAGAATATTCTCTTATTATTAGTAAATTTGGTTTATAAAAATTTTAACCAACTCAAATGGTTTCATGCAAGTAGATCCAAAGATTCTAAAAATACAATATTTTTGATACCTATTTAAATTTTTATATCTTGTTTTTTTATTTCTCAGGCCTTTTGGACTGTATTTGTTTAGGTTTTTCTCTATTTAACATATTTTTTCATTATAAGTAAACTTGTTTTATAAAAATTTTAACCTATTCAAATGGTTTCATGAAAGTGGATCCACCTTTTCTAAATATACAATAATTTTAATACTTATTTAATTTATTTATATCTTGTTTTTTAATTACGCTGGCCTGAAGGGCCGTATTTGTTTTAGTTTTCCTCTACGTAGAATAATCTCTTATTATTAGTAAACTTGGTTTATAAAAATTTTAACCAATTCAAATGGTTTCATGCAAGTAGATCCAAAGATTCTAAAAATACAATATTTTTGATACCTATTTAAATTTTTTATATTATGTTTTTTTATTTCTCAGGCCTTTTGGACTGTATTTGTTTAAGTTTTTCTCTATTTTATATATTTTTCTATTATAAGTAAACTTGGTTTATAAGAATTTTAACCAATTCAAATGGTTTCATGAAAGTGGATCCACCTTTTCTAAATATACAATAATTTTAAAACTTATTTAATTTATTTATATCTTGTTTTTTAATTACGCTGGCCTGAAGGGCCGTATTTGTTTTAGTTTTCCTCTACGTAGAATATTCTCTTATTATTAGTAAATTTGGTTTATAAAAATTTTAACCAACTCAAATGGTTTCATGCAAGTAGATCCAAAGATTCTAAAAATACAATATTTTTGATACCTATTTAAATTTTTATATCTTGTTTTTTTATTTCTCAGGCCTTTTGGACTGTATTTGTTTAGGTTTTTCTCTATTTAACATATTTTTTCATTATAAGTAAACTTGGTTTATAAGAATTTTAACCAATTCAAATGGTTTCATGAAAGTGGATCCACCTTTTCTAAATATACAATAATTTTAATACTTATTTAATTTATTTATATCTTGTTTTTTAATTACGCTGGCCTGAAGGGCCGTATTTGTTTTAGTTTTCCTCTACGTAGAATAATCTCTTATTATTAGTAAACTTGGTTTATAAAAATTTTAACCAATTCAAATGGTTTCATGCAAGTAGATCCAAAGATTCTAAAAATACAATATTTTTGATACCTATTTAAATTTTTATATCTTGTTTTTTTATTTCTCAGGCCTTTTGGACTGTATTTGTTTAAGTTTTTCTCTATTTTATATATTTTTCTATTATAAGTAAACTTGGTTTATAAGAATTTTAACCAATTCAAATGGTTTCATGAAAGTGGATCCACCTTTTCTAAATATACAATAATTTTAATACTTATTTAATTTATTTATATCTTGTTTTTTAATTACGCTGGCCTGAAGGGCCGTATTTGTTTTAGTTTTCCTCTACGTAGAATATTCTCTTATTATTAGTAAACTTGGTATATAAAAATTTTAACCAATTCAAATGGTTTCATGCAAGTAGATCCAACAATTCTAAAAATACAATATTTTTGATACCTATTTAAATTTTTATATCTTGTTTTTTAATTACGCTGGCCTGAAGGGCCGTATTTGTTTAAGTTTTTCTCTACGTAGAATATTCTCTCATTATTAGTAAAATTGGTTTATAAAAATTTTAACCAATTCAAATGGTTTTATGCAAGTAGATCCAACGTTTATAAAAATACAATAATTTTGATACCTAATTAAATTTTTTATATCTTGTTTTTTATTTCTTAGGCCTTTTTGACTGTATTTGTTTAGGTTTTTCTCTATTTAACATATTTTTTCATTATAAGTAAACTTGTTTTATAAAAATTTTAACCTATTCAAATGGTTTCATGAAAGTGGATCCACCTTTTCTAAATATACAATAATTTTAATACTTATTTAATTTATTTATATCTTGTTTTTTAATTACACTGGCCTGAAGGGCCGTATTTGTTTAAGTTTTTCTCTACGTAGAATATTCTCTCATTATTAGTAAAATTGGTTTATAAAAATTTTAACCAATTTAAATGGTTTCATGCAAGTAGATCCAACGTTTGTAAAAATACAATAATTTTGATACCTAATTAAATTTTTTATATCTTGTTTTTTTATTTCTCAGGCCTTTTGGACTGTATTTGTTTAGGTTTTTCTCTATTTCAGATATTTTTTCATTATAAGTAAACTTGTTTTATAAAAATTTTAACCTATTCAAATGGTTTCATGCAAGTGGATCCAACGTTTATAAAAATACAATAATTTTGATACATATTTAAATTTTTTATATTATGTTTTTTTATTTCTCAGGCCTTTTGGACTGTATTTGTTTAAGTTTTTCTCTATTTTATATATTTTTCTATTATAAGTAAACTTGTTTTATAAAAATTTTAACCTATTCAAATGGTTTCATGAAAGTGGATCCACCTTTTCTAAATATACAATAATTTTAATACTTATTTAATTTATTTATATCTTGTTTTTTAATTACGCTGGCCTGAAGGGCCGTATTCGTTTAAGTTTTTCTCTACGTAGAATATTCTCTTATTATTAGTAAACTTGGTTTATAAAAATTTTAACCAATTCAAATGGTTTCAAGCAAGTAGATCCAAAGATTCTAAAAATACAATATTTTTGATACCTATTTTTATTTTTATATCTTGTTTTTTTAATTCTCAGGCCTTTTGGACTGTATTTGTTAAGGTTTTTCTTTATTTTACATATTTTTTCATTATAAGTAAACTTGTTTTATAAAAATTTTAACCTATTCAAATGGTTTCATGAAAGTGGATCCACCTTTTCTAAATATAGAATAATTTTAATACTTATTTAATTTATTTATATCTTGTTTTTTAATTACGCTGGCCTCAAGGGCCATATTTGTTTAAGTTTTTCTCTACGTATAATATTCTCTCATTATTTGTAAACTGGGTTCATAAAAATTTTAACCAATTCAAATGGTTTTATGCAAGTAGATCCAACTTTTATAAAAATACAATAATTTTGATACCTAATTAAATATTTTATATCTTGTTTTTTTATTTCTCAGGCCTTTTGGACTGTATTTGTTTAGGTTTTTCTCTATTTCAGATATTTTTTCATTATAAGTAAACTTGTTTTATAAAAATTTTAACCTATTCAAATGGTTTCATGCAAGTGGATCCAACGTTTATAAAAATACAATAATTTTGATACCTATTTAAATTTTTTATATTATGTTTTTTTATTTCTCAGGCCTTTTGGACTGTATTTGTTTAAGTTTTTCTCTATTTTATATAATTTTCTATTATAAGTAAACTTGGTTTATAAGAATTTTAACCAATTCAAATGGTTTCATGAAAGTGGATCCACCTTTTCTAAATATACAATAATTTTAATACTTATTTAATTTATTTATATCTTGTTTTTTAATTACGCTGGCCTGAAGGGCCGTATTTGTTTTAGTTTTCCTCTACGTAGAATATTCTCTTATTATTAGTAAACTTGGTATATAAAAATTTTAACCAATTCAAATGGTTTCATGCAAGTAGATCCAACAATTCTAAAAATACAATATTTTTGATACCTATTTAAATTTTTATATCTTGTTTTTTAATTACGCTGGCCTGAAGGGCCGTATTTGTTTAAGTTTTTCTCTACGTAGAATATTCTCTCATTATTAGTAAAATTGGTTTATAAAAATTTTAACCAATTCAAATGGTTTTATGCAAGTAGATCCAACGTTTATAAAAATACAATAATTTTGATACCTAATTAAATTTTTTATATCTTGTTTTTTATTTCTTAGGCCTTTTTGACTGTATTTGTTTAGGTTTTTCTCTATTTAACATATTTTTTCATTATAAGTAAACTTGTTTTATAAAAATTTTAACCTATTCAAATGGTTTCATGAAAGTGGATCCACCTTTTCTAAATATACAATAATTTTAATACTTATTTAATTTATTTATATCTTGTTTTTTAATTACACTGGCCTGAAGGGCCGTATTTGTTTAAGTTTTTCTCTACGTAGAATATTCTCTCATTATTAGTAAAATAGGTTTATAAAAATTTTAACCAATTTAAATGGTTTCATGCAAGTAGATCCAACGTTTATAAAAATACAATAATTTTGATACCTAATTAAATTTTTTATATCTTGTTTTTTTATTTCTCAGGCCTTTTTGACTGTATTTGTTTAAGTTTTACTCTATTTTATATATTTTTTCATTATAAGTAAACTTGTTTTATAAAAATTTTAACCTATTCAAATGGTTTCATGCAAGTGGATCCAACGTTTATAAAAATACAATAATTTTGATACCTATTTAAATTTTTTATATTATGTTTTTTTATTTCTCAGGCCTTTTGGACTGTATTTGTTTAAGTTTTACTCTATTTTATATATTTTTCTATTATAAGTAAACTTGGTTTATAAGAATTTTAACCAATTCAAATGGTTTCATGAAAGTGGATCCACCTTTTCTAAATATACAATAATTTTAAAACTTATTTAATTTATTTATATCTTGTTTTTTAATTACGCTGGCCTGAAGGGCCGTATTTGTTTTAGTTTTCCTCTACGTAGAATATTCTCTTATTATTAGTAAATTTGGTTTATAAAAATTTTAACCAACTCAAATGGTTTCATGCAAGTAGATCCAAAGATTCTAAAAATACAATATTTTTGATACCTATTTAAATTTTTATATCTTGTTTTTTTATTTCTCAGGCCTTTTGGACTGTATTTGTTTAGGTTTTTCTCTATTTAACATATTTTTTCATTATAAGTAAACTTGTTTTATAAAAATTTTAACCTATTCAAATGGTTTCATGAAAGTGGATCCACCTTTTCTAAATATACAATAATTTTAATACTTATTTAATTTATATATATCTTGTTTTTTAATTACGCTGGCCTGAAGGGCCGTATTTGTTTTAGTTTTCCTCTACGTAGAATAATCTCTTATTATTAGTAAACTTGGTTTATAAAAATTTTAACCAATTCAAATGGTTTCATGCAAGTAGATCCAAAGATTCTAAAAATACAATATTTTTGATACCTATTTAAATTTTTTATATTATGTTTTTTTATTTCTCAGGCCTTTTGGACTGTATTTGTTTAAGTTTTTCTCTATTTTATATATTTTTCTATTATAAGTAAACTTGGTTTATAAGAATTTTAACCAATTCAAATGGTTTCATGAAAGTGGATCCACCTTTTCTAAATATACAATAATTTTAAAACTTATTTAATTTATTTATATCTTGTTTTTTAATTACGCTGGCCTGAAGGGCCGTATTTGTTTTAGTTTTCCTCTACGTAGAATATTCTCTTATTATTAGTAAATTTGGTTTATAAAAATTTTAACCAACTCAAATGGTTTCATGCAAGTAGATCCAAAGATTCTAAAAATACAATATTTTTGATACCTATTTAAATTTTTATATCTTGTTTTTTTATTTCTCAGGCCTTTTGGACTGTATTTGTTTAGGTTTTTCTCTATTTAACATATTTTTTCATTATAAGTAAACTTGGTTTATAAGAATTTTAACCAATTCAAATGGTTTCATGAAAGTGGATCCACCTTTTCTAAATATACAATAATTTTAATACTTATTTAATTTATTTATATCTTGTTTTTTAATTACGCTGGCCTGAAGGGCCGTATTTGTTTTAGTTTTCCTCTACGTAGAATAATCTCTTATTATTAGTAAACTTGGTTTATAAAAATTTTAACCAATTCAAATGGTTTCATGCAAGTAGATCCAAAGATTCTAAAAATACAATATTTTTGATACCTATTTAAATTTTTATATCTTGTTTTTTTATTTCTCAGGCCTTTTGGACTGTATTTGTTTAAGTTTTTCTCTATTTTATATATTTTTCTATTATAAGTAAACTTGGTTTATAAGAATTTTAACCAATTCAAATGGTTTCATGAAAGTGGATCCACCTTTTCTAAATATACAATAATTTTAATACTTATTTAATTTATTTATATCTTGTTTTTTAATTACGCTGGCCTGAAGGGCCGTATTTGTTTTAGTTTTCCTCTACGTAGAATATTCTCTTATTATTAGTAAACTTGGTATATAAAAATTTTAACCAATTCAAATGGTTTCATGCAAGTAGATCCAACAATTCTAAAAATACAATATTTTTGATACCTATTTAAATTTTTATATCTTGTTTTTTAATTACGCTGGCCTGAAGGGCCGTATTTGTTTAAGTTTTTCTCTACGTAGAATATTCTCTCATTATTAGTAAAATTGGTTTATAAAAATTTTAACCAATTCAAATGGTTTTATGCAAGTAGATCCAACGTTTATAAAAATACAATAATTTTGATACCTAATTAAATTTTTTATATCTTGTTTTTTATTTCTTAGGCCTTTTTGACTGTATTTGTTTAGGTTTTTCTCTATTTAACATATTTTTTCATTATAAGTAAACTTGTTTTATAAAAATTTTAACCTATTCAAATGGTTTCATGAAAGTGGATCCACCTTTTCTAAATATACAATAATTTTAATACTTATTTAATTTATTTATATCTTGTTTTTTAATTACACTGGCCTGAAGGGCCGTATTTGTTTAAGTTTTTCTCTACGTAGAATATTCTCTCATTATTAGTAAAATTGGTTTATAAAAATTTTAACCAATTTAAATGGTTTCATGCAAGTAGATCCAACGTTTGTAAAAATACAATAATTTTGATACCTAATTAAATTTTTTATATCTTGTTTTTTTATTTCTCAGGCCTTTTTGACTGTATTTGTTTAAGTTTTACTCTATTTTATATATTTTTTCATTATAAGTAAACTTGTTTTATAAAAATTTTAACCTATTCAAATGGTTTCATGCAAGTGGATCCAACGTTTATAAAAATACAATAATTTTGATACCTATTTAAATTTTTTATATTATGTTTTTTTATTTCTCAGGCCTTTTGGACTGTATTTATTTAAGTTTTACTCTATTTTATATATTTTTCTATTATAAGTAAACTTGGTTTATAAGAATTTTAACCAATTCAAATGGTTTCATGAAAGTGGATCCACCTTTTCTAAATATACAATAATTTTAAAACTTATTTAATTTATTTATATCTTGTTTTTTAATTACGCTGGCCTGAAGGGCCGTATTTGTTTTAGTTTTCCTCTACGTAGAATATTCTCTTATTATTAGTAAATTTGGTTTATAAAAATTTTAACCAACTCAAATGGTTTCATGCAAGTAGATCCAAAGATTCTAAAAATACAATATTTTTGATACCTATTTAAATTTTTATATCTTGTTTTTTTATTTCTCAGGCCTTTTGGACTGTATTTGTTTAGGTTTTTCTCTATTTAACATATTTTTTCATTATAAGTAAACTTGTTTTATAAAAATTTTAACCTATTCAAATGGTTTCATGAAAGTGGATCCACCTTTTCTAAATATACAATAATTTTAATACTTATTTAATTTATTTATATCTTGTTTTTTAATTACGCTGGCCTGAAGGGCCGTATTTGTTTTAGTTTTCCTCTACGTAGAATAATCTCTTATTATTAGTAAACTTGGTTTATAAAAATTTTAACCAATTCAAATGGTTTCATGCAAGTAGATCCAAAGATTCTAAAAATACAATATTTTTGATACCTATTTAAATTTTTTATATTATGTTTTTTTATTTCTCAGGCCTTTTGGACTGTATTTGTTTAAGTTTTTCTCTATTTTATATATTTTTCTATTATAAGTAAACTTGGTTTATAAGAATTTTAACCAATTCAAATGGTTTCATGAAAGTGGATCCACCTTTTCTAAATATACAATAATTTTAAAACTTATTTAATTTATTTATATCTTGTTTTTTAATTACGCTGGGCTGAAGGGCCGTATTTGTTTTAGTTTTCCTCTACGTAGAATATTCTCTTATTATTAGTAAATTTGGTTTATAAAAATTTTAACCAACTCAAATGGTTTCATGCAAGTAGATCCAAAGATTCTAAAAATACAATATTTTTGATACCTATTTAAATTTTTATATCTTGTTTTTTTATTTCTCAGGCCTTTTGGACTGTATTTGTTTAGGTTTTTCTCTATTTAACATATTTTTTCATTATAAGTAAACTTGTTTTATAAAAATTTTAACCTATTCAAATGGTTTCATGAAAGTGGATCCACCTTTTCTAAATATACAATAATTTTAATACTTATTTAATTTATTTATATCTTGTTTTTTAATTACGCTGGCCTGAAGGGCCGTATTTGTTTAAGTTTTTCTCTACGTAGAATATTCTCTCATTATTAGTAAAATTGGTTTATAAAAATTTTAACCAATTCAAATGGTTTTATGCAAGTAGATCCAACGTTTATAAAAATACAATAATTTTGATACCTAATTAAATTTTTTATATCTTGTTTTTTATTTCTCAGGCCTTTTTGACTGTATTTGTTTAGGTTTTTCTCTATTTTACATATTTTTTCATTATAAGTAAACTTGTTTTATAAAAATTTTAACCTATTAAAATGGTTTCATGCAAGTGGATCCAACGTTTATAAAAGTACAATAATTTTGATACCTATTTAAATTTTTTATATTATGTTTTTTTATTTCTCAGGCCTTTTGGACTGTATTTGTTTAAGTTTTTCTCTATTTTATATATTTTTCTATTATAAGTAAACTTGGTTTATAAGAATTTTAACCTATTCAAATGGTTTCATGAAAGTGGATCCACCTTTTCTAAATATACAATAATTTTAATACTTATTTAATTTATTTATATCTTGTTTTTTAATTACGCTGGCCTGAAGGGCCGTATTTGTTTAAGTTTTTCTCTACGTAGAATATTCTCTCATTATTAGTAAAATTGGTTTATAAAAATTTTAACCAATTCAAATGGTTTTATGCAAGTAGATCCAACGTTTATAAAAATACAATAATTTTGATACCTAATTAAATTTTTTATATCTTGTTTTTTTATTTTTCAGGCCTTTTTGACTGTATTTGTTTAGGTTTTTCTCTATTTTACATATTTTTTCATTATAAGTAAACTTGTTTTATAAAAATTTTAACCTATTTAAATGGTTTCATGCAAGTGGATCCAACGTTTATAAAAATACAATAATTTCGATACCTATTTAAATTTTTTATATTATGTTTTTTTATTTCTCAGGCCTTTTGGACTGTATTTGTTTAAGTTTTTCTCTATTTTATATATTTTTCTATTATAAGTAAACTTGGTTTATAAGAATTTTAACCAATTCAAATGGTTTCATGAAAGTGGATCCACCTTTTCTAAATATACAATAATTTTAATACTTATTTAATTTATTTATATCTTGTTTTTTAATTACGCTGGCCTGAAGGGCCGTATTTGTTTAAGTTTTTCTCTACGTAGAATATTCTCTCATTATTAGTAAAATTGCTTTATAAAAATTTTAACCTATTCAAATGGTTTCATGCAAGTGGATCCAAAGATTCTAAAAATACAATATTTTTGATACCTATTTATATTTTTATATCTTGTTTTTTTATTTCTCAGGCCTTTTGGACTGTATTCGTTAAGGTTTTTCTCTATTTTACATATTTTTTCATTATAAGTAAACTTGTTTTATAAAAATTTTAACCTATTCAAATGGTTTCATGAAAGTGGATCCACCTTTTCTAAATATACAATAATTTTAATACTTTTTTAATTTATTTATATCTTGTTTTTTAATTACGCTGGCCTGAAGGGCCGTATTTGTTTTAGTTTTCCTCTACGTAGAATATTCTCTTATTATTAGTAAACTTGGTTTATAAAAATTTTAACCAATTCAAATGGTTTCATGCAAGTAGATCCAAAGATTCTAAGAATACAATATTTTTGATACCTATTTAAATTTTTATATCTTGTTTTTTTATTTCTCAGGCTTTTTGGACTGTATTTGTTAAGGTTTTTCTCTATTTTACATATTTTTTCATTATAAGTAAACTTGTTTTATAAAAATTTTAACCTATTCAAATGGTTTCATGAAAGTGGATCCACCTTTTCTAAATATACAATAATTTTAATACTTATTTAATTTATTTATATCTTGTTTTTTAATTACGCTGGCCTGAAGGGCCGTATTTGTTTAAGTTTTTCTCTACGTAGAATATTCTCTCATTATTAGTAAAATTGGTTTATAAAAATTTTAACCAATTTAAATGGTTTCATGCAAGTAGATCCAACGTTTATAAAAATACAATAATTTTGATACCTAATTAAATTTTTTATATCTTGTTTTTTTATTTCTCAGGCCTTTTTGACTGTATTTGTTTAGGTTTTTCTCTATTTTACATATTTTTTCATTATAAGTAAACTTGTTTTATAAAAATTTTAACCTATTTAAATGGTTTCATGCAAGTGGATCCAACGTTTATAAAAATACAATAATTTTGATACCTATTTAAATTTTTTATATTATGTTTTTTTATTTCTCAGGCCTTTTGGACTGTATTTGTTTAAGTTTTTCTCTATTTTATATATTTTTCTATTATAAGTAAACTTGGTTTATAAGAATTTTAACCAATTCAAATGGTTTCATGAAAGTGGATCCACCTTTTCTAAATATACAATAATTTTAATACTTAGTTAATTTATTTATATCTTGTTTTTTAATTACGCTGGCCTGAAGGGCCGTATTCGTTTAAGTTTTCCTCGACGTAGAATATTCTCTTATTATTAGTAAATTTGGTTTATAAAAATTTTAACCAACTCAAATGGTTTCATGCAAGTAGATCCAAAGATTCTAAAAATACAATATTTTTGATACCTATTTAAATTTTTATATCTTGTTTTTTTATTTCTCAGGCCTTTTGGACTGTATTTGTTAAGGTTTTTCTCTATTTTACATATTTTTTCATTATAAGTAAATTTGTTTTATAAAAATTTTAACCTATTCAAATGGTTTCATGAATGTGGATCCACCTTTTCTAAATATACAATAATTTTAATACTTATTTAATTTATTTATATCTTGTTTTTTAATTACGCTGGCCTGAAGGGCCGTATTCGTTTAAGTTTTCCTCTACGTAGAATATTCTCTTATTATTAGTAAACTTGGTTTATAAAAATTTTAACCAATTCAAATGGTTTCAAGCAAGTAGATCCAAAGATTCTAAAAATACAATATTTTTGATACCTATTTTTATTTTTATATCTTGTTTTTTTATTTCTCAGGCCTTTTGGACTGTATTTGTTTAGGTTTTTCTCTATTTCAGATATTTTTTCATTATAAGTAAACTTGTTTTATAAAAATTTTAACCTATTCAAATGGTTTCATGCAAGTGGATCCAACGTTTATAAAAATACAATAATTTTGATACATATTTAAATTTTTTATATTATGTTTTTTTATTTCTCAGGCCTTTTGGACTGTATTTGTTTAAGTTTTTCTCTATTTTATATATTTTTCTATTATAAGTAAACTTGTTTTATAAAAATTTTAACCTATTCAAATGGTTTCATGAAAGTGGATCCACCTTTTCTAAATATACAATAATTTTAATACTTATTTAATTTATTTATATCTTGTTTTTTAATTACGCTGGCCTGAAGGGCCGTATTCGTTTAAGTTTTTCTCTACGTAGAATATTCTCTTATTATTAGTAAACTTGGTTTATAAAAATTTTAACCAATTCAAATGGTTTCAAGCAAGTAGATCCAAAGATTCTAAAAATACAATATTTTTGATACCTATTTTTATTTTTATATCTTGTTTTTTTAATTCTCAGGCCTTTTGGACTGTATTTGTTAAGGTTTTTCTTTATTTTACATATTTTTTCATTATAAGTAAACTTGTTTTATAAAAATTTTAACCTATTCAAATGGTTTCATGAAAGTGGATCCACCTTTTCTAAATATAGAATAATTTTAATACTTATTTAATTTATTTATATCTTGTTTTTTAATTACGCTGGCCTCAAGGGCCATATTTGTTTAAGTTTTTCTCTACGTATAATATTCTCTCATTATTTGTAAACTGGGTTCATAAAAATTTTAACCAATTCAAATGGTTTTATGCAAGTAGATCCAACTTTTATAAAAATACAATAATTTTGATACCTAATTAAATATTTTATATCTTGTTTTTTTATTTCTCAGGCCTTTTGGACTGTATTTGTTTAGGTTTTTCTCTATTTCAGATATTTTTTCATTATAAGTAAACTTGTTTTATAAAAATTTTAACCTATTCAAATGGTTTCATGCAAGTGGATCCAACGTTTATAAAAATACAATAATTTTGATACCTATTTAAATTTTTTATATTATGTTTTTTTATTTCTCAGGCCTTTTGGACTGTATTTGTTTAAGTTTTTCTCTATTTTATATATTTTTCTATTATAAGTAAACTTGGTTTATAAGAATTTTAACCAATTCAAATGGTTTCATGAAAGTGGATCCACCTTTTCTAAATATACAATAATTTTAATACTTATTTAATTTATTTATATCTTGTTTTTTAATTACGCTGGCCTGAAGGGCCGTATTTGTTTTAGTTTTCCTCTACGTAGAATATTCTCTTATTATTAGTAAACTTGGTATATAAAAATTTTAACCAATTCAAATGGTTTCATGCAAGTAGATCCAACAATTCTAAAAATACAATATTTTTGATACCTATTTAAATTTTTATATCTTGTTTTTTAATTACGCTGGCCTGAAGGGCCGTATTTGTTTAAGTTTTTCTCTACGTAGAATATTCTCTCATTATTAGTAAAATTGGTTTATAAAAATTTTAACCAATTCAAATGGTTTTATGCAAGTAGATCCAACGTTTATAAAAATACAATAATTTTGATACCTAATTAAATTTTTTATATCTTGTTTTTTATTTCTTAGGCCTTTTTGACTGTATTTGTTTAGGTTTTTCTCTATTTAACATATTTTTTCATTATAAGTAAACTTGTTTTATAAAAATTTTAACCTATTCAAATGGTTTCATGAAAGTGGATCCACCTTTTCTAAATATACAATAATTTTAATACTTATTTAATTTATTTATATCTTGTTTTTTAATTACACTGGCCTGAAGGGCCGTATTTGTTTAAGTTTTTCTCTACGTAGAATATTCTCTCATTATTAGTAAAATTGGTTTATAAAAATTTTAACCAATTTAAATGGTTTCATGCAAGTAGATCCAACGTTTATAAAAATACAATAATTTTGATACCTAATTAAATTTTTTATATCTTGTTTTTTTATTTCTCAGGCCTTTTTGACTGTATTTGTTTAGGTTTTTCTCTATCTTACATATTTTTTCATTATAAGTAAACTTGTTTTATAAAAATTTTAACCTATTCAAATGGTTTCATGCAAGTGGATCCAACGTTTATAAAAATACAATAATTTTGATACCTATTTAAATTTTTTATATTATGTTTTTTTATTTCTCAGGCCTTTTGGACTGTATTTGTTTAAGTTTTACTCTATTTTATATATTTTTCTATTATAAGTAAACTTGGTTTATAAGAATTTTAACCAATTCAAATGGTTTCATGAAAGTGGATCCACCTTTTCTAAATATACAATAATTTTAAAACTTATTTAATTTATTTATATCTTGTTTTTTAATTACGCTGGCCTGAAGGGCCGTATTTGTTTTAGTTTTCCTCTACGTAGAATATACTCTTATTATTAGTAAATTTGGTTTATAAAAATTTTAACCAACTCAAATGGTTTCATGCAAGTAGATCCAAAGATTCTAAAAATACAATATTTTTGATACCTATTTAAATTTTTATATCTTGTTTTTTTATTTCTCAGGCCTTTTGGACTGTATTTGTTTAGGTTTTTCTCTATTTAACATATTTTTTCATTATAAGTAAACTTGTTTTATAAAAATTTTAACCTATTCAAATGGTTTCATGAAAGTGGATCCACCTTTTCTAAATATACAATAATTTTAATACTTATTTAATTTATTTATATCTTGTTTTTTAATTACGCTGGCCTGAAGGGCCGTATTTGTTTTAGTTTTCCTCTACGTAGAATAATCTCTTATTATTAGTAAACTTGGTTTATAAAAATTTTAACCAATTCAAATGGTTTCATGCAAGTAGATCCAAAGATTCTAAAAATACAATATTTTTGATACCTATTTAAATTTTTTATATTATGTTTTTTTATTTCTCAGGCCTTTTGGACTGTATTTGTTTAAGTTTTTCTCTATTTTATATATTTTTCTATTATAAGTAAACTTGGTTTATAAGAATTTTAACCAATTCAAATGGTTTCATGAAAGTGGATCCACCTTTTCTAAATATACAATAATTTTAAAACTTATTTAATTTATTTATATCTTGTTTTTTAATTACGCTGGCCTGAAGGGCCGTATTTGTTTTAGTTTTCCTCTACGTAGAATATTCTCTTATTATTAGTAAATTTGGTTTATAAAAATTTTAACCAACTCAAATGGTTTCATGCAAGTAGATCCAAAGATTCTAAAAATACAATATTTTTGATACCTATTTAAATTTTTATATCTTGTTTTTTTATTTCTCAGGCCTTTTGGACTGTATTTGTTTAGGTTTTTCTCTATTTAACATATTTTTTCATTATAAGTAAACTTGTTTTATAAAAATTTTAACCTATTCAAATGGTTTCATGAAAGTGGATCCACCTTTTCTAAATATACAATAATTTTAATACTTATTTAATTTATTTATATCTTGTTTTTTAATTACGCTGGCCTGAAGGGCCGTATTTGTTTTAGTTTTCCTCTACGTAGAATAATCTCTTATTATTAGTAAACTTGGTTTATAAAAATTTTAACCAATTCAAATGGTTTCATGCAAGTAGATCCAAAGATTCTAAAAATACAATATTTTTGATACCTATTTAAATTTTTTATATTATGTTTTTTTATTTCTCAGGCCTTTTGGACTGTATTTGTTTAAGTTTTTCTCTATTTTATATATTTTTCTATTATAAGTAAACTTGGTTTATAAAAATTTTAACCTATTCAAATGGTTTCATGAATGTGGATCCACCTTTTCTAAATATACAATAATTTTAATACTTATTTAATTTATTTATATCTTGTTTTTTAATTACGCTGGCCTGAAAGGCCGTATTCGTTTAAGTTTTCCTCTACGTAGAATATTCTCTTATTATTAGTAAACTTGGTTTATAAAAATTTTAACCAATTCAAATGGTTTCAAGCAAGTAGATCCAAAGATTCTAAAAATACAATATTTTTGATACCTATTTTTATTTTTATATCTTGTTTTTTTATTTCTCAGGCCTTTTGGACTGTATTTGTTTAGGTTTTTCTCTATTTCAGATATTTTTTCATTATAAGTAAACTTGTTTTATAAAAATTTTAACCTATTCAAATGGTTTCATGCAAGTGGATCCAACGTTTATAAAAATACAATAATTTTGATACCTATTTAAATTTTTTATATTATGTTTTTTTATTTCTCAGGCCTTTTGGACTGTATTTGTTTAAGTTTTTCTCTATTTTATATATTTTTCTATTATAAGTAAACTTGTTTTTTAAAAATTTTAACCTATTCAAATGGTTTCATGAAAGTGGATCCTCCTTTTCTAAATATACAATAATTTTAATACTTATTTAATTTATTTATATCTTGTTTTTTAATTACGCTGGCCTGAAGGGCCGTATTCGTTTAAGTTTTTCTCTACGTAGAATATTCTCTTATTATTAGTAAACTTGGTTTATAAAAATTTTAACCAATTCAAATGGTTTCAAGCAAGTAGATCCAAAGATTCTAAAAATACAATATTTTTGATACCTATTTTTATTTTTATATCTTGTTTTTTTAATTCTCAGGCCTTTTGGACTGTATTTGTTAAGGTTTTTCTTTATTTTACATATTTTTTCATTATAAGTAAACTTGTTTTATAAAAATTTTAACCTATTCAAATGGTTTCATGAAAGTGGATCCACCTTTTCTAAATATAGAATAATTTTTATACTTATTTAATTTATTTATATCTTGTTTTTTAATTACGCTGGCCTCAAGGGCCATATTTGTTTAAGTTTTTCTCTACGTATAATATTCTCTCATTATTTGTAAACTGGGTTCATAAAAATTTTAACCAATTCAAATGGTTTTATGCAAGTAGATCCAACTTTTATAAAAATACAATAATTTTGATACCTAATTAAATATTTTATATCTTGTTTTTTTATTTCTCAGGCCTTTTGGACTGTATTTGTTTAGGTTTTTCTCTATTTCAGATATTTTTTCATTATAAGTAAACTTGTTTTATAAAAATTTTAACCTATTCAAATGGTTTCATGCAAGTGGATCCAACGTTTATAAAAATACAATAATTTTGATACCTATTTAAATTTTTTATATTATGTTTTTTTATTTCTCAGGCCTTTTGGACTGTATTTGTTTAAGTTTTTCTCTATTTTATATATTTTTCTATTATAAGTAAACTTGGTTTATAAGAATTTTAACCAATTCAAATGGTTTCATGAAAGTGGATCCACCTTTTCTAAATATACAATAATTTTAATACTTATTTAATTTATTTATATCTTGTTTTTTAATTACGCTGGCCTGAAGGGCCGTATTTGTTTTAGTTTTCCTCTACGTAGAATATTCTCTTATTATTAGTAAACTTGGTATATAAAAATTTTAACCAATTCAAATGGTTTCATGCAAGTAGATCCAACAATTCTAAAAATACAATATTTTTGATACCTATTTAAATTTTTATATCTTGTTTTTTAATTACGCTGGCCTGAAGGGCCGTATTTGTTTAAGTTTTTCTCTACGTAGAATATTCTCTCATTATTAGTAAAATTGGTTTATAAAAATTTTAACCAATTTTAATGGTTTTATGCAAGTAGATCCAACGTTTATAAAAATACAATAATTTTGATACCTAATTAAATTTTTTATATCTTGTTTTTTATTTCTCAGGCCTTTTTGACTGTATTTGTTTAGGTTTTTCTCTATTTAACATATTTTTTCATTATAAGTAAACTTGTTTTATAAAAATTTTAACCTATTCAAATGGTTTCATGAAAGTGGATCCACCTTTTCTAAATATACAATAATTTTAATACTTATTTAATTTATTTATATCTTGTTTTTTAATTACACTGGCCTGAAGGGCCGTATTTGTTTAAGTTTTTCTCTACGTAGAATATTCTCTCATTATTAGTAAAATTGGTTTATAAAAATTTTAACCAATTTAAATGGTTTCATGCAAGTAGATCCAACGTTTATAAAAATACAATAATTTTGATACCTAATTAAATTTTTTATATCTTGTTTTTTTATTTCTCAGGCCTTTTTGACTGTATTTGTTTAGGTTTTTCTCTATTTTACATATTTTTTCATTATAAGTAAACTTGTTTTATAAAAATTTTAACCTATTCAAATGGTTTCATGCAAGTGGATCCAACGTTTATAAAAATACAATAATTTTGATACCTATTTAAATTTTTTATATTATGTTTTTTTATTTCTCAGGCCTTTTGGACTGTATTTGTTTAAGTTTTACTCTATTTTATATATTTTTCTATTATAAGTAAACTTGGTTTATAAGAATTTTAACCAATTCAAATGGTTTCATGAAAGTGGATCCACCTTTTCTAAATATACAATAATTTTAAAACTTATTTAATTTATTTATATCTTGTTTTTTAATTACGCTGGCCTGAAGGGCCGTATTTGTTTTAGTTTTCCTCTACGTAGAATATTCTCTTATTATTAGTAAATTTGGTTTATAAAAATTTTAACCAACTCAAATGGTTTCATGCAAGTAGATCCAAAGATTCTAAAAATACAATATTTTTGATACCTATTTAAATTTTTATATCTTGTTTTTTTATTTCTCAGGCCTTTTGGACTGTATTTGTTTAGGTTTTTCTCTATTTAACATATTTTTTCATTATAAGTAAACTTGTTTTATAAAAATTTTAACCTATTCAAATGGTTTCATGAAAGTGGATCCACCTTTTCTAAATATACAATAATTTTAATACTTATTTAATTTATTTATATCTTGTTTTTTAATTACGCTGGCCTGAAGGGCCGTATTTGTTTTAGTTTTCCTCTACGTAGAATAATCTCTTATTATTAGTAAACTTGGTTTATAAAAATTTTAACCAATTCAAATGGTTTCATGCAAGTAGATCCAAAGATTCTAAAAATACAATATTTTTGATACCTATTTAAATTTTTTATATTATGTTTTTTTATTTCTCAGGCCTTTTGGACTGTATTTGTTTAAGTTTTTCTCTATTTTATATATTTTTCTATTATAAGTAAACTTGGTTTATAAGAATTTTAACCAATTCAAATGGTTTCATGAAAGTGGATCCACCTTTTCTAAATATACAATAATTTTAAAACTTATTTAATTTATTTATATCTTGTTTTTTAATTACGCTGGCCTGAAGGGCCGTATTTGTTTAAGTTTTTCTCTACGTAGAATATTCTCTCATTATTAGTGAAATTGGTTTATAAAAATTTTAACCAATTCAAATGGTTTTATGCAAGTAGATCCAACGTTTATAAAAATACAATAATTTTGATACCTAATTAAATTTTTTATATATTGTTTTTTTATTTCTCAGGCCTTTTGGACTGTATTTGTTAAGGTTTTTCTCTATTTTACATATTTTTTCATTATAAGTAAATTTGTTTTATAAAAATTTTAACCTATTCAAATGGTTTCATGAATGTGGATCCACCTTTTCTAAATATACAATAATTTTAATACTTATTTAATTTATTTATATCTTGTTTTTTAATTACGCTGGCCTGAAGGGCCGTATTCGTTTAAGTTTTCCTCTACGTAGAATATTCTCTTATTATTAGTAAACTTGGTTTATAAAAATTTTAACCAATTCAAATGGTTTCAAGCAAGTAGATCCAAAGATTCTAAAAATACAATATTTTTGATACCTATTTTTATTTTTATATCTTGTTTTTTTATTTCTCAGGCCTTTTGGACTGTATTTGTTTAGGTTTTTCTCTATTTCAGATATTTTTTCATTATAAGTAAACTTGTTTTATAAAAATTTTAACCTATTCAAATGGTTTCATGCAAGTGGATCCAACGTTTATAAAAATACAATAATTTTGATACCTATTTAAATTTTTTATATTATGTTTTTTTATTTCTCAGGCCTTTTGGACTGTATTTGTTTAAGTTTTTCTCTATTTTATATATTTTTCTATTATAAGTAAACTTGTTTTTTAAAAATTTTAACCTATTCAAATGGTTTCATGAAAGTGGATCCTCCTTTTCTAAATATACAATAATTTTAATACTTATTTAATTTATTTATATCTTGTTTTTTAATTACGCTGGCCTGAAGGGCCGTATTCGTTTAAGTTTTTCTCTACGTAGAATATTCTCTTATTATTAGTAAACTTGGTTTATAAAAATTTTAACCAATTCAAATGGTTTCAAGCAAGTAGATCCAAAGATTCTAAAAATACAATATTTTTGATACCTATTTTTATTTTTATATCTTGTTTTTTTAATTCTCAGGCCTTTTGGACTGTATTTGTTAAGGTTTTTCTTTATTTTACATATTTTTTCATTATAAGTAAACTTGTTTTATAAAAATTTTAACCTATTCAAATGGTTTCATGAAAGTGGATCCACCTTTTCTAAATATAGAATAATTTTAATACTTATTTAATTTATTTATATCTTGTTTTTTAATTACGCTGGCCTCAAGGGCCATATTTGTTTAAGTTTTTCTCTACGTATAATATTCTCTCATTATTTGTAAACTGGGTTCATAAAAATTTTAACCAATTCAAATGGTTTTATGCAAGTAGATCCAACTTTTATAAAAATACAATAATTTTGATACCTAATTAAATATTTTATATCTTGTTTTTTTATTTCTCAGGCCTTTTGGACTGTATTTGTTTAGGTTTTTCTCTATTTCAGATATTTTTTCATTATAAGTAAACTTGTTTTATAAAAATTTTAACCTATTCAAATGGTTTCATGCAAGTGGATCCAACGTTTATAAAAATACAATAATTTTGATACCTATTTAAATTTTTTATATTATGTTTTTTTATTTCTCAGGCCTTTTGGACTGTATTTGTTTAAGTTTTTCTCTATTTTATATATTTTTCTATTATAAGTAAACTTGGTTTATAAGAATTTTAACCAATTCAAATGGTTTCATGAAAGTGGATCCACCTTTTCTAAATATACAATAATTTTAATACTTATTTAATTTATTTATATCTTGTTTTTTAATTACGCTGGCCTGAAGGGCCGTATTTGTTTTAGTTTTCCTCTACGTAGAATATTCTCTTATTATTAGTAAACTTGGTATATAAAAATTTTAACCAATTCAAATGGTTTCATGCAAGTAGATCCAACAATTCTAAAAATACAATATTTTTGATACCTATTTAAATTTTTATATCTTGTTTTTTAATTACGCTGGCCTGAAGGGCCGTATTTGTTTAAGTTTTTTTCTACGTAGAATATTCTCTCATTATTAGTAAAATTGGTTTATAAAAATTTTAACCAATTTTAATGGTTTTATGCAAGTAGATCCAACGTTTATAAAAATACAATAATTTTGATACCTAATTAAATTTTTTATATCTTGTTTTTTATTTCTCAGGCCTTTTTGACTGTATTTGTTTAGGTTTTTCTCTATTTAACATATTTTTTCATTATAAGTAAACTTGTTTTATAAAAATTTTAACCTATTCAAATGGTTTCATGAAAGTGGATCCACCTTTTCTAAATATACAATAATTTTAATACTTATTTAATTTATTTATATCTTGTTTTTTAATTACACTGGCCTGAAGGGCCGTATTTGTTTAAGTTTTTCTCTACGTAGAATATTCTCTCATTATTAGTAAAATTGGTTTATAAAAATTTTAACCAATTTAAATGGTTTCATGCAAGTGGATCCAACGTTTATAAAAATACAATAATTTTGATACCTATTTAAATTTTTTATATTATGTTTTTTTATTTCTCAGGCCTTTTGGACTGTATTTGTTTAAGTTTTTCTCTATTTTATATATTTTTCTATTATAAGTAAACTTGGTTTATAAGAATTTTAACCAATTCAAATGGTTTCATGAAAGTGGATCCACCTTTTCTAAATATACAATAATTTTAAAACTTATTTAATTTATTTATATCTTGTTTTTTAATTACGCTGGCCTGAAGGGCCGTATTTGTTTTAGTTTTCCTCTACGTAGAATATTCTCTTATTATTAGTAAATTTGGTTTATAAAAATTTTAACCAACTCAAATGGTTTCATGCAAGTAGATCCAAAGATTCTAAAAATACAATATTTTTGATACCTATTTAAATTTTTATATCTTGTTTTTTTATTTCTCAGGCCTTTTGGACTGTATTTGTTAAGGTTTTTCTCTATTTTACATATTTTTTCATTATAAGTAAATTTGTTTTATAAAAATTTTAACCTATTCAAATGGTTTCATGAAAATGGATCCACCTTTTCTAAATATACAATAATTTTAATACTTATTTAATTTATTTATATCTTGTTTTTTAATTACGCTGGCCTGAAGTGCCGTATTTGTTTTAGTTTTCCTCTACGTAGAATAATCTCTTATTATTAGTAAACTTGGTTTATAAAAATTTTAACCAATTCAAATGGTTTCATGCAAGTAGATCCAAAGATTCTAAAAATACAATATTTTTGATACCTATTTAAATTTTTTATATTATGTTTTTTTATTTCTCAGGCCTTTTGGACTGTATTTGTTTAAGTTTTTCTCTATTTTATATATTTTTCTATTATAAGTAAATTTGGTTTATAAGAATTTTAACCAATTCAAATGGTTTCATGAAAGTGGATCCACCTTTTCTAAATATACAATAATTTTAAAACTTATTTAATTTATTTATATCTTGTTTTTTAATTACGCTGGCCTGAAGGGCCGTATTTGTTTAAGTTTTTCTCTACGTAGAATATTCTCTCATTATTAGTAAAATTGGTTTATAAAAATTTTAACCAATTCAAATGGTTTTATGCAAGTAGATCCAACGTTTATAAAAATACAATAATTTTGATACCTAATTAAATTTTTTATATCTTGTTTTTTATTTCTCAGGCCTTTTTGACTGTATTTGTTTAGGTTTTTCTCTATTTAACATATTTTTTCATTATAAGTAAACTTGTTTTATAAAAATTTTAACCTATTCAAATGGTTTCATGAAAGTGGATCCACCTTTTCTAAATATACAATAATTTTAATACTTATTTAATTTATTTATATCTTGTTTTTTAATTACACTGGCCTCAAGGGCCATATTTGTTTAAGTTTTTCTCTACGTAGAATATTCTCTCATTATTTGTAAACTGGGTTCATAAAAATTTTAACCAATTCAAATGGTTTTATGCAAGTAGATCCAACTTTTATAAAAATACAATAATTTTGATACCTAATTAAATATTTTATATCTTGTTTTTTTATTTCTCAGGCCTTTTGGACTGTATTTGTTTAGGTTTTTCTCTATTTCAGATATTTTTTCATTATAAGTAAACTTGTTTTATAAAAATTTTTACCTATTCAAATGGTTTCATGCAAGTGGATCCAACGTTTATAAAAATACAATAATTTTGATACCTATTTAAATTTTTTATATTATGTTTTTTTATTTCTCAGGCCTTTTGGACTGTATTTGTTTAAGTTTTTCTCTATTTTATATATTTTTCTATTATAAGTAAACTTGGTTTATAAGAATTTTAACCAATTCAAATGGTTTCATGAAAGTGGATCCACCTTTTCTAAATATACAATAATTTTAATACTTATTTAATTTATTTATATCTTGTTTTTTAATTACGCTGGCCTGAAGGGCCGTATTTGTTTTAGTTTTCCTCTACGTAGAATATTCTCTTATTATTAGTAAACTTGGTATATAAAAATTTTAACCAATTCAAATGGTTTCATGCAAGTAGATCCAACAATTCTAAAAATACAATATTTTTGATACCTATTTAAATTTTTATATCTTGTTTTTTAATTACGCTGGCCTGAAGGGCCGTATTTGTTTAAGTTTTTCTCTACGTAGAATATTCTCTCATTATTAGTAAAATTGGTTTATAAAAATTTTAACCAATTCAAATGGTTTTATGCAAGTAGATCCAACGTTTATAAAAATACAATAATTTTGATACCTAATTAAATTTTTTATATCTTGTTTTTTATTTCTTAGGCCTTTTTGACTGTATTTGTTTAGGTTTTTCTCTATTTAACATATTTTTTCATTATAAGTAAACTTGTTTTATAAAAATTTTAACCTATTCAAATGGTTTCATGAAAGTGGATCCACCTTTTCTAAATATACAATAATTTTAATACTTATTTAATTTATTTATATCTTGTTTTTTAATTACACTGGCCTGAAGGGCCGTATTTGTTTAAGTTTTTCTCTACGTAGAATATTCTCTCATTATTAGTAAAATTGGTTTATAAAAATTTTAACCAATTTAAATGGTTTCATGCAAGTAGATCCAACGTTTATAAAAATACAATAATTTTGATACCTAATTAAATTTTTTATATCTTGTTTTTTTATTTCTCAGGCCTTTTTGACTGTATTTGTTTAGGTTTTTCTCTATTTTACATATTTTTTCATTATAAGTAAACTTGTTTTATAAAAATTTTAACCTATTCAAATGGTTTCATGCAAGTGGATCCAACGTTTATAAAAATACAATAATTTTGATACCTATTTAAATTTTTTATATTATGTTTTTTTATTTCTCAGGCCTTTTGGACTGTATTTGTTTAAGTTTTACTCTATTTTATATATTTTTCTATTATAAGTAAACTTGGTTTATAAGAATTTTAACCAATTCAAATGGTTTCATGAAAGTGGATCCACCTTTTCTAAATATACAATAATTTTAAAACTTATTTAATTTATTTATATCTTGTTTTTTAATTACGCTGGCCTGAAGGGCCGTATTTGTTTTAGTTTTCCTTTACGTAGAATATTCTCTTATTATTAGTAAATTTGGTTTATAAAAATTTTAACCAACTCAAATGGTTTCATGCAAATAGATCCAAAGATTCTAAAAATACAATATTTTTGATACCTATTTAAATTTTTATATCTTGTTTTTTTATTTCTCAGGCCTTTTGGACTGTATTTGTTTAGGTTTTTCTCTATTTAACATATTTTTTCATTATAAGTAAACTTGTTTTATAAAAATTTTAACCTATTCAAATGGTTTCATGAAAGTGGATCCACCTTTTCTAAATATACAATAATTTTAATACTTATTTAATTTATTTATATCTTGTTTTTTAATTACGCTGGCCTGAAGGGCCGTATTTGTTTTAGTTTTCCTCTACGTAGAATAATCTCTTATTATTAGTAAACTTGGTTTATAAAAATTTTAACCAATTCAAATGGTTTCATGCAAGTAGATCCAAAGATTCTAAAAATACAATATTTTTGATACCTATTTAAATTTTTTATATTATGTTTTTTTATTTCTCAGGCCTTTTGGACTGTATTTGTTTAAGTTTTTCTCTATTTTATATATTTTTCTATTATAAGTAAACTTGGTTTATAAGAATTTTAACCAATTCAAATGGTTTCATGAAAGTGGATCCACCTTTTCTAAATATACAATAATTTTAAAACTTATTTAATTTATTTATATCTTGTTTTTTAATTACGCTGGCCTGAAGAGCCGTATTTGTTTTAGTTTTCCTCTACGTAGAATATTCTCTTATTATTAGTAAATTTGGTTTATAAAAATTTTAACCAACTCAAATGGTTTCATGCAAGTAGATCCAAAGATTCTAAAAATACAATATTTTTGATACCTATTTAAATTTTTATATCTTGTTTTTTTATTTCTCAGGCCTTTTGGACTGTATTTGTTTAGGTTTTTCTCTATTTAACATATTTTTTCATTATAAGTAAACTTGTTTTATAAAAATTTTAACCTATTCAAATGGTTTCATGAAAGTGGATCCACCTTTTCTAAATATACAATAATTTTAATACTTATTTAATTTATTTATATCTTGTTTTTTAATTACGCTGGCCTGAAGGGCCGTATTTGTTTTAGTTTTCCTCTACGTAGAATAATCTCTTATTATTAGTAAACTTGGTTTATAAAAATTTTAACCAATTCAAATGGTTTCATGCAAGTAGATCCAAAGATTCTAAAAATACAATATTTTTGATACCTATTTAAATTTTTTATATTATGTTTTTTTATTTCTCAGGCCTTTTGGACTGTATTTGTTTAAGTTTTTCTCTATTTTATATATTTTTCTATTATAAGTAAACTTGGTTTATAAGAATTTTAACCAATTCAAATGGTTTCATGAAAGTGGATCCACCTTTTCTAAATATACAATAATTTTAAAACTTATTTAATTTATTTATATCTTGTTTTTTAATTACGCTGGCCTGAAGGGCCGTATTTGTTTAAGTTTTTCTCTACGTAGAATATTCTCTCATTATTAGTGAAATTGGTTTATAAAAATTTTAACCAATTCAAATGGTTTTATGCAAGTAGATCCAACGTTTATAAAAATACAATAATTTTGATACCTAATTAAATTTTTTATATATTGTTTTTTTATTTCTCAGGCCTTTTGGACTGTATTTGTTAAGGTTTTTCTCTATTTTACATATTTTTTCATTATAAGTAAATTTGTTTTATAAAAATTTTAACCTATTCAAATGGTTTCATGAATGTGGATCCACCTTTTCTAAATATACAATAATTTTAATACTTATTTAATTTATTTATATCTTGTTTTTTAATTACGCTGGCCTGAAGGGCCGTATTCGTTTAAGTTTTCCTCTACGTAGAATATTCTCTTATTATTAGTAAACTTGGTTTATAAAAATTTTAACCAATTCAAATGGTTTCAAGCAAGTAGATCCAAAGATTCTAAAAATACAATATTTTTGATACCTATTTTTATTTTTATATCTTGTTTTTTTATTTCTCAGGCCTTTTGGACTGTATTTGTTTAGGTTTTTCTCTATTTCAGATATTTTTTCATTATAAGTAAACTTGTTTTATAAAAATTTTAACCTATTCAAATGGTTTCATGCAAGTGGATCCAACGTTTATAAAAATACAATAATTTTGATACCTATTTAAATTTTTTATATTATGTTTTTTTATTTCTCAGGCCTTTTGGACTGTATTTGTTTAAGTTTTTCTCTATTTTATATATTTTTCTATTATAAGTAAACTTGTTTTTTAAAAATTTTAACCTATTCAAATGGTTTCATGAAAGTGGATCCTCCTTTTCTAAATATACAATAATTTTAATACTTATTTAATTTATTTATATCTTGTTTTTTAATTACGCTGGCCTGAAGGGCCGTATTCGTTTAAGTTTTTCTCTACGTAGAATATTCTCTTATTATTAGTAAACTTGGTTTATAAAAATTTTAACCAATTCAAATGGTTTCAAGCAAGTAGATCCAAAGATTCTAAAAATACAATATTTTTGATACCTATTTAAATTTTTTATATTATGTTTTTTTATTTCTCAGGCCTTTTGGACTGTATTTGTTTAAGTTTTACTCTATTTTATATATTTTTCTATTATAAGTAAACTTGGTTTATAAGAATTTTAACCAATTCAAATGGTTTCATGAAAGTGGATCCACCTTTTCTAAATATACAATAATTTTAAAACTTATTTAATTTATTTATATCTTGTTTTTTAATTACGCTGGCCTGAAGGGCCGTATTTGTTTTAGTTTTCCTCTACGTAGAATATTCTCTTATTATTAGTAAATTTGGTTTATAAAAATTTTAACCAACTCAAATGGTTTCATGCAAATAGATCCAAAGATTCTAAAAATACAATATTTTTGATACCTATTTAAATTTTTATATCTTGTTTTTTTATTTCTCAGGCCTTTTGGACTGTATTTGTTTAGGTTTTTCTCTATTTAACATATTTTTTCATTATAAGTAAACTTGTTTTATAAAAATTTTAACCTATTCAAATGGTTTCATGAAAGTGGATCCACCTTTTCTAAATATACAATAATTTTAATACTTATTTAATTTATTTATATCTTGTTTTTTAATTACGCTGGCCTGAAGGGCCGTATTTGTTTTAGTTTTCCTCTACGTAGAATAATCTCTTATTATTAGTAAACTTGGTTTATAAAAATTTTAACCAATTCAAATGGTTTCATGCAAGTAGATCCAAAGATTCTAAAAATACAATATTTTTGATACCTATTTAAATTTTTTATATTATGTTTTTTTATTTCTCAGGCCTTTTGGACTGTATTTGTTTAAGTTTTTCTCTATTTTATATATTTTTCTATTATAAGTAAACTTGGTTTATAAGAATTTTAACCAATTCAAATGGTTTCATGAAAGTGGATCCACCTTTTCTAAATATACAATAATTTTAAAACTTATTTAATTTATTTATATCTTGTTTTTTAATTACGCTGGCCTGAAGAGCCGTATTTGTTTTAGTTTTCCTCTACGTAGAATATTCTCTTATTATTAGTAAATTTGGTTTATAAAAATTTTAACCAACTCAAATGGTTTCATGCAAGTAGATCCAAAGATTCTAAAAATACAATATTTTTGATACCTATTTAAATTTTTATATCTTGTTTTTTTATTTCTCAGGCCTTTTGGACTGTATTTGTTTAGGTTTTTCTCTATTTAACATATTTTTTCATTATAAGTAAACTTGTTTTATAAAAATTTTAACCTATTCAAATGGTTTCATGAAAGTGGATCCACCTTTTCTAAATATACAATAATTTTAATACTTATTTAATTTATTTATATCTTGTTTTTTAATTACGCTGGCCTGAAGGGCCGTATTTGTTTTAGTTTTCCTCTACGTAGAATAATCTCTTATTATTAGTAAACTTGGTTTATAAAAATTTTAACCAATTCAAATGGTTTCATGCAAGTAGATCCAAAGATTCTAAAAATACAATATTTTTGATACCTATTTAAATTTTTTATATTATGTTTTTTTATTTCTCAGGCCTTTTGGACTGTATTTGTTTAAGTTTTTCTCTATTTTATATATTTTTCTATTATAAGTAAACTTGGTTTATAAGAATTTTAACCAATTCAAATGGTTTCATGAAAGTGGATCCACCTTTTCTAAATATACAATAATTTTAAAACTTATTTAATTTATTTATATCTTGTTTTTTAATTACGCTGGCCTGAAGGGCCGTATTTGTTTAAGTTTTTCTCTACGTAGAATATTCTCTCATTATTAGTGAAATTGGTTTATAAAAATTTTAACCAATTCAAATGGTTTTATGCAAGTAGATCCAACGTTTATAAAAATACAATAATTTTGATACCTAATTAAATTTTTTATATATTGTTTTTTTATTTCTCAGGCCTTTTGGACTGTATTTGTTAAGGTTTTTCTCTATTTTACATATTTTTTCATTATAAGTAAATTTGTTTTATAAAAATTTTAACCTATTCAAATGGTTTCATGAATGTGGATCCACCTTTTCTAAATATACAATAATTTTAATACTTATTTAATTTATTTATATCTTGTTTTTTAATTACGCTGGCCTGAAGGGCCGTATTCGTTTAAGTTTTCCTCTACGTAGAATATTCTCTTATTATTAGTAAACTTGGTTTATAAAAATTTTAACCAATTCAAATGGTTTCAAGCAAGTAGATCCAAAGATTCTAAAAATACAATATTTTTGATACCTATTTTTATTTTTATATCTTGTTTTTTTATTTCTCAGGCCTTTTGGACTGTATTTGTTTAGGTTTTTCTCTATTTCAGATATTTTTTCATTATAAGTAAACTTGTTTTATAAAAATTTTAACCTATTCAAATGGTTTCATGCAAGTGGATCCAACGTTTATAAAAATACAATAATTTTGATACCTATTTAAATTTTTTATATTATGTTTTTTTATTTCTCAGGCCTTTTGGACTGTATTTGTTTAAGTTTTTCTCTATTTTATATATTTTTCTATTATAAGTAAACTTGGTTTATAAGAATTTTAACCAATTCAAATGGTTTCATGAAAGTGGATCCACCTTTTCTAAATATACAATAATTTTAATACTTATTTAATTTATTTATATCTTGTTTTTTAATTACGCTGGCCTGAAGGGCCGTATTTGTTTTAGTTTTCCTCTACGTAGAATATTCTCTTATTATTAGTAAACTTGGTATATAAAAATTTTAACCAATTCAAATGGTTTCATGCAAGTAGATCCAACAATTCTAAAAATACAATATTTTTGATACCTATTTAAATTTTTATATCTTGTTTTTTAATTACGCTGGCCTGAAGGGCCGTATTTGTTTAAGTTTTTCTCTACGTAGAATATTCTCTCATTATTAGTAAAATTGGTTTATAAAAATTTTAACCAATTTTAATGGTTTTATGCAAGTAGATCCAACGTTTATAAAAATACAATAATTTTGATACCTAATTAAATTTTTTATATCTTGTTTTTTATTTCTCAGGCCTTTTTGACTGTATTTGTTTAGGTTTTTCTCTATTTAACATATTTTTTCATTATAAGTAAACTTGTTTTATAAAAATTTTAACCTATTCAAATGGTTTCATGAAAGTGGATCCACCTTTTCTAAATATACAATAATTTTAATACTTATTTAATTTATTTATATCTTGTTTTTTAATTACACTGGCCTGAAGGGCCGTATTTGTTTAAGTTTTTCTCTACGTAGAATATTCTCTCATTATTAGTAAAATTGGTTTATAAAAATTTTAACCAATTTAAATGGTTTCATGCAAGTGGATCCAACGTTTATAAAAATACAATAATTTTGATACCTATTTAAATTTTTTATATTATGTTTTTTTATTTCTCAGGCCTTTTGGACTGTATTTGTTTAAGTTTTTCTCTATTTTATATATTTTTCTATTATAAGTAAACTTGGTTTATAAGAATTTTAACCAATTCAAATGGTTTCATGAAAGTGGATCCACCTTTTCTAAATATACAATAATTTTAAAACTTATTTAATTTATTTATATCTTGTTTTTTAATTACGCTGGCCTGAAGGGCCGTATTTGTTTTAGTTTTCCTCTACGTAGAATATTCTCTTATTATTAGTAAATTTGGTTTATAAAAATTTTAACCAACTCAAATGGTTTCATGCAAGTAGATCCAAAGATTCTAAAAATACAATATTTTTGATACCTATTTAAATTTTTATATCTTGTTTTTTTATTTCTTAGGCCTTTTGGACTGTATTTGTTAAGGTTTTTCTCTATTTTACATATTTTTTCATTATAAGTAAATTTGTTTTATAAAAATTTTAACCTATTCAAATGGTTTCATGAAAATGGATCCACCTTTTCTAAATATACAATAATTTTAATACTTATTTAATTTATTTATATCTTGTTTTTTAATTACGCTGGCCTGAAGTGCCGTATTTGTTTTAGTTTTCCTCTACGTAGAATAATCTCTTATTATTAGTAAACTTGGTTTATAAAAATTTTAACCAATTCAAATGGTTTCATGCAAGTAGATCCAAAGATTCTAAAAATACAATATTTTTGATACCTATTTAAATTTTTTATATTATGTTTTTTTATTTCTCAGGCCTTTTGGACTGTATTTGTTTAAGTTTTTCTCTATTTTATATATTTTTCTATTATAAGTAAATTTGGTTTATAAGAATTTTAACCAATTCAAATGGTTTCATGAAAGTGGATCCACCTTTTCTAAATATACAATAATTTTAAAACTTATTTAATTTATTTATATCTTGTTTTTTAATTACGCTGGCCTGAAGGGCCGTATTTGTTTTAGTTTTCCTCTACGTAGAATATTCTCTTATTATTAGTAAATTTGGTTTATAAAAATTTTAACCAACTCAAATGGTTTCATGCAAGTAGATCCAAAGATTCTAAAAATACAATATTTTTGATACCTATTTAAATTTTTATATCTTGTTTTTTTATTTCTCAGGCCTTTTGGACTGTATTTGTTAAGGTTTTTCTCTATTTTACATATTTTTTCATTATAAGTAAATTTGTTTTATAAAAATTTTAACCTATTCAAATGGTTTCATGAAAATGGATCCACCTTTTCTAAATATACAATAATTTTAATACTTATTTAATTTATTTATATCTTGTTTTTTAATTACGCTGGCCTGAAGTGCCGTATTTGTTTTAGTTTTCCTCTACGTAGAATAATCTCTTATTATTAGTAAACTTGGTTTATAAAAATTTTAACCAATTCAAATGGTTTCATGCAAGTAGATCCAAAGATTCTAAAAATACAATATTTTTGATACCTATTTAAATTTTTTATATTATGTTTTTTTATTTCTCAGGCCTTTTGGACTGTATTTGTTTAAGTTTTTCTCTATTTTATATATTTTTCTATTATAAGTAAATTTGGTTTATAAGAATTTTAACCAATTCAAATGGTTTCATGAAAGTGGATCCACCTTTTCTAAATATACAATAATTTTAAAACTTATTTAATTTATTTATATCTTGTTATTTAATTACGCTGGCCTGAAGGGCCGTATTTGTTTAAGTTTTTCTCTACGTAGAATATTCTCTCATTATTAGTAAAATTGGTTTATAAAAATTTTAACCAATTCAAATGGTTTTATGCAAGTAGATCCAACGTTTATAAAAATACAATAATTTTGATACCTAATTAAATTTTTTATATCTTGTTTTTTATTTCTCAGGCCTTTTTGACTGTATTTGTTTAGGTTTTTCTCTATTTAACATATTTTTTCATTATAAGTAAACTTGTTTTATAAAAATTTTAACCTATTCAAATGGTTTCATGAAAGTGGATCCACCTTTTCTAAATATACAATAATTTTAATACTTATTTAATTTATTTATATCTTGTTTTTTAATTACGCTGGCCTGAAGGGCCGTATTTGTTTTAGTTTTCCTCTATGTAGAATAATCTCTTATTATTAGTAAACTTGGTTTATAAAAATTTTACCCAATTCAAATGGTTTCAAGCAAGTAGATCCAAAGATTCTAAAAATACAATATTTTTGATACATATTTTTATTTTTATATCTTGTTTTTTTATTTCTCAGGCCTTTTGGACTGTATTTGTTAAGGTTTTTCTTTATTTTACATATTTTTTCATTATAAGTAAACTTGTTTTATAAAAATTTTAACCTATTCAAATGGTTTTATGAAAGTGGATCCACCTTTTCTAAATATACAATAATTTTAATACTTATTTAATTTATTTATATCTTGTTTTTTAATTACGCTGGCCTCAAGGGCCATATTTGTTTAAGTTTTTCTCTACGTAGAATATTCTCTCATTATTTGTAAACTGGGTTCATAAAAATTTTAACCAATTCAAATGGTTTTATGCAAGTAGATCCAACTTTTATAAAAATACAATAATTTTGAAACCTAATTAAATTTTTTATATCTTGTTTTTTTATTTCTCAGGCCTTTTGGACTGTATTTGTTTAGGTTTTTCTCTATTTCAGATATTTTTTCATTATAAGTAAACTTGTTTTATAAAAATTTTAACCTATTCAAATGGTTTCATGCAAGTGGATCCAACGTTTATAAAAATACAATAATTTTGATACCTATTTAAATTTTTTATATTATGTTTTTTTATTTCTCAGGCCTTTTGGACTGTATTTGTTTAAGTTTTTCTCTATTTTATATATTTTTCTATTATAAGTAAACTTGGTTTATAAGAATTTTAACCAATTCAAATGGTTTCATGAAAGTGGATCCACCTTTTCTAAATATACAATAATTTTAATACTTATTTAATTTATTTATATCTTGTTTTTAAATTACGCTGGCCTGAAGGGCCGTATTTGTTTAAGTTTTTCTCTACGTAGAATATTCTCTCATTATTAGTAAAATTGGTTTATAAAAATTTTAACCAATTCAAATGGTTTTATGCAAGTAGATCCAACGTTTATAAAAATACAATAATTTTGATACCTAATTAAATTTTTTATATCTTGTTTTTTATTTCTCAGGCCTTTTTGACTGTATTTGTTTAGGTTTTTCTCTATTTTACATATTTTTTCATTATAAGTAAACTTGTTTTATAAAAATTTTAACCTATTCAAATGGTTTCATGCAAGTGGATCCAACGTTTATAAAAATACAATAATTTTGATACCTATTTAAATTTTTTATATTATGTTTTTTTATTTCTCAGGCCTTTTGGACTGTATTTGTTTAAGTTTTTCTCTATTTTATATATTTTTCTATTATAAGTAAACTTGGTTTATAAGAATTTTAACCAATTCAAATGGTTTCATGAAAGTGGATCCACCTTTTCTAAATATACAATAATTTTAATACTTATTTAATTTATTTATATCTTGTTTTTTAATTACGCTGGCCTGAAGGGCCGTATTTGTTTTAGTTTTCCTCTACGTAGAATATTCTCTTATTATTAGTAAACTTGGTTTATAAAAATTTTAACCAATTCAAATGGTTTCATGCAAGTAGATCCAAAGATTCTAAAAATACAATATTTTTGATACCTATTTAAATTTTTATATCTTGTTTTTTAATTACGCTGGCCTGAAGGGCCGTATTTGTTTAAGTTTTTCTCTACGTAGAATATTCTCTCATTATTAGTAAAATTGGTTTATAAAAATTTTAACCAATTCAAATGGTTTTATGCAAGTAGATCCAACGTTTATAAAAATACAATAATTTTGATACCTAATTAAATTTTTTATTTCTTGTTTTTTTATTTCTCAGGCCTTTTTGACTGTATTTGTTTAGGTTTTTCTCTATTTTACATATTTTTTCATTATAAGTAAACTTGTTTTCTAAAAATTTTAACCTATTCAAATGGTTTCATGCAAGTGGATCCAACGTTTATAAAAATACAATAATTTTGATACCTATTTAAATTTTTTATATTATGTTTTTTTATTTCTCAGGCCTTTTGGACTGTATTTGTTTAAGTTTTTCTCTATTTTATATATTTTTCTATTATAAGTAAACTTGGTTTATAAGAATTTTAACCAATTCAAATGGTTTCATGAAAGTGGATCCACCTTTTCTAAATATACAATAATTTTAATACTTATTTAATTTATTTATATCTTGTTTTTTAATTACGCTGGCCTCAAGGGCCATATTTGTTTAAGTTTTTCTCTACGTAGAATATTCTCTCATTATTTGTAAACTGGGTTCATAAAAATTTTAACCAATTCAAATGGTTTTATGCAAGTAGATCCAACTTTTATAAAAATACAATAATTTTGAAACCTAATTAAATTTTTTATATCTTGTTTTTTTATTTCTCAGGCCTTTTGGACTGTATTTGTTTAGGTTTTTCTCTATTTCAGATATTTTTTCATTATAAGTAAACTTGTTTTATAAAAATTTTAACCTATTCAAATGGTTTCATGCAAGTGGATCCAACGTTTATAAAAATACAATAATTTTAATACTTATTTAATTTATTTATATCTTGTTTTTTAATTAGGCTGGCCTTAAGGGCCATATTTGTTTAAGTTTTTCTCTACGTAGAATATTCTCTCATTATTTGTAAACTGGATTTATAAAAATTTTAACCAATTCAAATGGTTTTATGCAAGTAGATCCAACTTTTATAAAAATACAATAATTTTGATACCTAATTAAATTTTTTATATCTTGTTTTTTTATTTCTCAGGCCTTTTGGACTGTATTTGTTTAGGTTTTTCTCTATCTTACGTATTTTTTCATTATAAGTAAACTTGTTTTATAAAAATTTTAACCTATTCAAATGGTTTCATGAAAGTGGATCCACCTTTTCTAAATATACTATAATTTTAATACTTATTTAATTTATTTATATCTTGTTTTTTAATTACGCTGGCCTGAAGGGCCGTATTTGTTTAAGTTTTTCTCTAAGTAGAATATTCTCTTATTATTAGTAAACTTGGTTTATAAAAATTTTAACCAATTCAAATGGTTTCAAGCAAGTAGATCCAAAGATTCTAAAAATACAATATTTTTGATACCTATTTTTATTTTTATATCTTGTTTTTTTATTTCTCAGGCCTTTTGGACTGTATTTGTTTAGGTTTTTCTCTATCTTACGTATTTTTTCATTATAAGTAAACTTGTTTTATAAGAATTTTAACCAATTCAAATGGTTTCATGAAAGTGGATCCACCTTTTCTAAATATACAATAATTTTAATACTTATTTAATTTATTTATATCTTGTTTTTTAATTACGCTGGCCTGAAGGGCCGTATTTGTTTTAGTTTTCCTCTACGTAGAATATTCTCTTATTATTAGTAAACTTGGTTTATAAAAATTTTAACCAATTCAAATGGTTTTATGCAAGTAGATCCAACGTTTATAAAAATACAATAATTTTGATACCTAATTAAATTTTTTATATCTTGTTTTTTTATTTCTCAGGCCTTTTTGACTGTATTTGTTTAGGTTTTTCTCTATTTTACATATTTTTTCATTATAAGTAAACTTGTTTTATAAAAATTTTAACCTATTCAAATGGTTTCATGCAAGTAGATCCAACGTTTATAAAAATACAATAATTTTGATACCTAATTAAATTTTTTATATCTTGTTTTTTTATTTCTCAGGCCTTTTTGACTGTATTTGTTAAGGTTTTTCTCTATTTTACATATTTTTTCATTATAAGTAAACTTGTTTTAAAAAAATTTTAACCAATTCAAATGGTTTCAAGCAAGTAGATCCAAAGATTCTAAAATTACAATATTTTTGATACCTATTTATATTTTTATATCTTGTTTTTTTATTTCTCAGGCCTTTCGGACTGTATTTGTTACGGTTTTTCTCTATTTTACATATTTTTTCATTATAAGTAAACTTGTTTCATAAGAATTTTAACCAATTCAAATGGTTTCATGCAAGTAGATCCAAAGATTCTAAAAATACAATATTTTTGATACCTATTTAAATTTTTATATCTTGTTTTTTAATTACGCTGGCCTGAAGGGCCGTATTTGTTTAAGTTTTTCTCTACGTAGAATATTCTCTCATTAGCAGTAAATTTGGTTTATAAAAATTTTAACCAATTCAAATGGTTTTATGCAAGTAGATCCAACGTTTATAAAAATACAATAATTTTGATACCTAATTAAATTTTTTATATCTTGTTTTTTTATTTCTCAGGCCTTTTTGACTGTATTTGTTTAGGTTTTTCTCTATTTTACATATTTTTTCATTATAAGTAAACTTGTTTTATAAAAATTTTAACCTATTCAAATGGTTTCATGCAAGTAGATCCAACGTTTATAAAAATACAATAATTTTGATACCTAATTAAATTTTTTATATCTTGTTTTTTTATTTCTCAGGCCTTTTTGACTGTATTTGTTAAGGTTTTTCTCTATTTTACATATTTTTTCATTATAAGTAAACTTGTTTTAAAAAAATTTTAACCAATTCAAATGGTTTCAAGCAAGTAGATCCAAAGATTCTAAAATTACAATATTTTTGATACCTATTTATATTTTTATATCTTGTTTTTTTATTTCTCAGGCCTTTCGGACTGTATTTGTTACGGTTTTTCTCTATTTTACATATTTTTTCATTATAAGTAAACTTGTTTCATAAGAATTTTAACCAATTCAAATGGTTTCATGAAAGTAGATCCAACAATTCTAAAAATACAATATTTTTGATACCTATTTAAATTTTTATATCTTGTTTTTTAATTACGCTGGCCTGAAGGGCCGTATTTGTTTAAGTTTTTCTCTACGTAGAATATTCTCTTATTATTAGTAAACTTGGTTTATAAAAATTTTAACCTATTCAAATGGTTTTATGAAAGTGGATCCACCTTTTCTAAATATACAATAATTTTAATACTTATTTAATTTATTTATATCTTGTTTTTTAATTACGCTGGCCTCAAGGGCCATATTTGTTTAAGTTTTTCTCTACGTAGAATATTCTCTCATTATTTGTAAACTGGGTTCATAAAAATTTTAACCAATTCAAATGGTTTTATGCAAGTAGATCCAACTTTTATAAAAATACAATAATTTTGAAACCTAATTAAATTTTTTATATCTTGTTTTTTTATTTCTCAGGCCTTTTGGACTGTATTTGTTTAGGTTTTTCTCTATTTCAGATATTTTTTCATTATAAGTAAACTTGTTTTATAAAAATTTTAACCTATTCAAATGGTTTCATGCAAGTGGATCCAACGTTTATAAAAATACAATAATTTTGATACCTATTTAAATTTTTTATATTATGTTTTTTTATTTCTCAGGCCTTTTGGACTGTATTTGTTTAAGTTTTTCTCTATTTTATATATTTTTCTATTATAAGTAAACTTGGTTTATAAGAATTTTAACCAATTCAAATGGTTTCATGAAAGTGGATCCACCTTTTCTAAATATACAATAATTTTAATACTTATTTAATTTATTTATATCTTGTTTTTAAATTACGCTGGCCTGAAGGGCCGTATTTGTTTAAGTTTTTCTCTACGTAGAATATTCTCTCATTATTAGTAAAATTGGTTTATAAAAATTTTAACCAATTCAAATGGTTTTATGCAAGTAGATCCAACGTTTATAAAAATACAATAATTTTGATACCTAATTAAATTTTTTATATCTTGTTTTTTATTTCTCAGGCCTTTTTGACTGTATTTGTTTAGGTTTTTCTCTATTTTACATATTTTTTCATTATAAGTAAACTTGTTTTATAAAAATTTTAACCTATTCAAATGGTTTCATGCAAGTGGATCCAACGTTTATAAAAATACAATAATTTTGATACCTATTTAAATTTTTTATATTATGTTTTTTTATTTCTCAGGCCTTTTGGACTGTATTTGTTTAAGTTTTTCTCTATTTTATATATTTTTCTATTATAAGTAAACTTGGTTTATAAGAATTTTAACCAATTCAAATGGTTTCATGAAAGTGGATCCACCTTTTCTAAATATACAATAATTTTAATACTTATTTAATTTATTTATATCTTGTTTTTTAATTACGCTGGCCTGAAGGGCCGTATTTGTTTTAGTTTTCCTCTACGTAGAATATTCTCTTATTATTAGTAAACTTGGTTTATAAAAATTTTAACCAATTCAAATGGTTTCATGCAAGTAGATCCAAAGATTCTAAAAATACAATATTTTTGATACCTATTTAAATTTTTATATCTTGTTTTTTAATTACGCTGGCCTGAAGGGCCGTATTTGTTTAAGTTTTTCTCTACGTAGAATATTCTCTCATTATTAGTAAAATTGGTTTATAAAAATTTTAACCAATTCAAATGGTTTTATGCAAGTAGATCCAACGTTTATAAAAATACAATAATTTTGATACCTAATTAAATTTTTTATTTCTTGTTTTTTTATTTCTCAGGCCTTTTTGACTGTATTTGTTTAGGTTTTTCTCTATTTTACATATTTTTTCATTATAAGTAAACTTGTTTTCTAAAAATTTTAACCTATTCAAATGGTTTCATGCAAGTGGATCCAACGTTTATAAAAATACAATAATTTTGATACCTATTTAAATTTTTTATATTATGTTTTTTTATTTCTCAGGCCTTTTGGACTGTATTTGTTTAAGTTTTTCTCTATTTTATATATTTTTCTATTATAAGTAAACTTGGTTTATAAGAATTTTAACCAATTCAAATGGTTTCATGAAAGTGGATCCACCTTTTCTAAATATACAATAATTTTAATACTTATTTAATTTATTTATATCTTGTTTTTTAATTACGCTGGCCTCAAGGGCCATATTTGTTTAAGTTTTTCTCTACGTAGAATATTCTCTCATTATTTGTAAACTGGGTTCATAAAAATTTTAACCAATTCAAATGGTTTTATGCAAGTAGATCCAACTTTTATAAAAATACAATAATTTTGAAACCTAATTAAATTTTTTATATCTTGTTTTTTTATTTCTCAGGCCTTTTGGACTGTATTTGTTTAGGTTTTTCTCTATTTCAGATATTTTTTCATTATAAGTAAACTTGTTTTATAAAAATTTTAACCTATTCAAATGGTTTCATGCAAGTGGATCCAACGTTTATAAAAATACAATAATTTTAATACTTATTTAATTTATTTATATCTTGTTTTTTAATTAGGCTGGCCTTAAGGGCCATATTTGTTTAAGTTTTTCTCTACGTAGAATATTCTCTCATTATTTGTAAACTGGATTTATAAAAATTTTAACCAATTCAAATGGTTTTATGCAAGTAGATCCAACTTTTATAAAAATACAATAATTTTGATACCTAATTAAATTTTTTATATCTTGTTTTTTTATTTCTCAGGCCTTTTGGACTGTATTTGTTTAGGTTTTTCTCTATCTTACGTATTTTTTCATTATAAGTAAACTTGTTTTATAAAAATTTTAACCTATTCAAATGGTTTCATGAAAGTGGATCCACCTTTTCTAAATATACTATAATTTTAATACTTATTTAATTTATTTATATCTTGTTTTTTAATTACGCTGGCCTGAAGGGCCGTATTTGTTTAAGTTTTTCTCTAAGTAGAATATTCTCTTATTATTAGTAAACTTGGTTTATAAAAATTTTAACCAATTCAAATGGTTTCAAGCAAGTAGATCCAAAGATTCTAAAAATACAATATTTTTGATACCTATTTTTATTTTTATATCTTGTTTTTTTATTTCTCAGGCCTTTTGGACTGTATTTGTTTAGGTTTTTCTCTATCTTACGTATTTTTTCATTATAAGTAAACTTGTTTTATAAGAATTTTAACCAATTCAAATGGTTTCATGAAAGTGGATCCACCTTTTCTAAATATACAATAATTTTAATACTTATTTAATTTATTTATATCTTGTTTTTTAATTACGCTGGCCTGAAGGGCCGTATTTGTTTTAGTTTTCCTCTACGTAGAATATTCTCTTATTATTAGTAAACTTGGTTTATAAAAATTTTAACCAATTCAAATGGTTTTATGCAAGTAGATCCAACGTTTATAAAAATACAATAATTTTGATACCTAATTAAATTTTTTATATCTTGTTTTTTTATTTCTCAGGCCTTTTTGACTGTATTTGTTTAGGTTTTTCTCTATTTTACATATTTTTTCATTATAAGTAAACTTGTTTTATAAAAATTTTAACCTATTCAAATGGTTTCATGCAAGTAGATCCAACGTTTATAAAAATACAATAATTTTGATACCTAATTAAATTTTTTATATCTTGTTTTTTTATTTCTCAGGCCTTTTTGACTGTATTTGTTAAGGTTTTTCTCTATTTTACATATTTTTTCATTATAAGTAAACTTGTTTTAAAAAAATTTTAACCAATTCAAATGGTTTCAAGCAAGTAGATCCAAAGATTCTAAAATTACAATATTTTTGATACCTATTTATATTTTTATATCTTGTTTTTTTATTTCTCAGGCCTTTCGGACTGTATTTGTTACGGTTTTTCTCTATTTTACATATTTTTTCATTATAAGTAAACTTGTTTCATAAGAATTTTAACCAATTCAAATGGTTTCATGCAAGTAGATCCAAAGATTCTAAAAATACAATATTTTTGATACCTATTTAAATTTTTATATCTTGTTTTTTAATTACGCTGGCCTGAAGGGCCGTATTTGTTTAAGTTTTTCTCTACGTAGAATATTCTCTCATTAGCAGTAAATTTGGTTTATAAAAATTTTAACCAATTCAAATGGTTTTATGCAAGTAGATCCAACGTTTATAAAAATACAATAATTTTGATACCTAATTAAATTTTTTATATCTTGTTTTTTTATTTCTCAGGCCTTTTTGACTGTATTTGTTTAGGTTTTTCTCTATTTTACATATTTTTTCATTATAAGTAAACTTGTTTTATAAAAATTTTAACCTATTCAAATGGTTTCATGCAAGTAGATCCAACGTTTATAAAAATACAATAATTTTGATACCTAATTAAATTTTTTATATCTTGTTTTTTTATTTCTCAGGCCTTTTTGACTGTATTTGTTAAGGTTTTTCTCTATTTTACATATTTTTTCATTATAAGTAAACTTGTTTTAAAAAAATTTTAACCAATTCAAATGGTTTCAAGCAAGTAGATCCAAAGATTCTAAAATTACAATATTTTTGATACCTATTTATATTTTTATATCTTGTTTTTTTATTTCTCAGGCCTTTCGGACTGTATTTGTTACGGTTTTTCTCTATTTTACATATTTTTTCATTATAAGTAAACTTGTTTCATAAGAATTTTAACCAATTCAAATGGTTTCATGAAAGTAGATCCAACAATTCTAAAAATACAATATTTTTGATACCTATTTAAATTTTTATATCTTGTTTTTTAATTACGCTGGCCTGAAGGGCCGTATTTGTTTAAGTTTTTCTCTACGTAGAATATTCTCTTATTATTAGTAAACTTGGTTTATAAAAATTTTAACCTATTCAAATGGTTTTATGAAAGTGGATCCACCTTTTCTAAATATACAATAATTTTAATACTTATTTAATTTATTTATATCTTGTTTTTTAATTACGCTGGCCTCAAGGGCCATATTTGTTTAAGTTTTTCTCTACGTAGAATATTCTCTCATTATTTGTAAACTGGGTTCATAAAAATTTTAACCAATTCAAATGGTTTTATGCAAGTAGATCCAACTTTTATAAAAATACAATAATTTTGAAACCTAATTAAATTTTTTATATCTTGTTTTTTTATTTCTCAGGCCTTTTGGACTGTATTTGTTTAGGTTTTTCTCTATTTCAGATATTTTTTCATTATAAGTAAACTTGTTTTATAAAAATTTTAACCTATTCAAATGGTTTCATGCAAGTGGATCCAACGTTTATAAAAATACAATAATTTTGATACCTATTTAAATTTTTTATATTATGTTTTTTTATTTCTCAGGCCTTTTGGACTGTATTTGTTTAAGTTTTTCTCTATTTTATATATTTTTCTATTATAAGTAAACTTGGTTTATAAGAATTTTAACCAATTCAAATGGTTTCATGAAAGTGGATCCACCTTTTCTAAATATACAATAATTTTAATACTTATTTAATTTATTTATATCTTGTTTTTAAATTACGCTGGCCTGAAGGGCCGTATTTGTTTAAGTTTTTCTCTACGTAGAATATTCTCTCATTATTAGTAAAATTGGTTTATAAAAATTTTAACCAATTCAAATGGTTTTATGCAAGTAGATCCAACGTTTATAAAAATACAATAATTTTGATACCTAATTAAATTTTTTATATCTTGTTTTTTATTTCTCAGGCCTTTTTGACTGTATTTGTTTAGGTTTTTCTCTATTTTACATATTTTTTCATTATAAGTAAACTTGTTTTCTAAAAATTTTAACCTATTCAAATGGTTTCATGCAAGTGGATCCAACGTTTATAAAAATACAATAATTTTGATACCTATTTAAATTTTTTATATTATGTTTTTTTATTTCTCAGGCCTTTTGGACTGTATTTGTTTAAGTTTTTCTCTATTTTATATATTTTTCTATTATAAGTAAACTTGGTTTATAAGAATTTTAACCAATTCAAATGGTTTCATGAAAGTGGATCCACCTTTTCTAAATATACAATAATTTTAATACTTATTTAATTTATTTATATCTTGTTTTTTAATTACGCTGGCCTGAAGGGCCGTATTTGTTTTAGTTTTCCTCTACGTAGAATATTCTCTTATTATTAGTAAACTTGGTTTATAAAAATTTTAACCAATTCAAATGGTTTCATGCAAGTAGATCCAAAGATTCTAAAAATACAATATTTTTGATACCTATTTAAATTTTTATATCTTGTTTTTTAATTACGCTGGCCTGAAGGGCCGTATTTGTTTAAGTTTTTCTCTACGTAGAATATTCTCTCATTATTAGTAAAATTGGTTTATAAAAATTTTAACCAATTCAAATGGTTTTATGCAAGTAGATCCAACGTTTATAAAAATACAATAATTTTGATACCTAATTAAATTTTTTATTTCTTGTTTTTTTATTTCTCAGGCCTTTTTGACTGTATTTGTTTAGGTTTTTCTCTATTTTACATATTTTTTCATTATAAGTAAACTTGTTTTCTAAAAATTTTAACCTATTCAAATGGTTTCATGCAAGTGGATCCAACGTTTATAAAAATACAATAATTTTGATACCTATTTAAATTTTTTATATTATGTTTTTTTATTTCTCAGGCCTTTTGGACTGTATTTGATTAAGTTTTTCTCTATTTTATATATTTTTCTATTATAAGTAAACTTGCTTTATAAGAATTTTAACCAATTCAAATGGTTTCATGAAAGTGGATCCACCTTTTCTAAATATACAATAATTTTAATACTTATTTAATTTATTTATATCTTGTTTTTTAATTACGCTGGCCTGAAGGGCCGTATTTGTTTTAGTTTTCCTCTACGTAGAATATTCTCTTATTATTAGTAAATTTGGTTTATAAAAATTTTAACCAATTCAAATGGTTTCAAGCAAGTAGATCCATAGATTCTAAAAATACAATATTTTTGATACCTATTTATATTTTTATATCTTGTTTTTTTATTTCTCAGGCCTTTTGGACTGTATTTGTTTAAGTTTTTCTCTATTTTATATATTTTTCTATTATAAGTAAACTTGGTTTATAAGAATTTTAACCAATTCAAATGGTTTCATGAAAGTGGATCCACCTTTTCTAAATATACAATAATTTTAATACTTATTTAATTTATTTATATCTTGTTTTTTAATTACGCTGGCCTGAAGGGCCGTATTTGTTTAAGTTTTTCTCTAAGTAGAATATTCTCTTATTATTAGTAAACTTGGTTTATAAAAATTTTAACCAATTCAAATGGTTTCAAGCAAGTAGATCCAAAGATTCTAAAAATACAATATTTTTGATACCTATTTTTATTTTTATATCTTGTTTTTTTATTTCTCAGGCCTTTTGGACTGTATTTGTTTAGGTTTTTCTCTATCTTACGTATTTTTTCATTATAAGTAAACTTGTTTTATAAAAATTTTAACCTATTCAAATGGTTTCATGAAAGTGGATCCACCTTTTCTAAATATACAATAATTTTAATACTTATTTAATTTATTTATATCTTGTTTTTTAATTACGCTGGCCTTAAGGGCCATATTTGTTTAAGTTTTTCTCTACGTAGAATATTCTCTCATTATTTGTAAACTGGATTTATAAAAATTTTAACCAATTCAAATGGTTTTATGCAAGTAGATCCAACTTTTATAAAAATACAATAATTTTGATACCTAATTAAATTTTTTATATCTTGTTTTTTTATTTCTCAGGCCTTTTGGACTGTATTTGTTTAGGTTTTTCTCTATTTCAGATATTTTTTCATTATAAGTAAACTTGTTTTATAAAAATTTTAACCTATTCAAATGGTTTCATGCAAGTGGATCCAACGTTTATAAAAATACAATAATTTTGATACCTATTTAAATTTTTTATATTATGTTTTTTTATTTCTCAGGCCTTTTGGACTGTATTTGTTTAAGTTTTTCTCTATTTTATATATTTTTCTATTATAAGTAAACTTGGTTTATAAGAATTTTAACCAATTCAAATGGTTTCATGAAAGTGGATCCACCTTTTCTAAATATACAATAATTTTAATACTTATTTAATTTATTTATATCTTGTTTTTTAATTACGCTGGCCTGAAGGGCCGTATTTGTTTTAGTTTTCCTCTACGTAGAATATTCTCTTATTATTAGTAAACTTGGTTTATAAAAATTTTAACCAATTCAAATGGTTTCATGCAAGTAGATCCAAAGATTCTAAAAATACAATATTTTTGATACCTATTTAAATTTTTATATCTTGTTTTTTAATTACGCTGGCCTGAAGGGCCGTATTTGTTTAAGTTTTTCTCTACGTAGAATATTCTCTCATTATCAGTAAATTTGGTTTATAAAAATTTTAACCAATTCAAATGGTTTTATGCAAGTAGATCCAACGTTTATAAAAATACAATAATTTTGATACCTAATTAAATTTTTTATATCTTGTTTTTTTATTTCTCAGGCCTTTTTGACTGTATTTGTTAAGGTTTTTCTCTATTTTACATATTTTTTCATTATAAGTAAACTTGTTTTAAAAAAATTTTAACCAATTCAAATGGTTTCAAGCAAGTAGATCCAAAGATTCTAAAATTACAATAATTTTGATACCTAATTAAATTTTTTATATCTTGTTTTTTTATTTCTCAGGCCTTTTTGACTGTATTTGTTAAGGTTTTTCTCTATTTTACATATTTTTTCATTATAAGTAAACTTGTTTTCAAAAAATTTTAACCAATTCAAATGGTTTCAAGCAAGTAGATCCAAAGATTCTAAAATTACAATATTTTTGATACCTATTTATATTTTTGTATCTTGTTTTTTTATTTCTCAGGCCTTTCGGACTGTATTTGTTAAGGTTTTTCTCTATTTTACATATTTTTTCATTATAAGTAAACTTGTTTCATAAGAATTTTAACCAATTCAAATGGTTTCATGAAAGTAGATCCAACAATTCTAAAAATACAATATTTTTGATACCTATTTAAATTTTTATATCTTGTTTTTTAATTACGCTGGCCTGAAGGGCCGTATTTGTTTAAGTTTTTCTCTACGTAGAATATTCTCTCATTAGCAGTAAATTTGGTTTATAAAAATTTTAACCAATTCAAATGGTTTTATGCAAGTAGATCCAACGTTTATAAAAATACAATAATTTTGATACCTAATTAAATTTTTTATATCTTGTTTTTTTATTTCTCAGGCCTTTTTGACTGTATTTGTTTAGGTTTTTCTCTATTTTACATATTTTTTCATTATAAGTAAACTTGTTTTATAAAAATTTTAACCTATTCAAATGGTTTCATGCAAGTAGATCCAACGTTTATAAAAATACAATAATTTTGATACCTAATTAAATTTTTTATATCTTGTTTTTTTATTTCTCAGGCCTTTTTGACTGTATTTGTTAAGGTTTTTCTCTATTTTACATATTTTTTCATTATAAGTAAACTTGTTTTAAAAAAATTTTAACCAATTCAAATGGTTTCAAGCAAGTAGATCCAAAGATTCTAAAATTACAATATTTTTGATACCTATTTATATTTTTATATCTTGTTTTTTTATTTCTCAGGCCTTTCGGACTGTATTTGTTACGGTTTTTCTCTATTTTACATATTTTTTCATTATAAGTAAACTTGTTTCATAAGAATTTTAACCAATTCAAATGGTTTCATGAAAGTAGATCCAACAATTCTAAAAATACAATATTTTTGATACCTATTTAAATTTTTATATCTTGTTTTTTAATTACGCTGGCCTGAAGGGCCGTATTTGTTTAAGTTTTTCTCTACGTAGAATATTCTCTTATTATTAGTAAACTTGGTTTATAAAAATTTTAACCTATTCAAATGGTTTTATGAAAGTGGATCCACCTTTTCTAAATATACAATAATTTTAATACTTATTTAATTTATTTATATCTTGTTTTTTAATTACGCTGGCCTCAAGGGCCATATTTGTTTAAGTTTTTCTCTACGTAGAATATTCTCTCATTATTTGTAAACTGGGTTCATAAAAATTTTAACCAATTCAAATGGTTTTATGCAAGTAGATCCAACTTTTATAAAAATACAATAATTTTGAAACCTAATTAAATTTTTTATATCTTGTTTTTTTATTTCTCAGGCCTTTTGGACTGTATTTGTTTAGGTTTTTCTCTATTTCAGATATTTTTTCATTATAAGTAAACTTGTTTTATAAAAATTTTAACCTATTCAAATGGTTTCATGCAAGTGGATCCAACGTTTATAAAAATACAATAATTTTGATACCTATTTAAATTTTTTATATTATGTTTTTTTATTTCTCAGGCCTTTTGGACTGTATTTGTTTAAGTTTTTCTCTATTTTATATATTTTTCTATTATAAGTAAACTTGGTTTATAAGAATTTTAACCAATTCAAATGGTTTCATGAAAGTGGATCCACCTTTTCTAAATATACAATAATTTTAATACTTATTTAATTTATTTATATCTTGTTTTTAAATTACGCTGGCCTGAAGGGCCGTATTTGTTTAAGTTTTTCTCTACGTAGAATATTCTCTCATTATTAGTAAAATTGGTTTATAAAAATTTTAACCAATTCAAATGGTTTTATGCAAGTAGATCCAACGTTTATAAAAATACAATAATTTTGATACCTAATTAAATTTTTTATATCTTGTTTTTTATTTCTCAGGCCTTTTTGACTGTATTTGTTTAGGTTTTTCTCTATTTTACATATTTTTTCATTATAAGTAAACTTATTTTCTAAAAATTTTAACCTATTCAAATGGTTTCATGCAAGTGGATCCAACGTTTATAAAAATACAATAATTTTGATACCTATTTAAATTTTTTATATTATGTTTTTTTATTTCTCAGGCCTTTTGGACTGTATTTGTTTAAGTTTTTCTCTATTTTATATATTTTTCTATTATAAGTAAACTTGGTTTATAAGAATTTTAACCAATTCAAATGGTTTCATGAAAGTGGATCCACCTTTTCTAAATATACAATAATTTTAATACTTATTTAATTTATTTATATCTTGTTTTTTAATTACGCTGGCCTGAAGGGCCGTATTTGTTTTAGTTTTCCTCTACGTAGAATATTCTCTTATTATTAGTAAACTTGGTTTATAAAAATTTTAACCAATTCAAATGGTTTCATGCAAGTAGATCCAAAGATTCTAAAAATACAATATTTTTGATACCTATTTAAATTTTTATATCTTGTTTTTTAATTACGCTGGCCTGAAGGGCCGTATTTGTTTAAGTTTTTCTCTACGTAGAATATTCTCTCATTATTAGTAAAATTGGTTTATAAAAATTTTAACCAATTCAAATGGTTTTATGCAAGTAGATCCAACGTTTATAAAAATACAATAATTTTGATACCTAATTAAATTTTTTATTTCTTGTTTTTTTATTTCTCAGGCCTTTTTGACTGTATTTGTTTAGGTTTTTCTCTATTTTACATATTTTTTCATTATAAGTAAACTTGTTTTCTAAAAATTTTAACCTATTCAAATGGTTTCATGCAAGTGGATCCAACGTTTATAAAAATACAATAATTTTGATACCTATTTAAATTTTTTATATTATGTTTTTTTATTTCTCAGGCCTTTTGGACTGTATTTGATTAAGTTTTTCTCTATTTTATATATTTTTCTATTATAAGTAAACTTGGTTTATAAGAATTTTAACCAATTCAAATGGTTTCATGAAAGTGGATCCACCTTTTCTAAATATACAATAATTTTAATACTTATTTAATTTATTTATATCTTGTTTTTTAATTACGCTGGCCTGAAGGGCCGTATTTGTTTTAGTTTTCCTCTACGTAGAATATTCTCTTATTATTAGTAAATTTGGTTTATAAAAATTTTAACCAATTCAAATGGTTTCAAGCAAGTAGATCCATAGATTCTAAAAATACAATATTTTTGATACCTATTTATATTTTTATATCTTGTTTTTTTATTTCTCAGGCCTTTTGGACTGTATTTGTTTAAGTTTTTCTCTATTTTATATATTTTTCTATTATAAGTAAACTTGGTTTATAAGAATTTTAACCAATTCAAATGGTTTCATGAAAGTGGATCCACCTTTTCTAAATATACAATAATTTTAATACTTATTTAATTTATTTATATCTTGTTTTTTAATTACGCTGGCCTGAAGGGCCGTATTTGTTTAAGTTTTTCTCTAAGTAGAATATTCTCTTATTATTAGTAAACTTGGTTTATAAAAATTTTAACCAATTCAAATGGTTTCAAGCAAGTAGATCCAAAGATTCTAAAAATACAATATTTTTGATACCTATTTTTATTTTTATATCTTGTTTTTTTATTTCTCAGGCCTTTTGGACTGTATTTGTTTAGGTTTTTATCTATCTTACGTATTTTTTCATTATAAGTAAACTTGTTTTATAAAAATTTTAACCTATTCAAATGGTTTCATGAAAGTGGATCCACCTTTTCTAAATATACAATAATTTTAATACTTATTTAATTTATTTATATCTTGTTTTTTAATTACGCTGGCCTTAAGGGCCATATTTGTTTAAGTTTTTCTCTACGTAGAATATTCTCTCATTATTTGTAAACTGGATTTATAAAAATTTTAACCAATTCAAATGGTTTTATGCAAGTAGATCCAACTTTTATAAAAATACAATAATTTTGATACCTAATTAAATTTTTTATATCTTGTTTTTTTATTTCTCAGGCCTTTTGGACTGTATTTGTTTAGGTTTTTCTCTATTTCAGATATTTTTTCATTATAAGTAAACTTGTTTTATAAAAATTTTAACCTATTCAAATGGTTTCATGCAAGTGGATCCAACGTTTATAAAAATACAATAATTTTGATACCTATTTAAATTTTTTATATTATGTTTTTTTATTTCTCAGGCCTTTTGGACTGTATTTGTTTAAGTTTTTCTCTATTTTATATATTTTTCTATTATAAGTAAACTTGGTTTATAAAAATTTTAACCAATTCAAATTGTTTCATGCAAGTAGATCCAAAAATTCTAAAAATACAATATTTTTGATACCTATTTAAATTTTTATATCTTGTTTTTTAATTACGCTGGCCTGAAGGGCCGTATTTGTTTAAGTTTTTCTCTACGTAGAATATTCTCTCATTATTAGTAAAATTGGTTTATAAAAATTTTAACCAATTCAAATGGTTTTATGCAAGTAGATCCAACGTTTATAAAAATACAATAATTTTGATACCTATTTAAATTTTTTATATTATGTTTTTTTATTTCTCAGGCCTTTTGGACTGTATTTGTTTAAGTTTTTCTCTATTTTATATATTTTTCTATTATAAGTAAACTTGGTTTATAAGAATTTTAACCAATTCAAATGGTTTCATGAAAGTGGATCCACCTTTTCTAAATATACAATAATTTTAATACTTATTTAATTTATTTATATCTTGTTTTTTAATTACGCTGGCCTGAAGGGCCGTATTTGTTTTAGTTTTCCTCTACGTAGAATATTCTCTTATTATTAGTAAATTTGGTTTATAAAAATTTTAACCAATTCAAATGGTTTCAAGCAAGTAGATCCAAAGATTCTAAAAATACAATATTTTTGATACCTATTTATATTTTTATATCTTGTTTTTTTATTTCTCAGGCCTTTTGGACTGTATTTGTTAAGGTTTTTCTTTATTTTACATATTTTTTCATTATAAGTAAACTTGTTTTATAAAAATTTTAACCTATTCAAATGGTTTCATGAAAGTGGATCCACCTTTTCCAATTATACAATAATTTTAATACTTATTTAATTTATTTATATCTTGTTTTTTAATTACGCTGGCCTCAAGGGCCATATTTCTTTAAGTTTTTCTCTACGTAGAATATTCTCTCATTATTTGTAAACTAGGTTCATAAAAATTTTAACCAATTCAAATGGTTTTATGCAAGTAGATCCAACTTTTATAAAAATACAATAATTTTGATACCTAATTAAATTTTTTATATCTTGTTTTTTTATTTCTCAGGCCTTTTGGACTGTATTTGTTTAAGTTTTTCTCTATTTTATATATTTTTCTATTATAAGTAAACTTGGTTTATAAGAATTTTAACCAATTCAAATGGTTTCATGAAAGTGGATCCAACGTTTATAAAAATACAATAATTTTGATACCTATTTAAATTTTTTATATTATGTTTTTTTATTTCTCAGGCCTTTTGGACTGTATTTGTTTAAGTTTTTCTCTATTTTATATATTTTTCTATTATAAGTAAACTTGGTTTATAAGAATTTTAACCAATTCAAATGGTTTCATGAAAGTGGATCCACCTTTTCTAAATATACAATAATTTTAATACTTATTTAATTTATTTATATCTTGTTTTTTAATTACGCTGGCCTGGAGGGCCGTATTTGTTTTAGTTTTCCTCTACGTAGAATATTCTCTTATTATTAGTAAACTTGGTTTATAAGAATTTTAACCAATTCAAATGGTTTCATGAAAGTGGATCCAACGTTTATAAAAATACAATAATTTTGATACCTATTTAAATTTTTATATCTTGTTTTTTTATTTCTTAGGCTTTTTGGACTGTATTTGTTAAGGTTTTTCTCTATTTTACATATTTTTTCATTATAAGTAAACTTGTTTTATAAAAATTTTAACCTATTCAAATGGTTTGATGAAAGTGGATCCACCTTTTCTAAATATACAATAATTTTAATACTTATTTAATTTATTTATATCTTGTTTTTTAATTACGCTGGCCTGAAGGGCCGTATTTGTTTTAGTTTTCCTCTACGTAGAATATTCTCTTATTATTAGTAAACTTGGTTTATAAAAATTTTAACCGATTCAAATGGTTTCATGCAAGTAGATCCAAAGATTCTAAAAATACAATTTTTTTGATACCTATTTAAATTTTTATATCTTGTTTTTTTATTTCTCAGGCCTTTTGGACTGTATTTGTTAAGGTTTTTCTCTATTTTACATATTTTTTCATTATAAGTAAACTTGTTTTATAAAAATTTTAACCTATTCAAATGGTTTCATGAAAGTGGATCCACCTTTTCTAAATATACAATAATTTTAATACTTATTTAATTTATTTATATCTTGTTTTTTAATTACGCTGGCCTGGAGGGCCGTATTTGTTTTAGTTTTCCTCTACGTAGAATATTCTCTTATTATTAGTAAACTTGGTTTATAAAAATTTTAACCAATTCAAATGGTTTCATGCAAGTAGATCCAAAGATTCTAAAAATACAATATTTTTGATACCTATTTAAATTTTTATATCTTGTTTTTTTATTTCTTAGGCTTTTTGGACTGTATTTGTTAAGGTTTTTCTCTATTTTACATATTTTTTCATTATAAGTAAACTTGTTTTATAAAAATTTTAACCTATTCAAATGGTTTGATGAAAGTGGATCCACCTTTTCTAAATATACAATAATTTTAATACTTATTTAATTTATTTATATCTTGTTTTTTAATTACGCTGGCCTGAAGGGCCGTATTTGTTTTAGTTTTCCTCTACGTAGAATATTCTCTTATTATTAGTAAACTTGGTTTATAAAAATTTTAACCGATTCAAATGGTTTCATGCAAGTAGATCCAAAGATTCTAAAAATACAATTTTTTTGATACCTATTTAAATTTTTATATCTTGTTTTTTTATTTCTCAGGCCTTTTGGACTGTATTTGTTAAGGTTTTTCTCTATTTTACATATTTTTTCATTATAAGTAAACTTGTTTTATAAAAATTTTAACCTATTCAAATGGTTTCATGAAAGTGGATCCACCTTTTCTAAATATACAATAATTTTAATACTTATTTAATTTATTTATATCTTGTTTTTTAATTACGCTGGCCTGAAGGGCCGTATTTGTTTTAGTTTTCCTCTATGTAGAATAATCTCTTATTATTAGTAAACTTGGTTTATAAAAATTTTAACCAATTCAAATGGTTTCATGCAAGTAGATCCAAAGATTCTAAAAATACAATATTTTTTATACCTATTTAAATATTTATATCTTGTTTTTTTATTTCTCAGGCCTTTTGGACTGTATTTGTTAAGGTTTTTCTCTATTTTACATATTTTTTCATTATAAGTAAACGTGTTTTATAAAAATTTTAACCAATTCAAATGGTTTCATGCAAGTGGATCCAACGTTTATAAAAATACAATAATTTTATAATTTTAATACTTATTTAATTTATTTATATCTTGTTTTTTAATTACGCTGGCCTGAAGGGCCGTATTCGTTTAAGTTTTTCTCTACGTAGAATATTCTCTTATTATTAGTAAACTTGGTTTATAAAAATTTTAACCAATTCAAATGGTTTCAAGCAAGTAGATCCAAAGATTCTAAAAATACAATATTTTTGATACCTATTTTTATTTTTATATCTTGTTTTTTTATTTCTCAGGCCTTTTGGACTGTATTTGTTTAGGTTTTTCTCTATCTTACGTATTTTTTCATTATAAGTAAACTTGTTTTATAAAAATTTTAACCTATTCAAATGGTTTCATGCAAGTGGATCCAACGTTTATAAAAATACAATAATTTTGATACCTATTTAAATTTTTTATATTATGTATTTTTATTTCTCAGGCCTTTTGGACTGTATTTGTTTAAGTTTTTCTCTATTTTATATATTTTTCTATTATAAGTAAACTTGGTTTATAAGAATTTTAACCAATTCAAATGGTTTCAAGCAAGTAGATCCAAAGATTCTAAAAATATAATATTTTTGATACCTATTTTTATTTTTATATCTTGTTTTTTTATTTCTCAGGCCTTTTGGACTGTATTTGTTTAAGTTTTTCTCTATTTTATATATTTTTCTATTATAAGTAAACTTGGTTTATAAGAATTTTAACCAATTCAAATGTTTTCATGAAAGTGGATCCACCTTTTCTAAATATACAATAATTTTAATACTTATTTAATTTATTTATATCTTGTTTTTTAATTACGCTGGCCTGAAGGGCCGTATTCGTTTAAGTTTTTCTCTAAGTAGAATATTCTCTTATTATTAGTAAACTTGGTTTATAAAAATTTTAACCAATTCAAATGGTTTCAAGCAAGTAGATCCAAAGATTCTAAAAATATAATATTTTTGATACCTATTTTTATTTTTATATCTTGTTTTTTTATTTCTCAGGCCTTTTTGACTGTATTTGTTTAGGTTTTTCTCTATCTTACGTATTTTTTCATTATAAGTAAACTTGTTTTATAAAAATTTTAACCTATTCAAATGGTTTCATGAAAGTGGATCCACCTTTTCTAAATATACAATAATTTTAATACTTATTTAATTTATTTATATCTTGTTTTTTAATTACGCTGGCCTCAAGGGCCATATTTGTTTAAGTTTTTCTCTACGTAGAATATTCTCTCATTATTTGTAAACTGGATTTATAAAAATTTTAACCAATTCAAATGGTTTTATGCAAGTAGATCCAACTTTTATAAAAATACAATAATTTTGATACCTAATTAAATTTTTTATATCTTGTTTTTTTATTTCTCAGGCCTTTTGGACTGTATTTGTTTAAGTTTTTCTCTATTTTATATATTTTTCTATTATAAGTAAACTTGGTTTATAAGAATTTTAACCAATTCAAATGGTTTCAAGCAAGTAGATCCAAAGATTCTAAAAATATAATATTTTTGATACCTATTTTTATTTTTATATCTTGTTTTTTTATTTCTCAGGCCTTTTGGACTGTATTTGTTTAAGTTTTTCTCTATTTTATATATTTTTCTATTATAAGTAAACTTGGTTTATAAGAATTTTAACCAATTCAAATGTTTTCATGAAAGTGGATCCACCTTTTCTAAATATACAATAATTTTAATACTTATTTAATTTATTTATATCTTGTTTTTTAATTACGCTGGCCTGAAGGGCCGTATTCGTTTAAGTTTTTCTCTAAGTAGAATATTCTCTTATTATTAGTAAACTTGGTTTATAAAAATTTTAACCAATTCAAATGGTTTCAAGCAAGTAGATCCAAAGATTCTAAAAATATAATATTTTTGATACCTATTTTTATTTTTATATCTTGTTTTTTTATTTCTCAGGCCTTTTTGACTGTATTTGTTTAGGTTTTTCTCTATCTTACGTATTTTTTCATTATAAGTAAACTTGTTTTATAAAAATTTTAACCTATTCAAATGGTTTCATGAAAGTGGATCCACCTTTTCTAAATATACAATAATTTTAATACTTATTTAATTTATTTATATCTTGTTTTTTAATTACGCTGGCCTGAAGGGCCGTATTTGTTTAAGTTTTTCTCTACGTAGAATATTCTCTCATTATCAGTAAAATTGGTTTATAAAAATTTTAACCAATTCAAATGGTTTCATGCAAGTAGATCCAAAGATTCTAAAAATACAATATTTTTGATACCTATTTAAATTTTTATATCTTGTTTTTTAATTACGCTGGCCTGAAGGGCCGTATTTGTTTAAGTTTTTCTCTACGTAGAATATTCTCTCATTATCAGTAAAATTGGTTTATAAAAATTTTAACCAATTCAAATGGTTTTATGCAAGTAGATCCAACGTTTATAAAAATACAATAATTTTGATACCTAATTAAATTTTTTATATCTTGTTTTTTTATTTCTCAGGCCTTTTTGACTGTATTTGTTTAGGTTTTTCTCTATTTTACATATTTTTTCATTATAAGTAAACTTGTTTTATAAAAATTTTAACCTATTCAAATGGTTTCATGCAAGTGGATCCAACGTTTATAAAAATACAATAATTTTGATACCTATTTAAATTTTTTATATTATGTTTTTTTATTTCTCAGGCCTTATGGACTGTATTTGTTTAAGTTTTTCTCTATTTTATATATTTTTCTATTATAAGTTAACTTGGTTTATAAGAATTTTAACCAATTCAAATGGTTTCATGAAAGTGGATCCACCTTTTCTAAATATACAATAATTTTAATACTTATTTAATTTATTTATATCTTGTTTTTTAATTACGCTGGCCTGAAGGGCCGTATTTGTTTAAGTTTTTCTCTACGTAGAATATTCTCTCATTATTAGTAAAATTGGTTTATAAAAATTTTAACCAATTCAAATGGTTTTATGCAAGTAGATCCAACGTTTATAAAAATACAATAATTTTGATACCTAATTAAATTATTTATATCTTGTTTTTTTATTTCTGAGGCCTTTTTGACTGTATTTGTTTAGGTTTTTCTCTATTTTACATATTTTTTCATTATAAGTAAACTTGTTTTATAAAAATTTTAACCTATTCAAATGGTTTCATGAAAGTGGATCCACCTTTTCTAAATATACAATAATTTTAATACTTATTTAATTTATTTATATCTTGTTTTTTAATTACGCTGGCCTGAAGGGCCGTATTTGTTTAAGTTTTTCTCTACGTAGAATATTCTCTCATTATCAGTAAAATTGGTTTATAAAAATTTTAACCAATTCAAATGGTTTTATGCATGTAGATCCAACGTTTATAAAAATACAATAATTTTGATACCTAATTAAATTTTTTATATCTTGTTTTTTTATTTCTGAGGCCTTTTTGACTGTATTTGTTTAGGTTTTTCTCTATTTTACATATTTTTTCATTATAAGTAAACTTGTTTTATAAAAATTTTAACCTATTCAAATGGTTTCATGAAAGTGGATCCACCTTTTCTAAATATACAATAATTTTAATACTTATTTAATTTATTTATATCTTGTTTTTTAATTACGCTGGCCTCAAGGGCCATATTTGTTTAAGTTTTTCTCTACGTAGAATATTCTCTCATTATTTGTAAACTGGATTTATAAAAATTTTAACCAATTCAAATGGTTTTATGCAAGTAGATCCAACTTTTATAAAAATAAAATAATTTTGATACCTAATTAAATTTTTTATATCTTGTTTTTTTATTTCTGAGGCCTTTTTGACTGTATTTGTTTAGGTTTTTCTCTATTTTACATATTTTTTCATTATAAGTAAACTTGTTTTATAAAAATTTTAACCTATTCAAATGGTTTCATGAAAGTGGATCCACCTTTTCTAAATATACAATAATTTTAATACTTATTTAATTTATTTATATCTTGTTTTTTAATTACGCTGGCCTCAAGGGCCATATTTGTTTAAGTTTTTCTCTACGTAGAATATTCTCTTATTATTAGTAAACTTGGTTTATAAAAATTTTAACCAATTCAAATGGTTTCAAGCAAGTAGATCCAAAGATTCTAAAAATACAATATTTTTGATACCTATTTATATTTTTATATCTTGTTTTTTTATTTCTCAGGCCTTTTGGACTGTATTTGTTAAGGTTTTTCTTTATTTTACATATTTTTTCATTATAAGTAAACTTGTTTTATAAAAATTTTAACCTATTCAAATGGTTTCATGAAAGTAGATCCACCTTTTCTAAATATACAATAATTTTAATACTTATTTAATTTATTTATATCTTGTTTTTTAATTACGCTGGCCTCAAGGGCCATATTTGTTTAAGTTTTTCTCTACGTAGAATATTCTCTCATTATTTGTAAACTGGGTTCATAAAAATTTTAACCAATTCAAATGGTTTTATGCAAGTAGATCCAACTTTTATAAAAATACAATAATTTTGATACCTAATTAAATTTTTTATATCTTGTTTTTTTATTTCTCAGGCCTTTTTGACTGTATTTGTTTAGGTTTTTCTCTATTTTACATATTTTTTCATTATAAGTAAACTTGTTTTATAAAAATTTTAACCTATTCAAATGGTTTCATGCAAGTGGATCCAACGTTTATAAAAATACAATAATTTTGATAACTATTTAAATTTTTTATATTATGTTTTTTTATTTCTCAGGCCTTTTGGACTGTATTTGTTTAAGTTTTTCTCTATTTTATATATTTTTCTATTATAAGTAAACTTGGTTTATAAGAATTTTAACCAATTCAAATGGTTTCATGAAAGTGGATCCACCTTTTCTAAATATACAATAATTTTAATACTTATTTAATTTATTTATATCTTGTTTTTTAATTACGCTGGCCTGAAGGGCCGTATTTGTTTAAGTTTTTCTCTACGTAGAATATTCTCTCATTATCAGTAAAATTGGTTTATAAAAATTTTAACCAATTCAAATGGTTTCATGCAAGTAGATCCAAAGATTCTAAAAATACAATATTTTTGATACCTATTTAAATTTTTATATCTTGTTTTTTAATTACGCTGGCCTGAAGGGCCGTATTTGTTTAAGTTTTTCTCTACGTAGAATATTCTCTCATTATCAGTAAAATTGGTTTATAAAAATTTTAACCAATTCAAATGGTTTTTTGCAAGTAGATCCAACGTTTATAAAAATACAATAATTTTGATACCTAATTAAATTTTTTATATCTTGTTTTTTTATTTCTCAGGCCTTTTTGACTGTATTTGTTTAGGTTTTTCTCTATTTTACATATTTTTTCATTATAAGTAAACTTGTTTTATAAAAATTTTAACCTAATCAAATGGTTTCATGCAAGTGGATCCAACGTTTATAAAAAATACAATAATTTTGATACCTATTTAAATTTTTTATATTATGTTTTTTTATTTCTCAGGCCTTATGGAATGTATTTGTTTAAGTTTTTCTCTATTTTATATATTTTTCTATTATAAGTTAACTTGGTTTATAAGAATTTTAACCAATTCAAATGGTTTCATGAAAGTGGATCCACCTTTTCTAAATATACAATAATTTTAATACTTATTTAATTTATTTATATCTTGTTTTTTAATTACGCTGGCCTGAAGGGCCGTATTTGTTTAAGTTTTTCTCTACGTAGAATATTCTCTCATTATCATTAAAATTGGTTTATAAAAATTTTAACCAATTCAAATGGTTTTATGCATGTAGATCCAACGTTTATAAAAATACAATAATTTTGATACCTAATTAAATTTTTTATATCTTGTTTTTTTATTTCTGAGGCCTTTTTGACTGTATTTGTTTAGGTTTTTCTCTATTTTACATATTTTTTCATTATAAGTAAACTTGTTTTATAAAAATTTTAACCTATTCAAATGGTTTCATGAAAGTGGATCCACCTTTTCTAAATATACAATAATTTTAATACTTATTTAATTTATTTATATCTTGTTTTTTAATTACGCTGGCCTCAAGGGCCATATTTGTTTAAGTTTTTCTCTACGTAGAATATTCTCTCATTATTTGTAAACTGGATTTATAAAAATTTTAACCAATTCAAATGGTTTTATGCAAGTAGATCCAACTTTTATAAAAATAAAATAATTTTGATACCTAATTAAATTTTTTATATCTTGTTTTTTTATTTCTCAGGCCTTTTGGACTGTATTTGTTTAAGTTTTTCTCTATTTTATATATTTTTCTATTATAAGTAAACTTGGTTTATAAGAATTTTAACCAATTCAAATGGTTTCATGAAAGTGGATCCACCTTTTCTAAATATACAATAATTTTAATACTTATTTAATTTATTTATATCTTGTTTTTTAATTACGCTGGCCTGAAGGGCCGTATTTGTTTAAGTTTTTCTCTACGTAGAATATTCTCTCATTATCAGTAAAATTGGTTTATAAAAATTTTAACCAATTCAAATGGTTTCATGCAAGTAGATCCAAAGATTCTAAAAATACAATATTTTTGATACCTATTTAAATTTTTATATCTTGTTTTTTAATTACGCTGGCCTGAAGGGCCGTATTTGTTTAAGTTTTTCTCTACGTAGAATATTCTCTCATTATCAGTAAAATTGGTTTATAAAAATTTTAACCAATTCAAATGGTTTTATGCAAGTAGATCCAACGTTTATAAAAATACAATAATTTAGATACCTAATTAAATTTTTTATATCTTGTTTTTTTATTTCTCAGGCCTTTTTGACTGTATTTGTTTAGGTTTTTCTCTATTTTACATATTTTTTCATTATAAGTAAACTTGTTATATAAAAATTTTAACCTATTCAAATGGTTTCATGCAAGTGGATCCAACGTTTATAAAAATACAATAATTTTGATACCTATTTAAATTTTTTATATTATGTTTTTTTATTTCTCAGGCCTTTTGGACTGTATTTGTTTAAGTTTTCTCTATTTTATATATTTTTCTATTATAAGTAAACTTGGTTTATAAGAATTTTAACCAATTCAAATGGTTTCATGAAAGTGGATCCACCTTTTCTAAATATACAATAATTTTAATACTTATTTAATTTATTTATATCTTGTTTTTTAATTACGCTGGCCTGAAGGGCCGTATTTGTTTTAGTTTTCCTCTACGTAGAATATTCTCTTATTATTAGTAAATTTGGTTTATAAAAATTTTAACCAATTCAAATGGTTTCAAGCAAGTAGATCCAAAGATTCTAAAAATACAATAATTTTGATACCTAATTAAATTTTTTATATCTTGTTTTTTATTTCTCAGGCCTTTTTGACTGTATTTGTTTAGGTTTTTCTCTATTTTACATATTTTTTCATTATAAGTAAACTTGTTTTATAAAAATTTTAACGTATTCAAATGGTTTCATGCAAGTGGATCCAACGTTTATAAAAATACAATAATTTTGATACCTATTTAAATTTTTTATATTATGTTTTTTTATTTCTCAGGCCTTTTGGACTGTATTTGTTTAAGTTTTTCTCTATTTTATATATTTTTCTATTATAAGTAAACTTGGTTTATAAGAATTTTAACCAATTCAAATGGTTTCATGAAAGTGGATCCACCTTTTTTAAATATACAATAATTTTAATACTTATTTAATTTATTTATATCTTGTTTTTTAATTACGCTGGCCTGAAGGGCCGTATTTGTTTTAGTTTTCCTCTACGTAGAATATTCTCTTATTATTAGTAAACTTGGATTATAAAAATTTTAACCAATTCAAATGGTTTCATGCAAGTAGATCCAAAGATTCTAAAAATACAATATTTTTGATACCTATTTAAATTTTTATATCTTGTTTTTTAATTACGCTGGCCTGAAGGGCCGTATTTGTTTAAGTTTTTCTCTACGTAGAATATTCTCTCATTATTAGTAAAATTGGTTTATAAAAATTTTAACCAATTCAAATGGTTTCAAGCAAGTAGATCCAAAGATTCTAAAAATACAATATTTTTGATACATATTTTTATTTTTATATCTTGTTTTTTTATTTCTCAGGCCTTTTGGACTGTATTTGTTAAGGTTTTTCTTTATTTTACATATTTTTTCATTATAAGTAAACTTGTTTTATAAAAATTTTAACCTATTCAAATGGTTTCATGAAAGTGGATCCACCTTTTCTAAATATACAATAATTTTAATACTTATTTAATTTATTTATATCTTGTTTTTTAATTACGCTGGCCTGAAGGGCCGTATTTGTTTAAGTTTTTCTCTACGTAGAATATTCTCTCATTATTAGTAAAATTGGTTTATAAAAATTTTAACCAATTCAAATGGTTTTATGCAAGTAGATCCAACGTTTATAAAAATACAATAATTTTGATACCTATTTAAATTTTTTATATTATGTTTTTTTATTTCTCAGGCCTTTTGGACTGTATTTGTTTAAGTTTTTCTCTATTTTATATATTTTTCTATTATAAGTAAACTTGGTTTATAAGAATTTTAACCAATTCAAATGGTTTCATGCAAGTAGATCCAAAGATTCTAAAAATACAATATTTTTGATACCTATTTAAATTTTTATATCTTGTTTTTTAATTACGCTGGCCTGAAGGGCCGTATTTGTTTTAGTTTTCCTCTACGTAGAATATTCTCTTATTATTAGTAAATTTGGTTTATAAAAATTTTAACCAATTCAAATGGTTTCAAGCAAGTAGATCCAAAGATTCTAAAAATACAATATTTTTGATACCTATTTATATTTTTATATCTTGTTTTTTTATTTCTCAGGCCTTTTGGACTGTATTTGTTAAGGTTTTTCTTTATTTTACATATTTTTTCATTATAAGTAAACTTGTTTTATAAAAATTTTAACCTATTCAAATGGTTTCATGAAAGTGGATCCACCTTTTCCAATTATACAATAATTTTAATACTTATTTAATTTATTTATATCTTGTTTTTTAATTACGCTGGCCTCAAGGGCCATATTTCTTTAAGTTTTTCTCTACGTAGAATATTCTCTCATTATTTGTAAACTAGGTTCATAAAAATTTTAACCAATTCAAATGGTTTTATGCAAGTAGATCCAACTTTTATAAAAATACAATAATTTTGATACCTAATTAAATTTTTTATATCTTGTTTTTTTATTTCTCAGGCCTTTTGGACTGTATTTGTTTAAGTTTTTCTCTATTTTATATATTTTTCTATTATAAGTAAACTTGGTTTATAAGAATTTTAACCAATTCAAATGGTTTCATGAAAGTGGATCCACCTTTTCTAAATATACAATAATTTTAATACTTATTTAATTTATTTATATCTTGTTTTTTAATTACGCTGGCCTGAAGGGCCGTATTTGTTTTAGTTTTCCTCTACGTAGAATATTCTTTTATTATTAGTAAACTTGGTTTATAAAAATTTTAACCAATTCAAATTGTTTCATGCAAGTAGATCCAAAAATTCTAAAAATACAATATTTTTGATACCTATTTAAATTTTTATAACTTGTTTTTTAATTACGCTGGCCTGAAGGGCCGTATTTGTTTAAGTTTTTCTCTACGTAGAATATTCTCTCATTATTAGTAAAATTGGTTTATAAAAATTTTAACCAATTCAAATGGTTTTATGCAAGTAGATCCAACGTTTATAAAAATACAATAATTTTGATACCTAATTAAATTTTTTATATCTTGTTTTTTATTTCTCAGGCCTTTTTGACTGTATTTGTTTAGGTTTTTCTCTATTTTACATATTTTTTCATTATAAGTAAACTTGTTTTATAAAAATTTTAACGTATTCAAATGGTTTCATGCAAGTGGATCCAACGTTTATAAAAATACAATAATTTTGATACCTATTTAAATTTTTTATATTATGTTTTTTTATTTCTCAGGCCTTTTGGACTGTATTTGTTTAAGTTTTTCTCTATTTTATATATTTTTCTATTATAAGTAAACTTGGTTTATAAGAATTTTAACCAATTCAAATGGTTTCATGAAAGTGGATCCACCTTTTTTAAATATACAATAATTTTAATACTTATTTAATTTATTTATATCTTGTTTTTTAATTACGCTGGCCTGAAGGGCCGTATTTGTTTTAGTTTTCCTCTACGTAGAATATTCTCTTATTATTAGTAAACTTGGATTATAAAAATTTTAACCAATTCAAATGGTTTCATGCAAGTAGATCCAAAGATTCTAAAAATACAATATTTTTGATACCTATTTAAATTTTTATATCTTGTTTTTTAATTACGCTGGCCTGAAGGGCCGTATTTGTTTAAGTTTTTCTCTACGTAGAATATTCTCTCATTATTAGTAAAATTGGTTTATAAAAATTTTAACCAATTCAAATGGTTTCAAGCAAGTAGATCCAAAGATTCTAAAAATACAATATTTTTGATACATATTTTTATTTTTATATCTTGTTTTTTTATTTCTCAGGCCTTTTGGACTGTATTTGTTAAGGTTTTTCTTTATTTTACATATTTTTTCATTATAAGTAAACTTGTTTTATAAAAATTTTAACCTATTCAAATGGTTTCATGAAAGTGGATCCACCTTTTCTAAATATACAATAATTTTAATACTTATTTAATTTATTTATATCTTGTTTTTTAATTACGCTGGCCTCAAGGGCCATATTTGTTTAAGTTTTTCTCTACGTAGAATATTCTCTCATTATTTGTAAACTGGGTTCATAAAAATTTTAACCAATTCAAATGGTTTTATGCAAGTAGATCCAACTTTTATAAAAATACAATAATTTTGATACCTATTTAAATTTTTTATATTATGTTTTTTTATTTCTCAGGCCTTTTGGACTGTATTTGTTTAAGTTTTTCTCTATTTTATATATTTTTCTATTATAAGTAAACTTGGTTTATAAGAATTTTAACCAATTCAAATGGTTTCATGAAAGTGGATCCACCTTTTCTAAATATACAATAATTTTAATACTTATTTAATTTATTTATATCTTGTTTTTTAATTACGCTGGCCTGAAGGGCCGTATTTGTTTTAGTTTTCCTCTACGTAGAATATTCTTTTATTATTAGTAAACTTGGTTTATAAAAATTTTAACCAATTCAAATTGTTTCATGCAAGTAGATCCAAAAATTCTAAAAATACAATATTTTTGATACCTATTTAAATTTTTATAACTTGTTTTTTAATTACGCTGGCCTGAAGGGCCGTATTTGTTTAAGTTTTTCTCTACGTAGAATATTCTCTCATTATTAGTAAAATTGGTTTATAAAAATTTTAACCAATTCAAATGGTTTTATGCAAGTAGATCCAACGTTTATAAAAATACAATAATTTTGATACCTATTTAAATTTTTTATATTATGTTTTTTTATTTCTCAGGCCTTTTGGACTGTATTTGTTTAAGTTTTTCTCTATTTTATATATTTTTCTATTATAAGTAAACTTGGTTTATAAGAATTTTAACCAATTCAAATGGTTTCATGCAAGTAGATCCAAAGATTCTAAAAATACAATATTTTTGATACCTATTTAAATTTTTATATCTTGTTTTTTAATTACGCTGGCCTGAAGGGCCGTATTTGTTTTAGTTTTCCTCTACGTAGAATATTCTCTTATTATTAGTAAATTTGGTTTATAAAAATTTTAACCAATTCAAATGGTTTCAAGCAAGTAGATCCAAAGATTCTAAAAATACAATATTTTTGATACCTATTTATATTTTTATATCTTGTTTTTTTATTTCTCAGGCCTTTTGGACTGTATTTGTTAAGGTTTTTCTTTATTTTACATATTTTTTCATTATAAGTAAACTTGTTTTATAAAAATTTTAACCTATTCAAATGGTTTCATGAAAGTGGATCCACCTTTTCCAATTATACAATAATTTTAATACTTATTTAATTTATTTATATCTTGTTTTTTAATTACGCTGGCCTCAAGGGCCATATTTCTTTAAGTTTTTCTCTACGTAGAATATTCTCTCATTATTTGTAAACTAGGTTCATAAAAATTTTAACCAATTCAAATGGTTTTATGCAAGTAGATCCAACTTTTATAAAAATACAATAATTTTGATACCTAATTAAATTTTTTATATCTTGTTTTTTTATTTCTCAGGCCTTTTGGACTGTATTTGTTTAAGTTTTTCTCTATTTTATATATTTTTCTATTATAAGTAAACTTGGTTTATAAGAATTTTAACCAATTCAAATGGTTTCATTAAAGTGGATCCAACGTTTATAAAAATACAATAATTTTGATACCTATTTAAATTTTTTATATTATGTTTTTTTATTTCTCAGGCCTTTTGGACTGTATTTGTTTAAGTTTTTCTCTATTTTATATATTTTTCTATTATAAGTAAACTTGGTTTATAAGAATTTTAACCAATTCAAATGGTTTCATGAAAGTGGATCCACCTTTTCTAAATATACAATAATTTTAATACTTATTTAATTTATTTATATCTTGTTTTTTAATTACGCTGGCCTGGAGGGCCGTATTTGTTTTAGTTTTCCTCTACGTAGAATATTCTCTTATTATTAGTAAACTTGGTTTATAAAAATTTTAACCAATTCAAATGGTTTCATGCAAGTAGATCCAAAGATTCTAAAAATACAATATTTTTGATACCTATTTAAATTTTTATATCTTGTTTTTTAATTACGCTGGCCTGAAGGGCCGTATTTGTTTTAGTTTTCCTCTACGTAGAATATTCTCTTATTATTAGTAAATTTGGTTTATAAAAATTTAATATTTTAAATTTTAATAAATTATTTAAATTTTTTATATTATGTTTTTTTATTTCTCAGGCCTTTTGGACTGTATTTGTTTAAGTTTTTCTCTATTTTATATATTTTTCTATTATAAGTAAACTTGGTTTATAATAATTTTAACCAATTCAAATGGTTTCATGAAAGTGGATCCACCTTTTCTAAATATACAATAATTTTAATACTTATTTAATTTATTTATATCTTGTTTTTTAATTACGCTGGCCTGAAGGGCCATATTTGTTTTAGTTTTCCTCTACGTAGAATATTCTCTTATTATTAGTAAACTTGGTTTATAAAAATTTTAACCAATTCAAATGGTTTCATGCAAGTAGATCCAAAGATTCTAAAAATACAATATTTTTGATACCTATTTAAATTTTTATATCTTGTTTTTTTATTTCTTAGGCTTTTTGGACTGTATTTGTTAAGGTTTTTCTCTATTTTACATATTTTTTCATTATAAGTAAACTTGTTTTATAAAAATTTTAACCTATTCAAATGGTTTGATGAAAGTGGATCCACCTTTTCTAAATATACAATAATTTTAATACTTATTTAATTTATTTATATCTTGTTTTTTAATTACGCTGGCCTGAAGGGCCGTATTTGTTTTAGTTTTCCTCTACGTAGAATATTCTCTTATTATTAGTAAACTTGGTTTATAAAAATTTTAACCGATTCAAATGGTTTCATGCAAGTAGATCCAAAGATTCTAAAAATACAATTTTTTTGATACCTATTTAAATTTTTATATCTTGTTTTTTTATTTCTCAGGCCTTTTGGACTGTATTTGTTAAGGTTTTTCTCTATTTTACATATTTTTTCATTATAAGTAAACTTGTTTTATAAAAATTTTAACCTATTCAAATGGTTTCATGAAAGTGGATCCACCTTTTCTAAATATACAATAATTTTAATACTTATTTAATTTATTTATATCTTGTTTTTTAATTACGCTGGCCTGAAGGGCCGTATTTGTTTTAGTTTTCCTCTATGTAGAATAATCTCTTATTATTAGTAAACTTGGTTTATAAAAATTTTAACCAATTCAAATGGTTTCATGCAAGTAGATCCAAAGATTCTAAAAATACAATATTTTTTATACCTATTTAAATATTTATATCTTGTTTTTTTATTTCTCAGGCCTTTTGGACTGTATTTGTTAAGGTTTTTCTCTATTTTACATATTTTTTCATTATAAGTAAACGTGTTTTATAAAAATTTTAACCAATTCAAATGGTTTCATGCAAGTGGATCCAACGTTTATAAAAATACAATAATTTTATAATTTTAATACTTATTTAATTTATTTATATCTTGTTTTTTAATTACGCTGGCCTGAAGGGCCGTATTCGTTTAAGTTTTTCTCTACGTAGAATATTCTCTTATTATTAGTAAACTTGGTTTATAAAAATTTTAACCAATTCAAATGGTTTCAAGCAAGTAGATCCAAAGATTCTAAAAATACAATATTTTTGATACCTATTTTTATTTTTATATCTTGTTTTTTTATTTCTCAGGCCTTTTGGACTGTATTTGTTTAGGTTTTTCTCTATCTTACGTATTTTTTCATTATAAGTAAACTTGTTTTATAAAAATTTTAACCTATTCAAATGGTTTCATGCAAGTGGATCCAACGTTTATAAAAATACAATAATTTTGATACCTATTTAAATTTTTTATATTATGTATTTTTATTTCTCAGGCCTTTTGGACTGTATTTGTTTAAGTTTTTCTCTATTTTATATATTTTTCTATTATAAGTAAACTTGGTTTATAAGAATTTTAACCAATTCAAATGGTTTCAAGCAAGTAGATCCAAAGATTCTAAAAATATAATATTTTTGATACCTATTTTTATTTTTATATCTTGTTTTTTTATTTCTCAGGCCTTTTGGACTGTATTTGTTTAAGTTTTTCTCTATTTTATATATTTTTCTATTATAAGTAAACTTGGTTTATAAGAATTTTAACCAATTCAAATGTTTTCATGAAAGTGGATCCACCTTTTCTAAATATACAATAATTTTAATACTTATTTAATTTATTTATATCTTGTTTTTTAATTACGCTGGCCTGAAGGGCCGTATTCGTTTAAGTTTTTCTCTAAGTAGAATATTCTCTTATTATTAGTAAACTTGGTTTATAAAAATTTTAACCAATTCAAATGGTTTCAAGCAAGTAGATCCAAAGATTCTAAAAATATAATATTTTTGATACCTATTTTTATTTTTATATCTTGTTTTTTTATTTCTCAGGCCTTTTTGACTGTATTTGTTTAGGTTTTTCTCTATCTTACGTATTTTTTCATTATAAGTAAACTTGTTTTATAAAAATTTTAACCTATTCAAATGGTTTCATGAAAGTGGATCCACCTTTTCTAAATATACAATAATTTTAATACTTATTTAATTTATTTATATCTTGTTTTTTAATTACGCTGGCCTCAAGGGCCATATTTGTTTAAGTTTTTCTCTACGTAGAATATTCTCTCATTATTTGTAAACTGGATTTATAAAAATTTTAACCAATTCAAATGGTTTTATGCAAGTAGATCCAACTTTTATAAAAATACAATAATTTTGATACCTAATTAAATTTTTTATATCTTGTTTTTTTATTTCTCAGGCCTTTTGGACTGTATTTGTTTAAGTTTTTCTCTATTTTATATATTTTTCTATTATAAGTAAACTTGGTTTATAAGAATTTTAACCAATTCAAATGGTTTCATGAAAGTGGATCCACCTTTTCTAAATATACAATAATTTTAATACTTATTTAATTTATTTATATCTTGTTTTTTAATTACGCTGGCCTGAAGGGCCGTATTTGTTTAAGTTTTTCTCTACGTAGAATATTCTCTCATTATCAGTAAAATTGGTTTATAAAAATTTTAACCAATTCAAATGGTTTCATGCAAGTAGATCCAAAGATTCTAAAAATACAATATTTTTGATACCTATTTAAATTTTTATATCTTGTTTTTTAATTACGCTGGCCTGAAGGGCCGTATTTGTTTAAGTTTTTCTCTACGTAGAATATTCTCTCATTATCAGTAAAATTGGTTTATAAAAATTTTAACCAATTCAAATGGTTTTATGCAAGTAGATCCAACGTTTATAAAAATACAATAATTTTGATACCTAATTAAATTTTTTATATCTTGTTTTTTTATTTCTCAGGCCTTTTTGACTGTATTTGTTTAGGTTTTTCTCTATTTTACATATTTTTTCATTATAAGTAAACTTGTTTTATAAAAATTTTAACCTATTCAAATGGTTTCATGCAAGTGGATCCAACGTTTATAAAAATACAATAATTTTGATACCTATTTAAATTTTTTATATTATGTTTTTTTATTTCTCAGGCCTTATGGACTGTATTTGTTTAAGTTTTTCTCTATTTTATATATTTTTCTATTATAAGTTAACTTGGTTTATAAGAATTTTAACCAATTCAAATGGTTTCATGAAAGTGGATCCACCTTTTCTAAATATACAATAATTTTAATACTTATTTAATTTATTTATATCTTGTTTTTTAATTACGCTGGCCTGAAGGGCCGTATTTGTTTAAGTTTTTCTCTACGTAGAATATTCTCTCATTATTAGTAAAATTGGTTTATAAAAATTTTAACCAATTCAAATGGTTTTATGCAAGTAGATCCAACGTTTATAAAAATACAATAATTTTGATACCTAATTAAATTATTTATATCTTGTTTTTTTATTTCTGAGGCCTTTTTGACTGTATTTGTTTAGGTTTTTCTCAATTTTACATATTTTTTCATTATAAGTAAACTTGTTTTATAAAAATTTTAACCTATTCAAATGGTTTCATGAAAGTGGATCCACCTTTTCTAAATATACAATAATTTTAATACTTATTTAATTTATTTATATCTTGTTTTTTAATTACGCTGGCCTGAAGGGCCGTATTTGTTTAAGTTTTTCTCTACGTAGAATATTCTCTCATTATCAGTAAAATTGGTTTATAAAAATTTTAACCAATTCAAATGGTTTTATGCATGTAGATCCAACGTTTATAAAAATACAATAATTTTGATACCTAATTAAATTTTTTATATCTTGTTTTTTTATTTCTGAGGCCTTTTTGACTGTATTTGTTTAGGTTTTTCTCTATTTTACATATTTTTTCATTATAAGTAAACTTGTTTTATAAAAATTTTAACCTATTCAAATGGTTTCATGAAAGTGGATCCACCTTTTCTAAATATACAATAATTTTAATACTTATTTAATTTATTTATATCTTGTTTTTTAATTACGCTGGCCTCAAGGGCCATATTTGTTTAAGTTTTTCTCTACGTAGAATATTCTCTCATTATTTGTAAACTGGATTTATAAAAATTTTAACCAATTCAAATGGTTTTATGCAAGTAGATCCAACTTTTATAAAAATAAAATAATTTTGATACCTAATTAAATTTTTTATATCTTGTTTTTTTATTTCTCAGGCCTTTTGGACTGTATTTGTTTAGGTTTTTCTCTATCTTACGTATTTTTTCATTATAAGTAAACTTGTTTTATAAAAATTTTAACCTATTCAAATGGTTTCATGAAAGTGGATCCACCTTTTCTAAATATACAATAATTTTAATACTTATTTAATTTATTTATATCTTGTTTTTTAATTACGCTGGCCTCAAGGGCCATATTTGTTTAAGTTTTTCTCTACGTAGAATATTCTCTCATTATTTGTAAACTGGATTTATAAAAATTTTAACAAATTCAAATGGTTTTATGCAAGTAGATCCAACTTTTATAAAAATAAAATAATTTTGATACCTAATTAAATTTTTTATATCTTGTTTTTTTATTTCTCAGGCCTTTTGGACTGTATTTGTTTAAGTTTTTCTCTATTTTATATATTTTTCTATTATAAGTAAACTTGGTTTATAAGAATTTTAACCAATTCAAATGGTTTCATGAAAGTGGATCCACCTTTTCTAAATATACAATAATTTTAATACTTATTTAATTTATTTATATCTTGTTTTTTAATTACGCTGGCCTGAAGGGCCGTATTTGTTTAAGTTTTTCTCTACGTAGAATATTCTCTCATTATCAGTAAAATTGGTTTATAAAAATTTTAACCAATTCAAATGGTTTCATGCAAGTAGATCCAAAGATTCTAAAAATACAATATTTTTGATACCTATTTAAATTTTTATATCTTGTTTTTTAATTACGCTGGCCTGAAGGGCCGTATTTGTTTAAGTTTTTCTCTACGTAGAATATTCTCTCATTATCAGTAAAATTGGTTTATAAAAATTTTAACCAATTCAAATGGTTTTATGCAAGTAGATCCAACGTTTATAAAAATACAATAATTTTGATACCTAATTAAATTTTTTATATCTTGTTTTTTTATTTCTCAGGCCTTTTTGACTGTATTTGTTTAGGTTTTTCTCTATTTTACATATTTTTTCATTATAAGTAAACTTGTTTTATAAAAATTTTAACCTATTCAAATGGTTTCATGCAAGTGGATCCAACGTTTATAAAAATACAATAATTTTGATACCTATTTAAATTTTTTATATTATGTTTTTTTATTTCTCAGGCCTTATGGACTGTATTTGTTTAAGTTTTTCTCTATTTTATATATTTTTCTATTATAAGTTAACTTGGTTTATAAGAATTTTAACCAATTCAAATGGTTTCATGAAAGTGGATCCACCTTTTCTAAATATACAATAATTTTAATACTTATTTAATTTATTTATATCTTGTTTTTTAATTACGCTGGCCTGAAGGGCCGTATTTGTTTAAGTTTTTCTCTACGTAGAATATTCTCTCATTATTAGTAAAATTGGTTTATAAAAATTTTAACCAATTCAAATGGTTTCATGAAAGTGGATCCAACGTTTATAAAAATACAATAATTTTGATACCTATTTAAATTTTTTATATTATGTTTTTTTATTTCTCAGGCCTTTTGGACTGTATTTGTTTAAGTTTTTCTCTATTTTATATATTTTTCTATTATAAGTAAACTTGGTTTATAAGAATTTTAACCAATTCAAATGGTTTCATGAAAGTGGATCCACCTTTTCTAAATATACAATAATTTTAATACTTATTTAATTTATTTATAACTGGTTTTTTAATCACGCTGGCCTGAAGGGCCGTATTTGTTTTAGTTTTCCTCTACGTAGAATATTCTCTTATTATTAGTAAACTTGGTTTATAAAAATTTTAACCAATTCAAATGGTTTCATGCAAGTAGATCCAAAGATTCTAAAAATACAATATTTTTGATACCTATTTAAATTTTTATATCTTGTTTTTTAATTACGCTGGCCTGAAGGGCCGTATTTGTTTAAGTTTTTCTCTACGTAGAATATTCTCTCATTATTAGTAAAATTGGTTTATAAAAATTTTAACCAATTCAAATGGTTTTATGCAAGTAGATCCAACGTTTATAAAAATACAATAATTTTGATACCTATTTAAATTTTTTATATTATGTTTTTTTATTTCTCAGGCCTTTTGGACTGTATTTGTTTAAGTTTTTCTCTATTTTATATATTTTTCTATTATAAGTAAACTTGGTTTATAAGAATTTTAACCAATTCAAATGGTTTCATGAAAGTGGATCCACCTTTTCTAAATATACAATAATTTTAATACTTATTTAATTTATTTATATCTTGTTTTTTAATTACGCTGGCCTGAAGGGCCATATTTGTTTTAGTTTTCCTCTACGTAGAATATTCTCTTATTATTAGTAAACTTGGTTTATAAAAATTTTAACCAATTCAAATGGTTTCATGCAAGTAGATCCAAAGATTCTAAAAATACAATATTTTTGATACCTATTTAAATTTTTATATCTTGTTTTTTTATTTCTTAGGCTTTTTGGACTGTATTTGTTAAGGTTTTTCTCTATTTTACATATTTTTTCATTATAAGTAAACTTGTTTTATAAAAATTTTAACCTATTCAAATGGTTTGATGAAAGTGGATCCACCTTTTCTAAATATACAATAATTTTAATACTTATTTAATTTATTTATATCTTGTTTTTTAATTACGCTGGCCTGAAGGGCCGTATTTGTTTTAGTTTTCCTCTACGTAGAATATTCTCTTATTATTAGTAAACTTGGTTTATAAAAATTTTAACCGATTCAAATGGTTTCATGCAAGTAGATCCAAAGATTCTAAAAATACAATTATTTTGATACCTATTTAAATTTTTATATCTTGTTTTTTTATTTCTCAGGCCTTTTGGACTGTATTTGTTAAGGTTTTTCTCTATTTTACATATTTTTTCATTATAAGTAAACTTGTTTTATAAAAATTTTAACCTATTCAAATGGTTTCATGAAAGTGGATCCACCTTTTCTAAATATACAATAATTTTAATACTTATTTAATTTATTTATATCTTGTTTTTTAATTACGCTGGCCTGAAGGGCCGTATTTGTTTTAGTTTTCCTCTATGTAGAATAATCTCTTATTATTAGTAAACTTGGTTTATAAAAATTTTAACCAATTCAAATGGTTTCATGCAAGTAGATCCAAAGATTCTAAAAATACAATATTTTTTATACCTATTTAAATATTTATATCTTGTTTTTTTATTTCTCAGGCCTTTTGGACTGTATTTGTTAAGGTTTTTCTCTATTTTACATATTTTTTCATTATAAGTAAACGTGTTTTATAAAAATTTTAACCAATTCAAATGGTTTCATGCAAGTGGATCCAACGTTTATAAAAATACAATAATTTTATAATTTTAATACTTATTTAATTTATTTATATCTTGTTTTTTAATTACGCTGGCCTGAAGGGCCGTATTCGTTTAAGTTTTTCTCTACGTAGAATATTCTCTTATTATTAGTAAACTTGGTTTATAAAAATTTTAACCAATTCAAATGGTTTCAAGCAAGTAGATCCAAAGATTCTAAAAATACAATATTTTTGATACCTATTTTTATTTTTATATCTTATTTTTTTATTTCTCAGGCCTTTTGGACTGTATTTGTTTAGGTTTTTCTCTATCTTACGTATTTTTTCATTATAAGTAAACTTGTTTTATAAAAATTTTAACCTATTCAAATGGTTTCATGCAAGTGGATCCAACGTTTATAAAAATACAATAATTTTGATACCTATTTAAATTTTTTATATTATGTATTTTTATTTCTCAGGCCTTTTGGACTGTATTTGTTTAAGTTTTTCTCTATTTTATATATTTTTCTATTATAAGTAAACTTGGTTTATAAGAATTTTAACCAATTCAAATGGTTTCATGAAAGTGGATCCACCTTTTCTAAATATACAATAATTTTAATACTTATTTAATTTATTTATATCTTGTTTTTTAATTACGCTGGCCTGAAGGGCCGTATTCGTTTAAGTTTTTCTCTAAGTAGAATATTCTCTTATTATTAGTAAACTTGGTTTATAAAAATTTTAACCAATTCAAATGGTTTCAAGCAAGTAGATCCAAAGATTCTAAAAATATAATATTTTTGATACCTATTTTTATTTTTATATCTTGTTTTTTTATTTCTCAGGCCTTTTGGACTGTATTTGTTTAAGTTTTTCTCTATTTTATATATTTTTCTATTATAAGTAAACTTGGTTTATAAGAATTTTAACCAATTCAAATGTTTTCATGAAAGTGGATCCACCTTTTCTAAATATACAATAATTTTAATACTTATTTAATTTATTTATATCTTGTTTTTTAATTACGCTGGCCTGAAGGGCCGTATTCGTTTAAGTTTTTCTCTAAGTAGAATATTCTCTTATTATTAGTAAACTTGGTTTATAAAAATTTTAACCAATTCAAATGGTTTCAAGCAAGTAGATCCAAAGATTCTAAAAATACAATTATTTTGATACCTATTTAAATTTTTATATCTTGTTTTTTTATTTCTCAGGCCTTTTTGACTGTATTTGTTTAGGTTTTTCTCTATCTTACGTATTTTTTCATTATAAGTAAACTTGTTTTATAAAAATTTTAACCTATTCAAATGGTTTCATGAAAGTGGATCCACCTTTTCTAAATATACAATAATTTTAATACTTATTTAATTTATTTATATCTTGTTTTTTAATTACGCTGGCCTCAAGGGCCATATTTGTTTAAGTTTTTCTCTACGTAGAATATTCTCTCATTATTTGTAAACTGGATTTATAAAAATTTTAACCAATTCAAATGGTTTTATGCAAGTAGATCCAACTTTTATAAAAATACAATAATTTTGATACCTAATTAAATTTTTTATATCTTGTTTTTTTATTTCTCAGGCCTTTTGGACTGTATTTGTTTAAGTTTTTCTCTATTTTATATATTTTTCTATTATAAGTAAACTTGGTTTATAAGAATTTTAACCAATTCAAATGGTTTCATGAAAGTGGATCCACCTTTTCTAAATATACAATAATTTTAATACTTATTTAATTTATTTATATCTTGTTTTTTAATTACGCTGGCCTCAAGGGCCATATTTCTTTAAGTTTTTCTCTACGTAGAATATTCTCTCATTATTTGTAAACTAGGTTCATAAAAATTTTAACCAATTCAAATGGTTTTATGCAAGTAGATCCAACTTTTATAAAAATACAATAATTTTGATACCTAATTAAATTTTTTATATCTTGTTTTTTTATTTCTCAGGCCTTTTGGACTGTATTTGTTAAAGTTTTTCTCTATTTTATATATTTTTCTATTATAAGTAAACTTGGTTTATAAGAATTTTAACCAATTCAAATGGTTTCATGAAAGTGGATCCAACGTTTATAAAAATACAATAATTTTGATACCTATTTAAATTTTTTATATTATGTTTTTTTATTTCTCAGGCCTTTTGGACTGTATTTGTTTAAGTTTTTCTCTATTTTATATATTTTTCTATTATAAGTAAACTTGGTTTATAAGAATTTTAACCAATTCAAATGGTTTCATGAAAGTGGATCCACCTTTTCTAAATATACAATAATTTTAATACTTATTTAATTTATTTATATCTTGTTTTTTAATTACGCTGGCCTGGAGGGCCGTATTTGTTTTAGTTTTCCTCTACGTAGAATATTCTCTTATTATTAGTAAACTTGGTTTATAAAAATTTTAACCAATTCAAATGGTTTCATGCAAGTAGATCCAAAGATTCTAAAAATACAATATTTTTGATACCTATTTAAATTTTTATATCTTGTTTTTTAATTACGCTGGCCTGAAGGGCCGTATTTGTTTTAGTTTTCCTCTACGTAGAATATTCTCTTATTATTAGTAAATTTGGTTTATAAAAATTTTAACCAATTCAAATGGTTTCAAGCAAGTAGATCCAAAGATTCTAAAAATACAATATTTTTGATACCTATTTATATTTTTATATCTTGTTTTTTTATTTCTCAGGCCTTTTGGACTGTATTTGTTAAGGTTTTTCTTTATTTTACATATTTTTTCATTATAAGTAAACTTGTTTTATAAAAATTTTAACCTATTCAAATGGTTTCATGAAAGTGGATCCACCTTTTCCAATTATACAATAATTTTAATACTTATTTAATTTATTTATATCTTGTTTTTTAATTACGCTGGCCTCAAGGGCCATATTTCTTTAAGTTTTTCTCTACGTAGAATATTCTCTCATTATTTGTAAACTAGGTTCATAAAAATTTTAACCAATTCAAATGGTTTTATGCAAGTAGATCCAACTTTTATAAAAATACAATAATTTTGATACCTAATTAAATTTTTTATATCTTGTTTTTTTATTTCTCAGGCCTTTTGGACTGTATTTGTTTAAGTTTTTCTCTATTTTATATATTTTTCTATTATAAGTAAACTTGGTTTATATGAATTTTAACCAATTCAAATGGTTTCATGAAAGTGGATCCAACGTTTATAAAAATACAATAATTTTGATACCTATTTAAATTTTTTATATTATGTTTTTTTATTTCTCAGGCCTTTTGGACTGTATTTGTTTAAGTTTTTCTCTATTTTATATATTTTTCTATTATAAGTAAACTTGGTTTATAAGAATTTTAACCAATTCAAATGGTTTCATGAAAGTGGATCCACCTTTTCTAAATATACAATAATTTTAATACTTATTTAATTTATTTATAACTTGTTTTTTAATCACGCTGGCCTGAAGGGCCGTATTTGTTTAAGTTTTTCTCTACGTAGAATATTCTCTCATTATTAGTAAAATTGGTTTATAAAAATTTTAACCAATTCAAATGGTTTTATGCAAGTAGATCCAACGTTTATAAAAATACAATAATTTTGATACCTATTTAAATTTTTTATATTATGTTTTTTTATTTCTCAGGCCTTTTGGACTGTATTTGTTTAAGTTTTTCTCTATTTTATATATTTTTCTATTATAAGTAAACTTGGTTTATAAGAATTTTAACCAATTCAAATGGTTTCATGAAAGTGGATCCACCTTTTCTAAATATACAATAATTTTAATACTTATTTAATTTATTTATATCTTGTTTTTTAATTACGCTGGCCTGAAGGGCCATATTTGTTTTAGTTTTTCTCTACGTAGAATATTCTCTTATTATTAGTAAACTTGGTTTATAAAAATTTTAACCAATTCAAATGGTTTCATGCAAGTAGATCCAAAGATTCTAAAAATACAATATTTTTGATACCTATTTAAATTTTTATATCTTGTTTTTTTATTTCTTAGGCTTTTTGGACTGTATTTGTTAAGGTTTTTCTCTATTTTACATATTTTTTCATTATAAGTAAACTTGTTTTATAAAAATTTTAACCTATTCAAATGGTTTGATGAAAGTGGATCCACCTTTTCTAAATATACAATAATTTTAATACTTATTTAATTTATTTATATCTTGTTTTTTAATTACGCTGGCCTGAAGGGCCGTATTTGTTTTAGTTTTCCTCTACGTAGAATATTCTCTTATTATTAGTAAACTTGGTTTATAAAAATTTTAACCGATTCAAATGGTTTCATGCAAGTAGATCCAAAGATTCTAAAAATACAATTTTTTTGATACCTATTTAAATTTTTATATCTTGTTTTTTTATTTCTCAGGCCTTTTGGACTGTATTTGTTAAGGTTTTTCTCTATTTTACATATTTTTTCATTATAAGTAAACTTGTTTTATAAAAATTTTAACCTATTCAAATGGTTTCATGAAAGTGGATCCACCTTTTCTAAATATACAATAATTTTAATACTTATTTAATTTATTTATATCTTGTTTTTTAATTACGCTGGCCTGAAGGGCCGTATTTGTTTTAGTTTTCCTCTATGTAGAATAATCTCTTATTATTAGTAAACTTGGTTTATAAAAATTTTAACCAATTCAAATGGTTTCATGCAAGTAGATCCAAAGATTCTAAAAATACAATATTTTTTATACCTATTTAAATATTTATATCTTGTTTTTTTATTTCTCAGGCCTTTTGGACTGTATTTGTTAAGGTTTTTCTCTATTTTACATATTTTTTCATTATAAGTAAACGTGTTTTATAAAAATTTTAACCAATTCAAATGGTTTCATGCAAGTGGATCCAACGTTTATAAAAATACAATAATTTTATAATTTTAATACTTATTTAATTTATTTATATCTTGTTTTTTAATTACGCTGGCCTGAAGGGCCGTATTCGTTTAAGTTTTTCTCTACGTAGAATATTCTCTTATTATTAGTAAACTTGGTTTATAAAAATTTTAACCAATTCAAATGGTTTCAAGCAAGTAGATCCAAAGATTCTAAAAATACAATATTTTTGATACCTATTTTTATTTTTATATCTTGTTTTTTTATTTCTCAGGCCTTTTGGACTGTATTTGTTTAGGTTTTTCTCTATCTTACGTATTTTTTCATTATAAGTAAACTTGTTTTATAAAAATTTTAACCTATTCAAATGGTTTCATGCAAGTGGATCCAACGTTTATAAAAATACAATAATTTTGATACCTATTTAAATTTTTTATATTATGTATTTTTATTTCTCAGGCCTTTTGGACTGTATTTGTTTAAGTTTTTCTCTATTTTATATATTTTTCTATTATAAGTAAACTTGGTTTATAAGAATTTTAACCAATTCAAATGGTTTCATGAAAGTGGATCCACCTTTTCTAAATATACAATAATTTTAATACTTATTTAATTTATTTATATCTTGTTTTTTAATTACGCTGGCCTGAAGGGCCGTATTCGTTTAAGTTTTTCTCTAAGTAGAATATTCTCTTATTATTAGTAAACTTGGTTTATAAAAATTTTAACCAATTCAAATGGTTTCAAGCAAGTAGATCCAAAGATTCTAAAAATATAATATTTTTGATACCTATTTTTATTTTTATATCTTGTTTTTTTATTTCTCAGGCCTTTTGGACTGTATTTGTTTAAGTTTTTCTCTATTTTATATATTTTTCTATTATAAGTAAACTTGGTTTATAAGAATTTTAACCAATTCAAATGTTTTCATGAAAGTGGATCCACCTTTTCTAAATATACAATAATTTTAATACTTATTTAATTTATTTATATCTTGTTTTTTAATTACGCTGGCCTGAAGGGCCGTATTCGTTTAAGTTTTTCTCTAAGTAGAATATTCTCTTATTATTAGTAAACTTGGTTTATAAAAATTTTAACCAATTCAAATGGTTTCAAGCAAGTAGATCCAAAGATTCTAAAAATATAATATTTTTGATACCTATTTTTATTTTTATATCTTGTTTTTTTATTTCTCAGGCCTTTTTGACTGTATTTGTTTAGGTTTTTCTCTATCTTACGTATTTTTTCATTATAAGTAAACTTGTTTTATAAAAATTTTAACCTATTCAAATGGTTTCATGAAAGTGGATCCACCTTTTCTAAATATACAATAATTTTAATACTTATTTAATTTATTTATATCTTGTTTTTTAATTACGCTGGCCTCAAGGGCCATATTTGTTTAAGTTTTTCTCTACGTAGAATATTCTCTCATTATTTGTAAACTGGATTTATAAAAATTTTAACCAATTCAAATGGTTTTATGCAAGTAGATCCAACTTTTATAAAAATACAATAATTTTGATACCTAATTAAATTTTTTATATCTTGTTTTTTTATTTCTCAGGCCTTTTGGACTGTATTTGTTTAAGTTTTTCTCTATTTTATATATTTTTCTATTATAAGTAAACTTGGTTTATAAGAATTTTAACCAATTCAAATGGTTTCATGAAAGTGGATCCACCTTTTCTAAATATACAATAATTTTAATACTTATTTAATTTATTTATATCTTGTTTTTTAATTACGCTGGCCTGAAGGGCCGTATTTGTTTAAGTTTTTCTCTACGTAGAATATTCTCTCATTATCAGTAAAATTGGTTTATAAAAATTTTAACCAATTCAAATGGTTTCATGCAAGTAGATCCAAAGATTCTAAAAATACAATATTTTTGATACCTATTTAAATTTTTATATCTTGTTTTTTAATTACGCTGGCCTGAAGGGCCGTATTTGTTTAAGTTTTTCTCTACGTAGAATATTCTCTCATTATCAGTAAAATTGGTTTATAAAAATTTTAACCAATTCAAATGGTTTCATGCAAGTAGATCCAAAGATTCTAAAAATACAATATTTTTGATACCTATTTAAATTTTTATATCTTGTTTTTTAATTACGCTGGCCTGAAGGGCCGTATTTGTTTAAGTTTTTCTCTACGTAGAATATTCTCTCATTATTTGTAAACTGGATTTATAAAAATTTTAACCAATTCAAATGGTTTTATGCAAGTAGATCCAACTTTTATAAAAATACAATAATTTTGATACCTATTTAAATTTTTTATATTATGTTTTTTTATTTCTCAGGCCTTATGGACTGTATTTGTTTAAGTTTTACTCTATTTTATATATTTTTCTATTATAAGTTAACTTGGTTTATAAGAATTTTAACCAATTCAAATGGTTTCATGAAAGTGGATCCACCTTTTCTAAATATACAATAATTTTAATACTTATTTAATTTATTTATATCTTGTTTTTTAATTACGCTGGCCTGAAGGGCCGTATTTGTTTAAGTTTTTCTCTACGTAGAATATTCTCTCATTATTAGTAAAATTGGTTTATAAAAATTTTAACCAATTCAAATGGTTTTATGCAAGTAGATCCAACGTTTATAAAAATACAATAATTTTGATACCTAATTAAATTATTTATATCTTGTTTTTTTATTTCTGAGGCCTTTTTGACTGTATTTGTTTAGGTTTTTCTCTATTTTACATATTTTTTCATTATAAGTAAACTTGTTTTATAAAAATTTTAACCTATTCAAATGGTTTCATGAAAGTGGATCCACCTTTTCTAAATATACAATAATTTTAATACTTATTTAATTTATTTATATCTTGTTTTTTAATTACGCTGGCCTGAAGGGCCGTATTTGTTTAAGTTTTTCTCTACGTAGAATATTCTCTCATTATCAGTAAAATTGGTTTATAAAAATTTTAACCAATTCAAATGGTTTTATGCATGTAGATCCAACGTTTATAAAAATACAATAATTTTGATACCTAATTAAATTTTTTATATCTTGTTTTTTTATTTCTGAGGCCTTTTTGACTGTATTTGTTTAGGTTTTTCTCTATTTTACATATTTTTTCATTATAAGTAAACTTGTTTTATAAAAATTTTAACCTATTCAAATGGTTTCATGAAAGTGGATCCACCTTTTCTAAATATACAATAATTTTAATACTTATTTAATTTATTTATATCTTGTTTTTTAATTACGCTGGCCTCAAGGGCCATATTTGTTTAAGTTTTTCTCTACGTAGAATATTCTCTCATTATTTGTAAACTGGATTTATAAAAATTTTAACCAATTCAAATGGTTTTATGCAAGTAGATCCAACTTTTATAAAAATAAAATAATTTTGATACCTAATTAAATTTTTTATATCTTGTTTTTTTATTTCTCAGGCCTTTTGGACTGTATTTGTTTAAGTTTTTCTCTATTTTATATATTTTTCTATTATAAGTAAACTTGGTTTATAAGAATTTTAACCAATTCAAATGGTTTCATGAAAGTGGATCCACCTTTTCTAAATATACAATAATTTTAATACTTATTTAATTTATTTATATCTTGTTTTTTAATTACGCTGGCCTGAAGGGCCGTATTTGTTTAAGTTTTTCTCTACGTAGAATATTCTCTCATTATCAGTAAAATTGGTTTATAAAAATTTTAACCAATTCAAATGGTTTCATGCAAGTAGATCCAAAGATTCTAAAAATACAATATTTTTGATACCTATTTAAATTTTTATATCTTGTTTTTTAATTACGCTGGCCTGAAGGGCCGTATTTGTTTAAGTTTTTCTCTACGTAGAATATTCTCTCATTATCAGTAAAATTGGTTTATAAAAATTTTAACCAATTCAAATGGTTTTATGCAAGTAGATCCAACGTTTATAAAAATACAATAATTTTGATACCTAATTAAATTTTTTATATCTTGTTTTTTTATTTCTCAGGCCTTTTTGACTGTATTTGTTTAGGTTTTTCTCTATTTTACATATTTTTTCATTATAAGTAAACTTGTTTTATAAAAATTTTAACCTATTCAAATGGTTTCATGCAAGTGGATCCAACGTTTATAAAAAATACAATAATTTTGATACCTATTTAAATTTTTTATATTATGTTTTTTTATTTCTCAGGCCTTATGGACTGTATTTGTTTAAGTTTTTCTCTATTTTATATATTTTTCTATTATAAGTTAACTTGGTTTATAAGAATTTTAACCAATTCAAATGGTTTCATGAAAGTGGATCCACCTTTTCTAAATATACAATAATTTTAATACTTATTTAATTTATTTATATCTTGTTTTTTAATTACGCTGGCCTGAAGGGCCGTATTTGTTTAAGTTTTTCTCTACGTAGAATATTCTCTCATTATCAGTAAAATTGGTTTATAAAAATTTTAACCAATTCAAATGGTTTTATGCATGTAGATCCAACGTTTATAAAAATACAATAATTTTGATACCTAATTAAATTTTTTATATCTTGTTTTTTTATTTCTGAGGCCTTTTTGACTGTATTTGTTTAGGTTTTTCTCTATTTTACATATTTTTTCATTATAAGTAAACTTGTTTTATAAAAATTTTAACCTATTCAAATGGTTTCATGAAAGTGGATCCACCTTTTCTAAATATACAATAATTTTAATACTTATTTAATTTATTTATATCTTGTTTTTTAATTACGCTGGCCTCAAGGGCCATATTTGTTTAAGTTTTTCTCTACGTAGAATATTCTCTCATTATTTGTAAACTGGATTTATAAAAATTTTAACCAATTCAAATGGTTTTATGCAAGTAGATCCAACTTTTATAAAAATAAAATAATTTTGATACCTAATTAAATTTTTTATATCTTGTTTTTTTATTTCTCAGGCCTTTTGGACTGTATTTGTTTAAGTTTTTCTCTATTTTATATATTTTTCTATTATAAGTAAACTTGGTTTATAAGAATTTTAACCAATTCAAATGGTTTCATGAAAGTGGATCCACCTTTTCTAAATATACAATAATTTTAATACTTATTTAATTTATTTATATCTTGTTTTTTAATTACGCTGGCCTGAAGGGCCGTATTTGTTTAAGTTTTTCTCTACGTAGAATATTCTCTCATTATCAGTAAAATTGGTTTATAAAAATTTTAACCTATTCAAATGGTTTCATGCAAGTAGATCCAAAGATTCTAAAAATACAATATTTTTGATACCTATTTAAATTTTTATATCTTGTTTTTTAATTACGCTGGCCTGAAGGGCCGTATTTGTTTAAGTTTTTCTCTACGTAGAATATTCTCTCATTATCAGTAAAATTGGTTTATAAAAATTTTAACCAATTCAAATGGTTTTATGCAAGTAGATCCAACGTTTATAAAAATACAATAATTTTGATACCTAATTAAATTTTTTATATCTTTTTTTTTTATTTCTCAGGCCTTTTTGACTGTATTTGTTTAGGTTTTTCTCTATTTTACATATTTTTTCATTATAAGTAAACTTGTTTTATAAAAATTTTAACCTATTCAAATGGTTTCATGCAAGTGGATCCAACGTTTATAAAAATACAATAATTTTGATACCTATTTAAATTTTTTATATTATGTTTTTTTATTTCTCAGGCCTTATGGACTGTATTTGTTTAAGTTTTTCTCTATTTTATATATTTTTCTATTATAAGTTAACTTGGTTTATAAGAATTTTAACCAATTCAAATGGTTTCATGAAAGTGGATCCACCTTTTCTAAATATACAATAATTTTAATACTTATTTAATTTATTTATATCTTGTTTTTTAATTACGCTGGCCTGAAGGGCCGTATTTGTTTAAGTTTTTCTCTACGTAGAATATTCTCTCATTATTAGTAAAATTGGTTTATAAAAATTTTAACCAATTCAAATGGTTTCATGAAAGTGGATCCAACGTTTATAAAAATACAATAATTTTGATACCTATTTAAATTTTTTATATTATGTTTTTTTATTTCTCAGGCCTTTTGGACTGTATTTGTTTAAGTTTTTCTCTATTTTATATATTTTTCTATTATAAGTAAACTTGGTTTATAAGAATTTTAACCAATTCAAATGGTTTCATGAAAGTGGATCCACCTTTTCTAAATATACAATAATTTTAATACTTATTTAATTTATTTATAACTTGTTTTTTAATCACGCTGGCCTGAAGGGCCGTATTTGTTTTAGTTTTCCTCTACGTAGAATATTCTCTTATTATTAGTAAACTTGGTTTATAAAAATTTTAACCAATTCAAATGGTTTCATGCAAGTAGATCCAAAGATTCTAAAAATACAATATTTTTGATACCTATTTAAATTTTTATATCTTGTTTTTTAATTACGCTGGCCTGAAGGGCCGTATTTGTTTAAGTTTTTCTCTACGTAGAATATTCTCTCATTATTAGTAAAATTGGTTTATAAAAATTTTAACCAATTCAAATGGTTTTATGCAAGTAGATCCAACGTTTATAAAAATACAATAATTTTGATACCTATTTAAATTTTTTATATTATGTTTTTTTATTTCTCAGGCCTTTTGGACTGTATTTGTTTAAGTTTTTCTCTATTTTATATATTTTTCTATTATAAGTAAACTTGGTTTATAAGAATTTTAACCAATTCAAATGGTTTCATGAAAGTGGATCCACCTTTTCTAAATATACAATAATTTTAATACTTATTTAATTTATTTATATCTTGTTTTTTAATTACGCTGGCCTGAAGGGCCATATTTGTTTTAGTTTTCCTCTACGTAGAATATTCTCTTATTATTAGTAAACTTGGTTTATAAAAATTTTAACCAATTCAAATGGTTTCATGCAAGTAGATCCAAAGATTCTAAAAATACAATATTTTTGATACCTATTTAAATTTTTATATCTTGTTTTTTTATTTCTTAGGCTTTTTGGACTGTATTTGTTAAGGTTTTTCTCTATTTTACATATTTTTTCATTATAAGTAAACTTGTTTTATAAAAATTTTAACCTATTCAAATGGTTTGATGAAAGTGGATCCACCTTTTCTAAATATACAATAATTTTAATACTTATTTAATTTATTTAAATCTTGTTTTTTAATTACGCTGGCCTGAAGGGCCGTATTTGTTTTAGTTTTCCTCTACGTAGAATATTCTCTTATTATTAGTAAACTTGGTTTATAAAAATTTTAACCGATTCAAATGGTTTCATGCAAGTAGATCCAAAGATTCTAAAAATACAATTATTTTGATACCTATTTAAATTTTTATATCTTGTTTTTTTATTTCTCAGGCCTTTTGGACTGTATTTGTTAAGGTTTTTCTCTATTTTACATATTTTTTCATTATAAGTAAACTTGTTTTATAAAAATTTTAACCTATTCAAATGGTTTCATGAAAGTGGATCCACCTTTTCTAAATATACAATAATTTTAATACTTATTTAATTTATTTATATCTTGTTTTTTAATTACGCTGGCCTGAAGGGCCGTATTTGTTTTAGTTTTCCTCTATGTAGAATAATCTCTTATTATTAGTAAACTTGGTTTATAAAAATTTTAACCAATTCAAATGGTTTCATGCAAGTAGATCCAAAGATTCTAAAAATACAATATTTTTTATACCTATTTAAATATTTATATCTTGTTTTTTTATTTCTCAGGCCTTTTGGACTGTATTTGTTAAGGTTTTTCTCTATTTTACATATTTTTTCATTATAAGTAAACGTGTTTTATAAAAATTTTAACCAATTCAAATGGTTTCATGCAAGTGGATCCAACGTTTATAAAAATACAATAATTTTATAATTTTAATACTTATTTAATTTATTTATATCTTGTTTTTTAATTACGCTGGCCTGAAGGGCCGTATTCGTTTAAGTTTTTCTCTACGTAGAATATTCTCTTATTATTAGTAAACTTGGTTTATAAAAATTTTAACCAATTCAAATGGTTTCAAGCAAGTAGATCCAAAGATTCTAAAAATACAATATTTTTGATACCTATTTTTATTTTTATATCTTATTTTTTTATTTCTCAGGCCTTTTGGACTGTATTTGTTTAGGTTTTTCTCTATCTTACGTATTTTTTCATTATAAGTAAACTTGTTTTATAAAAATTTTAACCTATTCAAATGGTTTCATGCAAGTGGATCCAACGTTTATAAAAATACAATAATTTTGATACCTATTTAAATTTTTTATATTATGTATTTTTATTTCTCAGGCCTTTTGGACTGTATTTGTTTAAGTTTTTCTCTATTTTATATATTTTTCTATTATAAGTAAACTTGGTTTATAAGAATTTTAACCAATTCAAATGGTTTCATGAAAGTGGATCCACCTTTTCTAAATATACAATAATTTTAATACTTATTTAATTTATTTATATCTTGTTTTTTAATTACGCTGGCCTGAAGGGCCGTATTCGTTTAAGTTTTTCTCTAAGTAGAATATTCTCTTATTATTAGTAAACTTGGTTTATAAAAATTTTAACCAATTCAAATGGTTTCAAGCAAGTAGATCCAAAGATTCTAAAAATATAATATTTTTGATACCTATTTTTATTTTTATATCTTGTTTTTTTATTTCTCAGGCCTTTTGGACTGTATTTGTTTAAGTTTTTCTGTATTTTATATATTTTTCTATTATAAGTAAACTTGGTTTATAAGAATTTTAACCAATTCAAATGTTTTCATGAAAGTGGATCCACCTTTTCTAAATATACAATAATTTTAATACTTATTTAATTTATTTATATCTTGTTTTTTAATTACGCTGGCCTGAAGGGCCGTATTCGTTTAAGTTTTTCTCTAAGTAGAATATTCTCTTATTATTAGTAAACTTGGTTTATAAAAATTTTAACCAATTCAAATGGTTTCAAGCAAGTAGATCCAAAGATTCTAAAAATACAATTATTTTGATACCTATTTAAATTTTTATATCTTGTTTTTTTATTTCTCAGGCCTTTTTGACTGTATTTGTTTAGGTTTTTCTCTATCTTACGTATTTTTTCATTATAAGTAAACTTGTTTTATAAAAATTTTAACCTATTCAAATGGTTTCATGAAAGTGGATCCACCTTTTCTAAATATACAATAATTTTAATACTTATTTAATTTATTTATATCTTGTTTTTTAATTACGCTGGCCTCAAGGGCCATATTTGTTTAAGTTTTTCTCTACGTAGAATATTCTCTCATTATTTGTAAACTGGATTTATAAAAATTTTAACCAATTCAAATGGTTTTATGCAAGTAGATCCAACTTTTATAAAAATACAATAATTTTGATACCTAATTAAATTTTTTATATCTTGTTTTTTTATTTCTCAGGCCTTTTGGACTGTATTTGTTTAAGTTTTTCTCTATTTTATATATTTTTCTATTATAAGTAAACTTGGTTTATAAGAATTTTAACCAATTCAAATGGTTTCATGAAAGTGGATCCACCTTTTCTAAATATACAATAATTTTAATACTTATTTAATTTATTTATATCTTGTTTTTTAATTACGCTGGCCTCAAGGGCCATATTTCTTTAAGTTTTTCTCTACGTAGAATATTCTCTCATTATTTGTAAACTAGGTTCATAAAAATTTTAACCAATTCAAATGGTTTTATGCAAGTAGATCCAACTTTTATAAAAATACAATAATTTTGATACCTAATTAAATTTTTTATATCTTGTTTTTTTATTTCTCAGGCCTTTTGGACTGTATTTGTTAAAGTTTTTCTCTATTTTATATATTTTTCTATTATAAGTAAACTTGGTTTATAAGAATTTTAACCAATTCAAATGGTTTCATGAAAGTGGATCCAACGTTTATAAAAATACAATAATTTTGATACCTATTTAAATTTTTTATATTATGTTTTTTTATTTCTCAGGCCTTTTGGACTGTATTTGTTTAAGTTTTTCTCTATTTTATATATTTTTCTATTATAAGTAAACTTGGTTTATAAGAATTTTAACCAATTCAAATGGTTTCATGAAAGTGGATCCACCTTTTCTAAATATACAATAATTTTAATACTTATTTAATTTATTTATATCTTGTTTTTTAATTACGCTGGCCTGGAGGGCCGTATTTGTTTTAGTTTTCCTCTACGTAGAATATTCTCTTATTATTAGTAAACTTGGTTTATAAAAATTTTAACCAATTCAAATGGTTTCATGCAAGTAGATCCAAAGATTCTAAAAATACAATATTTTTGATACCTATTTAAATTTTTATATCTTGTTTTTTAATTACGCTGGCCTGAAGGGCCGTATTTGTTTTAGTTTTCCTCTACGTAGAATATTCTCTTATTATTAGTAAACTTGGTTTATAAAAATTTTAACCGATTCAAATGGTTTCATGCAAGTAGATCCAAAGATTCTAAAAATACAATTTTTTTGATACCTATTTAAATTTTTATATCTTGTTTTTTTATTTCTCAGGCCTTTTGGACTGTATTTGTTAAGGTTTTTCTCTATTTTACATATTTTTTCATTATAAGTAAACTTGTTTTATAAAAATTTTAACCTATTCAAATGGTTTCATGAAAGTGGATCCACCTTTTCTAAATATACAATAATTTTAATACTTATTTAATTTATTTATATCTTGTTTTTTAATTACGCTGGCCTGAAGGGCCGTATTTGTTTTAGTTTTCCTCTATGTAGAATAATCTCTTATTATTAGTAAACTTGGTTTATAAAAATTTTAACCAATTCAAATGGTTTCATGCAAGTAGATCCAAAGATTCTAAAAATACAATATTTTTTATACCTATTTAAATATTTATATCTTGTTTTTTTATTTCTCAGGCCTTTTGGACTGTATTTGTTAAGGTTTTTCTCTATTTTACATATTTTTTCATTATAAGTAAACGTGTTTTATAAAAATTTTAACCAATTCAAATGGTTTCATGCAAGTGGATCCAACGTTTATAAAAATACAATAATTTTATAATTTTAATACTTATTTAATTTATTTATATCTTGTTTTTTAATTACGCTGGCCTGAAGGGCCGTATTCGTTTAAGTTTTTCTCTACGTAGAATATTCTCTTATTATTAGTAAACTTGGTTTATAAAAATTTTAACCAATTCAAATGGTTTCAAGCAAGTAGATCCAAAGATTCTAAAAATACAATATTTTTGATACCTATTTTTATTTTTATATCTTGTTTTTTTATTTCTCAGGCCTTTTGGACTGTATTTGTTTAGGTTTTTCTCTATCTTACGTATTTTTTCATTATAAGTAAACTTGTTTTATAAAAATTTTAACCTATTCAAATGGTTTCATGCAAGTGGATCCAACGTTTATAAAAATACAATAATTTTGATACCTATTTAAATTTTTTATATTATGTATTTTTATTTCTCAGGCCTTTTGGACTGTATTTGTTTAAGTTTTTCTCTATTTTATATATTTTTCTATTATAAGTAAACTTGGTTTATAAGAATTTTAACCAATTCAAATGGTTTCATGAAAGTGGATCCACCTTTTCTAAATATACAATAATTTTAATACTTATTTAATTTATTTATATCTTGTTTTTTAATTACGCTGGCCTGAAGGGCCGTATTCGTTTAAGTTTTTCTCTAAGTAGAATATTCTCTTATTATTAGTAAACTTGGTTTATAAAAATTTTAACCAATTCAAATGGTTTCAAGCAAGTAGATCCAAAGATTCTAAAAATATAATATTTTTGATACCTATTTTTATTTTTATATCTTGTTTTTTTATTTCTCAGGCCTTTTGGACTGTATTTGTTTAAGTTTTTCTCTATTTTATATATTTTTCTATTATAAGTAAACTTGGTTTATAAGAATTTTAACCAATTCAAATGTTTTCATGAAAGTGGATCCACCTTTTCTAAATATACAATAATTTTAATACTTATTTAATTTATTTATATCTTGTTTTTTAATTACGCTGGCCTGAAGGGCCGTATTCGTTTAAGTTTTTCTCTAAGTAGAATATTCTCTTATTATTAGTAAACTTGGTTTATAAAAATTTTAACCAATTCAAATGGTTTCAAGCAAGTAGATCCAAAGATTCTAAAAATATAATATTTTTGATACCTATTTTTATTTTTATATCTTGTTTTTTTATTTCTCAGGCCTTTTTGACTGTATTTGTTTAGGTTTTTCTCTATCTTACGTATTTTTTCATTATAAGTAAACTTGTTTTATAAAAATTTTAACCTATTCAAATGGTTTCATGAAAGTGGATCCACCTTTTCTAAATATACAATAATTTTAATACTTATTTAATTTATTTATATCTTGTTTTTTAATTACGCTGGCCTCAAGGGCCATATTTGTTTAAGTTTTTCTCTACGTAGAATATTCTCTCATTATTTGTAAACTGGATTTATAAAAATTTTAACCAATTCAAATGGTTTTATGCAAGTAGATCCAACTTTTATAAAAATACAATAATTTTGATACCTAATTAAATTTTTTATATCTTGTTTTTTTATTTCTCAGGCCTTTTGGACTGTATTTGTTTAAGTTTTTCTCTATTTTATATATTTTTCTATTATAAGTAAACTTGGTTTATAAGAATTTTAACCAATTCAAATGGTTTCATGAAAGTGGATCCACCTTTTCTAAATATACAATAATTTTAATACTTATTTAATTTATTTATATCTTGTTTTTTAATTACGCTGGCCTGAAGGGCCGTATTTGTTTAAGTTTTTCTCTACGTAGAATATTCTCTCATTATCAGTAAAATTGGTTTATAAAAATTTTAACCAATTCAAATGGTTTCATGCAAGTAGATCCAAAGATTCTAAAAATACAATATTTTTGATACCTATTTAAATTTTTATATCTTGTTTTTTAATTACGCTGGCCTGAAGGGCCGTATTTGTTTAAGTTTTTCTCTACGTAGAATATTCTCTCATTATCAGTAAAATTGGTTTATAAAAATTTTAACCAATTCAAATGGTTTCATGCAAGTAGATCCAAAGATTCTAAAAATACAATATTTTTGATACCTATTTAAATTTTTATATCTTGTTTTTTAATTACGCTGGCCTGAAGGGCCGTATTTGTTTAAGTTTTTCTCTACGTAGAATATTCTCTCATTATTTGTAAACTGGATTTATAAAAATTTTAACCAATTCAAATGGTTTTATGCAAGTAGATCCAACTTTTATAAAAATACAATAATTTTGATACCTATTTAAATTTTTTATATTATGTTTTTTTATTTCTCAGGCCTTATGGACTGTATTTGTTTAAGTTTTACTCTATTTTATATATTTTTCTATTATAAGTTAACTTGGTTTATAAGAATTTTAACCAATTCAAATGGTTTCATGAAAGTGGATCCACCTTTTCTAAATATACAATAATTTTAATACTTATTTAATTTATTTATATCTTGTTTTTTAATTACGCTGGCCTGAAGGGCCGTATTTGTTTAAGTTTTTCTCTACGTAGAATATTCTCTCATTATTAGTAAAATTGGTTTATAAAAATTTTAACCAATTCAAATGGTTTTATGCAAGTAGATCCAACGTTTATAAAAATACAATAATTTTGATACCTAATTAAATTATTTATATCTTGTTTTTTTATTTCTGAGGCCTTTTTGACTGTATTTGTTTAGGTTTTTCTCTATTTTACATATTTTTTCATTATAAGTAAACTTGTTTTATAAAAATTTTAACCTATTCAAATGGTTTCATGAAAGTGGATCCACCTTTTCTAAATATACAATAATTTTAATACTTATTTAATTTATTTATATCTTGTTTTTTAATTACGCTGGCCTGAAGGGCCGTATTTGTTTAAGTTTTTCTCTACGTAGAATATTCTCTCATTATCAGTAAAATTGGTTTATAAAAATTTTAACCAATTCAAATGGTTTTATGCATGTAGATCCAACGTTTATAAAAATACAATAATTTTGATACCTAATTAAATTTTTTATATCTTGTTTTTTTATTTCTGAGGCCTTTTTGACTGTATTTGTTTAGGTTTTTCTCTATTTTACATATTTTTTCATTATAAGTAAACTTGTTTTATAAAAATTTTAACCTATTCAAATGGTTTCATGAAAGTGGATCCACCTTTTCTAAATATACAATAATTTTAATACTTATTTAATTTATTTATATCTTGTTTTTTAATTACGCTGGCCTCAAGGGCCATATTTGTTTAAGTTTTTCTCTACGTAGAATATTCTCTCATTATTTGTAAACTGGATTTATAAAAATTTTAACCAATTCAAATGGTTTTATGCAAGTAGATCCAACTTTTATAAAAATAAAATAATTTTGATACCTAATTAAATTTTTTATATCTTGTTTTTTTATTTCTCAGGCCTTTTGGACTGTATTTGTTTAAGTTTTTCTCTATTTTATATATTTTTCTATTATAAGTAAACTTGGTTTATAAGAATTTTAACCAATTCAAATGGTTTCATGAAAGTGGATCCACCTTTTCTAAATATACAATAATTTTAATACTTATTTAATTTATTTATATCTTGTTTTTTAATTACGCTGGCCTGAAGGGCCGTATTTGTTTAAGTTTTTCTCTACGTAGAATATTCTCTCATTATCAGTAAAATTGGTTTATAAAAATTTTAACCAATTCAAATGGTTTCATGCAAGTAGATCCAAAGATTCTAAAAATACAATATTTTTGATACCTATTTAAATTTTTATATCTTGTTTTTTAATTACGCTGGCCTGAAGGGCCGTATTTGTTTAAGTTTTTCTCTACGTAGAATATTCTCTCATTATCAGTAAAATTGGTTTATAAAAATTTTAACCAATTCAAATGGTTTTATGCAAGTAGATCCAACGTTTATAAAAATACAATAATTTTGATACCTAATTAAATTTTTTATATCTTGTTTTTTTATTTCTCAGGCCTTTTTGACTGTATTTGTTTAGGTTTTTCTCTATTTTACATATTTTTTCATTATAAGTAAACTTGTTTTATAAAAATTTTAACCTATTCAAATGGTTTCATGCAAGTGGATCCAACGTTTATAAAAAATACAATAATTTTGATACCTATTTAAATTTTTTATATTATGTTTTTTTATTTCTCAGGCCTTATGGACTGTATTTGTTTAAGTTTTTCTCTATTTTATATATTTTTCTATTATAAGTTAACTTGGTTTATAAGAATTTTAACCAATTCAAATGGTTTCATGAAAGTGGATCCACCTTTTCTAAATATACAATAATTTTAATACTTATTTAATTTATTTATATCTTGTTTTTTAATTACGCTGGCCTGAAGGGCCGTATTTGTTTAAGTTTTTCTCTACGTAGAATATTCTCTCATTATCAGTAAAATTGGTTTATAAAAATTTTAACCAATTCAAATGGTTTTATGCATGTAGATCCAACGTTTATAAAAATACAATAATTTTGATACCTAATTAAATTTTTTATATCTTGTTTTTTTATTTCTGAGGCCTTTTTGACTGTATTTGTTTAGGTTTTTCTCTATTTTACATATTTTTTCATTATAAGTAAACTTGTTTTATAAAAATTTTAACCTATTCAAATGGTTTCATGAAAGTGGATCCACCTTTTCTAAATATACAATAATTTTAATACTTATTTAATTTATTTATATCTTGTTTTTTAATTACGCTGGCCTCAAGGGCCATATTTGTTTAAGTTTTTCTCTACGTAGAATATTCTCTCATTATTTGTAAACTGGATTTATAAAAATTTTAACCAATTCAAATGGTTTTATGCAAGTAGATCCAACTTTTATAAAAATAAAATAATTTTGATACCTAATTAAATTTTTTATATCTTGTTTTTTTATTTCTCAGGCCTTTTGGACTGTATTTGTTTAAGTTTTTCTCTATTTTATATATTTTTCTATTATAAGTAAACTTGGTTTATAAGAATTTTAACCAATTCAAATGGTTTCATGAAAGTGGATCCACCTTTTCTAAATATACAATAATTTTAATACTTATTTAATTTATTTATATCTTGTTTTTTAATTACGCTGGCCTGAAGGGCCGTATTTGTTTAAGTTTTTCTCTACGTAGAATATTCTCTCATTATCAGTAAAATTGGTTTATAAAAATTTTAACCTATTCAAATGGTTTCATGCAAGTAGATCCAAAGATTCTAAAAATACAATATTTTTGATACCTATTTAAATTTTTATATCTTGTTTTTTAATTACGCTGGCCTGAAGGGCCGTATTTGTTTAAGTTTTTCTCTACGTAGAATATTCTCTCATTATCAGTAAAATTGGTTTATAAAAATTTTAACCAATTCAAATGGTTTTATGCAAGTAGATCCAACGTTTATAAAAATACAATAATTTTGATACCTAATTAAATTTTTTATATCTTGTTTTTTTATTTCTCAGGCCTTTTTGACTGTATTTGTTTAGGTTTTTCTCTATTTTACATATTTTTTCATTATAAGTAAACTTGTTTTATAAAAATTTTAACCTATTCAAATGGTTTCATGCAAGTGGATCCAACGTTTATAAAAATACAATAATTTTGATACCTATTTAAATTTTTTATATTATGTTTTTTTATTTCTCAGGCCTTTTGGACTGTATTTGTTTAAGTTTTTCTCTATTTTATATATTTTTCTATTATAAGTAAAGTTGGTTTATAAGAATTTTAACCAATTCAAATGGTTTCATGAAAGTGGATCCACCTTTTCTAAATATACAATAATTTTAATACTTATTTAATTTATTTATATCTTGTTTTTTAATTACGCTGGCCTGAAGGGCCGTATTTGTTTAAGTTTTTCTCTACGTAGAATATTCTCTCATTATTAGTAAAATTGGTTTATAAAAATTTTAACCAATTCAAATGGTTTTATGCAAGTAGATCCAACGTTTATAAAAATACAATAATTTTGATACCTAATTAAATTTTTTATATCTTGTTTTTTATTTCTCAGGCCTTTTTGACTGTATTTGTTTAGGTTTTTCTCTATTTTACATATTTTTTCATTATAAGTAAACTTGTTTTATAAAAATTTTAACGTATTCAAATGGTTTCATGCAAGTGGATCCAACGTTTATAAAAATACAATAATTTTGATACCTATTTAAATTTTTTATATTATGTTTTTTTATTTCTCAGGCCTTTTGGACTGTATTTGTTTAAGTTTTTCTCTATTTTATATATTTTTCTATTATAAGTAAACTTGGTTTATAAGAATTTTAACCAATTCAAATGGTTTCATGAAAGTGGATCCACCTTTTTTAAATATACAATAATTTTAATACTTATTTAATTTATTTATATCTTGTTTTTTAATTACGCTGGCCTGAAGGGCCGTATTTGTTTTAGTTTTCCTCTACGTAGAATATTCTCTTATTATTAGTAAACTTGGATTATAAAAATTTTAACCAATTCAAATGGTTTCATGCAAGTAGATCCAAAGATTCTAAAAATACAATATTTTTGATACCTATTTAAATTTTTATATCTTGTTTTTTAATTACGCTGGCCTGAAGGGCCGTATTTGTTTAAGTTTTTCTCTACGTAGAATATTCTCTCATTATTAGTAAAATTGGTTTATAAAAATTTTAACCAATTCAAATGGTTTCAAGCAAGTAGATCCAAAGATTCTAAAAATACAATATTTTTGATACATATTTTTATTTTTATATCTTGTTTTTTTATTTCTCAGGCCTTTTGGACTGTATTTGTTAAAAGGTTTTTCTTTATTTTACATATTTTTTCATTATAAGTAAACTTGTTTTATAAAAATTTTAACCTATTCAAATGGTTTCATGAAAGTGGATCCACCTTTTCTAAATATACAATAATTTTAATACTTATTTAATTTATTTATATCTTGTTTTTTAATTACGCTGGCCTCAAGGGCCATATTTGTTTAAGTTTTTCTCTACGTAGAATATTCTCTCATTATTTGTAAACTGGGTTCATAAAAATTTTAACCAATTCAAATGGTTTTATGCAAGTAGATCCAACTTTTATAAAAATACAATAATTTTGATACCTATTTAAATTTTTTATATTATGTTTTTTTATTTCTCAGGCCTTTTGGACTGTATTTGTTTAAGTTTTTCTCTATTTTATATATTTTTCTATTATAAGTAAACTTGGTTTATAAGAATTTTAACCAATTCAAATGGTTTCATGAAAGTGGATCCACCTTTTCTAAATATACAATAATTTTAATACTTATTTAATTTATTTATATCTTGTTTTTTAATTACGCTGGCCTGAAGGGCCGTATTTGTTTTAGTTTTCCTCTACGTAGAATATTCTTTTATTATTAGTAAACTTGGTTTATAAAAATTTTAACCAATTCAAATTGTTTCATGCAAGTAGATCCAAAAATTCTAAAAATACAATATTTTTGATACCTATTTAAATTTTTATATCTTGTTTTTTAATTACGCTGGCCTGAAGGGCCGTATTTGTTTAAGTTTTTCTCTACGTAGAATATTCTCTCATTATTAGTAAAATTGGTTTATAAAAATTTTAACCAATTCAAATGGTTTTATGCAAGTAGATCCAACGTTTATAAAAATACAATAATTTTGATACCTATTTAAATTTTTTATATTATGTTTTTTTATTTCTCAGGCCTTTTGGACTGTATTTGTTTAAGTTTTTCTCTATTTTATATATTTTTCTATTATAAGTAAACTTGGTTTATAAGAATTTTAACCAATTCAAATGGTTTCATGCAAGTAGATCCAAAGATTCTAAAAATACAATATTTTTGATACCTATTTAAATTTTTATATCTTGTTTTTTAATTACGCTGGCCTGAAGGGCCGTATTTGTTTTAGTTTTCCTCTACGTAGAATATTCTCTTATTATTAGTAAATTTGGTTTATAAAAATTTTAACCAATTCAAATGGTTTTATGCAAGTAGATCCAACTTTTATAAAAATACAATAATTTTGATACCTAATTAAATTTTTTATATCTTGTTTTTTTATTTCTCAGGCCTTTTGGACTGTATTTGTTTAAGTTTTTCTCTATTTTATATATTTTTCTATTATAAGTAAACTTGGTTTATAAGAATTTTAACCAATTCAAATGGTTTCATGAAAGTGGATCCAACGTTTATAAAAATACAATAATTTTGATACCTATTTAAATTTTTTATATTATGTTTTTTTATTTCTCAGGCCTTTTGGACTGTATTTGTTTAAGTTTTTCTCTATTTTATATATTTTTCTATTATAAGTAAACTTGGTTTATAAGAATTTTAACCAATTCAAATGGTTTCATGAAAGTGGATCCACCTTTTCTAAATATACAATAATTTTAATACTTATTTAATTTATTTATATCTTGTTTTTTAATTACGCTGGCCTGGAGGGCCGTATTTGTTTTAGTTTTCCTCTACGTAGAATATTCTCTTATTATTAGTAAACTTGGTTTATAAAAATTTTAACCAATTCAAATGGTTTCATGCAAGTAGATCCAAAGATTCTAAAAATACAATATTTTTGATACCTATTTAAATTTTTATATCTTGTTTTTTAATTACGCTGGCCTGAAGGGCCGTATTTGTTTTAGTTTTCCTCTACGTAGAATATTCTCTTATTATTAGTAAATTTGGTTTATAAAAATTTTAACCAATTCAAATGGTTTCAAGCAAGTAGATCCAAAGATTCTAAAAATACAATATTTTTGATACCTATTTATATTTTTATATCTTGTTTTTTTATTTCTCAGGCCTTTTGGACTGTATTTGTTAAGGTTTTTCTTTATTTTACATATTTTTTCATTATAAGTAAACTTGTTTTATAAAAATTTTAACCTATTCAAATGGTTTCATGAAAGTGGATCCACCTTTTCCAATTATACAATAATTTTAATACTTATTTATTTTATTTATATCTTGTTTTTTAATTACGCTGGCCTCAAGGGCCATATTTCTTTAAGTTTTTCTCTACGTAGAATATTCTCTCATTATTTGTAAACTAGGTTCATAAAAATTTTAACCAATTCAAATGGTTTTATGCAAGTAGATCCAACTTTTATAAAAATACAATAATTTTGATACCTAATTAAATTTTTTATATCTTGTTTTTTTATTTCTCAGGCCTTTTGGACTGTATTTGTTTAAGTTTTTCTCTATTTTATATATTTTTCTATTATAAGTAAACTTGGTTTATAAGAATTTTAACCAATTCAAATGGTTTCATGAAAGTGGATCCAACGTTTATAAAAATACAATAATTTTGATACCTATTTAAATTTTTTATATTATGTTTTTTTATTTCTCAGGCCTTTTGGACTGTATTTGTTTAAGTTTTTCTCTATTTTATATATTTTTCTATTATAAGTAAACTTGGTTTATAAGAATTTTAACCAATTCAAATGGTTTCATGAAAGTGGATCCACCTTTTCTAAATATACAATAATTTTAATACTTATTTAATTTATTTATAACTTGTTTTTTAATCACGCTGGCCTGAAGGGCCGTATTTGTTTTAGTTTTCCTCTACGTAGAATATTCTCTTATTATTAGTAAACTTGGTTTATAAAAATTTTAACCAATTCAAATGGTTTCATGCAAGTAGATCCAAAGATTCTAAAAATACAATATTTTTGATACCTATTTAAATTTTTATATCTTGTTTTTTAATTACGCTGGCCTGAAGGGCCGTATTTGTTTAAGTTTTTCTCTACGTAGAATATTCTCTCATTATTAGTAAAATTGGTTTATAAAAATTTTAACCAATTCAAATGGTTTTATGCAAGTAGATCCAACGTTTATAAAAATACAATAATTTTGATACCTATTTAAATTTTTTATATTATGTTTTTTTATTTCTCAGGCCTTTTGGACTGTATTTGTTTAAGTTTTTCTCTATTTTATATATTTTTCTATTATAAGTAAACTTGGTTTATAATAATTTTAACCAATTCAAATGGTTTCATGAAAGTGGATCCACCTTTTCTAAATATACAATAATTTTAATACTTATTTAATTTATTTATATCTTGTTTTTTAATTACGCTGGCCTGAAGGGCCGTATTTGTTTTAGTTTTCCTCTACGTAGAATATTCTCTTATTATTAGTAAACTTGGTTTATAAAAATTTTAACCGATTCAAATGGTTTCATGCAAGTAGATCCAAAGATTCTAAAAATACAATTTTTTTGATACCTATTTAAATTTTTATATCTTGTTTTTTTATTTCTCAGGCCTTTTGGACTGTATTTGTTAAGGTTTTTCTCTATTTTACATATTTTTTCATTATAAGTAAACTTGTTTTATAAAAATTTTAACCTATTCAAATGGTTTCATGAAAGTGGATCCACCTTTTCTAAATATACAATAATTTTAATACTTATTTAATTTATTTATATCTTGTTTTTTAATTACGCTGGCCTGAAGGGCCGTATTTGTTTTAGTTTTTCTCTATGTAGAATAATCTCTTATTATTAGTAAACTTGGTTTATAAAAATTTTAACCAATTCAAATGGTTTCATGCAAGTAGATCCAAAGATTCTAAAAATACAATATTTTTTATACCTATTTAAATATTTATATCTTGTTTTTTTATTTCTCAGGCCTTTTGGACTGTATTTGTTAAGGTTTTTCTCTATTTTACATATTTTTTCATTATAAGTAAACGTGTTTTATAAAAATTTTAACCAATTCAAATGGTTTCATGCAAGTGGATCCAACGTTTATAAAAATACAATAATTTTATAATTTTAATACTTATTTAATTTATTTATATCTTGTTTTTTAATTACGCTGGCCTGAAGGGCCGTATTCGTTTAAGTTTTTCTCTACGTAGAATATTCTCTTATTATTAGTAAACTTGGTTTATAAAAATTTTAACCAATTCAAATGGTTTCAAGCAAGTAGATCCAAAGATTCTAAAAATACAATATTTTTGATACCTATTTTTATTTTTATATCTTGTTTTTTTATTTCTCAGGCCTTTTGGACTGTATTTGTTTAGGTTTTTCTCTATCTTACGTATTTTTTCATTATAAGTAAACTTGTTTTATAAAAATTTTAACCTATTCAAATGGTTTCATGCAAGTGGATCCAACGTTTATAAAAATACAATAATTTTGATACCTATTTAAATTTTTTATATTATGTATTTTTATTTCTCAGGCCTTTTGGACTGTATTTGTTTAAGTTTTTCTCTATTTTATATATTTTTCTATTATAAGTAAACTTGGTTTATAAGAATTTTAACCAATTCAAATGGTTTCAAGCAAGTAGATCCAAAGATTCTAAAAATATAATATTTTTGATACCTATTTTTATTTTTATATCTTGTTTTTTTATTTCTCAGGCCTTTTGGACTGTATTTGTTTAAGTTTTTCTCTATTTTATATATTTTTCTATTATAAGTAAACTTGGTTTATAAGAATTTTAACCAATTCAAATGTTTTCATGAAAGTGGATCCACCTTTTCTAAATATACAATAATTTTAATACTTATTTAATTTATTTATATCTTGTTTTTTAATTACGCTGGCCTGAAGGGCCGTATTCGTTTAAGTTTTTCTCTAAGTAGAATATTCTCTTATTATTAGTAAACTTGGTTTATAAAAATTTTAACCAATTCAAATGGTTTCAAGCAAGTAGATCCAAAGATTCTAAAAATATAATATTTTTGATACCTATTTTTATTTTTATATCTTGTTTTTTTATTTCTCAGGCCTTTTTGACTGTATTTGTTTAGGTTTTTCTCTATCTTACGTATTTTTTCATTATAAGTAAACTTGTTTTATAAAAATTTTAACCTATTCAAATGGTTTCATGAAAGTGGATCCACCTTTTCTAAATATACAATAATTTTAATACTTATTTAATTTATTTATATCTTGTTTTTTAATTACGCTGGCCTCAAGGGCCATATTTGTTTAAGTTTTTCTCTACGTAGAATATTCTCTCATTATTTGTAAACTGGATTTATAAAAATTTTAACCAATTCAAATGGTTTTATGCAAGTAGATCCAACTTTTATAAAAATACAATAATTTTGATACCTAATTAAATTTTTTATATCTTGTTTTTTTATTTCTCAGGCCTTTTGGACTGTATTTGTTTAAGTTTTTCTCTATTTTATATATTTTTCTATTATAAGTAAACTTGGTTTATAAGATATTTAACCAATTCAAATGGTTTCATGAAAGTGGATCCACCTTTTCTAAATATACAATAATTTTAATACTTATTTAATTTATTTATATCTTGTTTTTTAATTACGCTGGCCTGAAGGGCCGTATTTGTTTAAGTTTTTCTCTACGTAGAATATTCTCTCATTATCAGTAAAATTGGTTTATAAAAATTTTAACCAATTCAAATGGTTTCATGCAAGTAGATCCAAAGATTCTAAAAATACAATATTTTTGATACCTATTTAAATTTTTATATCTTGTTTTTTAATTACGCTGGCCTGAAGGGCCGTATTTGTTTAAGTTTTTCTCTACGTAGAATATTCTCTCATTATCAGTAAAATTGGTTTATAAAAATTTTAACCAATTCAAATGGTTTTATGCAAGTAGATCCAACGTTTATAAAAATACAATAATTTTGATACCTAATTAAATTTTTTATATCTTGTTTTTTTATTTCTCAGGCCTTTTTGACTGTATTTGTTTAGGTTTTTCTCTATTTTACATATTTTTTCATTATAAGTAAACTTGTTTTATAAAAATTTTAACCTATTCAAATGGTTTCATGCAAGTGGATCCAACGTTTATAAAAATACAATAATTTTGATACCTATTTAAATTTTTTATATTATGTTTTTTTATTTCTCAGGCCTTATGGACTGTATTTGTTTAAGTTTTACTCTATTTTATATATTTTTCTATTATAAGTTAACTTGGTTTATAAGAATTTTAACCAATTCAAATGGTTTCATGAAAGTGGATCCACCTTTTCTAAATATACAATAATTTTAATACTTATTTAATTTATTTATATCTTGTTTTTTAATTACGCTGGCCTGAAGGGCCGTATTTGTTTAAGTTTTTCTCTACGTAGAATATTCTCTCATTATCAGTAAAATTGGTTTATAAAAATTTTAACCAATTCAAATGGTTTTATGCATGTAGATCCAACGTTTATAAAAATACAATAATTTTGATACCTAATTAAATTTTTTATATCTTGTTTTTTTATTTCTGAGGCCTTTTTGACTGTATTTGTTTAGGTTTTTCTCTATTTTACATATTTTTTCATTATAAGTAAACTTGTTTTATAAAAATTTTAACCTATTCAAATGGTTTCATGAAAGTGGATCCACCTTTTCTAAATATACAATAATTTTAATACTTATTTAATTTATTTATATCTTGTTTTTTAATTACGCTGGCCTCAAGGGCCATATTTGTTTAAGTTTTTCTCTACGTAGAATATTCTCTCATTATTTGTAAACTGGATTTATAAAAATTTTAACCAATTCAAATGGTTTTATGCAAGTAGATCCAACTTTTATAAAAATAAAATAATTTTGATACCTAATTAAATTTTTTATATCTTGTTTTTTTATTTCTCAGGCCTTTTGGACTGTATTTGTTTAAGTTTTTCTCTATTTTATATATTTTTCTATTATAAGTAAACTTGGTTTATAAGAATTTTAACCAATTCAAATGGTTTCATGAAAGTGGATCCACCTTTTCTAAATATACAATAATTTTAATATTTATTTAATTTATTTATATCTTGTTTTTTAATTACGCTGGCCTGAAGGGCCGTATTTGTTTAAGTTTTTCTCTACGTAGAATATTCTCTCATTATCAGTAAAATTGGTTTATAAAAATTTTAACCAATTCAAATGGTTTCATGCAAGTAGATCCAAAGATTCTAAAAATACAATATTTTTGATACCTATTTAAATTTTTATATCTTGTTTTTTAATTACGCTGGCCTGAAGGGCCGTATTTGTTTAAGTTTTTCTCTACGTAGAATATTCTCTCATTATCAGTAAAATTGGTTTATAAAAATTTTAACCAATTCAAATGGTTTTATGCAAGTAGATCCAACGTTTATAAAAATACAATAATTTTGATACCTAATTAAATTTTTTATATCTTGTTTTTTTATTTCTCAGGCCTTTTTGACTGTATTTGTTTAGGTTTTTCTCTATTTTACATATTTTTTCATTATAAGTAAACTTGTTTTATAAAAATTTTAACCTATTCAAATGGTTTCATGCAAGTGGATCCAACGTTTATAAAAATACAATAATTTTGATACCTATTTAAATTTTTTATATTATGTTTTTTTATTTCTCAGGCCTTATGGACTGTATTTGTTTAAGTTTTTCTCTATTTTATATATTTTTCTATTATAAGTTAACTTGGTTTATAAGAATTTTAACCAATTCAAATGGTTTCATGAAAGTGGATCCACCTTTTCTAAATATACAATAATTTTAATACTTATTTAATTTATTTATATCTTGTTTTTTAATTACGCTGGCCTGAAGGGCCGTATTTGTTTAAGTTTTTCTCTACGTAGAATATTCTCTCATTATCAGTAAAATTGGTTTATAAAAATTTTAACCAATTCAAATGGTTTTATGCATGTAGATCCAACGTTTATAAAAATACAATAATTTTGATACCTAATTAAATTTTTTATATCTTGTTTTTTTATTTCTGAGGCCTTTTTGACTGTATTTGTTTAGGTTTTTCTCTATTTTACATATTTTTTCATTATAAGTAAACTTGTTTTATAAAAATTTTAACCTATTCAAATGGTTTCATGAAAGTGGATCCACCTTTTCTAAATATACAATAATTTTAATACTTATTTAATTTATTTATATCTTGTTTTTTAATTACGCTGGCCTCAAGGGCCATATTTGTTTAAGTTTTTCTCTACGTAGAATATTCTCTCATTATTTGTAAACTGGATTTATAAAAATTTTAACCAATTCAAATGGTTTTATGCAAGTAGATCCAACTTTTATAAAAATAAAATAATTTTGATACCTAATTAAATTTTTTATATCTTGTTTTTTTATTTCTCAGGCCTTTTGGACTGTATTTGTTTAAGTTTTTCTCTATTTTATATATTTTTCTATTATAAGTAAACTTGGTTTATAAGAATTTTAACCAATTCAAATGGTTTCATGAAAGTGGATCCACCTTTTCTAAATATACAATAATTTTAATACTTATTTAATTTATTTATATCTTGTTTTTTAATTACGCTGGCCTGAAGGGCCGTATTTGTTTAAGTTTTTCTCTACGTAGAATATTCTCTCATTATCAGTAAAATTGGTTTATAAAAATTTTAACCAATTCAAATGGTTTCATGCAAGTAGATCCAAAGATTCTAAAAATACAATATTTTTGATACCTATTTAAATTTTTATATCTTGTTTTTTAATTACGCTGGCCTGAAGGGCCGTATTTGTTTAAGTTTTTCTCTACGTAGAATATTCTCTCATTATCAGTAAAATTGGTTTATAAAAATTTTAACCAATTCAAATGGTTTTATGCAAGTAGATCCAACGTTTATAAAAATACAATAATTTTGATACCTAATTAAATTTTTTATATCTTGTTTTTTTATTTCTCAGGCCTTTTTGACTGTATTTGTTTAGGTTTTTCTCTATTTTACATATTTTTTCATTATAAGTAAACTTGTTTTATAAAAATTTTAACCTATTCAAATGGTTTCATGCAAGTGGATCCAACGTTTATAAAAATACAATAATTTTGATACCTATTTAAATTTTTTATATTATGTTTTTTTATTTCTCAGGCCTTATGGACTGTATTTGTTTAAGTTTTTCTCTATTTTATATATTTTTCTATTATAAGTTAACTTGGTTTATAAGAATTTTAACCAATTCAAATGGTTTCATGAAAGTGGATCCACCTTTTCTAAATATACAATAATTTTAATACTTATTTAATTTATTTATATCTTGTTTTTTAATTACGCTGGCCTGAAGGGCCGTATTTGTTTAAGTTTTTCTCTACGTAGAATATTCTCTCATTATTAGTAAAATTGGTTTATAAAAATTTTAACCAATTCAAATGGTTTCATGAAAGTGGATCCAACGTTTATAAAAATACAATAATTTTGATACCTATTTAAATTTTTTATATTATGTTTTTTTATTTCTCAGGCCTTTTGGACTGTATTTGTTTAAGTTTTTCTCTATTTTATATATTTTTCTATTATAAGTAAACTTGGTTTATAAGAATTTTAACCAATTCAAATGGTTTCATGAAAGTGGATCCACCTTTTCTAAATATACAATAATTTTAATACTTATTTAATTTATTTATAACTTGTTTTTTAATCACGCTGGCCTGAAGGGCCGTATTTGTTTTAGTTTTCCTCTACGTAGAATATTCTCTTATTATTAGTAAACTTGGTTTATAAAAATTTTAACCAATTCAAATGGTTTCATGCAAGTAGATCCAAAGATTCTAAAAATACAATATTTTTGATACCTATTTAAATTTTTATATCTTGTTTTTTAATTACGCTGGCCTGAAGGGCCGTATTTGTTTAAGTTTTTCTCTACGTAGAATATTCTCTCATTATTAGTAAAATTGGTTTATAAAAATTTTAACCAATTCAAATGGTTTTATGCAAGTAGATCCAACGTTTATAAAAATACAATAATTTTGATACCTATTTAAATTTTTTATATTATGTTTTTTTATTTCTCAGGCCTTTTGGACTGTATTTGTTTAAGTTTTTCTCTATTTTATATATTTTTCTATTATAAGTAAACTTGGTTTATAAGAATTTTAACCAATTCAAATGGTTTCATGAAAGTGGATCCACCTTTTCTAAATATACAATAATTTTAATACTTATTTAATTTATTTATATCTTGTTTTTTAATTACGCTGGCCTGAAGGGCCATATTTGTTTTAGTTTTCCTCTACGTAGAATATTCTCTTATTATTAGTAAACTTGGTTTATAAAAATTTTAACCAATTCAAATGGTTTCATGCAAGTAGATCCAAAGATTCTAAAAATACAATATTTTTGATACCTATTTAAATTTTTATATCTTGTTTTTTTATTTCTTAGGCTTTTTGGACTGTATTTGTTAAGGTTTTTCTCTATTTTACATATTTTTTCATTATAAGTAAACTTGTTTTATAAAAATTTTAACCTATTCAAATGGTTTGATGAAAGTGGATCCACCTTTTCTAAATATACAATAATTTTAATACTTATTTAATTTATTTATATCTTGTTTTTTAATTACGCTGGCCTGAAGGGCCGTATTTGTTTTAGTTTTCCTCTACGTAGAATATTCTCTTATTATTAGTAAACTTGGTTTATAAAAATTTTAACCGATTCAAATGGTTTCATGCAAGTAGATCCAAAGATTCTAAAAATACAATTATTTTGATACCTATTTAAATTTTTATATCTTGTTTTTTTATTTCTCAGGCCTTTTGGACTGTATTTGTTAAGGTTTTTCTCTATTTTACATATTTTTTCATTATAAGTAAACTTGTTTTATAAAAATTTTAACCTATTCAAATGGTTTCATGAAAGTGGATCCACCTTTTCTAAATATACAATAATTTTAATACTTATTTAATTTATTTATATCTTGTTTTTTAATTACGCTGGCCTGAAGGGCCGTATTTGTTTTAGTTTTCCTCTATGTAGAATAATCTCTTATTATTAGTAAACTTGGTTTATAAAAATTTTAACCAATTCAAATGGTTTCATGCAAGTAGATCCAAAGATTCTAAAAATACAATATTTTTTATACCTATTTAAATATTTATATCTTGTTTTTTTATTTCTCAGGCCTTTTGGACTGTATTTGTTAAGGTTTTTCTCTATTTTACATATTTTTTCATTATAAGTAAACGTGTTTTATAAAAATTTTAACCAATTCAAATGGTTTCATGCAAGTGGATCCAACGTTTATAAAAATACAATAATTTTATAATTTTAATACTTATTTAATTTATTTATATCTTGTTTTTTAATTACGCTGGCCTGAAGGGCCGTATTCGTTTAAGTTTTTCTCTACGTAGAATATTCTCTTATTATTAGTAAACTTGGTTTATAAAAATTTTAACCAATTCAAATGGTTTCAAGCAAGTAGATCCAAAGATTCTAAAAATACAATATTTTTGATACCTATTTTTATTTTTATATCTTGTTTTTTTATTTCTCAGGCCTTTTGGACTGTATTTGTTTAGGTTTTTCTCTATCTTACGTATTTTTTCATTATAAGTAAACTTGTTTTATAAAAATTTTAACCTATTCAAATGGTTTCATGCAAGTGGATCCAACGTTTATAAAAATACAATAATTTTGATACCTATTTAAATTTTTTATATTATGTATTTTTATTTCTCAGGCCTTTTGGACTGTATTTGTTTAAGTTTTTCTCTATTTTATATATTTTTCTATTATAAGTAAACTTGGTTTATAAGAATTTTAACCAATTCAAATGGTTTCATGAAAGTGGATCCACCTTTTCTAAATATACAATAATTTTAATACTTATTTAATTTATTTATATCTTGTTTTTTAATTACGCTGGCCTGAAGGGCCGTATTCGTTTAAGTTTTTCTCTAAGTAGAATATTCTCTTATTATTAGTAAACTTGGTTTATAAAAATTTTAACCAATTCAAATGGTTTCAAGCAAGTAGATCCAAAGATTCTAAAAATATAATATTTTTGATACCTATTTTTATTTTTATATCTTGTTTTTTTATTTCTCAGGCCTTTTGGACTGTATTTGTTTAAGTTTTTCTCTATTTTATATATTTTTCTATTATAAGTAAACTTGGTTTATAAGAATTTTAACCAATTCAAATGTTTTCATGAAAGTGGATCCACCTTTTCTAAATATACAATAATTTTAATACTTATTTAATTTATTTATATCTTGTTTTTTAATTACGCTGGCCTGAAGGGCCGTATTCGTTTAAGTTTTTCTCTAAGTAGAATATTCTCTTATTATTAGTAAACTTGGTTTATAAAAATTTTAACCAATTCAAATGGTTTCAAGCAAGTAGATCCAAAGATTCTAAAAATATAATATTTTTGATACCTATTTTTATTTTTATATCTTGTTTTTTTATTTCTCAGGCCTTTTTGACTGTATTTGTTTAGGTTTTTCTCTATCTTACGTATTTTTTCATTATAAGTAAACTTGTTTTATAAAAATTTTAACCTATTCAAATGGTTTCATGAAAGTGGATCCACCTTTTCTAAATATACAATAATTTTAATACTTATTTAATTTATTTATATCTTGTTTTTTAATTACGCTGGCCTCAAGGGCCATATTTGTTTAAGTTTTTCTCTACGTAGAATATTCTCTCATTATTTGTAAACTGGATTTATAAAAATTTTAACCAATTCAAATGGTTTTATGCAAGTAGATCCAACTTTTATAAAAATACAATAATTTTGATACCTAATTAAATTTTTTATATCTTGTTTTTTTATTTCTCAGGCCTTTTGGACTGTATTTGTTTAAGTTTTTCTCTATTTTATATATTTTTCTATTATAAGTAAACTTGGTTTATAAGAATTTTAACCAATTCAAATGGTTTCATGAAAGTGGATCCAACGTTTATAAAAATACAATAATTTTGATACCTATTTAAATTTTTTATATTATGTTTTTTTTTTCTCAGGCCTTTTGGACTGTATTTGTTTAAGTTTTTCTCTATTTTATATATTTTTCTATTATAAGTAAACTTGGTTTATAAGAATTTTAACCAATTCAAATGGTTTCATGAAAGTGGATCCACCTTTTCTAAATATACAATAATTTTAATACTTATTTAATTTATTTATATCTTGTTTTTTAATTACGCTGGCCTGGAGGGCCGTATTTGTTTTAGTTTTCCTCTACGTAGAATATTCTCTTATTATTAGTAAACTTGGTTTATAAAAATTTTAACCAATTCAAATGGTTTCATGCAAGTAGATCCAAAGATTCTAAAAATACAATATTTTTGATACCTATTTAAATTTTTATATCTTGTTTTTTAATTACGCTGGCCTGAAGGGCCGTATTTGTTTTAGTTTTCCTCTACGTAGAATATTCTCTTATTATTAGTAAATTTGGTTTATAAAAATTTTAACCAATTCAAATGGTTTCAAGCAAGTAGATCCAAAGATTCTAAAAATACAATATTTTTGATACCTATTTATATTTTTATATCTTGTTTTTTTATTTCTCAGGCCTTTTGGACTGTATTTGTTAAGGTTTTTCTTTATTTTACATATTTTTTCATTATAAGTAAACTTGTTTTATAAAAATTTTAACCTATTCAAATGGTTTCATGAAAGTGGATCCACCTTTTCCAATTATACAATAATTTTAATACTTATTTAATTTATTTATATCTTGTTTTTTAATTACGCTGGCCTCAAGGGCCATATTTCTTTAAGTTTTTCTCTACGTAGAATATTCTCTCATTATTTGTAAACTAGGTTCATAAAAATTTTAACCAATTCAAATGGTTTTATGCAAGTAGATCCAACTTTTATAAAAATACAATAATTTTGATACCTAATTAAATTTTTTATATCTTGTTTTTTTATTTCTCAGGCCTTTTGGACTGTATTTGTTTAAGTTTTTCTCTATTTTATATATTTTTCTATTATAAGTAAACTTGGTTTATAAGAATTTTAACCAATTCAAATGGTTTCATGAAAGTGGATCCAACGTTTATAAAAATACAATAATTTTGATACCTATTTAAATTTTTTATATTATGTTTTTTTATTTCTCAGGCCTTTTGGACTGTATTTGTTTAAGTTTTTCTCTATTTTATATATTTTTCTATTATAAGTAAACTTGGTTTATAAGAATTTTAACCAATTCAAATGGTTTCATGAAAGTGGATCCACCTTTTCTAAATATACAATAATTTTAATACTTATTTAATTTATTTATAACTTGTTTTTTAATCACGCTGGCCTGAAGGGCCGTATTTGTTTAAGTTTTTCTCTACGTAGAATATTCTCTCATTATTAGTAAAATTGGTTTATAAAAATTTTAACCAATTCAAATGGTTTTATGCAAGTAGATCCAACGTTTATAAAAATACAATAATTTTGATACCTATTTAAATTTTTTATATTATGTTTTTTTATTTCTCAGGCCTTTTGGACTGTATTTGTTTAAGTTTTTCTCTATTTTATATATTTTTCTATTATAAGTAAACTTGGTTTATAAGAATTTTAACCAATTCAAATGGTTTCATGAAAGTGGATCCACCTTTTCTAAATATACAATAATTTTAATACTTATTTAATTTATTTATATCTTGTTTTTTAATTACGCTGGCCTCAAGGGCCATATTTCTTTAAGTTTTTCTCTACGTAGAATATTCTCTCATTATTTGTAAACTAGGTTCATAAAAATTTTAACCAATTCAAATGGTTTTATGCAAGTAGATCCAACTTTTATAAAAATACAATAATTTTGATACCTAATTAAATTTTTTATATCTTGTTTTTTTATTTCTCAGGCCTTTTGGACTGTATTTGTTTAAGTTTTTCTCTATTTTATATATTTTTCTATTATAAGTAAACTTGGTTTATAAGAATTTTAACCAATTCAAATGGTTTCATGAAAGTGGATCCAACGTTTATAAAAATACAATAATTTTGATACCTATTTAAATTTTTTATATTATGTTTTTTTATTTCTCAGGCCTTTTGGACTGTATTTGTTTAAGTTTTTCTCTATTTTATATATTTTTCTATTATAAGTAAACTTGGTTTATAAGAATTTTAACCAATTCAAATGGTTTCATGAAAGTGGATCCACCTTTTCTAAATATACAATAATTTTAATACTTATTTAATTTATTTATATCTTGTTTTTTAATTACGCTGGCCTGGAGGGCCGTATTTGTTTTAGTTTTCCTCTACGTAGAATATTCTCTTATTATTAGTAAACTTGGTTTATAAAAATTTTAACCAATTCAAATGGTTTCATGCAAGTAGATCCAAAGATTCTAAAAATACAATATTTTTGATACCTATTTAAATTTTTATATCTTGTTTTTTAATTACGCTGGCCTGAAGGGCCGTATTTGTTTTAGTTTTCCTCTACGTAGAATATTCTCTTATTATTAGTAAATTTGGTTTATAAAAATTTTAACCAATTCAAATGGTTTCAAGCAAGTAGATCCAAAGATTCTAAAAATACAATATTTTTGATACCTATTTATATTTTTATATCTTGTTTTTTTATTTCTCAGGCCTTTTGGACTGTATTTGTTAAGGTTTTTCTTTATTTTACATATTTTTTCATTATAAGTAAACTTGTTTTATAAAAATTTTAACCTATTCAAATGGTTTCATGAAAGTGGATCCACCTTTTCCAATTATACAATAATTTTAATACTTATTTAATTTATTTATATCTTGTTTTTTAATTACGCTGGCCTCAAGGGCCATATTTCTTTAAGTTTTTCTCTACGTAGAATATTCTCTCATTATTTGTAAACTAGGTTCATAAAAATTTTAACCAATTCAAATGGTTTTATGCAAGTAGATCCAACTTTTATAAAAATACAATAATTTTGATACCTAATTAAATTTTTTATATCTTGTTTTTTTATTTCTCAGGCCTTTTGGACTGTATTTGTTTAAGTTTTTCTCTATTTTATATATTTTTCTATTATAAGTAAACTTGGTTTATAAGAATTTTAACCAATTCAAATGGTTTCATGAAAGTGGATCCAACGTTTATAAAAATACAATAATTTTGATACCTATTTAAATTTTTTATATTATGTTTTTTTATTTCTCAGGCCTTTTGGACTGTATTTGTTTAAGTTTTTCTCTATTTTATATATTTTTCTATTATAAGTAAACTTGGTTTATAAGAATTTTAACCAATTCAAATGGTTTCATGAAAGTGGATCCACCTTTTCTAAATATACAATAATTTTAATACTTATTTAATTTATTTATAACTTGTTTTTTAATCACGCTGGCCTGAAGGGCCGTATTTGTTTAAGTTTTTCTCTACGTAGAATATTCTCTCATTATTAGTAAAATTGGTTTATAAAAATTTTAACCAATTCAAATGGTTTTATGCAAGTAGATCCAACGTTTATAAAAATACAATAATTTTGATACCTATTTAAATTTTTTATATTATGTTTTTTTATTTCTCAGGCCTTTTGGACTGTATTTGTTTAAGTTTTTCTCTATTTTATATATTTTTCTATTATAAGTAAACTTGGTTTATAAGAATTTTAACCAATTCAAATGGTTTCATGAAAGTGGATCCACCTTTTCTAAATATACAATAATTTTAATACTTATTTAATTTATTTATATCTTGTTTTTTAATTACGCTGGCCTGAAGGGCCATATTTGTTTTAGTTTTCCTCTACGTAGAATATTCTCTTATTATTAGTAAACTTGGTTTATAAAAATTTTAACCAATTCAAATGGTTTCATGCAAGTAGATCCAAAGATTCTAAAAATACAATATTTTTGATACCTATTTAAATTTTTATATCTTGTTTTTTTATTTCTTAGGCTTTTTGGACTGTATTTGTTAAGGTTTTTCTCTATTTTACATATTTTTTCATTATAAGTAAACTTGTTTTATAAAAATTTTAACCTATTCAAATGGTTTGATGAAAGTGGATCCACCTTTTCTAAATATACAATAATTTTAATACTTATTTAATTTATTTATATCTTGTTTTTTAATTACGCTGGCCTGAAGGGCCGTATTTGTTTTAGTTTTCCTCTACGTAGAATATTCTCTTATTATTAGTAAACTTGGTTTATAAAAATTTTAACCGATTCAAATGGTTTCATGCAAGTAGATCCAAAGATTCTAAAAATACAATTTTTTTGATACCTATTTAAATTTTTATATCTTGTTTTTTTATTTCTCAGGCCTTTTGGACTGTATTTGTTAAGGTTTTTCTCTATTTTACATATTTTTTCATTATAAGTAAACTTGTTTTATAAAAATTTTAACCTATTCAAATGGTTTCATGAAAGTGGATCCACCTTTTCTAAATATACAATAATTTTAATACTTATTTAATTTATTTATATCTTGTTTTTTAATTACGCTGGCCTGAAGGGCCGTATTTGTTTTAGTTTTCCTCTATGTAGAATAATCTCTTATTATTAGTAAACTTGGTTTATAAAAATTTTAACCAATTCAAATGGTTTCATGCAAGTAGATCCAAAGATTCTAAAAATACAATATTTTTTATACCTATTTAAATATTTATATCTTGTTTTTTTATTTCTCAGGCCTTTTGGACTGTATTTGTTAAGGTTTTTCTCTATTTTACATATTTTTTCATTATAAGTAAACGTGTTTTATAAAAATTTTAACCAATTCAAATGGTTTCATGCAAGTGGATCCAACGTTTATAAAAATACAATAATTTTATAATTTTAATACTTATTTAATTTATTTATATCTTGTTTTTTAATTACGCTGGCCTGAAGGGCCGTATTCGTTTAAGTTTTTCTCTACGTAGAATATTCTCTTATTATTAGTAAACTTGGTTTATAAAAATTTTAACCAATTCAAATGGTTTCAAGCAAGTAGATCCAAAGATTCTAAAAATACAATATTTTTGATACCTATTTTTATTTTTATATCTTGTTTTTTTATTTCTCAGGCCTTTTGGACTGTATTTGTTTAGGTTTTTCTCTATCTTACGTATTTTTTCATTATAAGTAAACTTGTTTTATAAAAATTTTAACCTATTCAAATGGTTTCATGCAAGTGGATCCAACGTTTATAAAAATACAATAATTTTGATACCTATTTAAATTTTTTATATTATGTATTTTTATTTCTCAGGCCTTTTGGACTGTATTTGTTTAAGTTTTTCTCTATTTTATATATTTTTCTATTATAAGTAAACTTGGTTTATAAGAATTTTAACCAATTCAAATGGTTTCATGAAAGTGGATCCACCTTTTCTAAATATACAATAATTTTAATACTTATTTAATTTATTTATATCTTGTTTTTTAATTACGCTGGCCTGAAGGGCCGTATTCGTTTAAGTTTTTCTCTAAGTAGAATATTCTCTTATTATTAGTAAACTTGGTTTATAAAAATTTTAACCAATTCAAATGGTTTCAAGCAAGTAGATCCAAAGATTCTAAAAATATAATATTTTTGATACCTATTTTTATTTTTATATCTTGTTTTTTTATTTCTCAGGCCTTTTGGACTGTATTTGTTAAGGTTTTTCTCTATTTTACATATTTTTTCATTATAAGTAAACGTGTTTTATAAAAATTTTAACCAATTCAAATGGTTTCATGCAAGTGGATCCAACGTTTATAAAAATACAATAATTTTATAATTTTAATACTTATTTAATTTATTTATATCTTGTTTTTTAATTACGCTGGCCTGAAGGGCCGTATTCGTTTAAGTTTTTCTCTACGTAGAATATTCTCTCTATATTAGTAAAATTGGTTTATAAAAATTTTAACCAATTCAAATGGTTTTATGCAAGTAGATCCAACGTTTATAAAAATACAATAATTTTCATACCTAATTAAATTTTTTATATCTTGTTTTTTTATTTCTCAGGCCTTTTTGACTGTATTTGTTTAGGTTTTTCTCTATTTTACATATTTTTTCATTATAAGTAAACTTGTTTTATAAAAATTTTAACCTATTCAAATGGTTTCATGCAAGTGGATCCAACGTTTATAAAAATACAATAATTTTGATACCTATTTAAATTTTTTATATTATGTTTTTTTATTTCTCAGGCCTTTTGGACTGTATTTGTTTAAGTTTTTCTCTATTTTATATATTTTTCTATTATAAGTAAACTTGGTTTATAAGAATTTTAACCAATTCAAATGGTTTCATGAAAGTGGATCCACCTTTTCTAAATATACAATAATTTTAATACTTATTTAATTTATTTATATCTTGTTTTTTAATTACGCTGGCCTGGTGGGCCGTCTTTGTTTTAGTTTTCCTCTACATAGAATATTCTCTTATTATTAGTAAACTTGGTTTATAAAAATTTTAACCAATTCAAATGGTTTCAAGCAAGTAGATCCAAAGATTCTAAAAATACAATATTTTTGATACCTATTTATATTTTTATATCATGTTTTTTTATTTCTCAGGCCTTTTGGACTGTATTTGTTAAGGTTTTTCTCTATTTTACATATTTTTTCATTATAAGTAAACTTGTTTTATAAAAATTTTAACCAAATCAAATGGTTTCAAGCAAGTAGATCCAAAGATTCTAAAAATACAATATTTTTGATACCTATTTATATTTTTATATCTTGTTTTTTTATTTCTCAGGCCTTTCGGACTGTATTTGTTAAGGTTTTTCTCTATTTTACATATTTTTTCATTATAAGTAAACTTGTTTTATAAAAATTTTAACCTATTCAAATGGTTTCATGAAAGAGGATCCACCTTTTCTAAATATACAATAATTTTAATACTTATTTAATTTATTTATATCTTGTTTTTTAATTACGCTGGCCTGAAGGGCCGTATTTGTTTAAGTTTTTCTCTACGTAGAATATTCTCTCATTATGAGTAAAATTGGTTTATAAAAATTTTAACCAATTCAAATGAATTCATAAAAGTGGATCCAAAGATTCTAAAAATACAATATTTTTGATACCTATTTAAATTATTAATTATATCTTGTTTTTTTATTTCTCAGGCCTTTTGGACTGTATTTGTTAAGGTTTTTCTCTATTTTACATATTTTTTCATTATAAGTAAACTTGTTTTATAAAAATTTTAACCTATTCAAATGGTTTCATGAAATTGGATCCACCTTTTCTAAATATATAATAATTTTAATACTTATTTAATTTATTTATATCTTGTTTTTAATTACGCTGGCCTGGTGGGCCGTATTTGTTTTAGTTTTTCTCTACGTAGAATATTCTCTCTATATTAGTAAAATTGGTTTATAAAAATTTTAACCAATTCAAATGGTTTTATGCAAGTAGATCCAACGTTTATAAAAATACAATAATTTTCATACCTAATTAAATTTTTTATATCTTGTTTTTTTATTTCTCAGGCCTTTTTGACTGTATTTGTTTAGGTTTTTCTCTATTTTACATATTTTTTCATTATAAGTAAACTTGTTTTATAAAAATTTTAACCTATTCAAATGGTTTCATGCAAGTGGATCCAACGTTTATAAAAATACAATAATTTTGATACCTATTTAAATTTTTTATATTATGTTTTTTTATTTCTCAGGCCTTTTGGACTGTATTTGTTTAAGTTTTTCTCTATTTTATATATTTTTCTATTATAAGTAAACTTGGTTTATAAGAATTTTAACCAATTCAAATGGTTTCATGAAAGTGGATCCACCTTTTCTAAATATACAATAATTTTAATACTTATTTAATTTATTTATATCTTGTTTTTTAATTACGCTGGCCTGGTGGGCCGTCTTTGTTTTAGTTTTCCTCTACATAGAATATTCTCTTATTATTAGTAAACTTGGTTTATAAAAATTTTAACCAATTCAAATGGTTTCAAGCAAGTAGATCCAAAGATTCTAAAAATACAATATTTTTGATACCTATTTATATTTTTATATCATGTTTTTTTATTTCTCAGGCCTTTTGGACTGTATTTGTTAAGGTTTTTCTCTATTTTACATATTTTTTCATTATAAGTAAACTTGTTTTATAAAAATTTTAACCAAATCAAATGGTTTCAAGCAAGTAGATCCAAAGATTCTAAAAATACAATATTTTTGATACCTATTTATATTTTTATATCTTGTTTTTTTATTTCTCAGGCCTTTCGGACTGTATTTGTTAAGGTTTTTCTCTATTTTACATATTTTTTCATTATAAGTAAACTTGTTTTATAAAAATTTTAACCTATTCAAATGGTTTCATGAAAGAGGATCCACCTTTTCTAAATATACAATAATTTTAATACTTATTTAATTTATTTATATCTTGTTTTTTAATTACGCTGGCCTGAAGGGCCGTATTTGTTTAAGTTTTTCTCTACGTAGAATATTCTCTCATTATGAGTAAAATTGGTTTATAAAAATTTTAACCAATTCAAATGAATTCATAAAAGTGGATCCAAAGATTCTAAAAATACAATATTTTTGATACCTATTTAAATTATTAATTATATCTTGTTTTTTTATTTCTCAGGCCTTTTGGACTGTATTTGTTAAGGTTTTTCTCTATTTTACATATTTTTTCATTATAAGTAAACTTGTTTTATAAAAATTTTAACCTATTCAAATGGTTTCATGAAATTGGATCCACCTTTTCTAAATATATAATAATTTTAATACTTATTTAATTTATTTATATCTTGTTTTTAATTACGCTGGCCTGGTGGGCCGTATTTGTTTTAGTTTTCCTCTACATAGAATATTCTATTATTATTAGTAAACTTGGTTTATAAAAATTTTAACCAATTCAAATGGTTTCAAGCAAGTAGATCCATAGATTCTAAAAATACAATATTTTTGATACCAATTTATATTTTTATATCTAGTTTTTTTATTTCTCAGGCCTTTTGGACTGTATTTGTTAAGGTTTTTCTCTATTTTACATATTTTTTCATTATAAGTAAACTTGTTTTATAAAAATTTTAACCTATTCAAATGGTTTCATGAAAGTGGATCCACCTTTTCTAAATATACAATAATTTTAATACTTTTTTAATTTATTTATATCTTGTTTTTTAATTACGCTGGCCTGAAGGACCGTATTTGTTTTAGTTTTCCTCTACGTAGAATATTCTCTTATTTTTAGTAAACTTGGTTTATAAAAATTTTAACCAATTCAAATGGTTTCATGCAAGTAGATCCAAAGATTCTAAAAATACAATATTTTTGATACCTATTTAAATTTTTATATCTTGTTTTTTTATTTCTCAGGCTTTTTGGACTGTATTTGTTATGGTTTTTCTCTATTTTACATATTTTTTCATTATAAGTAAACTTGTTTTATAAAAATTTTAACCTATTCAAATGGTTTCATGAAAGTGGATCCACCTTTTCTAAATATACAATAATTTTAATACTTATTTAATTTATTTATATCTTGTTTTTTAATTACGCTGGCCTGAAGGGACGTATTTGTTTAAGTTTTTCTCTACGAAGAATATTCTCTCATTATTAGTAAAATTGGTTTATAAAAATTTTAACCAATTCAAATGGTTTTATGCAAGTAGATCCAACGTTTATAAAAATACAATAATTTTGATACCTAATTAAATTTTTTATATCTTGTTTTTTTATTTCTCAGGCCTTTTTGACTGTATTTGTTTAGGTTTTTCTCTATTTTACATATTTTTTCATTATAAGTAAACTTGTTTTATAAAAATTTTAACCTATTCAAATGGTTTCATGCAAGTGGATCCAACGTTTATAAAAATACAATAATTTTATAATTTTAATACATATTTAATTTATTTATATCTTGTTTTTTAATTACGCTGGCCTGAAGGGCCGTATTTGTTTAAGTTTTTCTCTACGTAGAATATTCTCTCATTATTAGTAAAATTGGTTTATAAAAATTTTAACCAATTCAAATGGTTTTATGCAAGTAGATCCAACGTTTATAAAAATACAATAATTTTGATACCTAATTAAATTTTTTATATCTTGTTTTTTTATTTCTCAGGCCTTTTTGACTGTATTTGTTTAGGTTTTTCTCTATTTTACATGTTTTTTCATTATAAGTAAACTTGTTTTATAAAAATTTTAACCTATTCAAATGGTTTCATGAAAGTGGATCCACCTTTTCTAAATATACAATAATTTTAATACTTATTTAATTTATTTATATCTTGTTTTTTAATTACGCTGGCCTGAAGGGCCGTATTTGTTTAAGTTTTTCTCTACATAGAATATTCTCTTATTATTAGTAAACTTGGTTTATAAAAATTTTAACCAATTCAAATGGTTTCAAGCAAGTAGATCCAAAGATTCTAAAAATACAATATTTTTGATACCTATTTATATTTTTATATCTTGTTTTTTTATTTCTCAGGCCTTTCGGACTGTATTTGTTAAGGTTTTTCTCTATTTTACATATTTTTTCATTATAAGTAAACTTGTTTTATAAAAATTTTAACCTATTCAAATGGTTTCATGAAAGAGGATCCACCTTTTCTAAATATACAATAATTTTAATACTTATTTAATTTATTTATATCTTGTTTTTTAATTACGCTGGCCTGAAGGGCCGTATTTGTTTAAGTTTTTCTCTACGTAGAATATTCTCTCATTATGAGTAAAATTGGTTTATAAAAATTTTAACCAATTCAAATGAATTCATAAAAGTGGATCCAAAGATTCTAAAAATACAATATTTTTGATACCTATTTAAATTATTAATTATATCTTGTTTTTTTATTTCTCAGGCCTTTTGGACTGTATTTGTTAAGGTTTTTCTCTATTTTACATATTTTTTCATTATAAGTAAACTTGTTTTATAAAAATTTTAACCTATTCAAATGGTTTCATGAAAGTGGATCCACCTTTTCTAAATATACAATAATTTTAATACTTATTTAATTTATTTATATCTTGTTTTTTAATTACGCTGGCCTGGTGGGCCGTATTTGTTTTAGTTTTCCTCTACATAGAATATTCTCTTATTATTAGTAAACTTGGTTTATAAAAATTTTAACCAATTCAAATGGTTTCAAGCAAGTAGATCCAAAGATTCTAAAAATACAATATTTTTGATACCTATTTATATTTTTATATCTTGTTTTTTTATTTCTCAGGCCTTTTGGACTGTATTTGTTAAGGTTTTTCTCTATTTTACATATTTTTTATTATAAGTAAACTTGTTTTAAAAACTTATTGTTATAAACTTGTTATAAAAACTTATAATTAAATCAAAATTACATTTGCACCGAAAAAAATTTATATTGACTGATTAATTGTTATGAAAATTTTACTGTTTCTTTAAAAAAAAAAATAATTAATGAGTTTTGATTTAAATAAAATTGCGTTTGATTAAAAAAAAAAAAATGTATACTTTGTTTTTGTAATACAAAATTTTCATATGATTTTCTTAATTTACAGAGCAGCTGATATGATAGACGTTGGTTTAGCAAGAGTTCAAGAAATTTATGCAAAATGGGAAGCGAATGCAGATATTCCACGTGGTGTAATAGATTCAAATCCATCGCAAGTTTTAACAAGTGGTAATTAAATATTTTTAAAAAAACTAATATTTTTCCAAAAAACTAAATTAATTTAAAAAAAATTATTTTATTTTAGCTACAGAATTAAGAAGAGCAGGTTTACAAGCACAAAAGCAAGGTGTAAGAAAAAGAGAACAAATACGTGAAATGAGATATAAATCATTGTATCGTATTAAAGAAACTGAAATATCAGTTCCTGAATCAAAATCAGCATCTTCAAATTTTTTTCATTATTGTTGTAATAGTTGTACACCATTATCACGTGAAAAGGTAACATTATAACTTTATTATCTACTGTTGATGATCTTTGCCATTTTTAAATTTAGCTTATGTGTCTTTTTTGCAACTAAAAATAAATTTAAGCAATGAATTTTTGTTTTAAACCACCCACGTTTCTTTTTTCTACTCTTTTACTTTATTAATTAAAAATTTCTATCAATTTAGTATTTATTAATTTATATTTAAAAAAAATTTTTTTTAATAAAATAAATTTAAAAAATTTGTTGTTCTATTTTTATTTATTTATTTAATATTTTCATACTTGTGAAAATTTAACGGGTATGTACTACCCTTTACAGTTGTAGATATACGCATTTTGATTGGTCTAGTTGTACTTTATTTGAACTAAAACTATATTAAAATTTAAGTTTAAAAGCTATAAAATAAACATATAATAAATTAATTAAATTTTATATTATATACATTTGATTTATATTCATAAAATAAATAAAAAATTAATGTACAAGTTAGTTTAATTCAATAAATATAAGAAAATCTAGATCAAAATGCATTATTCAATATTTTTTACTGTAAATGGTTTGTAATCTAAACTTTAGAGCGTTTCTGTCGTTCGCATCAGATTCTAGTCATCTTTGGAAAGACCGTTCCAAAGACGTCTGAATCTGTAGGATGGAGAGTTAAAAATATTATCATTTGTAGTTCCGATTTCTTTAAAATGTCTTTGGGATCTTAAGCTGTAATCTAATTTTCTGAGTTCAAATTTATTCTTTAAATTATCGTCAACAGCCCTTCCCGATATTATGTCAGAAAAAATTAACAAGTCATTTATTAGATGATAGGATTTTATTGTATATATATTAGCCAAATTAGAAACTCTAGAATAATCATGATCTGTATAGTTCATGTTTTTTCCACATTTAAATGATAAAGATCTTAAAAAACGTTTATTTACGTAATCAAGCTCTTTAAAGTCAACCTCAAAGTTAGGAGACCATATTACCGATCTAAACATAAAATTTGGAAGAACTAGGGTCTTGTATAAATATAGAGTGGTGTTAAATGAAAAATTTTTAGTAATACGTTTTATAAATCCCAAGGTTTGCAAGGATTTTGACTTTACAGACCTTATATGTTCACGAAAACACCAACTAGAATTCACCAAGACTCCCAGATCCCTAATAGAGGAAACTCTTTCAATAATAGAACTTTTAATCTTGTAATTATATGCTATGATACTGCTGCACCTAGAAACAGACAATAATTTACGCTTATCTACGTTAGTAGATAATGAATTTTCATCACTCTATTTTATATAATTATCTATTTCCAGCTGCAACAGTTCACAGTCTCTAACTGATGCTATTTTCTTGCTTAACTTTGAGTCATCCGCAAATAACTCGAGTCTCGCATTTTGCACAGCATCAGGGAGATCATTGATAAATATATTAAAGAATATGGGGCCCAAATGGCTTCCCTGGGGTACACCTGACGAGGCCCAAATAGGATTAGAAATACTATTATTTACCCGAACCATCAGCTGTCTAATTCCAAATAGGATTTAATCCAATTTAGCAAAAGCCCCCGAATACCCCAAGCATAATAGTTTACGTTTGAAAAAAAAAGATGTAATTTTACAATTTTTGTTTATTTTCTAAATAAATCATTAAATTATAATTTATATATTTTAATTAAAGGATTCTCCAGTTGGATTAGCACTGAAGCAGCACAAATTTAAATATTCTAATTTATTTTTTATACCACCGACAACAAATTTGGTGTCTAAAATATTTTCACATATATCTTATGTTTCGACATTCAAAAAGTACAAATATCCAAAAGTTACGCATACTGTAAGTATTTTTAATTTAATGTATTATTTAATTTAATTCAGTAAATTGTTTGTTAAAATAAAAATTTAATTTAATTAAATTTGATTGTTGCTGTAGTAACTATATTGCAAACATTAATAATAAATAAAATATTATTAACTTAATATATTCAATAAATATCTTTTGACATTTGTCATTAATCATTTAAGAAATCATTAATAAAAATAAAGTAAAACAACATTTAAAAAAAAGTTTGTTTATTAATAAGTTTATTTAAAAATTAGTTATTTATAAAATGAACAGTCTTAAATTACTGAAAATAATCTTTCAAATTTTAGGATTAGCTCCGATTTCATTCACAAATTTAAATTCGTCTAAAAAAATTACTCTTCTCCACATAGAAATCATTCACAAATTATTTTTAATATTCATCATTTTATTATTATACTATGAACATATTTTAAAATTAATAAATCAATATTCGAATTTCGGTAATGTTAGTTTAGTTGAAGCAATTGATTTTTTACAAACAAGTTTTTCTTCTATGACTCTTTTTTAATCATTACGATAAACTATTTTCAAAAAAATAAATTTCAAAATATCTATTTTTTATACAAGGGCTAAAGGTGGATCTTTTTAAACGAGTTTAACGTGATTGGTCGCCTTCGGCCCCCCTGTGCATTATAACCCTTTTTTTAATTCACGAATGTTCGTGTAAGCTCTGTCTTCCTTGATCGGAAAATTGTTCGTGTTCCACGAACGTTCATGAGTTCGTGTTCTCGGATACTAAATAGACCAAGTCAATATTTTATCAAACCTTTTACTCAAATTAATTTTTTTTTCCCGTAATTTAAATAATTGTACTTAGTTACTTAATTTTTTAATTATTCTAAGGTCTTAAATGACGAAAGACTAAAAGAAGCAATAAAACAAGTAGCTTTAGAAACATGTACCAACGAAGGCTGCAGCGAACAAGAAGCTTTTCGAAGAACAGAAGGAAGAGCAAAGGCAATTTTATTGAAAATGCAAAGTTCAATAAGTGACTTTTTAATAAGGTTAACAGCATGGGTATTTTATAAAGTATTGCCATGTTTTATTCAATCAGCAGCAATACAATCCCAACAAATAGAAATGTTAAAAAAAGCTAACGACACAGGATTGCCCTTAATATTTTTACCATTACACAGGAGTCATTTAGATTATATAATGATTACTTTCCTTCTACGTACCAATGATATTAGATGTCCACTTGTTGCAACAGGAAATAATCTAAAAATTCCTTTTTTCGGGTTAGTTAATATACATTTTTATAATTTCTTTAACTAAAAAAAATTATCTATTTTTAGTTGGTTATTGAGTGGATTAGGTGCATTTTTCATTAAAAGACGTATAGATCCAATATCTGGCCGTAAAGATTTTTTGTATCGAGCAACTTTACATACTTACATAATGGAAAGCTTAAGAGCAGGGCACAATATTGAGTTCTTTGTTGAAGGAGGTAGAACGAGAACTGGAAAACCATGTATGCCAAAAGGTGGAGTCCTTAGTATAATCATTGACGCTTACATGGATGGTACAATTGAAGATGCATTATTAGTACCTATGTCCATTAATTATGAACGTTTAGTTGATGGAAATTTCGTAAGAGAACAATTAGGTCAACCAAAAAAAAAGGAAACTTTTACCTCAACTATCAAAGCCTTTTGGAATACTTTAATGAGAAACTGTGGTATATTGAAGATCGACATATGCCAACCATTTTCATTAAGAGTACATTAATTTATCTCTATTTTTTAAATTTCTAAAAATTATTATATTAATTAATTATATTTTTAAAGGAAATGCTCAAATCTCAACAAAATAAAATAATGGCAGCAGCACCATCAGAAAAAACTTTAAAAGTTACAGCATCATTTTCATCATTGTATGGCACAGACATTGTTATAGAAGAACATCGTCAATTAGTAGACGACATAGCTCGTCATGTAGTTTATGGTATTAAATTGAAATTAAATGATTTTTAATATACTTACCTAAATAATAATTTAAAAAAATTTTCAAACCACAGACTGTTCGAAAACTACACCAATAATGTCAACGAATGTTGTAGCATTTTTATTACTAAACAGATTTAGAGATGGTTGTAAATTACATCATTTGGTAGAAGCTTTTGATAAAACTTGGAAAGAATTAGAAAGACAAAATAGAGACGTTGCATTTTGTGGAGAGACTATTGATATTGTTGATCATGCAGTTAGTATTTTTTAATTACCGAAAATGTATGTAAAATAATAATTAATTATTAAAGAAATTATTTTTTTTTAGCTTGACATACTTGGACCAGGTTTAATAAAACAACAAAGACAAGAAATAACTGATACAATAGATGGTGAAACAGTTAAAAGTGAAGCAGTAGTTGTTATTCAACCCGTAGCGATATTACCAAATGTTATTGAATTATCATATTACAGTAACACTGTATTATTAAATTATGTAATGGACAGTGTTGTTGGTAATTTAAATTTAACACTGGTATTAAATATTTTATTGAAATAAATATTAATTTCAAAATTAATTTTAGCAACGGCATTGTATGCGCTTGTAAAAAATCAAATTAATGATCCACAAGCAATAGCTAATAATAATATAACTGTAAAACGAGCTGATTTAATCAGTGAATCTTCTTCAGTCTGTGATATACTTAAGTATGAATTTATATTTTGCAAGCCATGTCAAGAACTAGAATCTGTTATTTCTAGTTCGATAGAGAATCTCATACAACATGGAATAATTTATTCAGATGAAGTGAGTAATTTAATCTTTAATAGTTGTTTATATTTTATTAACAAATATGATTTTTAGGAATGTCTTCTGGAAGAAGAAATGTGGTCTAAAAGATATTCTAAAACTTTAGACGATAGTTCAGATGAAGAGTTTGCTCAAGAACAAAAGAGAAACAACGAAGAATATAAAGTAAGATTTTCTTTATCTTGACCTTATCCTGACCTTATTTGGGATACAACAGCTAAAAATATAATATCTGTCCTCGACTCCGTAGCTCCGCTCAAACATTTTAGAATTACTAAAAAATCTCTACCATGGTTAACTCCTGAGCTAAGACAGGAATCAAAACACCTAGATTATTTATATCGGCGTTATAGACGGAAACGCATTCAGCTTCGTCTGGACGCCTACAAAAATTTTAGATATTCCTTAAATTAGAAAATCTCTGTCGAAAAAACAAATTTTTATGCAACTAAACTATCAACTAACAACCCCCCTGCTGTTATCTGGAGTGAACTGGAGCACCTGGGCCTTGCAAGCTCCTCCACCATCACTAAACCTCGTTTTTCTCCGGATGAACATAATAGATTCTTCTTGTCCACTCAAAATTTAGATTCCTCCCTGCAAATTAACAGCCCTCCCACAGTACCCAATCGTCCCCCTTTTAAATTTACCAATATTACGATAGACAACTTAAATTGGGCATTTAAACAATTCTCCACCAAATCCAAAAGGTCCTGATGGTATCACATTAGAGTTTCTCAAACTATGCTTACCATCTCTTTCAAAAGTTTTTGTATCACTCTTCAATAAGTCGATAATTCTCAAAAAATTTCCGACTGCTTGGAAGCATAGCCACATCATTCCAGTTAATAAAATTCCTAATCCCCTCTCTTTAAGTAATTATCGTCCGGTATCTCTCTTATTAATTTTATCAAAAATTTTCGAGAAAATAATTCATAATCAGTTATCTCAATACCTTGTTCAGCATAAAGTTCTTGACAATTTTCAATCAGGATTCCAAAAGTTACATAGCACCCAAGCTCTTTTGACTAACTTAGTTGATGACATTTGTAGGGGTTATCATGATGGGAATCTTACGATCCTACTAATTCTCGACCTTTCAAAGGCTTTCGATCGAGTATCCCATAACCTTCTTTTGTCCAAGTTACTTAATATTGGTCTATCCAAAGAAGTTGTGGACTGGTTTGCTAGCTATCTATTAAATAGAACACAATCCACATTAGTAGGCGAAGAGATATCTTCGATAGAGAACTTCGGGACTAGTGAAAAGTGGCGTACCCCAAGGCTCAGTTTTGGGCCCGTTACTCTTTTTGATTTATATGAATGACATAAGCTCTCACATAACATATGCCAAACGTCTACTTTTCGCAGATGATTTACAAATATATCTCCAAATTCCCAAGAAAGATTACAATTTAGGTATCTCCCTTCTCCAAAATGACCTTAGAAACATTGAAATCTGGGCCTCCAAAAATAATTTCCACTTTAACAAAGACAAAACAAATTTTATTGTCTTTGGAAATAATTGTAAGGAGCTCTACACTAATAATACCACATTCTACTTCAGTGGCAGTCACATACCAATTTCAACATCAGTTAAAAATCTTGGTATCTTCCTTGACTCAGATATGAATTGGCAAACCCAACTAAACCATATGTTCAAATCCATAAATTATGTGCTCTATAGACTTAGATACTTTAAAAATTTAATTTCCCCCTTACTTCGTAGACGCTTAGTCTGCTCACTAATCTTCCCTCTCTTTGACTACGGTGCTTTTGCAATGGGCAAGCTGCTAGGATATCAATATGATCGTCTACAGAAATTGCAGAATGCCGCAGTTAGATATGTCGCTGATATTAAATTTTCCAACAGGACTTCACCCGCTAGACTAAAATTAGGCTGGCTTAATGTTAGATTAAGTCAAAAATATATGAGCGCCATATATATCTATAATACCCTCAATAATTGTCTCCCTGTATATTTAAAAGATAAAATCAATGTCTATGTTCCTGCCCGAGACTTACGCCCACATTTACGTTCTCATCTTTCAGTTCCCACCTCGTCATGCTCTAAATTCAATAACTCCCCTCTTGTCCATATGTTAAATTTCTGGAATACTCTTCCTGAATCCATCCGACTAGCTCCTTCCATAGACTCCTTTAAACAAAACCTTTATCATAATCTTTTACAAAATGATAGCTCTATTTCTCTATAAAATTAATTATCTTCTCAATTAGTTCCCACTTCCCTTGTTCCCAACCCTGATTACTTCCTAATAATCGCTGATTCCCTCAAATTCTCAATTCCTACACTTCAAAACTTCAATTTAAAAAAATTTTTCCTTTTTAACTCAAAAACTCCTCCTTCCTTTTTCTTCTGTAAATATTCTTATCTGATTAAATTTTAGTTATTTTGTTATTAGCTTAATTATTAAATTTATATTTTTATTTTTATATATAAAATTACTTTATTGTTTTTTTTTTTAATTTTGTTAAATTTTATAAATTTAAAAAATTTTTATTTACTTTTCTTTACTCATAATTTGTAAATAACGTGCTCGCACAAATTGTTCTTTGTACTATAACTAGCTATGTATATACTTTTGTACAATTATGTATAAATAAAGTTACCAATCAATCAATCAATCAATCAATCTTAGTTTTTAAAAATTTTATTCTAATCAATTTTTTATTCTTGATTATAGCTTAGTTTAGAACTTGAACCTTCTAAGACTATGGAATTTCTCCATACACTTTTACGTCCACTAATTGACACATACACATTCAGTGCTTTTTCATTAAAACATTTAGTTGGTCGAACGCTCTCAGAAAGAGATTTAATTCATGAAATTTTCACAGAAATCAAAAAGAATTTTGATCAAGGAATAGTAAATTATGGTATGATAATTAAAACAAAAAAAAATTTCAAAAAATTTATTCAAATAATTTTTAATTCATAAATTTTGCAGGTGAAAGTTTATGCATAGACCCGATAAAAAATTCTCTAAAAGTATTTCTAAAATGGGATGTATTAGAGTATCATGCACAAGAAAACATAAAAATTTATTATTTAAAAGGTGAATTTGACGATGAATTAGTTGTTACTGAAGTTTACAATGAAGTAGCTAAATTCAAATGGTCTAGATATAATAGTAATTGATGCATTATTAAATTTAAAAATTTTTTATATTTATTCTTTGAAACTTAAAAATTGTATTTTTTTTTTCCATTAATGGATTTTTTATAAAAACTCCGTACATTATTATAAAATAAGTCCAAAGCAAAATAAAAATGTATTACTAGTTTTGAACAATGCCTTAATTAAGTAGCTTAAATGAATTAAAGTATAAGATTAGTGGTGTTGATATTTTTTTTTTTTGCATAAGGATTTAAATTTTAATATAGTGTATTTGCTTACAAAGTAAAAGAGACATTGTAAATATAAAATATTTATAATTTACTGAAGCAAGTTGGTAATTTTTTAAGTTTACAAAAATTTTTTTCATTTTGATTAAAGATATTTTTGTTAAAAATTGTTTTTCTAAATTGAAAATAATAAAAATTTCTCTTAGCAAATACTTAGAATTAAATGGTTTGAATTTATTTTAACTAATTTAAGAAAACACACTTTAATCATTACGAGTTATTATCCAACTAGCATAATTTTAAATATTGGGATAATATTTTGTCGAAAAAGATTTTTTTAAATAAAAGGCATTTTTGTAAAAAAATAATTTGTTGTAATTAGAATTAAATTTTAATTCAATGTATAAAAAAATAATATATATCGCTCATTTTCATTTTTTTTGCAAAAATAGTGTCACATGGTCGTATATACCGATTGAAGTAAGAATTTACAAATTTTTTTGTCTTAAAGTTTGTATTTCAAAAAGTTGTTGACCATACACCATAAAAATTAACATAATTTTAAGTTAAAAAAAAATTTTCTGGCTTAAATATGACAAAAAAGCCTTTACCGTTCCCCTAAAAAGCCTTTACCTTTCCTATTAAGAACTTGGTGTTTTAAGGAGGTTTATCCGTGGTTTACTACATTTTTGCAGGAATTACGATTACCGACATAAATTTTTTTTTTTAAGTTTATTTTGTAAGCTACTAATTGAAAAGAAACTATAAAAAACCATTAATAATCCAAGAATATTACCAAAAAAAGTCTCATAGTATTATAGAATTTAAAAAAACGTCACTAAAATAATGAGCTTTTTGGTTATGTTACGTGTTTTTGTGTGTTTTTTATTAATTTTACGAAAATAAAGTCGATAAAGTATGTAAAACTAATTGGGAATGTAATCTTTAAGTAATTATTTATCAGATTTATTAAGTTTCATCGATCTGTGTGATTAGCACCCTACTTTTTATAAAGCCGAAACAAATTTTCCCATAAGCGCAATGTTAAAATACGACTTTTATTTTATTAATAAAAAATTAATTAAGTCGGTGACATAGGTAAAAATAAGTCGATTTTAGTTCAGAAATGTTTAAATTTTAATACTATTCACGTTTTATTACATTCTGTTATTATTTTTTTTAACGGATAAACCTCCTTAAGCAAAATATGTGCATGGATTTTTATTTCCTTTTTTTTAAAGTTTGTTTTTCACTTAATTTTAGATGTACCAACAGCTATTTAACCTTAAATTAATGTTTTAGATGCTATTTTAGTTTAAAATATGACCAAAAATTACGTATTTATTCACAAAAGCATAAAAATACTTTTTTATACCTCAAGAAATAATCGGTTAAAAGCACAATAATAAAAATTTTTTAATTTTACTAATTTTTTATGACAATAACAAGTTGATCCTTTGATAAAAAAAATGTTTACTTTATGTTTTCTAAAAATTACAGCACTAAAACAAGATTTTTATATTATTTTTTTGAAATCTATTTTTGCAAAAAAAATGAAAATGAGCCATATATAATATATATATTAGAGTGGACCTATTTTTGGACTTTTTAGAAAAACTTTGCTCCCCGGGTTTTTTTGTGAAGTTTTAGTCATAAAAAGTTCCCAGTTCCAAGGATTTTGCTTTAGCCTTACAAAAACACGTGCCTGTAACCACATCAATTTTCCCATTTAAATAACATGGGAATTTTGAGTTTTTAGCTATACAAATTTTCACAAATGCCAAAAAGCGTTGTAAAATGCTAATTTTTACTGGAAAACATACTTTTATATGTTGTAAAGACATACAAACCGCCCTGCATTCATTCCAAAGGGAATTTTGGGGCTAGAAACGCAAATTTACATGTTTACTCAATCTTATAAAACAGGGTTTTTCGGTAATTTTCGATAAAAAGCTACAACCTCAAAAATTAACCAAAACACTTCTGGTTGGTTCACTTTTTTTGGTATAAGTGTCACCTTTCAAACGACGTAAACCGTGTATTTTTATCACTGATTCTCTCACCGCTATAGTCAATTAACCTATTGGTAATTTTTGACCCGAAAGGCCCAATTTTTAAATTTGTTTAAATTGCTGCCAAAATTGTAATTTTTGACAAAATTGAGTTTTATAGGCCTTAAAAGTTTTCTGCAAGCTTCAAGTTTCCAAAAATTTTTTACTCGTCTCCTTTTTAAATAGTTTTTAAGATATCGTTTTTCAAAGATAATGATAAAAATTGACTTTTTTTGAAAACCCTGAAATTGGGACTCGGTAAATTTGCGTTTCTAGCCCCAAAATTCCCTTTGTAATGAATGCAGGGCGGTGTGTATGTCTTTACAACATATAAAAGTATGTTTTACAGTAAAAATTAGCATTTTAAAACGCTTTTTGGCTTTTGTGAAAATTCGTATAGCTAAAAACTCAAAATTCCCATGTTATTTAAATGGGAAAATTGATGTGGTTACAGGCAAGTGTTTTTTGCAGGGCTAAAGCAAAATCCTTGGAACTGGGAACTTTTTATGACTAAAACTTCACAAAAAAACCCGGGGAGCAAAGTTTTTCCACAAAGTCCAAAAATAGGTCCACTCTAATATATATATAAAAATAAAAAAAAATAAAAAATATATATAATATATATAATTGATATTTTTTTTTAATTGAACATTATTGAAAAATAAAGGTTGTTAATTGTTATTTGCTATAATTGAATTAATATTATAATTACTTAAATTTTAAATAAATCTTTTTTCTTAAGAAAATTATATTGTTAATTTATTAATCTCCTTTGTTCCCAAAATTAAATGATTTTTGGAAATCGTTTAAATAACTTGTCAATTATTATAATCTCTAAATAATCAAAATACCAGATATTTCTGATAATAATTAAATATCAAGTATTTTAAAATTTAAACAATGTCTGCAGAAAATTGATTAAAATAATTGTTGAATAAAAAAGCCGCAGTTAATATTGACTTTAATATATTGCTAGGTATTTAATAATTATTGTTTTAATTTCAATCCTTATAGTTGAAGAACACAAGCAAAGAACCAAATATAAAAGTTAGTCAGTTAGAAAATGAAAATTTAATTCTTGAATTAATAAAAGAATAATAGAAAGGTGTAAAAAAGCTTTTTTTTTATACTTTAAAAATTTTTGAGTAACTTAGTATTCAAGTATTCAATTAATCACTAAAAGACAGCTAGAATTCAAAAGGATGCAATATTTAGAATTTTTTATTATTTCTTAAATTAATTATTTATATTACTTTAGTTTTATAATTTTGTTTGTTGATTTTGTTAAATGTAAGTAGGAATTTTTTAACAATTTCAAACATAAATTCAAATGTTCCCGCTCCGCTGTTGCCTTAATAAAAAAACAGCTGATCAAAATCCTTTTTTAAAAAGGACATGTTGATCGCAACAGTAACTATGTACATTGTTATAGCTAAAGAGTCATTCTGATTGGCTCATATAAATTTCATTGTTAATAGGTTAAAATTAATTATTTTATTGTTTATATTATATTTTTATTATTTTTGAGGTTAGTTATAGTACGTCGAGTAGTTGATATGAATAAAAAAATTAAAGTAAGAATAAATTTTGGTATTTAAGAAAATAATTAAGGTTTTTTTTAGTTTTAAATCATTTTGCGCGCGACGCGCGCTTAATACTAGTAAAAGTAAAAAACGCACTCCAAAAAAATAGTGTTTAAATAATATTATTAAATTTATTAAACTGTAATGTTAAACAACATTCCAATTAACACAATTATTGACGTATCATGGCGATTTGGAGGTAAGTAAATAAAAGATTAAATAAAATTAACCATTTTATCAATATATATATAAAAATTTATTATCTTTACTCAGTAACAGTAGCAAGTAGCGGTACAGATGAAGTTGGAAAAAACTTTGTACAACTAAAAATAATTTACAATAGTGAAGGAAATGTTAAAAATTTATTTACAGAAATGAATTTAAGACAATTTTATGAATTTTTACATAATTTAGAAAAAGTTAAAAACAATTTAGACTTAACGTAATAAATGCTCATACATATTTAAAAATTTATTGTTATGTACATAATTTCACATAGTATTTATTTATAAAAATAATAATTTCTTATATAAAAATATATATTTTGTACTTATACATTAATTGTTTATGGTTCTAAATTTAAATCTTAAATTTTATACAATTAAAATCTATGTTATTAAAATGTTATTAAATTAAATGTCTACTAAATAAAAACAAATTTAAAAATACTTATTGTTATAAACTATAAAATATTTCATAAAAATTTAATTTATCTGAAAATAATAAAAAATATAATGTTAGTGGAAATACAGACAGAATTTTTAAAAATAGAAAAAATTTTTTCTTTACCTCTACGAATAGCCTTTTTTTTTCACATTGGAAATTTTATATTCTTCTGCAACAGAATTGTCAATTTGTTGCGAAGTTCCATTTTGAACAGTTTTTTTTTTAATAGTTTCAAGAACTGGTAATATGGCACCAAGTAATGGTCTTTTAGAAGGTTCACCAGACCAGCACTGCTCCATTAAATTCCAACATTCTTCATCAAAACTTATTAATCGTTCTGGTCTAATTCCTAAAAATTTTAAAATTTCTTATATTTCAAATAATAAAATAATAAAAATATTACCTCTTTTAACGACAGTCCACAATTCTTCTTTGTTATGAAATTGCTCAAAAGCATAAGGAAATCTTACATGTCCAGCGCAAATATACCAAAATAAAATTCCAAATGCATAAATATCAACGCTACTGTCATAATGTCCTGTTAATAATTCAGGAGCCATATGAACTGGTGTTCCAACTATACTTCCTGACATCATAGCTTCAGTAATACAAAATCCTAAATCAGTTAACTTAGCTCTATTTTCAGTATCTAACAAAACATTTTTTAACTTAATATCTCTATGTACAAGCCCTTGAGAATGAAGATACCGAATTCCTTCAAGAACATCAATAGCAATTTGAATTCTTTGTTGCCAAGAAAGGCCTGTTTGTAGCCCACAATAAAGATCTCTACTCATTCGATCAGTTATTAATAGAACTGCTGCTCCTAATCCATATCCATTTCCATAATTGTGATCAATAACTGATCCTCTTAATTTCATGATTCTATTATGATCCGGTATGGATCTAGTGTAATAAACTTCCATAGCTAAATCATTCCAATGCCTTTCATCGGGTGGTATGACAGACTTAATAGCGCATGGGCCTGGAGCACCACCCCAACCTTCACAAGAAAATACTACCCCATATTGACCTCTTCCAATCTCTTTACCCTGCTGTGGAATGCCATATCGTAGCATATCACTCATTGATGTAGATTCTAAAGCTAATTTTGCAAGCCTTGGAGCATGATATTTTCTAATTGCTATTCTTTGCTCTTCAGTTCTTTCAAGCTTGCCAGAGTAATGATTTTCCAAAGATTTCATTGCCGATTGAAAAGAATCGTGAGATGATTTAATTTTATCTTTGCATTGTACAGAAATCATACGAGCTAGTTTAGCAGCAGACAATGAATTTAAAACATCCAGGGTTACTTTTTTTCTCCAAGATGTATTTAATGCAGGTGTTGGAGACCATGGTAATTGGATTGATTTAAATAGCTGTCTTAATCTTTCCAAAAAAGAATGTACTAAAGAAGGTGATGAATTATGTAGTTCAATGTTGTAAGCAGCAGAGAGGATTTGTTTTAATGCATTGCTAGCTAAAAGATTTATATCATTTTCGTATGTTTTTTCTAAACTTATAAGGCAGCGTTGTAATGTACCCAAAAATGTATCTTGAAGACATTTTACCGACTCAACTAATTGTTTAGCTACTTTTTCACGCAACCGATTTAATACTATTTTTTGAACTTCACTTGTGGCTGCTTGAACTGTAGCTGACCATTCTCTACCATTACTATCCATGAATGGAAAACCTTCAGATCTATTTGATTCATCTGGTGAATCCAAAACTTCATCTTTCATTTCTTGTATTATTCGTTGAATCAAATGTGCTAATTCTTCTTGCTTTGCACTTACAACATTAGTTAAGTTTGAATACAGTTCATTTTCTTTTTGGAGAACATATTGTATTCTTTTTGGAGTTATTTGAATTTCTCTTGCCATATCAAATGCGCTTAAAATAAATTTTCTTAAACTAATATTGTGCACTTCGTTTAAGTAATTACTTACATTTACTAAGTAATTTTGAAGACAGTTATGTACAAAATTTATCATTTTATCAGAATTTTCATTTAAAATAATTAAATCTATTGAATTCCTTTCATTATTATCAAGATACCAAGATGTTTGGCTAACTTCAATTGACTCATTATATCCTGATAAACTTAAATCAGAAATTTGATTAATCCACACTTCACTTAAGACAGATTTATCTTCAAAGGCAGTGCCATTTTTATCAATATCTTGCTTTTCTGTTTCTTGAGCATCAGTTGAAATATTGTATTGAGAAGAAATAAAAAGTATTGGATTGTAAGGATACGTTTCTTTAATATCCCTCAAATCTTGCAAATTTTCATTAGATAAGGGTTCATCTCCTAATGCATAAAAAAAAATGGGCAATATTTTAAAAATGTTTTTGGCTAATACTTGAACTGCTCTATCATCAGGAGCAATAAATAATTGAACACTATCTTTTAAGATTTGTTGATTAAGTTTTACTTCTAAAACAGGTGGGCAATTGAAATCTATGTTTCCAGATTCTTGTAAATCTTCTACTGGAATTGTTACCCATGGTTTTTCATTCGCTTTTAAATTTTCAACAATTTCATACTCTAAGCCAAGCGTAAGATTTATGTGATTACTTGTTCCTCCACTTATCTTTACCCATCGCCATTTGCCATTGCATGTGGGTAAAATGTTATATGATAAAATACTATTTACCAATGTTGCTTTTGACTTACTGCTTTGACCAAATATAACAATCGCTGGAAGATTTTCAAGAGCATGTGAAATTTTATCAAAAGTTAAGGTTGGAAGTAATTCATCCAAAATATTCTCTGTTAAAAAAATAAATATACTGTAAAAAAACAAACAAAATAATTGATTTATTTTTTGTAATCAGTACGTACCTCCAGGAAAAAAATTTTCAAGATTCAATAATTCTAGTATACGATGAGTTTCTTTAAAAATATTTTTTAATTGATTTCTATTACGATTATATTTTCTAAACTCATAAGATAGCATTTTTACCATCTTAATGGTGCAATAATAATTAATTTACTCACTTATTCATAATAAAAAAGCCTCAAATTAATTGATAGAATAAAAATAAATAAATAAATTTGTTTATGTCCTTGTGTAATAAATAATTTACCATTTATTATTACCAAAGTATATAATTTAGGAATTAAGTATGAGCTATATATCATGAATTTGCAGTCTTTAAAAATACTGCAATAATGTTTTGATGATTTTTAACTTTACTTGATAAAAAAGTAATCTCAATGAAGAGGCGAGCTTATCTATTTCTTTTATATGAAAATTTTTTTTTATACTTAATTTGTTCTGCGTTTGATTTTTAATAACATTTTTAAATAAATTTTAATTTTTAAATAAATATAAGCAATACATTTATTAAATTCTTTAACAAAATAAAATTAATTAAGATTAAAAATGCTAACAAAAGTAACAAGTACTGCATAATATAGTGCAGTTGAAAACGAGATATATAATATTACAATTATAGAATATTTATTATGTTTAACATACTTTTAAAAGTTATATAAACAACATATATAAAATTTTTTGCATTCAGGTAAATATATGCATTTTGTATGTAAACAAAACATCGGCGAATATTATGGTTTCGTTTATTACTTTAAGTGCTTCTTAACTTCCTGTTTGTTTCTGTTTATAATTCTTGTATTTTTTAACAAAATTAGAATTTTCTTACACTTTGCACATATAAACAGGCGTATAATTTGACATTTTGCAAATTATATACACTGTAGAATTGTACAACTCTGCAGACTGCAATCAGCTGTTTTTCGGAGTCGGAATGGTCTCATGTCATGTGTTTTGATTTTTTTATAGGCTATGTAACGTGTTTGTTTTTGTTCTGGTTTTTATAAATCAAAAAAAAAATAAAAGTTTTATATTTTTTTAAATTAAAATAGCTGCGAGGTACTGAAGTGAATCAAAGCAGAGATAATCTCTGATCAAAGAGATAGAAGAAAATTTTTTGTGTAAATTAAAGGTTTTTACTGTTTTTACATTGTTTAATTCCTTAAAAATTATTAATAATTTATATAGATAAAACTATTCTGTTTAAATATATAGATTTAAAATGGAGCAAGTAATAGAAGCAATTGGTATAAACAAAGGTGATACTAGTGGAGGAATAATATTAATTGAAGAACAGCATAACAGTAATGCTAATTTTCTACTAAACGCAATAACTTCTTATTGCCAAGAAAAAAACAATAAAATATGTTTTGTTTTGTTTCACAATACTTTTGGACATTATCATAATATCGGTATGAAATTAGGTTATAATCTAAGAAAAGCATGTGAATCAAATGTTGAAGTTATTGAGCCATTTAAATTAGTCACAAAAAATATTGAAGAAACAAATCAGCTTATTCAAGTTAAGGAACTTGTAAAAATTATTCATGATCATTGTTTTAATAAAAATAAACAAGATATTTCTCAAAAAACTTTTATTATAATCGAAGATATCAGTCATTTGTTTGATTTAGGCTTCAATATTGACCAAGTTTGGCTTTTTTTGAGATACATTAGGTCTTTTGTTTATGCAAATCCACTTATAACACTTTGTATATCTTGTCATACATATAAAAACTATTCAGAAAATTGTTTACCAAATGTAATAGTCAACGGTCTTAGATATTTTTCTCAATTATCGATTAGAGTACAACCCTTAGATACAGGATTTTCAAAAACCGTATCAGGTAAAATGATTGTTTCTTGGAAATCAGATAAGGAGAAAATAAAATTTAATTGGCCAGATCAAATGACATATTTGTTTAAATTATTAGATAGAGAAGTTAAACTTTTTGAACCTGGAAGTAATAATATTATGTAAATTGTGTACTTAAATACTGTTTGTACATAAAATTTTGTATATATAATTAATAATAAAAACAATTTTTTTAATTGAACTTCATATATTGTGTGATTTTTATTTAATGAAATGATTGTAAAACCATACATTTCTGCAAGGGATAACATAGAATATTTGAAGAAATATTTTGATTTTTCTCCTTAAAATTTTGAGCCTTTAGATATTTGGTTTAAATACTCTTAGAAATTTAAAAGGGCAAAAATTTATTTTCATGAATTTTTCTATTTTTAAAGCTTTATTAAATTTTATTTTGAAGTAATAAAATTTTTATGACACCCAAATGACCAAAAATTCAGTGATCCACAAAAACCAAAAATTTGGATCAATTTATATTCCACAAATAAAAAAATGTAATTTTTATTAAAATTATTAAAATTTATTAATAGAAAAAAAAATTAATAAAAAATTTTTAATAATCAAATAAAGGTATAATGTACTTATAACTTTGACCATCAAAAAAATTGTATGACAGGAAATAATTTAAAATTAATATTCAATAAAAATGGAATAATATATGACATGCTCTTTTTTCAATTACAATTCATATATTTCTTCCTGTAAAAATGCAATTATCCATAAAAATTACTTTCGATTGTAAAGCTCGTACTGTTTTTTGGGCTTTCATAAGTCTAACAGAAAATATGTAAACAGCAAAAGAAGTATTTTTTCAATAATTAATTTTACCATGAATATAATATTTTTAAAAATAATTTTTATTTTCTTTAATTTTAAAAATTCTTTAACAACTGAACTTTCTGATGAAGGGTAAATTATTTAAATAAATAATATTTGAAAATTAAATAATTAATTTTTATAAATAAAGTATTTTAGACAAAATATCACAAATAAAAGTAACTGAAATTCGTAGCGAAAGTTTATCAAAATTATTAGCAAGAATTGGTTCCGAACATTTAGAAGATTGTACATTAAGTGTTATTTACGATTTAGAATTTGAAAAAAGTCAATCATTAGATTTTCATTCAATATTTCATGAAATATTTTCAAAAAAGTATACTTTCATACAAAGTACGTTAAATTCAGGAAGAAAAAATCGTAATTCTGTGAAAATCGATAAATGCATAAATTATTTAATGTTTTTAAAAAAAGCTGAAAAAGTTAGAATTGTATTAGATCAAGAAATAAAAAGTAAAGTTATTATCGTATCGGAAGATTCGTCATGGGAAGTTAAAAATTTTTTGAAAAGCGAAGCGGCTAGATTTTATGAAAATTTATTAGTCATTACGCACAGTAAAAGTAAGCGATCAATTGTAAGTACCTTTTTTATTTAATATTCAAAAAATTGTTGTAAAATAATCAAAATTTTAAATCAGGATGGCTCATATTTGCTATTTGCTCATGAACTCTACGCCGAAACAAATGGAGCAGCCTCATGGATGTTTTTGGGTTCTTGGATTAAAAATCGAATAACAAATAATAAAACTAATTTTTTTCCGAAAAAATTTACATCTGGTTTTAAAGGACATCGACTTTTAGTTTCTACTATTGAAAATCCACCGTTTACAATCAGAAGGTAAAAAAAATAAATGTGCCATTAAAAATAGGTATTTTTCATTTCTATTTTTAAATTTAGAGGTTCCGGAAATGATAATTGGGATGGAACGGAAATTCGTCTATTCAAATTAATTGGTGAAAATCTTAATTTTACTGTTGAATTTACAGATCTACTAAGTTCTGAAAAAAGGTAAATATAATTTTTTAATCCATAAAATTTTGTAATAATTAAAAAACAGAAAATAACTAATTTTAGCCCAAAAGAATCAGCATTAAAAGACGTTGAAAAATCCTTAACATCATCAGCAATAGGTGGAATTTACTTAACATCAGAATTAAATAAAAGATTTGATTCAACTTATCCACACATTGAAGATTGTGCAACATTTGTGTCTCTAACATCAGCAGCATTGTCAAAATATGGCGCAATTTTTGGACCATTTCAATTACCTGTTTGGATATTATTAATTTCATCATATATTATTGTTATTGTTCCATTTACACTTAATTCAGATTATTCATTAATTTCATTAATTAAAAAACCAAGCAGATTAAATCATATGTTTTGGTTTGTTTTCACTTACTATACAAATGCTTTTTTTATTAAAAGTCCATTAAAAAATTCTGGTATCGCTAGTAATGCAATTTCCATATTAATGGGTAAATTTCTTTTTGTTGTATCTAAAAAAAGTCCATGGTCTGTTTCTAATTAAATTTTTTTATTAGCAATTTATTGGATTTTTACAATAATAGTAACTGCTCTTTACACTGGATCGATTGTTGCATTTATTATGTTTCCATCTTACCCAGCTGCTATTGAGAAGGCTAAGGAATTACTTGATAATCGATTTAGAATCGGTACATTAGGTAAATAAAAAACCAATAAATCAAAATTAATTTTATATTGATTTTATTAAACAATTTTTAGATCATGATGGTTGGGAAGTTTGGTTTAATTCAAGTAAATCAGATGATGAAATGACAAAAAAACTTTTTCGTAACATCGAATTAGTACCAACTGTTATGGATGGTGTTAGAAATGCAAGTCGTGCTTTTTTTTGGCCTTATTCATTTCTTGGTTCTAAATCAGTTCTTGATTATATTGTACAAACAGATTTTGCACCTTCGTAAGAACTAAATATTTATTTTATAAAATTTTATGGATTTTGTAAAATAATTTTATTTTTTAGGAGATCTTCAAAACGTACTTTAATGCATTTAAGTAAAGAATGTTTTGTTAGATTTAATCCTGTTTTAGTATTTCCTAAAAAATCATTTTATGTTAAACCAATAAATAAAATTATTTTTCGCTCTATTGAAACTGGTCATATGATTAAAATAACTCATGATATCGATTGGGAAGTACAAAGAATAGCAATTGCTAATAAAAAACAGGTTTAAAAAAAAAAATTACTAAAGAAAATCTAAATAAACTATTAAAAAAAACTATTTTTTTAAATTTTACAGATTATCAAAGGACCAAAACAAGGATTTAAATTTGAAGACAGAATGTTAACACTGGATGATACCCAAGGAATATTTTATTTACTTGCTGCTGGAATTATAATTGGTTTATCAATATTAATTATTGAATTAATAATTGATTTTATTCAAAAAAAGTTTTGTACGCATTATGACTCTGATACATGCTCTTATTGGGGTAATGAAAGTATTATCGATTCATGGAATACAATACGTAGAAATACAATGGAATTTAAACGTAGAAGAATTTCTAATATTACAATTTAACAAAAAAAAATTTAATAATTGAAAAGAATCTTTGTTTGACAAATTTATTCATTTATGTCACTTTAATTATAAAATAATATAGAATATATTAATTATATTTGTGCGATAATATTAAAATTAAAATTAATATATCATTTTTATAAAATAATATTTTTAAAGCTTTTCTTTTAAAAAAGTTATTATAATATAAAATTTTTTTTTCTTTTTCTTACAACTATAATTCTAATTCTAGAATGTAAACGCTAAAATCTACATCAATACAATATTAAATACAAAGTTTAAGTTAATCTAATTTATATTAACAATATTTTTTATTTTATTTTTTTGTATAATAATTTTCTTTGATTTTTTAGCAAAATATTCATTTATTGTTTTTGTAACAATTGTTTGTTTTTTAGAGATCATTCATATAAATGTTGTAAATGGTAATAAGAAATAAACTAAAAATACATATAGAACGAATAAAAAAATTAATAATAATATAACATTGTTAATGAATGATCCCTGAAATAATAGCTAATTTTTTTCGTTATTACAATCATCATAAATATTGCACAAATTTTTTAAATCGATAATTGTTAAATTATCTAATATCATTTCTTTAACAATTTCTGGAAATTCAAATTTTAATAGCATTGAAATGCATGATTTTGTTTTAATATAAATTGAATTTTTTTCAATACCATTTTGTATTTTTTTAGTTAAAAATTTTTCATATATTGGAAATTTTGTTTTATAATTACTTTTATAAAATGAATCTATAACATTTGTGTTACTTACTAAATAACTTAAACTTTTTAATGATTTTGTTAATATTGAATAAAATGATACATTACCATAAATTATTTCTTGTTTCATCAACTCTATTTCTTTAAGACATTTTAAATAAAATGTGTTTGCTGAAAAATTAACAAAAAATGTTCCAGAATCTATAGCTTCTTGAGAAACTTCATAATTAGTTATCGCTAAGTTTCTTAATAATGTTTCGCTTACAGGACAATGAACACCGAATTTGCGATTTTCATAAATATACTGAATTAAAAGGTTTTGAAAACCAGGTCTTTGGGACATGTAATCTAGTATTAACTGAACAATGTCTGCATCTTTGACATCAGTTATAGCATAATGAATTGGGGTTAAAGCAATGTGGTGTTGTTCATCAATTTTTGCTCCAACTGATAATAATAATTCGACAATAGAGTAATATCTATGTTTAACTGCATAATGCAGTGGAGTGAAATGATCATTTTTTGTTCTTATATGAATATTTGCTCCATACTGCAGAAACAATTCAGCTATAGGCTCACAATTACTTATAACAGCTAAGTGAAAAGCTGTTCTGCCTATTTTATCTTGCTCGTTAACTCTTGCGCCTTTCTGAATAAGCTGTTTTGCTATTTGAAAACATTTTCCTTTTGCTGCAGAATGTAATGGAGTTTGGCCAATACTGTTTTTTATAGTAAGTGAAGCATTATTATCAATCAACAATTGTGCCATTTTTTCATCAGAATTATTTAGAGCAATGTGTAATGCACTTATCATTTCAGGGGCTCTTTCATTCACTTCATTAACTAATGCTCCATTTGCTAGTAATAATTTAGCAACTTCATAACAATCAGCATTTGCTGCAGCAATATGAAGGAAACTTTCTCCATATTTTTTATAGTTTACATCTGCTCCATTATCAATTAATAACTGAATCATATTCATATCTCTCTTTTCTATAGCAAAATGCAAAGGTGTTGCTGAATAAATTGTTACATCATTTGGGTGAGCTCCTTTTTTTAATAAAACTTTTGCTATTTCTAACCATTGTGATTCTGCAGCAATATGCAATGGACTCATATTTGTTGTTTTTACTTTACAGTCAGCTCCATTTTTTAGTAATAACTTTACCATTTTTTCATCTCTCTTATTCAAGGCTATACTAAATGCTGTCTTTCCATCTTCTGTTTCGTAATTAACATTTGCTCCTTTTTCTATAAGCAACTTTGCCAATTCTTCCCAACGATTGGTTACAGCTAACTGTAATGCTGAAGAATCGCAACTTGTATTTTGTAAATTTACATCAGCTCCATAATCAAGTAATAACCTAACAATGTCCAAACATTTTTGTTTAATTGCAGCACATACCATACTTATACCTGAATCTGTGAAAGAATTTACCTCAGCCTTATCTTTTAATAATTTTTTAACAACTTCAATCCATTTATACTCAATTGCTAATTGGAGCAAGCTTTTACAATATTTTGGAGCATTTGTGTTTGCTCCATAATTTAATAAAAATAAAACTAATTCAAGATTTTGTTTTTCAAAAGCTATGTGTAAAGGAGTTTCGTTTAAATAATTTGTTGCATTTATATTTGCCTTATTATCAAGCATAAGTTTTGTTATTTTAAAATTTCTTTTCATAACAGATATGTGAAGTGGAGTGTCACCTTTTCTGTTGTGCTGAATGTTAACGTTAGCTCCATATTTCAATAACAATTTTACAATTTTTTCATTATTATGTTCAACAGCTACATAAAAAGCCGAAACATTATCACTATTTACATCATTAACATTTGCTCCTTTTTTAAGCAATAATTCCACGATTTCTTCCCATTCCAATTCACAAGCAGTACGTAAAAATGTTTTATCTTTCCTAGTAGCATTAACATCAATATTATACTGTAAAAAAATCTTGACCATTTCTTTATCACGCCTATCAAATGCTTTAAAAAGTGCTGCCGCTGAATTTTTTAAATCATCATTATTATTTCCAGCCTTATTTAATAATAGCTTTGCTATTTCCTTGCAATTATTTTCAACGGCAATGCAAAACGGACTTTTGCCAAATTTTTTAATATTTATTGCTGCTCCATAATTGAGAAATAATTCAACCATACTGACATTTCCCATTTCAAGAGCAACATGTAATGCCGTTGAATTGTCATTACAAATTTCATTGACATAAGCTCCTTTATCTAAAAGAAGCTTAGCCATAGAAATATTTTGACACTCAGCAGCAAAATGAAGAGGAGTTTTACCAAATTTTTTCATGTTAAGGCTAGCATTATAATTTAATAAAAGTTTAACCATCTCTTCATTTTGATTTTCAAGTGCTATATGAAGAGCAGTTGAACTATGCCTTGTTATTTCATCGATATTTGCATTATATTTTAATAACATTCTAGCAATATCTAAATACTTACACTTAACTGCAATATGTAAAGGTGTCATTCCAGATCTTCTTTCTTTAATATTAATATTTGCACCATTCTCCAATAAAATCCGTATATCATCTTCTTTTTTACCAATAACAGCAATATGAAGTGCACTAATATTACATTTGTCTATTTCATTTTTATCTATTTTTCTTTTCAATAAATTTTTTACTCGATCTTCGATATCATCATCAATTGTATAATTGAATAATGTATCTTCATTGTATACATTATTTACTGTACATGCACACATGGTTTGTGAATTATTATCTATCTGAAACTAAATAAAGTAAAACTTTGAAAATTTGCAATATGTCAATACAGTGTTCAATTTTTAATATTTATTTTGGCTAAATAAACACTTAGTCATTTTAAAAAAGAAACATAATATATGTATATAACAAGTATGCCATTTAAGTATTAGAATAATTGAAAATTAAACGAAAATTAAAAAAAGATATTAAATATTTATTGTTTCTTAATTACCATTATTTTTATTTAAAAAATGTTTGTTTTCTACATGTCACATTAATAAAAATACTCTTCCTGTACAACAATCAATCTAAAGTATCATCACTTTCTCAAAGTCTGTTGAAGTATATATAAATTTTTTTTTTTTTATTTTAAATTTGATATATAAGTGATAACATTTTTATAAACTAATAATATAATTTAATATACACTTTATAAACACTATATAGAAATCATATAAACATGCAGATTATGCTATATATATATACATGTATATTGTTCACTCTTATAACTTAATATTATTATTATTAGATTTGGAGGTTATATACGCCGCTACGCGCGCGGCCTGTTTTACTACTGTTATTATTATTATTTTTTTGCTGTGCGCGAAAAAAATACATGATTATTGATATTATACTGCTATTAACGAAAACTCCGACATCTTGCATCTTTTTCAGAGAAAATTTCAGAGCAACTAGTTTCTTTGCCTCTCTCTTACTCGTTATTTACTATATAGCATTGAATTATGCGATTGGCTTTCATGCTCTTTGGCTATAGTTGATGAATCAGACTGATTAGAGAACATCTTCGTGGGTAATAGAAGAGGGAATTATGAATAGGTATATAATGAATAATAATAAAATACCTATACCTAGGTATAAATAGCTATTTAACAATTTAAAAAATTATTAATTAATGATCTATTAAAAATTTTTTTTCATTGGGTATAGGAAATATTTATTTTAAGAAAATTATAAAAGAAAATTATATAATAAAAAGATAGAAAATTTTTTATATTATGAATTCAAGGATGCATCAATAAATATGGGGGTGGATAAATAAAGGATATATTTTTAATATTATATCATAAAATTAATAGTGAAACCAATCAACGTATATTTGCTTTTTATTATATATTTTTTGCTTACGTCAATTAAGTTCATACACACGCAGGAGGTAGTAGTTAAATAAAAAATTCGCAAATTAATTTATATATAGGCGCAGGTACTTTCAATGACTTTGAGTAATAAAGAAATTTATTATTTATTTATTTTAATTACACTATTGTTTTCGATATTTAAAGTATTTTGGCTCATGTTGAAACCGCCGCCTAAAATTTTCTTTTTACTGTCTATTTGGTCATTTTCAGGATTAAATTCGATTGCTTTGATGATGTTTTTTTTGTTTTTTAATGAAAAATATTTTTTTTTGTAGTTTTCAAGCTCGTTTATTAATTTTTCTTTTTCGTATTTTGAATCTGATTTTACTGTCATGTTTAATTCGGCTACCAGACACTAAAAAAAACAATTTTTTAGTTTTTAGCGAATATTAAAAAATTTTAATTTAATATAATTTACCTTCATTTTTTTGCCTCTATTTCTTAACGCCATGCGAGTTTTATTCAAACTGTTAAAAACTTCAGGACCAGGTTGCTTAGCTAAAATTTCTCTTAAATTCATATAAATTCTTTCGGTGTCTCGAATTTTCTTATCCTTAATAATCAAATCCGAAGATAAGCGTATTATCCTTTTTTGTAATAATTGAATTTTCTTAAATAATTCAAACGTACTCGGATCTGTTGATTCTAAATTTCTCCATCTATGAACATTCAACGGATTTTGTATTTCTTCTTCTAACGCCGTAACTTTTAATTTTTCTTTAGTTAATTCATTTTCTAAATTATACAATTCTAATTTAACTTCGTTTAAATTATTTATATTTTTTTCTAAATTTAATTTATCGATTTTTAATTCTTTTATTTCTAATTTTAATAATTTTATTTCATTTAATCTTAAATTATATTCTTTTTCGCCGTTTTTTAATACGTCGTTTAATAATTGTAATTTTTTGTACAATAAATTTAATTCGTCGTTTCGGCGAACTATTTGACTTGATACAATATCGCGTTCGTTTATTATTGAATTTATTTCTTTATTTAATTTTGTTATTTCAGAATTTAAAGATTTTATTTCGAAACGTAATTCTTTTTCTTGTAATTTTTTTTCGCTCATTTCGAGCTTTAAGTCTTTTATTGCCTTTTTTAGATTTTCTATATCTAGTTTTAAGCCGTCTGTCTCTTTCTCCTTTTTACCAAATACTGAAAAAAAAATACTTTCAGTCAAAAATATTTTAGAACCAGTTAGAATTCTCATCCATTAAAACCATATCCAAAGTAAAAATATTTAAAAAACTTACAAAATTCCTGTTTAACCAATGCGTTTTCTTTATCAATCAATTGATTTTTAATTAGGTCAAATTCAATATTTGTGTCTTTTAATTTATTTTTCAATTTCACCAAATCATCTTGTGCTTGAGTTAAATTTTTTTTATAAACATTTCTTTCCGACTGCAATTCTTCAAATAATGATTGAGACTGGCGCAATTTATGTTCGAATTCTAAAATTTGCTTTTTGTAATCCATGACTTCCAATCTCAGCATTTTATTTTCATCGGTTAAATCTTCAATTTTATCTATCAAATCGTGATTTTCAATTAAACATTTGTCTCTATCTTTTTCAGTGTTCGAAAGTTGCCTTTTAATTTCATTGAAATTATCAGTAATTTCTTCAATGGCTAATTCAGCTTTTTTGTTTGTTTGCTGCACTACCGTCAACTCTAATGCTAATTGTTTATTTGTTTCTTCTAAATTTGTTTGATTTTTTAACGTGATTTCCTTTTCGTGTATCAATTTATCTTTAATTTTTTTGTCTGATTCCAATTGTTTTTTTAAATTTGTTATTTCTACCTCTAAATTACGTAAATTTGAATTTTTGCGTGCTAAATTTTCATCTAATTTTGAATTTTGTGACAAAGTTTTCGTTAATTTTTTTAAAACATTTTCCTTTTCTTGATTTAATTTTGATAAATCTGCTTTAAAACGCTGCATTTCCTTGGCTGAATCGCTCAAATCTTTGGTTTTGTCATCTAAACGTTTTAATAATTCGTTATTGCGATTTTTTAATTTTTCTATTTCGTTATTTAATGACGTTTGTTTTTGTAGTAATTTTTGAATTTCCCTTTGCGATTTTTCGTATTCTTGAGTTTTCAATTTCAAAAGTGATTCAATTTTATTAACTTTGGCTAATGTCGACGCGTTTAAATCGTCAGCTTCCTTTATTATTAAAATTTAAAATGCAATTAACCAAAAATATTTTTTGATTTGTATTTAAAAAATTTAATTCACCTGTAATTCAGTCAATCTCAATCTTAATTCCTGTTGCAAAGCATCTAAATCAGATTCAAATTTTTCGCGATCACGGCGCTCTTTAGTTAAATCATTAGTTTGCCTATCGAACTTTTCTTGTAAATCAAGAAAATTTTGTTCTGATTTTTCCAATTTCTTTTCATTTTCTTCTTTGAAATTTGTTAATGATTTTATACGCGTTTTTAAAGTTTCTATTTCATCTTGTAATCTCTCGCGATCCTTATCGGTGTTGTCCTTTTTTTTGGTTGTAGTCCTTCAAATAAATTTTTTTAAATATTTAAAATGAAAAATTAAGTTTTAAAAAATCTTACGTATCATCCAACGAAATCTGTTTATTTTTTTGTTCAATTTCACGCGTTAATTTTGTTATGGAAATTCGCAAATTTTCAATAACTTCTTGGCTTTTTTGTTCTCTCGTATGGGCAGCATCTGCCAATTTTTGATTTTCAAATACCTCATCTCGTAATTCAGATATTAATTTTTCGTTTTTTATTATTTTTTCTTCTAAAGTCTCAACTTTTTTTAAAGTTTCAGATAACTCAGTCTAAAAAAAAATTAAATTCAATAAATTTTATTTGAAAAAAATTAAATAAAAACCGAGTTTTACTTGAATCTCTTGATTTTTTTCATTTAAAACTTCTTCAAGACGTTGAGCTTGATAAAGATTTTCAAATAAACGAATATATTCAGCTTTATAAGGCGCAAGAGCCTCATTATTTCTTAATTCCACAGTAATCTGAACCAAAAATTAATTTTTAATAATTTTCCCAAAAAACTGATATTTTTCAAACTTACCCGAGCATAATCTTGTTCCAGAGTACAATAGACACTACCTGCAGAACTTCCCTCATAAGAAACTTCACCACTCTCACTTCCATCATCCTATCAGAATTATTTTTCAAAAATGACCAAAATAGGAATTTTTTTTCATGTAGGTTGATTGACTCTTTTGCACTTACCTTATCCAAGTCAGCATTCATTTCCATATCCATAATTACGTTTTTATATTTTTTTATTTATTTTCAAAATAATTAATTTCAACAAAAAAATTCTTTTTTAGAGGTTAAAAGTTTTCTTTTTAATGAATGAAAAATTAAGTAATTCTGCAGATTTATGGGAAAGAGCTTCCATGACAACTCTAAATACCTATACTTGATAAATCAATAATTTATTTTAAAAAAAGCAAACTTAAATTTATGTATAGGAATCTAATTAAAAACAGTAAAAATATTTATGTAAAACAAATTTTATTTATTTACATTATTATCACGTCAATATATATATTTATATATATATTTATCATTTTTACATATTTAATTAATTTATCATAAAACAGAACAATTTTAATTAAAAATTTTTGAAATTAATTTATTTTTATTGTTCGTTTGGCTTTATTTTCCTGTGATAATAGTTGTAAGTAATTTAATAACAAAATTGGAATATATAATATTGAAAAATATATTTAATTAATAGTTTTCTAACTCACTTAATTTTATAATTTATTGTTCTTTTAGACTAATAATATTTTATTACACACTGTGTTAAAAGTAATTTAAGAAAATATTTTTTACTAAAACTTACTTTTAAAACACAATGCATTAGCTACTTTTTTTGAAATTTGAATTTGAATTTTAGACTGAAAAAAAATTCGGTTATTACAATAATTTTTTTTTCTCAGTGTACTTATTAACTTTTATAGGTTTTTATAAGTGAGTCAGAAAATTTAATTATTTTTTAAAAATAATAAAAGCTATAATAATAATACCACATTCAGACACAAATATAATTTACAAATTGTAAAAAAATTTAAACTACATTTTATATATTTTACAAAATATCAATATTTTTCACTTCACAGGTTATAATTTTTTAATTTAGGTAATTGAATATTAATTAATCATTAATATACTAAAGATTTTTTTTTACAAAATACACTAAAATTTAATCTTATTTTAATATTTATTTATATATGAGCCCACAACCATTTTATATTCTAAAACTTAATTTTAATAATAATCCACAGTCATGTTATATAGAAATAAATCAAATATTTATTAAACAAAATTTAATTATTGTTTTTTTTTTTTATGTACGGACAATTCTTTTTTAATTCAAACACCCTCCCATCGAACATTTTATAACATTAATGTTGAAAAGAGGAACCAGTAATTAAATTTTTCATATAGATCTTCTACGAATGGATGAATTGAGAAGGAATTGCCCATACATATACATAAATAATATTTACTCTTAAATAACTGTTTACTTTGATATAAAATTATTATTTATATTTAAAGTGCATAAATATTTACAATATAAATACAATATTACACTGAAAGATTAAAAACATAAGTAAAAAATTGTTTTTTAATTACTAAGGTAAATTTATCACTGGAAACAAATATTTTAATTTTAGCGAATATAATACTTTTTTGAAAATACACATATCATTTTTAATTTATTCAATTTTTTAGGTGCTTGTTGGAATGTTTTTTTGTTTTTTTTTTTGTTTTTTTATTATAAATCAACAAAATAATTATGACTTATACAATTAATGAAACAAATATTAAAATAAAAAGATTTTAAAAATTATTACAGTAGTCGTGCGCTTACAAAAAAATCTTTTTTTTTACTGCTAAAATATATTTTAAAACTTATGTTTGAAATAACAGTCTTTATTTTTTCAGTTAAAAATGCACAAAATAAACTGTAAATAATAATCCCTGGCTCATTATAATCAAGTCTTAAAAATGAAAATTAAATTTATTTTACAGTTAATATATTAATCAATTTTTTTGCCAAAAACAATTTTATAAAAGAAATATAAAACGATAAAAATAACAAATAAAAAAAAATATTGTTTTATAGATCAATTATTTTCTAAAAAGAGATTTTGGCACAAAAATTGCATTTAATGGGTTTTTATTATAAGCCAAGGAGCATATGTTACAGGCAGCTTTTATTATATAAAAATGTTTCACTTAATTAATGTGCTTAGCTACTTGTTATGTACAGCATTTACAGATATAAAGTTTATATACCTATCTTACGACTTAAAATTTTAAAAAATCCACGCAAATTATAATAACGAAGAATAATAAAAAAAATTTTTTTTTAATGTCTTTCATTTTTTGAAACGACATGGAATAAACAAAAAAAATATTAAACAATAAGGACTTTATATTGACTAATAAATATTTATAGTCTTATGTGTTTACATTTAAAAAAATTTGGAACAATTATCGAACTTTTGAGCATGTGAAAACTATGCAAACAATTTACACGAAAATACCATGAAAATCAATCTTTCTTTTTTTAAAGATGTGCAAAGTAAGTCTTTTTTTCTTGCGAAAAAAAAAAAAAAAAAATTATGAAACTGGTATGATTTTTTTTAAATGGTATTTTATACAAATGGTGTAACTTGATAAAGAAAACATCTATTACATACTCTTACTGGTTTATTGTGACCAAATCTTGGTAATGGGACGCTATTACTGCTACATCTACCGCAAAAGACTTTTCCGCAATTTCTGCAATGATGACGGCGACGGACTACTGTAAAACCTGATTGGCAAGCCATACACCTTGGTGCATCATTATCAGGAATCCATACTGGAGCTTTTTCAACACACTCCTCTCCTTGTTCAGTCTCTGGAGAGTCTAGAAAATATGAAAAATTTATATAGGTATTTTCTCATACTAAATAAATTTAATACATGCTGACAAAAAAAGAAAAAGAAAAATTAAGCATTTTGATTTTTTAAAACAAATTTTAGCATTTGATAAAAAAAAAGTCAAGTTCTTGTTACAAAAAAAAAAAGAAAAAAAAAAGTAAAAAAATACCTCTTTCTTCATTAGGATCTTGATCTACATTTTCTTCCTCATTTTCAAGTCCAGAATCTTGACGCTCTAAGTTTTCAACTACTGACACATTAGATTCAGAAGTTGGTGAAGTTGGTTCTGTACTAGAGTCTTCTTCTTCATTGGTTTGTTGAGTGCTATTCATAAGAAAAACACATTTTAAAATATTTCTTAAATCTGATGCAAAATTAGTTTGTAATTGATCTGCAACTCCAGCTATGCACACAAATAACCTATGAACTAAATCTTCTGAAGATCTAAAAATAAAAATTAATACCTTAAAATTTTTATTTTTTTTTTATCAAATAAAGTATACTTAATATATATATTTTAGTTTTTACCTGAACTTTGCCCTTATTTGATTTCTATTAGCAATTTCAGCAGCTTGCAAAGCTAATGCTATCTCTTCATCATCTTGACAATCACTGTGAAATTCACTGGTTTCTGAGCTTGACTCATAACAACTAGAACAACTCGAACTAGAGCCTAATTCATTTTTTAAATTTGAAGATACATTTATCTGAATTTTATTTTTATGAACTTTACTTGGTCGAGGTAAATTTATGTAAGAATTTTGATCTGTTGTAACTATACCACTTTTATTTGTTCTTGGACCCAAACCATCATTTATAAGATCTATGCCAGATTTGGCATTTTTCTTTTTAAAATGATCAATTTTATTATGAAATTTATCTTTTTTCATACTGTCCCTTTTTTTCATTCGATGAATATGTTCAGACCTTGACCTTCGGTGATCTAACAATTTTTTATTATGAAAAGAAGTGTTACCTCGAGTGGTTGTTGAACTATTTCCTCTGGTTTCAAAATGCTGTATTCGAGGGCTGGTGTGAGGACTGTAAGTCCCAAAATTTGGCATTTGCCTTGTATTATGACTAGGATGGAGACTGGCTCCAAAATTTACAAGTCTTGGGTTTAAACATCTATCTGTTGAATTTGAACGCGAGCTTTCAGTACTTGTAGGCAATTGTAACTTTGATCTATCATTTATTCGACGTCTAAATTCTTCTCCATAGGTATTATCTTTTCGTTCATGCCTTCTACGATTCCTTCTTTTCTGCTTTTCATCGTGTTCTTTTTTAAGAGAAATTTTTTCCTGTGCCATTTTTTCAATTTGATTACCAATTTTTTCATAATTTTTTGAAGTAGAAGGACAATTTTTTTTATGAGGACTTGATGTTTCAATATTTGAATTAAGATTTTCCCAATTTTCTGAATAATTTATGTGAAAACTTGAATCACCATTATTATAAACTGGAGTTTTAACTGATTCATAACTAACTTCTTCAGTCTTTTCAATACCTTGTTCATCACTTATTTTTGTATTTTTGGTAATATTATTCAATTTGTGATGACCTGTTGATGACATTCCTGAAAACGAAGTATGAGCTGATTTGTTTAAATTACAAACACAAGAACTTTCAGATTTTATTGAATCATGTTTTGGAGAATTTAAATTAGAACACGAATAACTTGTATTTTCTTCTTCATCATTAGGTTTACAATTATGTTCATCTTCATTAGAAAATAATTTTTTTCCTTCAGGACTTTTATCATACAAACTTGTATTTTCTGATGAAACGACAGTACAAATTCCAGAATCTGTGTGTTCAGAATTTTCATTTTGACATTCATTATCCATTAAATAATTAGAGAGAGTTTTATTAGTTTCAGATACGAGTTTTTTAGTTTCTATACCTTGTAAAGAATTTTCTGCTTCTATTGATTCATCGGGTGTACAAACTTCTTGAGATACTTGATTTAAGAAGTATTGAGATTGAGGAATGTCAATATTTTCTGGATCACCTAAAATTAGTTTTTAATTTTTAATCAAGATTTAAAAAATCAATAATTAATTACATACCTAATACTTTTGAAATATCTGGATTTATATAATCTTGATCGTTTTCATAAGTTTCTGTTGGAGAGGCACTCGATGAATCTCTTTGACTATTCAAATTATTATTTTGATACTGTTCGTTTAATGCACTTTTCATTATAGAATTCTCCTTTAATTTTTTTATATTTCTACTAAGATGACGTTTATCTAATCTATTTTTTTCATGGTCCAAAATAAGAAGCGCATCATTAGCTACTTCATCCATGTTATGTCCATTATTTTTTGTCACAGTATAAAAATCTGCAATAAAATCTTTACAATTTGGATAACCAGTGTAGAAATTTGAAACAATATCTTCAAGATTTGGAACTTCATGGTTATTACTAGTTTTACTATTTTGAGAAATTGTTGTAGATGGTTCCTCTATTGAACATAATAATTTTTCTAACATGTACAGCTCTTTATCATTAAGGGTCCATAATAATTCTCTTATTTTTAAAAGAAGCGTCTAAATTAAAAATACAAAAATTAATTATTTTAAAAAGCAATTAATAACATTTTCATATTATAAGTAACTCATACCCTAAAAGGCCTAAACATTTCACTAATATTATCAACTGAATTTAAACACAATGGACCTCCAGGTGGTGCTAAAAGTCCAGCTACAATAGCTAATCTAGGAATAGTAAACATAAGAGCTGGTTCATAATTGTCAACATCAGCTTGGTTTAATAATCCTCTTTCTAAAGCTCTTTGAAGAGTTTCAGAAAATAAAACACAAACAAGTTCTTGTTGTTCATACTCTTTTGTTGATTTTACAGGTACCATGGTTCCTACATAACATAGTTCAAAATCTGCAAATAATCTATCAAAAATTTTTAAAGACTCAATAAGTTTTTCTGTAGATGGTTCTAATGGATTTTGAGCCTGAAAGAAAAAAAAAATAGAAATCTTAGTAGTCTTTTGTTTTTGTAAAATTAAGTAAATAATTACCTTGAGATTCAAATGGCCTTTAAGAGCATGTTCTCTTAAAAGATTCCTAACAATTTCAAGGGATTTGGTAAGAGCTTTAGCAAGAGGTCTCATAGCAGAACTTTCAGCTTCTCGATTTAATATTGATGAACCTGCAGCAAGACATTCAGCACCAAACCAAAGTTGACCTGCTAAATTTTCTTGCATAACTTCATCAGGAAATTTTACTCTAAAATCTCTGTTCGCTCTACATTCTGGAATAAGTTCATCCATTATCTGATTACAAATTGTTAGCACCTTATCCTGGCAATGCCTAAGCTGATTTACTAAAGATGTGCATCGTTCAGGCTCTTGACGACCATCAAATGAATCTAATTCACAGGCTACACTGTTTAAAGACTCATCGGCATAAAAAAATTGAGCCAGTAAACTAGTATCATCACGCTAAAAATTAATATTATTTTTATAGTAAATATTTTTTTTTTAAATAATTTGAAAAATTTTAAATAAATAATAAAATATGATATTTCTTATCATTTTTATAGCGATATAAACATTTTTACTTATAGATAAAATATTTGTCTTTTTATAATTTGCAATTAAAACTTTAATAAACAATAATTAATTATTCAAAATATGTATTTTATTTATGTACACTTGATAAAGTCTCTTACAAAATATTAGGTAATCATAAATCAAAAAAAAAAAGAAATGCAGACAATAACAAGATTTCTACTGATGTGCGAAGATTGTGTATTTGACTACAAGTAGTGCAAAATAATTATTTATACTAGTATTTTTGTAAAAAAATTTGATAACAATTTTTTAATAAATATAAACTTGTACAAATATTATTATTTATTTATTGAACTAGTTATATATATAAATGTACTAAAATTTTATGTATGGGATAAAAAATGTTTACAAATTAGGTATAATACTTAAAAAAATGTTTTTTTCTTTTTTTAAATCAATGGAATGTAGAGTAAGTCGATTTTTAAATTTCAAGACAATAATATATCGATTCACGAGGTGAATAGATGAGTCACGCGATGATGTTTATGTCCATCATCGCCAGGAAGCATAAATATATAGATAAAAAATTAAATCGGGAGGGGCTATATTTTACATTAAAATCAGCTGTGAAACTTAAGTCCACTTTAGAAGATAACACAATCACTTACCTTAGGTCTACAGAACCATTTTCTGATAGACTCCATAATTCCAAATAGACTGTGCGTCAATTCTTCTTTGCGTCACTCCATTCGTTTTTCAAAAATTTTTTTTTAATAACGCTAATGCACCCCGGAGCAACGACCGACGAAGACGACGTAGTACCCGGGGGGTCAGCGTACCCAATTCATACTGAAAATATTTTTATATTTTAGCAAGTCCAATTTAACAAAATGAGAACGCGACATGTTTAAAATGTCACTCTTCAGAACAGAAACAGATTGTGAGAAGTCGAAAAAAAAACTTTAGAGAGCCAGCTACTGTGTAGTAGTAGTAGAGCTCTCTCGTATTCGCTTACTGATTGTTGTTATTATTATTATTCTTTTATACAATAATTTGTATGTGTAAGATATTGCGTTCCTTTTTTTGAACGAGGAGAGATGTCAAGATTGCGCATGCCCCTAAATGACGTCATTCTCTTATTCTTTTTCAAAATTCAAAAAAGACTTATTTTTTTGGTACCTATTTTTAAATAAATTAAACATTTTGATAAAAGATAAAATTTATTTTTAAAAATCTAAATTATCTAATACAAATATAAAAAATTAATTGAAATAACTAAAAGTAGAGTACATATAATTTTTACATTGTCATATTATTACAAATGATAAAAACATATAGATGATCATTTGGCATAATTATAGAGCATTTGTATGCATGAAATAAAAAAATAATAATAAAATTTAATAATTAGATATTTTATTTATGTAATACGTGAATTTTAACAAAGAAAATATAAAATTTTTTTTGTTGCTGTCTTTATTTCTTTAAATTATGATATACTTCATTAATTGACCTAGTAAATGTGACACAGCGCAAAATTTGTGATAACGGCAGATTATATAAAAATTTAAAACAAAAAAAAATATATATTTTATGAAATAATGAATAATATGAATCTTTTGGCATATTCGATGAATTTATTTTAAAAAATTGCAATTAAATAAAACAATGGGAGTTGTTAATATTAACAAAGAAATAAATAAATATAGGTATAACTATAAAAAATAATTTGAAAAAATTTTTTAAAAATATTAAAAATAATTTTTTTAATATTATATAGCAATTATATATCTAAATAAATAAGTTTTATCTAAAAAATGTATTTTTACATTTATAGCCTATAAAAAAATATAAATAGGTATATATAGGGTAGTTGAACCTATTTTAGTAACTGACTGCTTTATATTTCAGAATTTTGGATAAGGCAAGAAATTGAGATTTAGGCAGTTATTAGCAGCCAAATTTAATAAAAAAAAAACCTGAAATTTTGTATTATATCAAAAAGTTTTTACAATTTTCTAAGCTAATATTTTGGTACTAATAAAAAAATTAACATAATTATTAGTTCTATTACCCTAAAAATTTTGTTTATTAACTTTTACTAAATTGATTAAAACATGCACTATACTTAATTTTGAATGTCAAACGCGATTGCATCAAAAACTAACTGTGCTGTAGTAAGTATAAATTATATAGCTATAAAGTTTTTAAAAAAAATTCAATAATTCTAATAAAATAATAGTAATTTAAAAAAAAATATATATTTTATTTATCTTTTTCTTTATTTAAAACGGTAAATTACTAAGTAATGTAATAATGAATCAACAATTATTGAAATGAATCATTTTTCGACGCGTTATAATTTCTTTTTTTTGTTAATTTAATCTGAGAAATTTCAGGAGATAATTTATGGAATCACAGTGCAGTAGCTTATTGATAAATGACATTAAAGGATTACTAAGTTTATTTTTTGGGAATTTGTTAAAAAAAAAAAAAATTTTTTAAATAAAATAAGTGAGTATTAGACTGGCAGTTAATAAAAAAATTTCTCAAATTAGGTACTTTTATACAGAAAAAATAAGATTTCCAAAGCTTTTATCAAAAAAACTTAATAAATCACTTCTCACTTGGTGCAAGCTATGGTGCTGGCATATCCAAATATTCCTAATTTTACCTGAAATTTAAAATTCAACTTTGATCCAACAAGCGATTATTTGTATTTTAGTACCAAGCTAATATTAAGTATAAGTACAATTTTATTATTTATTGACAAGTCTTTTTGTGATGATAATTACATTTATTGATCTGTTCTTTTAATTTGAATTATCGATTTTGACATTTACAATGTTTATTTGCTTGTTTTTTTTTTTGTAATCTATATATCGATATAAAAATGTTATATTTTATTACACTTTAATTTAATAATAAAAAATTTAATTAAATTACACTGTTAGATTACTGTGCTTGAGTTTATGAAAAAAAAATTTAATATTGGCTACCCATGCTCAAAAAGAATGGCCAAGGATTGTAATTTAGTGCGATTTGGGGTATCCTTTATTTTAAGCCTGCAGAAGAAATTGTAAGATTTGTTTACAAGAAATTGTAATTTGGGGTTTACCGAATTTAATTTCAAATTACAAGGGAAATAGGGAATTCATAGTACTAATACTGAATTGGTTTTTTGGTTTCATTTAGGTAAATAGAGGAAAGGCCCATAAATTAGCAAAAAAAAACTCTCTTAATATTTTTTTTGCAATATTAATAAAGTATAACGCTGTTTAGTCTATTAGAATTTTGGGCCCTGTCGTAAAAAACGTTTAAATTAGCGTTCAAATTTTAATCCCTAAAATTTATAACTTATACTAAAAGAAATTTTTATATATTTTTCGAGTCAAAGTTTAGCTTTTTTTTTTTTCTTCAGTATATAAAATTTTCTTCAACTTTCTCCTTTTTTTCACAAAATCCAAAAACCATAATTTTGCAACCTATTCTAAAAAACCGTACAAAAATGCCCAAAAAAAATTATTTCAAAAACAAGAAATTTTCTAAAATTTCAATTTTCCCCTAAAATCCGCCATTCCTTAAAAAATGCAATAAAATATACATTTTTTGTGCAGGATAATAAAAACTGCGTTACAGAACAATAGTACAAATTCAATAAATAAGTTACATAATTCAAAAAATACACATTAAAATTTTTTTATTTTTTTATTACTTCGAAATATTTATTATAAGATCCTATTGTAATGTTTAAGCGAATATATTGTTTTTTAACATAAAAATTTAAAACCGGACGTTTGTACTATAATATTATTATGTGCTATTATTACATATTTTATTCCTACTTACACACACGCAGACAGACTGAAATTTCAAAATTAAAAATGCATAATTTTTTAAACGAAAGTTAGATAACATGAAATTAAAAAAAAAATTTTTTTTCGCCTAAAAATTGTGAATTTTGTTCAGTACTTGCGTTGAATCAATAGAAAATTTTATAAAAGCAAAAGTGTAATTGATCTTATTACACTTGTTTATTGAAAATTACACTTTTTTTTTTCTTCTTTTAAATTATAAAAAAATATAGAAGAGGCTGATATGGGTGAGGCACGAGGCCTTAAATTATGTACATTCTTGAAAATATAAGTAAACAAGGTCATTTAATTACAAGATCATTGTTTTTTTTTTTTTTTTTTTTTTTTTTTTTTTTCTATGTGTAAAGTAAGTAAACTTATTCAAATAGATTATATTGAAAGGCGCTCCTCCTTGAAAATTGCAAAAAAAAAAATATTTGTTTAGTAAAATGCAACAAAAAATATAAAAAATGAAATAATATTGAAATTTTTCTTAATTATTTTATTATTTAAGAATTAAATATTGCATTGTAAATTACAAAATTTTTTAGTATTATTTAACTTAATATAATATATGAATTTGAGGATTTATTTAGGAAGTAGATCAATTTTCTAATATAAATATTAGTGAAAGTCGTTCGTAAAATAATCGAGGCATGAAAAAAAATGAGAAATTTTGTTAAAAAAAGTGAAGGTGTATTGTTTATCTGATAATGTAAAAATGTGCTAATTTGTAGTCTTATTTTCCTTGTTAAAAAATTTTTTTTATAAAAATTTTTTTATTGACATTAAGAGTATCAGATTTTTCTTTTCTTATTGACTTATGAATGATAGAATGGTTTTCCAATTTACCGAAAGCTAATTTTACAGTCGGTAAATTGGGGTTCTGTCAAATGTCGTATCAGGTAAATCCTAATTACAAAATAGATTTTTTGTATTAAAACAAGTGACTTGTAAATTTTCATCTAGAATTCGATTCTAAAACCCGAAAGTTAGAATATCAAAATCAGCTGCGTTTTGTATGTATTAAAATTTTAGAATTTTAATTACTGGACCCGAAATTGATTAATTTTTGCAAAAAAACGCCGAATTTTTAATAGTAGAAAAAAAGCTAATATCTGTATCTGGGGTCAAATTCCAATCATTAATTTTTCACAATTTGCTAATATTTGAAAATCAAAGGGGGGAAAATTAAGGGAATAGAATCAAATGGGATTTAAAACATTTAGGGATTTGGCCTAATCCGGATTAGTCCCTTAACACGGCCGTGTTAAGTTTTTATTACTTATAATATAAATCTGGGCTTAGGGACAGAAAAATCAAAATTTAGAGATTATAATGCGTTTTTAGAAGCGACCTAGAAGTGACGTATATATTGGTAGAAGGTGCTTCGAAAAGCTAAAATGTTTCGAATAGATAATTCGATCTAATATAGGTTTTTTGGATCGCAGGTCACGTATTTCGGGGTCCTGCCTACTAAATATTGGCGATTCATCCTTAAATTAGCAAACACTGCCTTCAAAAAGGGTATATTTGGTTTATTTCACCTTTTTGCAAATTTAAGGGTGAAGTGCCAATTTTTAGTAGACAGGACCCTGAAATTCGTGATCAGCAAAATAAAAAACCCATTTGAACCAAATCTGGACACTGAGATAGCGCGAAAATAGCAAAAATACTTCTTTTAGGGGTATTTTTTGCTAATTTAAAGGTGAAATATTATGATATTTTTAATTAATTAAATTCAAACAACGTTTATTTTAATTTATTGATTGATCCTTCTTTTTACAACTTTATTTTTAATATAATAATGAAGACGACTAGTTTCAGGAATAAATTTCAATCATCAGGTCTGTATTATACTTAAACTTTTATAAAACAACTAGATCTTTTAAGAAATCTAAGTTTGACCTCTTAAATCAAGACTTGACGCGAAATGTTGCAAATCTTGATCGCTCTGAATTGCTGCTGCTCCATGGATCCATTTTTTGTTGCTGAAACCCTTTTGACCTAATGCAATTCAATTTTAAATCAACATGCTCCTCAGTACAAAAATCTGATAAAAAAGCCAAAGACTTTTAAACTAGATGAATCATTAAAAAAACAATTTAAAATATGTGATAGATTATATAAAATATATCTCTCCACTAACATTAACAATGAGGAGTATCTAGCTCTATATTGCAATATGCGAGCTGATCTTAAGGCTGAGGTCAAAAGAAGGTAGGATGAGTTTATTCGATCTAGCATAGAAAATTCATCAGATTCTTCCACTCTTTGGTGGATATTTGACTCTATAGGACTCACATCCACTACCCATACTTCTCCCTTACAATATTTTACAGCCTCAGAGATTAATATTTTTTTCTCGCAAATAAATATGTCTTCACCTTCTTGTATAATACTTATACCACAATTCTCACATGAAATACACGTAGAAACTACATTTTCACTTACAACTCTAACTACTGAACAAGTTTCTAAGACATTAACAAAAATACTGCCTAAATGTAAAGGACGTAGTACTGATGGATTGAATCTTAGGCACTATAAAGACTCTATACATGTCTTACTAGATTATATAACCTATCTATTCAATTTATCTATCAAAACACTCACTTAAATTTCCTACGTGTTGGAAAAGAATTTTAACATGGAACATGTTTATAGGGAGGGGGTACTTCAGAACTTGAAAATTAGGGGGGGGGGTCAAATTTGTCCTATTTAAGGGGGGGGGGGGTCAAATAAGACTTAGAATAATTAGGTAAGTATATATGTCGTAGTGAAGTAGAGAAATCCGTGATTTGGCCAAATCCCTAGTGATTTGGCCAAACCGCGCGTAGTAGACTAATGAAAGTTTCGATCGCCTACTTCCCTAAAATTTTTAGTGAAGTAGACGAAAATTATAGCTGTTGTCTACTTCACGGATAGCGTTTAGGGAAGTAGACGAATCGTCTACTTCACTGATATAAACTCAGTGGAGTAAACCAATTTATTTTATTTGTCTACTTCACGGATGGCTTTTAGGGAAGTAAAGAACAAAGAGAATTTGTTATTTATGTGCTATATATTATATAATAAAATAAAAGATTATTGCAAAAAAGAGTTAAAATTTTTAATTAATACAAACATTGCTTATTAAACATATTGTCATTTACATTTTTAAATGTTATATTTTAAATTTTACTTATTATTAAGACATGAAAGTCCTGTATGACATCGAGAATTGCACAGGATTCCTGACTTAAAACATTTAGTCCCACATAATTTTTTGGCTGATTTACAATTGCATTTACGGAAGCCTTGTCCACCAGTCATAGATTGTTGAGTAGCAGCTTCACGTAAGGGAATTAAAATATCTTTAGGCACTTCGTCAATTTGAATTAGCTTTGAATATTTTAAATTTCTCTGTATGCTCTAAATAATAATAAATAAAATTTAAAATATTAAATTTGAAAATGTAAATATGTCAATGTTTCATATATAATATATAAGGCATAAAAGAAAAATTCTCTTGGTTCTTTACTTCCCTAAAAGCCATCCGTGAAGTAGACAAATAAAATAAATTAGTTTACTCCACTGAGTTTATATCAGTGAAGTAGAAGATTCGTCTACTTCCCTAAACGCTATCCGTGAAGTAGACAACAGCTATAATTTTCGTCTACTTCACTAAAAATTTTAGGGAAGTAGGCGATCGAAACTTTCATTAGTCTACTACGCGCGGTTTGGCGAAATCACTAGGGATTTGGCCAAATCACGGATTTCTCTACTTCACTACGACATATATAAATAAATAAAATACTTTTAAAAGACTTTGAAAAATCTGGGCTTAAGGACTTAGGATAATACAGGTTTATGGACTTAGAATAATATCGATTTAGGGACTTGGAATAATTCAGGTTCAGGGATTTGGAATAATTCAGGTTTAGGGACTTGGAATAATATCGATTAAGGGACTTAGAATAATTCAGGTTTATAGGGAATCGAAATAGTTTGGGTTTAGAATCTTAACAACTAGTGAGGTGATAATTACAAATTATAAAAATAGAAAATTGTATTGTAATATTGAGTAACATTTGTATTATACCTTGTTCTCAGCTGGAAGTAAACATGTTCCATGCATTTAGATTGAGTTTACACAAACCGGTTATAAGTTTTTATTATAGCATTAAGTAAAATACCTCGTCCACTATCCCCATCAGATACTCGCCCGGTAGCAAATATGTCACATCTTGCAAAAGCCTTGGAGAGATTAATTGTTGATCAGGTTACTGCTTATCTTGAAACCAATAATTTAATAAATATTCATCAATATGGCTATAGAAAAAATTTTAGTACTCAGACAGTTTTATTTAACCTTACTGACACAATTCGTCGTGGAGTTGAGTTAGGTTTTGTAACAGACCTGTTGATGTTTGATTTCTCAAAGGCTTTTGAATCAATTGATCATAGCAGTTGAATCATTTAAGGTGTTAAATCTGTGAAAAGTTATGATTACAGAAATTAATGAAATTTATAAAATATAAAGATAAAGTCTTTAAGAAATGAAAAATAAACTTTTTTTTACAACTTTTGCTGCATAATTATCATGTAATCAAGAAATAAAAGTAGGTAGTTTAACATTGATCTTATGGAAAATCATCTTTAGAGCTTGGGAAAAGTATTATTGCGATTACACAGATTATAATGAAACTTAAATAATATGATAAATAAAAACTGAAAGATTATATTCCCAATTTATTTTACTTGTTTTACTGCATAATTATTAAATAATTAAATAAAAAGTATGTAAATAACCTGATATTATACTAATACAGATACGATTTTACATATGTATGTAGCGTCGATAATTTAGAAATCTTAAAAAATTAAAAAAATTGCGGTTTCACAGAAGTAACACCTTAAATAATTCATATGATACAGCTATTCCTTCAATAACTGTTTCAAATGTGACTATACCGTATATTCTTCATCAGTTTTAAATTTAGGTGTGGTTTTAACTCCTACATTAAATCGTCCCATTTTTTGATTACTGTTGTCTAGTCTATGATGCTCTTGATGTCACACTTATGGATAAGGTTGAAAGAAACTTCAACCTTGCTATAAGATTTATCTAATTTGGTGTTGGAAGATATGAACGTGTCTCAATAACCTCATTGAGAAATGAATTAAACTGGTTAACAGCAAATTCAAGTAGGAATTATACTATAAGCTATAGTATTAGTGCACAGCTTAGTATCTACTGGTTTCGGCGGTGGTCGAGTGGATTAAATCTCGCGACTATATTTAAGTAAAAATACTTTCATATAGAAGCGGGTTCGCCTCCCGCTCGAGAAAGAGTTTCATAACTGTATATAGACGCTATTCGTAGTATGAATAGTATATTTTTACCCGTCTCGGACGGTAATTTACGTGCAATTTGGGGCATCCTTTTTTTTTGGACAAGGACAAAACATAATTTTTCTTGCTCAGTGTCGAGAAAATGCGTTTTTTCGAATAGCGCAGCGGCCAGAAAACACGCACTTTCTGGACACTAACAAGAAAAATACTTTCGTAAATATATGCACATTTAAAACTCTTCATCACGTCGAGGCTAGGATTCTGTTTTCATCATAATATTTAAAAGAAAAATCGAATATTATGGAGAAAACAGAAACTGATATGAAAGGATCTTCTGATAGAGAGGATACATGGCCTTCAGTCAACCTGAAGTAATGTGTTAAACGGTTCCGGGTTGACTTGCATAAGGCATAAAGGGGGGTGAGTTTAGTCGGTAAACATGTTAAGCATGGAGTCCGAAATAATCTAGGGCCCAGCCGTATCTACTGGTAGACCTCCATATCTTGCATCACAATTTAGACCTCCTGATGAAACAATAAGGCGTTCTCAACGCAATCTTCCTGATACCTCTTTATCAACCGATTAGTAAATCACAGCTTTGAAATTTTTAATTTCTATTAAAAAACGCTTATTTTCAGACCTCGTTAGATAGAAATATAAACTATGTAAATGTAAATTATGTAAATTTCAAACTTATTATTGTTAATACATATTTCATTTTCATGAAAAATGATTAATTCAACATTTGTTAAAAATTAAATATTGAAATGAAATTAAATAAAAGGTGAATAAATTAAAGTAGTTTGCATGTAATAAACTTTATCGAATAAAAATTTTTTATCATTATCATTTAAAATCAGTTCATGACAGTATATTTATTATATCTTTTATTAAAAAAAATTTTGAAAAATATTTAAGTGCAGTAAATTTTAGAAATATTTATTTGAAAATATGTCAGACCCATGGAGGGAAGCAATGAAAGTAGCACCAAAATATCAAATTGGTGATATGCCATGGTCTTTTGAACCAGATGATTTAGATGAGGAATTTAAAGAAAAAGCCAAGTTTGAACTTCGAGAAACACCAGAAGTTGTTGAAGAAGGTTTAAGAGTTCTCAGAGAATTATTATACGGTTTGTTTGTACAATTTTCTTTCGTTACAAAAGCTTTCTATTTTTTTTTTTATTATAAAAAAATTTTTTTTATCGCAATCTGTAAAATATAGCTGTTAAATTAGTATTTTCTGGCCATGGTTCATAAAATACCATTTTTGAATAAAACTTGGCACAGAATTTTCTGCTAGTCAAGAAATACGTAACTCACGTTACTATTATCACGCGAGGGTCTAAGTTTATTTGATAATTATTAAATTTCTTACAATTTATTAGTGAAAAATTAATTTATTTCTTTTGTTTCATGCACTGTGAAAATTTATAATACAGAAGAAAAAAATTTGATCGTTTCTCTTGATGATTATTATTTAACTAAATTTTTAAGAACTTGCAAATGGCATCCAAAAAGTGCTTTTACATTGGTAAGTTTGTTTTTGCTAAAAAAATTCACCAATTAATAGTTTGTAAATTATAGATAAAAAAATGTTTGGAATTTCGTAAATCACATCCAATTTACAATGAAAACATCTATCCAACTCATGAAAAAAGAATTTTACTTGCTGGTGTTATAAAAGTATTACCAATCCGGACTTTTGAAGGTGTCAGAGTTTGGGTGTTAGAAGGTGGAAAGAGGTGGGATACAAAATTAATATCGGTTCATGACATGCTCAGAGCTACAATTTTTATAATTAACCTATTAAATTCGGAACCAAAATCTCAGGTAAAATAATTTTTTATTTTAAAAAAATACTATTCTCTTGTCATTGGTTAGAAGCCACTGAAAAAAATATGACCCTTTGGTCATAAAAAAAGAATGACCCAAATTGCAATTTACCTTTTCGGCTTTGCCTCGAATGGTAATTTACATGCGATTTGGTCCTTTCTTTATTTTTCTGACTATGGTTCGTAATGTACTATTAATTAGGTTGCAGGTATAAGATTTGTTGTCGATTTAGAGGGAATGGGCATCAGCCAAGCAGCACAATTTACGCCAAGTTATGCAGCGGCCGTAGTTCATTACATTCAAAATTGTTTGCCGATTCGTCTAAAAGGAATTCATTTTATGAGGCAACCGTTCATTTTTAACATGGTTTTTGCACTCTTCAGACCATTTTTAGGCGTAAGTTGCACTTTATCCAAATAATTTAAAGATATTTAATTGGAAAAATAAATTTTAGCAAAAATTAAGATCCAGAATACATTTTCATGGTCAAGACACGGAATCATTAATGAAATTTATTGATCGGGATTCACTACCCAAAGCTTACGGTGGAAATGCGGATGTTGATATTTTAAACACGAATTATGAATCTTTTTACAATTATTGCCTAGCTTTTGAGGACATTTATTTAAGTAAATATATTTAATTTTTTATTTTATAAAATTTTTAACTGAAGTGCACAAGTCTTAAGCTCATAAATGTCAATTTACCTAGAGGTCATGAGATTGTCAGCTAATTTTATTTACTAAAATTCAACTATTAGCTCAATTCAAATGGATTGTGCTGTAAATATATATGGCTGGTTCCAGTACTTTTCGTACAGATTAGGGCGCACTCATGTCACCGATTGAGCTCAATTTTTAAGGTATAGTTTGGGGTAATAAAAAAGTCCCTCAGACAAATTTTTAGCCCTCTAGCACCTCATGGGGTCGAAATATGGCCGTTTAAAGGTCCAAAAATAGCCTGATTTGGCCAATTTTCAAAATTACGTCATTCCTTTGAATTTACTTCAAATTTCATCTTATTGGTCGCATTTGAACCGGTAAAAGGTCTACATTATGTGAAAAAATTTTTAGCTGATTTCAAGGCGTCATTTTTTTTGGCATTGATAAACGTAAAATGAATTTTATTAAAAAAGCTGATATTTAAAATAGTACCGTGGCTTAAGATCAACTCTAAAATACTTCTGGTTGCTTAAAAGAATTTGCATAAAAATAAAAATAATCTTAAGCCACGGTACTATTTTAAATATCAGCTTTTTTAATAACATTCATTTTACGTTTATCAATGCCAAAAAAAAATGACGGCTTGAAATCAGCTAAAAATTTTTTCACATAATGTAGACCTTTTACCGGTTCAAATGAAATTTGAAGTAAATTCAAAGGAATGGCGTAATTTTGAAAATTGGCCAAATCAGGCTATTTTTGGACCTTTAAACGGCCATATTTCGACCCCATGAGGTGCTAGAGGGCTAAAAATTTGTCTGAGGGACTTTTTTATTACCCCAAACTATACCTTAAAAATTGAGCTCAATCGGTGACATGAGTGCGCCCTAATCTGTACAAAAAGTACTGGAACCACCCATATCTAAATCAGAAAATTAGACGAGATTTTTTTCCTATAAATTTTATGCAGATTAGTCTTTGCAATTGATCTAAAAAATTATAGTTGAGAAGTTTTTTTTATATTTGGCCTCATGGAAAATTACTGGCACTTATGAAATCTGTAAAAAACTGATAATTCAAGTCTTGTACACTTCTAAATTAGAACCCAAAACTAAAATAATTTTTTTATTTTACAGAAGAAAGCAAATTTGGAATCATTTAAAAATAGGAAATAAAATATTATTCAAAACTGTAATTATAAATGAAAAACAAATAAAATTTCGTAGGTTAAAGTTAGAAAAACCAAAACCCACATCCTTTTTTAAAAAGGACATGTTGATCGCAACAGTAACTATGTACATTGTTATAGCTAAAGAGTCATTCTGATTGGCTCATATAAATTTCATTGTTAATAGGTTAAAATTAATTGTTTTATTGTTTATATTATATTTTTATTATTTTTGAGGTTAGTTATAGTATGTCGAGTAGTTGATATGAATAAAAAAATTAAAGTAAGAGTAAATTTTGGTATTTAAGAAAATAATTAAGGTCGATAGTTTTAAATAATTTTGCGCGCTTAATACTATTTTATTAAAAATTACGTATTATTAAATCATTTACCTATATATTTGATTACTATTGATAAAAATTAAAAAAAAAAAACATAAAAATAAATAATTAACGTCTGGCTCAAAATCAAATTATGCCCCTGTAAATAGGCAAAAAATATTGGATACCCAGTTTTATATTTTTTTGAAAAAAAATGTTCAATTTATTCATTAATTCAAAAAAATTAAAATCAAGTAAGCTTTAATGAAAAAGAAAAAATTAAAAATATGAGTATAGGTATAAATAATTGTTAAAAAAAATTGTTTTTTCACACATAAGTAAAGAGTGTATAAAGTAAAATACATATTGGCAATTCAATCATTTTATTTAAAATAGTCTTTAAAGTAAGTTCATTGAGTAAAGAGTAAATATTTTATGCTACCTTTTTTTGTTTAAAATGACGGAAACATTAAAAAAAAAAATCTGACATTTTCCCATATAAACCCCTTTTGATTTTGGCCAAAATAAAAATTGTCAAGAAAATTTAGGTCCCCCATTTTATTAGGCCTTTTTTTGCTAGAAAACTTGGTTTATAAGGGATTTTAACCGATTCAAATGGTTTTATGCGAATAAACCCCAAAAATATTTTTAAAACTCAAAAAAAATTTATTTATATCAGGTTTTTGGGCTCTTAGGCTTGGTAAACCATATTGACCTAAGTTTTTAACTATTTTAAGCCTTTTTCAATACTAAAAGACGAAAAATTTTCAAAAAAATCTTGTTGGCCCTTTTCATCAGCACTTTTTTTAAATCTATAATAGTAATTTCTTTTGTAAAATGCGTTAAAAAAAATTTTGATTTACTTAGCTCGCAAACTTTAATTAGAAAATGATGTATTCCAATATAAAAATTTTAAAAATATGTTTATTTCAGAGTCATTGATATCGAATAAGAATTTCTCATTGTCATACATTTCTGTTCATCAATAAAAATAGAATTAATTTTAAATTTTACCTCATTTTCTAAATCTAATTTTAACAACTTTAAATTTTCCACCAATTTTTCACCATTTTTTATTTTTAATTCAATTGATTCATTATAATTTTTATCATATTTTAATAATTTAAATTTATTTTCTGATTCGCTTATTTTTTCTGATGTCTAAAATTAAACAGAATATTATTTAAAAATTTTTAGATTTGAAAAATTTTTGAATTTTATTTACCTCTTTAAACAAATGTAATATTTTGCATTTAGCTTCTTTTAATTTAAATATGTTATTTTTAAATGCACAATTTGTATCATACCAAACGTAATTTATCTTATTATCAATTATTGATAAGTCATTTTCTATTTTACTACGTAATTGTAATGATTGACATATTAAACTTTTAGATTTATTTGATAAATGATCAAATTCTTCGTTTGAATTATTTGGATCAATACAACTAAAAACAGTTTTTTTAAATGTAATTGCGGGTCTTAGAATTTGAGTATGATAATTTAAATTCAAACCTTTGTGATTTACCACAATATTTTTGTCTATAAAATATACGTTTTTTGATTGATTCTTCTAGTTCGTTTTGTAGGGATCTTCCTTTTAGTAACTAAAAATGATATTTTAAAAAATAGTATATTTTCATCCAAGGCCATAAAATTAAGAAATTCCCAGATTGCAGGTTAAGTTATCATCAGCTTTAAACTGCAATCTGGGTCGAAAATATAAAATATTTCAATTTTTACTTGATTTTCTACATCAATTGTTAATTTTTTCAAATATTCTTGTTCATTCCTAAATACTTCAATTTCGTGCATTAATTTTTGCTCCACCAAATCGTTAACTAATTCGCTTTCTATAAATTAAATAAATTAATCAAAAATTTAATTTAATACTTATTAATCAAAATTTTATTTGAATCTACCGTCTCTTAATTCTCTGTGACCAAGACATTCATGGGAAATTTGCAAAGGTGCTTCGATATAATTAGCAGAATTAATTAATTTTCTTTTCATATCTTGTAATTTATCATTTGATTTAATTATTTTGTCTAATTTTTCTTCAAGTTCATTTATTTCTGATTTTATTTTGTCAAATAATTCTTTATGCTTTAATTTAGTCAATTCGGCAGGATCGCATTTATAACTTAAAGAATTATCAATTTCATTCTGTAAATTAAATAATTTATTTAATTTACATTTAACCTCATTAATTTGAGATTCGTTATTTTCTTTCCATTTATTTTGATCGTATCTTAATTTTATTGCTGCGCGAGCGACATGTAGCGGATTTCGGTTAAAACCTGTTATCAAATTCGGAAATTTTATTGGAGCTGTTGTTATATTTGGAGGAACGTAGGATGGTGTTAAATGTTCATTTGTGATTGGAAGATTTGGTCTGTGCAAACAGAATTTTATGAGAGTTGCATTTTAGTTATTTTTTGAATTTTACTTACACTGGATAAGGATCTAAGTTATCATAACCTAAAATAGGTTTCCAAGGATATTGATGTGGTGTGTGTTGGATTGATTTCATTTTGTACTTGAGGTGATTTTGTTATTTTAATTAATAATAGCGCTGATTATTTTAATTTAAATAATTTATTTGTATTAAATGAGGTTATGTTTTCATTTTTTTTTAATTTAGCAGTGTTTTATTTTTACTAAACATTTTACTAATTGATACACCAAAGAATCATTTCTTCACTATTCAATAAACATTTCAGTATTTTCATTGCAGTATCTAAATGGTTTTTATCAATATCTGCAATTCATAAAAACAAATTAATTGATAGCAACAAAAAATTACAAAAAAAATACTTACCCTCAACATTTCTGCATTTTTGCAATGTCTTAACAATTGAAGGGAGGTTATGTGGATTTGAATTCTTGTATAAATTATCAAGAATTTTTAATAAATCAAAATTAATGTTTATTTTTCCTTCCTCATTCATCTGAAAAAAATTTTTAACTTATCAATTGATAAAGAACTGATTGTTAGTATGAAAGTTTATTAAAAAAACATTCATAAATGATGTTACGCCAAAACTGAGAATTTCCAATTCCGTCGTTCCCTTTTGTCACGTTCCCCTCAACCGTGACATCATTTATGCATGCTTCCTTAAATTAACGAAAACTTACAATGCTTGCTTTTTTTAGTATGCAAAATGCATAAATATGGATATCAACGTTTTTTATTATTACATTATTTTCAATTATTTGTTGGTTATCTAATAATTCTGAAAAAGATTAGTTTTTTAGATATTTAATTAAAATAAAAATTGATTTAAATTTTCAACTGTAATCAGAATCGGTTTCATTTTTTCGCTAGCAGAATAATGGCTTTTTAAAAATAAAATTTATATTACCAAAATATTATATATTTTAATGATTTTATATTAATTTTAAGTTCTACAATGACTGGAAGGGCAATAAATTAGTTTTTAAATTGGTATAATTGAAAGATAATAAAAATTAAACCAATTCTGGTAACCTAATTTAAAAAAGAGTTAATTATAATTTTTTTTTTACTTACCAAAATTTTTTCCACTTATATCAATACATTCTTTATCTAACAAATTAATATTAACATCAAATTTATTTGTATAATTTTTGCAAATTATCGTTTTAATGTGATTTTCAAATAAATTCAAAGCCTAAAAAAATTTAAATTTTAATCAAAAATGAAAAGATTGATAAATTTTTCAAAGAAATATTTACCAATGAATAATTTATCATAGCTAAAAAAATAATACACAAAAAATTCATGATAAAAAGAAATTTTCTTACTTCAAAAACAAGAATTAAACTGTAAGTAAAAAGCTTTTTATATTCTTCTTATTTTCTTTATTTCAAGGGGATAAAAAAAATATCTTTTTTCATTTATGATAAAAAAAAAATATTTTATTTTTCTTTGATCATTTTATTTTATAATTAATGAGTTCTAATTCCCTATAAACAAGAGAATTTAAACTTGATATATTAAAATTTATTACATTTTATGTTGTTTTTCACTCTTTGTGGGTATGGGAGAAAATATTTTATCAATTTTTTTCAATGTCATATTAAATTGGGACTTTATTGATAATTTTATTTTTTATGTTTATGTAAGCAATAAAAAAAAATTATTAATTGTTTTAATTAATTTATTGTTAGGATATTTATTAGTATTTATCAAAAATTTACAAATTAACATGCTCAAAAAATTGTATTTTAGTTTTGTATTTATGAATAAATAAATTATTTAAAAATATTCATGTGATTATGTTTTTTTCATTATATATTTCATAAGACATTCAGCCATTTTACCAGCAGTTCCACAGTTGTTGTCACCTTCTGTAAATAAAATAGTACATTAGGATCCATGGATGGAACGATGGCGAGAAAAATTACCCAAATCGTACGTAAATTACATGCTAAACTGCGATTTGGGGCACTCTTTTTTATGGCCAAGGGTCGTATATTATTTTTCTTTAGTTTTTGTGTCAATAAGAGGTCACGATTTTACACTGAAAAATAAATCCACTTGCCGCAAGCGAAATTTTTTTTCCTTACTGAATCAATTAAAAAATGACTTGAAGCGTAAATTGAAAGGCTGTTTTTAAGAATTTTTTTTGGCTTTGAAAATTTTTTTTTTAATTTTCTATGTGTTTTAAGTCATTTGCAATCGTTTGGGCATGAAAAAATTTCGCTATCGGGTAGTGGAAAAATCCGCTTGAGGTAAACGAAACGATTCTGCTAACTACAAGTGGATTTTTTTTTCAGTGTAGGTAATAAAAAACCATTTAGCATCAAGGGCGCGAAAATTTTAACTAATTTCTAAACTCTTCCTTATGTGACTCACGATATTTTTGGCCAGCCTGAGTGTGTAATGAGTGCGAAAAATTACGTATCTTAACCACGAGTTTTGCACCTTGGCGTCAAAAACCGGATAATAGTCCGAAAATATTTTTAAAACAAAAAAAAATTAAATTTTAAGTCAATAAAATGTTATAAAAATTCATATACCAGAGTATGTTTACAAAATAAGTATGCCCCATCGACCCCAATGTACGTCGATCTAAAAAATTTTTACGCAGTCAGAAATTAATTTAGAAATGGAACCTGCATTGCGCATTTTCTTTCAGATAAATTTTACGTCTTGGCTCCTTAAAATTAAAAAATAAAATAATTAATATTTACTTAAAACTTTGCATTCTCCCAATATTTCATCAGCTTTTGCTGCTTCAAAATTTTTTTTCAATAACTTTTCTTTCATGCTTGCTTCATTAAAAACACCTTCATCATTCATCTTAAACAAATAAAATTTAGTTATTAAATTAAAATTTCTAAGAAAAATTAATATATGACAATTTTCAGCTAAAAATGCCTGTAATTTATATTATCTGATATTATAATAAACACAGACAAGCCAATCCATAGACGTCGCCATAATTTATGGCCAAACTGAACCCCAAAAATATTTGGCTTTCGTATAAGCAAAAAGAAAGTCAAAATTTGTTTAAAAATCCTAAAATTTTTTTTTTAGAATCAGAATTTCCTGCTCAAATACTTTAGCTGATAATTCCCATACTTACATAACAAACAAACTTACAAGAGTTAGTTTCTTCATCATACAAAAGTAAAAACAATCAATTTTATCATCATGAGTAAAACTTTCAGGATTTTTCATATTATTATCAAGTGCAGCTATTAAATAAATTCAAAAATCAGTAAAATAAAATTAATTTAAATTTTAATATCTTTTACCAGGATCAGCTCCAGATTCAGTAACACAAGCATTTTTAAATTCCTTGTGTGAGTCAGTCAAATCATCATCCTGTTTAATAAATAAAATTAAAATTTTCAAATTTATTAAATTTTTATTAACCAACTTACTGTCAAAACTGAAAAACTGATCTTTAAAATACAAAATATAAAAATTAATAAAAGTTTCATTTTTTTTAGTTTAATTTTAGAATTTTTATAAATTGAAACTGAATAATTCAATTACTCAAATTTTCCTTTTATAGACATGCAGTTTACTTACGTGTCAACAGCAATTGAAATATACATTTTTTGCATATACAATTGATAATTCAATTTTATCAAGGTTTTTCATATTAAATTAATTTTTGTAAATTATTTACCTTTTATGAATAAAAACGTAATTTATTTTTTAATGTTGTTACATAAAGCATGTAAAAATTATTTTTTTAAAAATATATCGGTTAATTTTGGTATCTTTATTAGATAAGAATTTTAAAAACTAAAATTTTTTTATAGGAACCAAAAAATTATTGTTATTTTGAAATACTAAAAAATTGTGTTTTAGCGTGTTTTTGCAACAACAAAAAAATGAATTTTATTTCCTGTTTTTCAATAAATAACTTTACCAAATAATCAGATACTTACAATAAAAGCCAATTGTTTATCAGTATTTATCTTGAATTTTTTTTGGAGGAGCAACTAACTTTATATTATATTTCATTAATTGGTATATTGGATTGGAACAAGTGAAAACCACAAGAAAAAAATTTTGCCCAAATTTTCAAATATAAGACTTGATATTTAAAAACGGATCTAAAAAATTGGGCTGGGGGTAAATCTGCTTAAGTTACAAAAAATGTGGTGGTGTTCAATAACAATGTGACGTGAAAATTAAATAAAAGTTTAAAAAAATGAACTGAGTTAAGGTCAACTGAAATAGGTCCCATCCTCGGTTCCATCGCCTCATATAAAACATAGTTTTGGTTTTGGCTCAAAATGACGTTATAAAATAATGTAAACAACATTAAAAAAAAATCTTTATTAGTTTATTTTATAATATTTTTGTTTGTTTTTAACTTTGTTTTTTTTATAAATTATAAGTACATTTTATTTATCAAAGTATAAAAAAATTTTAATTACATATTTAATCTTTATGCATTAAATTACAAAATATTGTTTGTTTGTTTTATTTAAATTTTTAATACAGCTTAAAACCAGGTTCTTTATATTTATAAAAACATTCTGTTAATTTTCCACCAGTTTCACAAAAATCTTTGCCTTCTGTTACAAATAAAAATTAATTTATCAAAAATATTTGAATATATTCATTTTAAAAATATGAATTTATTTTTTAACTTACTTAAATCTTTGCATTTAGTTATTATTTCTTCTGTTTTAGCTGGATCGTGTTTTGCTGCATCTAATAATTTTTTTGCATTGTCAGAAACATATTCTCCGTCATCATTTAACTAAAATAAGGAATAATTCATTTTATTAATTGATAATTATGAACAACATTTTTCTTTTTACTCACGAGTCCCATTTTTTTGAGCATGCAGGCGCTGAAACAGTATACTTTAGAATCATTTAAAAATTCGCCTGTTTTTTCAATTTGCTCTAGGATTTCTGAAAAAAAAAAAATGAAATTAGACTGTGTAAAATTTTTTGACCATTTTTATTTATTCTAAGAATTAAATAAATACGATATTTTTGTAAATTTTGAGTCACAAATTCGAGAATTTTCAGATTTGGGAACTTTGGATCAAAATTCTGCTTTTAGGGTGAAGAATCCTGTAAAATTTCCCACAGTCTCTCCCTGAATTATTTTAAATCAAAATTATTCCAATTGACCCTTCCTTTGACTAAATCAAATTACATTGGGTAGGGCCCACTCTTAATTTAGAATAATGTCAAGAATCTTTATGAAAATATTCCAAATTAAAAATCCATATTACAACATTAATTTTTCGAATAAACTAACTCAACAATTTTGTTTATCCCTATAATTGTTATTCAAAGCAAATTTTAATAATCAGTGTATTATTGAAATTTATATTTGTTTTTATTTTAATTTAATTAATGAACATAACAATTGTTTACAGATTTAATAAAAATTTAATAATTAAATACTAAAAATGATAGGCTTTAGATAATTATATTATGATAGTAATATTTATTAAAGGATATTATTAAAAAAATTGATAGTCATTTTTTATAAGCTTCATTGGCTTTTAATACTGACAAAAATAATAAATAATAAAATAAAATAATAAAATAATAAAATCATAAAATAATAATCCTATAAAAAAAAATTAATAATTAATTTTTTCCGAGAAATTTAGTTAGAAAAAATTTCTCACGGCCCTTCCCTCTAAAAATGAATGCTCTTTAACAAGCATTTTTATCAAAGTTGCCCAGAACTGGAAATAATCGCATTTATGAGCCAAAATTTACAAAAATTTCACATGTATTTTTTTAGATAATTAATATTTTTTGGTAAATTTTTCGGTATACCGAATATCGAAATAAATTATTATAAATAAATATATAGTTAAAATATATTGGTTTCAAAATCTATTTGATGTTACCCAGTGGTTTTTTAACTGAAAATTAATGTGCAAAAATATTTTGGAAACTTTTAACTGAAATTTAATTTTAAATCCTATTATTTTTATACAAAATAATAAATTTGTGTGTGTATTTTAATTTTACATATCTAGGTCAAAAAAAGACTATTTTCTGTCATAGGGAGACTGCTTTTTTGCCCATTATATTTAAAACTATGTTTTAAATCACGGGAAAAAATATCGCCCGCTACGCTCGCTCGTGCATACAACTGTATGCAAAGTTAAAACCAATATTTTGTCCCTTGTTTAATAAATAGCTATTAATTTCAAAAAATAAATTTTTAGCTTTTTTACTCATATAACCTCGGTATTTTTATTTTTTATGGACTTTATAAAAAGATGTGGGTTTTTTACGCTTACTATAGGCTTTGGAGGGGGTATAAATGATGATTTTGTACAATAAAAAAAAAATTTTTTTTAAATGATGGTTAAATGCCAACATTTTATGCCAGCATAATAGGGCTATAATTGATAGTTTATACCCCATCACCATAAATTATGGGCATAATATGGTAAATATTTTTTACAGGGTAAAATTAATTATTTTTGTTGTTTATTATTATTATATAAATTAAAAAAAAAAGTTAAACTGTTGGTTGTTATAAATAATTGCACATAAAAACAGCGGCAGATTCAGTAAGAGTGGGGGAGGGGAGCGATCGCCCTCTCAAAAACCGCATATTTGGATTATTTTCTCGTAAATTTTTTCTCATAACATCAAAACAATAGTACAAAACTAAATAAATGTCAAATTTAAAATTCTATTGCTTAGGTAAAAACTGATTGAAATTTTTTCTGACATTGTATGTTTATATAGGAAAGGTTAACCCAGAAGGTGCGAATATTAAGAGGGATGCCAAAATGATCAAGAACGCGAGACAAGGGGTGACAGTAGGTCACAGCCCACATTCAGCAACCTTAAAAAACTAAAATAACACCAACGATATACCGCCGTTTACCCGCGCTTAATGTATTTATTTGCTTTTTACATACATAAAGGCAGGTAAACGGCGGTAAAAATTTGTTGAGTTTTGTTGGATATTAAAAGTTGTCCCTCCACCCTACAGAGTATCCAAAAATTTAAAGAATGTTTTTCTAGGACATTATTTTTTTTCTCAAAAACTGACAGGGTCTTTAAGGTACAAACTGGTTTGTTAAGATAAATAGGTGAGTACTGTAGCCCTAAGATCTAATTCCAATGGTACTTCTTAGACTGTAAGTTTAATTACGGGGGCCAAATCTTATCCGGCAATAGCTTTTATAAAATCCAGTTAATTTCAAATTTGGGTTAATACAGCATTAGGAACTAGTAATTCTATATACCTATTTATAGGTACAAGATTCTGGGTACTCAGGTACTTGCAACTTATTATACAATCAAAAAAAATTAAAAAAAGATTTTGCACCAAAAGTTCAATCAATTGAAAAAATTATAAAATTTTCGATTTTTGTTTTACAGTAAATAGTTATTTGGTAGACAAAAATTATTTTTTAGCAAATTTTGAGATTTTAATAATTCAAGTATTTTACTGGGTTTAGTTAACATACTCTGTGAAATTAGCAAAAATAAAAAAAAATCATTTATCCCAAACAGATGATTAAATTTTTATTTAAAATTTACAAATTGGCTTTAAAATTGATAAAATAAAGTGTAGTCATAAAATTAATCTTGTAAATAGGTCAAAAACACATGTTTATAAAAAAACGTGATAAAAAATGATTATTATGAGGTAAAATATTCTTAAAATGATAAATATTTTTATGAAAACATCATTTTTCCTGAATCTTTTATATTATCAATTTAAAATTTTAATTATTAATTGGATTGCGTATAAAATAATTAATTACGTTTATAATACAAATTAATAACTTACTTGGATCAACCTGTGTACTTATTACACAACTTTCTTTGTATTTTATAAGTGTTGATTTTATTTCTTCAGGACTCGTTTCCTGTAAATTAAAAAATTTTTTTTTAATTAAGACTTTTATGACGAAGTTGAATCAATCGAAAAAAAAAATTATATTTTTGTGATCTAAAATGTAAAATATTATTAATTAGTTTCTAAAATTAGGTGTTTATAGTCACGTGACCCAAAAAATATACTAAAGTGCGCAATATTATGATTCTTTCCCCTAAATTTAAAAGTTATTATTTATATAATATTTGCATGTAAACAAATAAAACAAATACATACTCTATATGTGTGTGTGTATGTGTGTGTTATGCTTAACTAATCAAATATATGTATAACTAATATCAAATTTGATTTGTAATCTAATAACAAATAAATAAAATTTTTTTAACATACATTAAATTTCCATTATTTAAAAACATTTGTTTTACTGTTATTATTATTGTACTTATATTAATTAAAAATATGTATTGATAAAATTTTTTTTCTTCAAAATCAATCTAACTGATATATATAAAAAATTAATTAAAAATTTACATACTGCATTAATAAATCCAAGAACAAAAAACGTGACGAAAAACTGTACGAAAACTTTCATTTTGATGAAAATTAAAAAATTAAAACAAAAAACCAGTTTTTTTTTTTTTCAAAAAAAAAAATTTTTTTAGTGAAAGAACCTTCTTTGTGAAAGATTTCTTAAAGACTAAAACTTCTTTTAAACGCATGTAAAGTATGTCGGATACAGTACACTCTCTCGGCTGATGATGATGAAGATGATGGGCACACACTCTCAATATTATATTATATTTTTCTTATCTTTTATATATTTAAATTGAAAATGATTTGTCATTCCAAAAAATTATTAAACGCTGTCATAGCACATTTATTAAGAGAAAAAATTTTATCTTGTTATTTATTATTTTCTTTCATCTCTTTCACTGTAATTTCAGTGCGAGATTGAGTTTATATTGGCCTAAATTTTATATTATTATGAGTCATTTATTTTTTTTTCTGCAATTTTTTTTTTTAATTTCTTTACGCATTTTATTATTTTTGGTCTTTGGACAGGCTAAAATTCTATTTTGTAAACAGAACTTTTTATGCGAAAATCGACAAGTTGATAAAATTTTTCAATTTTTTGGATTTTTATGCCCATTTTTAGCGACTTTGGTACAATTAAGAAAAATGGGTCTAATGAGTTAAAATTATCAGAATTTTTTGAAATAAATTTACTTTTTGAAGGGAAAAAGGAGAAAGACCAATGCCAACAGTTTAATTCCACAAAATTGACTTAAAAATTTTTTGTGTTTTAATCTTTAAAATTTATAAAACCTAAATAAGTATCAAAATTTGTCATTTAGCTTATTTCTTTAATTTTCTCATAAATAAAGGAACTCACCATATACTCTAAAATGTTAGTTCATTTACCTATACACATGACAGAAACCAATAATCTTTGAAATTTTAAGCAATTCAATTATGTAAATTTTTCAAGATGCATCAAAAACTTGTATGCAAATAAGGGCTTATAACGCTTAAAAGAAGTCGGTACATTAATCATTATTTATTTGACGTACAGAATGACTCATTCACTTATAAAATGATAATTCTTAATTTTTTTGTAACATCTCTTATAAAATGTCATAAGGAAAATAAAAAAAATAAATTTAAATACATAATTTTTTTTTTCGGTTCCAAGTGAAGTGAATTAAAAAAAAATGAATTTTTAATATTTGTCGGCAAATTGCTTTTAATGTTGAATTTTTTTCTTTTTTAATTAATAAATTTTAGACTTTTAATGCGCCAATATTTAAAAGATAAAAAACTAAAATCCTTTTAAAAAAATATATGAGTTTGTCCAGTAATTTTAAAAAAATGAGAGGCGCGATTTCATTCAAAATTTAGTAGGGTGAATGGCCAAGTTACCAACTAGGCTCCAGTAAACTAGAATTTTTTTGAAACAAGAGTTATCGTCTCTTTAAATTTAACTATTAAGTGACTGCTGTATGAAATAAAGAAAAATGGATTTTTTAAAAATTAAAACAGTTTGTGAATTGCCAATTTTAAATAAATTGGGGCCTTTTCAGCGGCGGATCCAGAAAATTTCTCAGTAAAAAATCAGTAAAAATTTGCGAGTTTTCATATAATTTTTTAAAACTATACAAAATTTATTAAAAAACATGTACATTTTTGGTCTCAGGAAAGGGTGATTGCCCCCTTCACCTCCCTCTCGAACCACCGCTGGGTCATTTTACCGCATTTATTGCGTAATGCGATATTTTCGCACTTGCGATTCCTAATTTTATTTTTTGATAAATTAAGTTCTGTTGTAATTTAAAAACAAAAATTTTCAAGAAAATAAAAGTTAACCCCATAAAACTAAAACTGCTGAAAAAATATTTCATGACCTGCAACAAAGTACCAACTATAGTAAAAAATATATATTTTTTTAAAAAAAGTACAAAACAAACTCATATATACATAAATAAATTAAATCCAATTATATAACTGTCAAAATGTCAGATTACATTTATCAAATACCCATACAAAAATTCATTTAGATAATCTATCTTTTTTACATATAAATTATTAACAATGCGCTGCGGATGCTGATCTCACGTACTTCTTTTAAATCTCGTTTTAAATGTATTCAATATTTCCTGAATTAATAAATCAATTTTTTCAATTATTATCATTAATTTATTATAAGTATACGTGATTTTTTCAGAAATTTGGAGAAAAGTGGGTGAAGCCTATGGAAAGAAAGTTTTTTAATTTTTTTTGACGTGGAATATTACTTTGGTAGTCAGGGAGTTTTTGAGAGGGTAAGGTTGTTTTAGAAAAATTCTATTAGAGAAAGGGTTGAAATGGGACTTAATAATAATTTCAATTTAGGCACCCTGGAAGAACTAACTATTTTTATAAATAATTTGTAAAAGTTAAATTATTTTTAATTAGATTGGAAAATTGCAAATTTTATTGATAAATATTTATATATTATCAGCAGTAAGTTTAAAACCTTCAGTCAATAAAGTAGATATCAAATATTCTAACTATCGAACATTTTGTTGGAAATGTTTAATAATTAATATTTAATATTTAATAATTTTTATGGAATTTGATTTTGTTATCCATCAGTGGCAATTAATTTCAATTTCACTAAATTGTTCAAATAAAAAAAGAATTTTTAAAAAAATTACAAAAACTAAAAAAAGTCAGAGTTAAGGTACGATTTCACTGATCACGCTAAAGCGTTTTGCGTGAGCGTTTTTTGTTTTTTTGGTAACTTTATAACTACTTTATCGGCCTAGTAACAATATTGTAACTAGAGACATTATTTAAATTTATTTTTATTTAAAAGTAAATAAGTAAAAATATTTATTTATAAGAATTAATCTACTGTAAAATTTGGAACTTATATTATTTAAAAAAAAAAATATTTTTTTTGCTCTGGGGTTTATGACCAAAATTTTTTTAATAAAAATTGGCTGATATTTTCAATATGATGTTAATAATTATAACAATTTAAATATTAATTTATAACATTGCTTGAAAAAGATTAGTGAAATTAATAAATTATTTAATTATTGCGTTTGATCGGAGTATTTTATTTTTTCATTTTATAAGGTAAATTAAATTAAAATGTATAATTGTTTTTATTTTATTCTCTTGCTATTTCAGATTGCTACTTAATGCTTTGTTTGTTGTAAGGGAACAATAAAAAAAAAGAATTTAAGAGCAAACTTGTAACATCAATAACAAATGCAAAAAAAAAACCAATTTAATTGTCATTTATTTATGATAAGATATTAGGAGATGAGATCATTTTAGTATTTGAGAAAATATTTATTTACTTTATAAAATACTCTGATTCTTCAGCTCAAGTATGCAGTATTTTTAAAATGCAAGTTTTTTAGGTGCAGTATAATATAATTTCAATAACTATTTCAAAGTATATTTATATTTTAATATAAATCTGGACACCAGAAAGATTAACTCTTTGGTCACCTGGTTTAGCAGTTAACGTGGCAGTTTATTACAATATTTGATACATATTCATTCGAGTTATCCGATCACCATCTGAACTATGAGATCAATCTATAGATTCAGCTTCTTCATTGAGCAATGGGTTTTTTTAACGTTTCAAAATGTTTTACGCCTTTGATTTCTTTAGATAAAACAAAATTTATTTGGAAGTACAGAGCATTAAAAGTTGATATAAAATAATTTTATGGTGCATTGCTCTGAATTGCAAAATACAAAGTATTTTCTAATTTAAAAAAAATCGTTTTTGTATTTAATTTTATAATCAAAGCGGTTTTTGATGTTAAAAAATTTTATTAATTTATTCAAAAATTAATGCGCCTCTCCTGGAGGCGAACTTATATCATTTTTTCCTTTAAAAATTAAAAAATTTATGCTTCATTTAAGATTCGAGTATCATTCATATTTAATCGAGTTAAATTTACAAAACAATTGTTAGAAATTATTTTTGAACCCAGAAATAAAAATTTTATTTACATGTTTTTATTTGTATTGTAACTGATTTAACACAAGCGTAGATAATTAAAATAATTTACATTATTATTTTTTTGTGTTGAAGTACATTTAATTATTGTACTTACTTTTTTGCAAACAATCTCTCAATATCAATTAATATAATCATCAAAATAGAAAATTTTAGGTGTATTTTAACAAAGCATAAACATCGAGAGAGGACTTTGTTTCACGCGCGAAGCAAAAAGTTAAAATATTTTAACTTTTCTACTGAGTCGATAAAGCAGTATATTACTAGAATAAAAAACGCTCACGCAAAACGCTTTAGCGTGATAGGTGAAATCGTACCTTTAAGTTTTTTAAAATCCTCTTTATTTCATAGTGTACAAAAAAAAAAAAAAATTAGAACGTTTTTATAGAAAATTATTTTTAATTGATAGAATCTCATTAAATCCAAAAGGTATTATAAAAAAATTACAAATACTCCAGCACCTATTTTTTACTAAAATTAATTTACTATAGAAGCTGATTTTCCTACAAAAAAATTGTAGCAAATTTTTTCCATTGATAAACTTGCTGCTAAATTTATTTTAATTTAAAAATTTTTAATGAACATTTACCAATATTTGAATTATTTATTATTGTCAAATGCAAAGAATAACTAAATTTTTTTATTAGAAAAATATTTTATTTAATATTCAATTAAAATACAGTCATTTTATAATTTTGAGACATTAATTTTAAAAAAAATTTGAATTTTCAGCTAAAAAAATGTAGTTTTATAGAATTATCATTATTTTTAATATACTTTGAAATTTTTATCTTTATTTTTGTAGAAACATTCAGCCATTTTTCCAGCTGTCGAGCAAATATCTTCACCTTCTATGATAAAAAAAGTAATTTTGTTAATTAAAATGATAAATTTTAATATTTATTAAAATAAAAATTACTTACTCAAATCTTTACATTTTTTAATAAGCTCCTCTGCTTTAATTGGGTCATATTTACATGCTGAAAATTTTTCTTTTGCTGCATCTACGTTATAAACACCTTCGTCGTTCAGCTTGAATTATTCAAAAAAAAATTTTTTATTAATTTTTGTGTAATTATTACACACCAAACCTAAAAGAATTTTTTGTTACCCAGAGAAGAATGAATGTTTATTTAATTCTTTAGATGAGGTATTATTTTGAGGTTAATTTTTTTAAAAACAATTATTTCTAATTTAATTCTTTTTGAACAGAATTAAAACAAAAATAATTGTTTTTAAAAGAATTAACCTGAAAATAATTCCTCTCTAAAGAATCTAATAAACATTCATTCTTCTCTGGGTAATGAAAAATTCTTTTAGGTTTGGTGTGTACAGAAATTTAATTTTTTTTAATTACCAATCCCATTTTTTTCAAAAAACATGCTGAATAACAATGCACTTTTCTTTCATTAACGTATTCACTTGTTTCAGCTATTTTTTTAATGATTTCTGAAAATTAAAAAAAAAAAAATTTATTTTTCAAATCTAATTTCATACTTTAATGGTCATATTTAAAAATTAAATTAAAAATAATGATTTCCGAAGTAAAAATAGTTTCTTATTTCAAATTTGAGGTCAGATTTTCGATTTAGAAACCTAGAAAATCAGTATGGCCGGTAAAAGTTGACCAAATTTTCAAAAAAGGCAAAAATCGACACATTGAATAATATTAGTAAAAATAACTTTGACCCTCCATACTGATTTTACAGATTTCTGAATCAAAGACCTTAAATTTGAAAAAAGAAACTATTTTTACTTCGGAAATCATTATTTTTAATTTAATTTTTGAAGTTTAAGTCATTTTTTTATGCGATTTTCAAATCGACACGTAATTAGCCGCTTCGGACTTAATGAGTTAGTATAAATAAATTTTTATTTACCTGGATCAACCTTAGCTTCTTCAATGCAAGCATCTCTGTAACTTTTATATTTAGCTTTTATTTCTTCATGAGTTTCCTAAAATAAAAACTTTTTAGTATTAATTTTTTATAAATATCAAATTTTTACTTACACAATAAACACCCAATACGAACAATAAAGTAAAAATAATTAAGAATTTCATTTTAAAAATTTTATTTCTTAGTTTTATACTGGCAAACTCTAGATTTTTTTATACTTTAATAAGTTTCAACAATTAAGCTTTCTTTTTATAGTTTTTTTCCCTCATTAAAATTGCATAATTTTTTTATATAATTCAAGTAAGTAAAGGGTAAACTAAGGTTATCAATAAGAAAAAAATGATTATTTCTTATATTTTATCAATTTGAGTTCAACAATTAATTTTAAATTATTTTTCTTGATTTTTTATTCATCATTTTTCATTACATAATTAAACATTAATTAAATTTTAGTTTAAAATTGGTATGAACGAGGTGTCATTAATTTTTCAATTTTGAATAATTTACTATTCCAAAGGTAGCGATCTTTCCTTGCCAGCATAAATAGTAAGAGCTTTTCCTATCTTTGAATAGAAGGATCAGTCAGATTTAAAAAAGAATCGTTCATATATGTATCAGATAATAATTGAATAAGGTTATCAATGTAACAAATAGAATGTTTTTCTTTTTGATTAATTTATGAAAAAAAATATAAATAATAAAGTTTAAGGTTAAATATTTGTTAATCTCAAGTTTCTCAGTAAATATTTTTAGACAAGAATAATGTTTTTTGATACAAATATGATAAATTATAATTAATTAGGATGCTTATTAGTTTTTATTTAGTCAAAAGTTGTCTCAATTTATATTTTTATTATAAATTTAAATAAAAAATTTTTAATTTCAGTAGTATAGTTTATGGAATCTGAATATTGTGGAAGGGACCAAAGATCTAAATGGTTCCAATATTGCATTTTATAAAAAATTCATAGAACTAAAAATGTGAATTGCCAGGATTATCAATTATAATATTATGTTAAAAAAATAAATAATAACCTACATTTTTATGCAAATTTGTTTTGTACAAAATCAGTACCTTGTAAAACCCTTGCTATATAGAGATTCCCACCATTTAGTAGCACAGATTTTCAGATTTATTTCGTTTTTTTCATTTTGGAGTGCTTTAAAAAGAAATAAAAATAGACTGCATTAAAAATTTTTTGGATTATTTGAAATTTTGGCTTTATTCGTATGTAACCATTTGGATTGGTAAAAATTCCTTAAAAAACCAAAATTGAAAGGGGTTCAATCATTGAAGCCATGCGTCTAGCAAATATTTATTTTAGCGGCGATGTAATTTGTACGATCCAGTATGGTTCTTAGAGCAAGTAGAAGCTATGATAAATGGTGAAGTAACTGGAGACATGGCTCATAAAAGAACGTTTAAGGCAGCTTTAAAAGTCAGAGCAGCCCGTTGGGTCAAATTAATAGACACTGGATCGTATAATCAACTTTGACTTCAGTTCATAGAAAGATATTGGTCTAAAGTTATTCAAAGCGAAGTGCATGCTTGGTTAATTTGTAGAGTTTTGGAAGGAGAAGACAGTAAAGAAGATTATTTTCTTAAAAAGGGCTAGACATGCCAAATATCTAGACGATATATTAAATGGTGAAAATATTATCCACAAGCTGAAATGGCATTTTTCAGATAGCGTAATAGATAAGATATAAGCTAATAAGCCGCAATCAATATGGCAAATGGCCCAGCTTTTAAGCAGAGTAGATGGATTTTTATTTATGAAAAGAAATGTATATGAAGCAAGAAGTAAAGAAAAAATTTCAGAAAATCATAAGCTTAAAGGCTAAAAAAAACAGCATTTATGCACGGTATTAAAATGAGGATAGATAAATGGGAAGTTTTCATGAACCAGAAACAAAAATTTTATTTCTGGACTTAGACTGTGAATCAAGAAGTAATGATGAAGGTAGTGTTTATCTTTTAAGATCGATTCTATTGAGTATAGAAATTTGAAAATAAAGAAAGTAAATATAAGAAATACAAACAGCAACCTATGGTCAAAGAATCGGTGGGAGATTTTTTTGCAATAATTTGTTGTTTGGTACCGAAAAAGATCTGAAACAGTTAAAAACTTAAATCAATATGGTTCACCGGACCAAAGAGCCCAAAAAACCTGATATATATACAGTCAAAACGCGGGGGGGGGGTGTATTTTCTACTGTCGGCATGAGATTTGCTCTACTATATGTTTTCTGGGTCGCTGATCACGAAAATCGGGGTCTTTTCCGGGAGATATTGTCGGAACACCCTTAAATTTGCAAAAACTACCCCCAAAAAGGGTTTTTTTTTATATATTAGTAAACTGAGTTTCTAGATTTAGCCAAGAATTGATCTAAGAGGGTTTTTTGGGTCGCTGAACAAGAATTTGTGGTAATTTTTTATGAATAATCAATATTTCACCCTTAAATTACCAAAAACTACCTCTAAAAGGGGATGTTTTTTCTATTTACGGATTTTTAGCGACCAGATTACATCCATACGGGTTTTTTGGGTCACTGATCAAGAATTTGGGGGAATTTTTTATGAATAATTAATATTTCACCCTTAAATTAGCAAAAACAACCCCTAAAAGGGGTATTTCCGCACTTTGAGCAACCAAATTCAGTCCTTCAGGGTTGTTTTTGCTAATTTAAGGGTGAAGTATTAATTATTCAGAAAAAATTCTCCCAAATCCTTGATTAGCGACCCAAAAAATCCTGAAGGACTTAATTTGGTCGCTCTAATTGCGAAAATAGCAAAAACAACCTTGTTTTTGCTAATTTAAGGGTGAAATATTAATTATTCATAAAAAATTCCCCCAAATTCTTGATCAGTGACCCAAAAAACCCGTATGGATGTAATCTGGTCGCTCAAAATCCGTAAATAGAAAAAACATCTACTTTTTGGGGTAGTTTTTGCTAATTTAAGAGTGAAATATTGATTATTTATAAAAACGTACCTCAAATTCTTGTTCAGCGACCCAAAAAACCCTCTCATGCCAATTCTTGGCCAAATCTAGAAACTCAGTTTCCTAATATGTCAAAAAAAACCACCTTTTGGGGGTAGTTTTTGCAAATTTAAGAGTGTTCCGACAATATCTCCCGGAAAAGACCCCGATTTTCGTGATCAGTGACCCAAAAAACATATAGTAGAGCAAATCTCATGCCGCCAGTAGAAAATACACCCTAAACCACGTTTTGACTGGAGTAATAAGGATTTAAATGAGTTTTAAAATTGTTGTATTTTTAGAAGTTTTAGCTTTATTCGCTTAAAACCATTTGAAATGGTTAAAATTCCTTATAAATCAAGTTTCCTAATAAAAACAGTGCTGATGAGATGGGGAAACTAGATTTTCTTGATAATTTTTATTTTGGCCAAAACCGTATGGGGTATATATGGGAAAATGTCAGATGATTTTTTTTTTCTAATTTTCATCGTTTTGTACTGTAAAAAGTCGGAAACAGTGAAAAATTTTAATCAATATGGTTCACCGGGTCAGAGAGCTCAAGAAACTTGATAAATTTTTATTTCTTGAGATAAGTACATTTTGAAAACAAAAATAATATAATGGTTTATTAAAATTATGAAAAAAGTTCATTGTTTTTATTTATGAATTAACCCATAGTTTTATTGCGATTAAACATGAAATATGATCTGAGGGGGTTGGCGCGCTTCAGCGCGAATGGGGCTTGTTTCTATTGTTACTATAAAAAAAATTGGAGTGGTAAATTTTATTTTATTTTATTATTTTTTCATAAATATTATTATAAATAAATGAAATATTAGTTAAAATTTTTTTAGGTAAATAATGACTTAAAATTAAATATTAGTTTTCTTTGAAAATTTAATATACAGCACATATTTTTATTAAACCCACAAAAAAAATATTACAAAAATATATGATAAAAAATACAGAAACAATAATTTTTCAAATACAAATAAAAATAATCAAACATCATAGTATTTTAATACTTATATTATTTAGATTAAAGGATAGAAAATTTTTTATTTTTTATAATACATTCAGATAAAACACCAGCTGTTGAACAATAATCATCTCCTTCTAAAAAATAAAAAAAAAACAATAATTTAAATAAATATTTTAAAATTTTGGTTATTATAAAGCATCTCAGAGTAAAGTATAATCAAAATTAATTTATTGATGTCAAATTTGATGACATTTTTGTTAAGTTTTTTTTTAAAAAGGACAGAGACAAAATTATTCATAAAAAACTGCCTTAAAATGATAGAAAATTAATGGAGGTGTAAGGCAGATTTATAAGGGCCAAATAGAGCTTATATAGGGCTGCATGACACCTCCAACTTTCTAACTGGAAACCTCCTTGACAATTAAAATAATAATGATGACTTACTTTCATTTTTACATTTTTCAATAACATCATTGGCCAATCCAGGATCAATTCCTGTTCCCGAAACTAAAGCTCTTGCCATATCAGCATTAAATATACCATCCTTACTTAGCTATTAAAATGACAATTATTTTATAATTTTTGTCTAAATTAGTAAACAAAAAAATATTTGGGCAGCTCCAGTACTTTTCGTACAGATTAGGACGCGCTCATGTCATCGGTTGAGCTCAAATTTTAGGGTATAGTTGGTGGTCATAAAAAAGTCAACCTGCCAAAATTTTAGCCCTCTAGTACTTTATGGGGCCGAATTATGGCCTTGCAAAGGTCCACAAATAGCCTGATTTAGCCCAATTTTAAAATAACTCAATTCCCTTAAATTTATTCCAAATATCATATTATTTATTGCATTTTAACCGGTATAGGGTCTATTTGAACTGGATATAATTTGATTTTAGTGGCGTTTGTTTTTGAAAAATGCATTTTTTTTGCCATTTTTCGCCACCTGGCATTTTTTTAGGTACTTTAAAATGCCTGAAACTTTCAGGAAAATAAGTTCAATATATGTACTATAAGTTTCATAAAAAATTTTTTTGCTAATTTGCCATTTTCACATTAAACTTATTTTCCTAAAATGGGCTAAATCAAACTATTTTTGGACCTTTGAATGGCCATATTTCGGCCCTATGAAGTGCTAAAACTTTTATGAGTGACATTTTTATAACCCCCAACTATACCCTAAAATTTGAGGTCAAGAGGTGACACTAGCGCGCCGTAATCTGTACGAAAAGTACTGGAACTTCCCCTATATATAAAAATTTACCACTCCGGTTTTATTTAACATGCAAGCAGCAAAACAATCAATTTCACGATTTCTAATTATTTCGCCACCATTTTTGATACTTTCTACAATTTCTAAAATATAAAGTACAAATTTATTATTAACAAATTTTGAGACTTAATTGATTTTTTAAAGATTAATTAATTACTTGGATCTGCTCCAGTTTTTTCAAGACAATCATCTCTGTTTGCTTTTATCATTGCTAATTGTTCTTTAGAAAGCATTGACTAAAATAAATTTTTTATTTACTTGTTTAAATTTGACAAAAAAAAAGTACTTGGGCCCTTTCTAAACTAGATTAATTTTTTTTTAACCCTGCTTTGACTATAATATTTACATTAATCCAGCCTAGGAAGAGCTTTAGATTATAAAAATTTTATGTACTTACAGCTAAAATTTGAGAAATAAATGTTAAAAAAAATATAACAAATATTTTCATTTTGATTGAACAATTTTTTTTCTAGTAACTTCTAAAAACGATTAAATGATACTTTGATGAAAAAATTTTTTTTCATTTCATTTATATAGTTTTTTAGATACTTTGGCGTTCTTCATGCTTTAAATTGTAAGTAATAATTAAATAAATTTGTAACACCTTGATTAATTTAAAATTTTAAAATGTCATTATTTTTTTTTTCAACTTCCTATTTTTTTTAATAAAAATTAATTAATAAATGATGACTTATGAATTTTAAAAATATAAAATTTTATTATTTTAATTTAAGCTTCCTTTGTTATTAAATTTACAATATAAACATTTTTGATATTTTATAGCTAAAAATGAGTAGTAATTAAAATTTTTCATCAGGATAAAAGCCAAAAAACTTATAAAAATTTTAATAGGTTTAATAATCATATTTACCTTCACTAAACTTTTAAATAAAATTTAGGCCTATAATGCACTTTGGAATAATGTAGCTGGTTAAGGACAAGTCAGATCCCATTACCGACTTTTCATCGTTTTGCTGCAGAAAATTGCATTTTTCTCCAAATTACCGCCGATAATCAAAATTCTAAAAAAAGGAAAACATTATAAAATGGTTTATAAATACAATAGTAGATTTGATGTATTATTTTGCAGATTCATATGCAAAAATTTTTGTTTGAAAAAATAAATCCAAGCAAGAACAAATTTTCTAAACAAAAATTTTACAAATAAGTCTACAAAAAAGTATTTAAAACGGTGCCAATCGATTCGTAAATCATTTTTTTATGTTTTCCTTTTGGGAGTTTTTGAAAATTTTAAGCGAATTATTTTTTATTTACAAAAGTAATGTTCATTAGTGGGTTATGACGATAAGAGTAACATGACAATTTCTGGTACTGACTGCGACTTTTAGTGTCCTCCGCGATTTTATTTCCTAACACTCTCTATGAGGACACTTAAATTTTATGCAAGGATGTATTAGTAATTATGTATAGTGTGGTGTATATATGCACTAAAATCATATGAGATTGTGTTAGTACAGGATATGCTATACTACACTGTATAGTATAAAACTAGTATAAGGAACACGTGTAAATATTAACTTGTGCATTTAAAAAAATATTTATTAAATAAATAAATACAATTTTTAAATCATTCTGAATGGTTTAGTAAAATATTTTATTCCTAAAAACTAGTATCTTTAAAAATAAGGATTTATTGAAATATGCAGCTTTTCGTATAATAACCTGTGAAATAATTTTATTATGCGTTCTTTATTGTGTTCGAAAAAATGTTAATATTTGATATACATATCATATTTATGTAATTATACAGATTTGTTTTAGTATTGGCATGTTCAGTTTATAAATTATTGACAAATCTTGTGTATATTTTTTTATTGTGCATGTAGGTAAAATTTTTTGGCATTTTTTTCTCGTTGCGAGTATAAAAAAGCAATGCATGCTAGATGATATTGCTTTAAAATAAAGTATTTTAATACTTGCATAAATTAAAAAAAAATTAATTATTTATTTGGTGCATGGATTAATAAAGACTGATTTGCTTTAATAAAAATATTTTGCAAGTATTTAAAAAAAGGATACTTAATGTATTTTTTTTGCAAAATTACTTTTGTTTAAAAAAAAAAAAAAATTTTTTTATTTTCTTATTTTTAGAAAATAATAATATAAAATAAAAAAAAAAGATCAGAATAAAATTCAATAATGATCTGAAAAAAATTGCTTTTTTAGAATGCTTGATTTCTAATTTAATTGCTAAATGCAAAAATTTTACTAAATACTTTGGGAAAGACAATATTTTTTTGATTACCTTTTCAATATTTCACAAGCATGTTTTAAAAAATCAAATTTAGCGCGTAAGTTGAATTTTTTTTTATTTTAGTGACCAAGTAAATACGAGTAGGCATGACTGTCATATGTTTGACTAATCTGATCTGACTCGCCCTTAAAATTCAGAAAAATTTGTTGATCAGTTATGTGGCATTTAGGAGATTTTAATTAAGAAACATTACGAATTGTATAAATTTCTAAATCCCCGCAAACAGACCTAACCTAAGTAGTAGCATCCAAAAATTTATCAAAAAACTTACTAGTTCCCGTAGGAATTAGACATCTAGGCCATAACAATCCCACAAAAACCTAAAAAAACCCCAAAAATACGGTTTTTTAAGTTTAATTTAATTTCTCCGACACATTAAGAGATAATACTCTGCACATTGGCTGGAAAACTTATCACATAATCACTTTTCAAGAAAAATTTTTTTTGGGTCCTTTAGGATATATAATTTTGAATTTTTCGAAAAACGGTTTTTTGAGCATTAAAAAATAAACCATCCTTAAATTTTTTTTTATAACCCTGGTGGGTTAAAAAAGCATAATTTTTAATTTTTTTAAAAATCTCGGGGAAACCAAATTCTAATACCCAAAAATCATCTACCGTCTTTTACCCGCGCATTTATAACTACCAAAAATTTTTTATTTTACACAGTTTTTTATTGTGCCAACAATATAAAGGCAAAGTTGTTAAAATGATTTTTTTTAATAAATAGCCTCTATTCTGACCGCTATTTATCTGTGCTTCAAATTAAATTAAGCCTAAAAAACATACTTTTTTGGGGATCTCACGTCTACTGGGATTTCATGAGTTTTTTGACAACTTTTCGAATCCCACTACTTAGGCTAGGTTTGGTTCCGAGGGCCAAATCAATATGCTTATCCTGCAATAGCCTTTGGCTTCAGATAGATAAATCTAAAAAAAAATTTTCTGCAGCAAATATTTCATTATTATAACTTTGATTATTTTATCAGTAATATAAAAATTTTGACAGATTTTTTACATCCAAAATAAGAATTTCTTCCAAATTTTTATACGTGCAAAAAACGATAAAATAGAACACAGTATGTACTGATTAATAAATCACAGTCTGAAGTTTATTTATTTTTTTGATTTTTTACAAACTATATAAAATTAATATTACATTATTTTTTTTTTATATGTTGAAGCTATTTAATTAAATACTGTTAATAGTTTTATCATTAATATTTTAATTTCTTTTCAAAATCAACACTAATTTTTTACATTTTTTCAACAGTTTTTAAAAAATAATTGAAATATAAAATTTAAACATTTTTAAATTATTATGTCTACCATAAAAATACATTCGTTAAGGTCTTCTAAATTTTTTCCATTACTTTTTCTGGCTAAAATAATAAAATAAGATATTTGAGTACTTAATTTTTTAAAAATAATTTTTAAATTAAAAATTTACCTATTCTTTTACAATTTTTAACAAGTTCTTCGACTTTTTCTGATGACATATTTTTTGGGGCTTCGATGCGAATAAAATTTTCATTAAATGATGTATCATCGTTAAGCTGAAAGATAGAAAAATTATTCAAATTTGAAATTATACGTAAAATAATAAAAATATTTACTATTCCAATTTTTTTCATAACGCAACATCGGTAAGTTTGCAATGCTTCTTCTCTTTTATAAATAAACCCTATTTTGCGAGCTTAAGAATTTTTAAAATTATTATTTAAATGTCAGTTTATTTATAAAATTTAAACTTTTTCCATACATACCTATTCCATATCCGATGTCTCTATTGCACACGATAGAAGCTTCTAAATACCTTTTCTGCATTTTTGTGTAAGCCTAAATAATATAAAATAGAATTTTTAAGACATTTTATATTTCAGAAAAAATTTCAGGTTTCTATGAAGGAATTTTTGAATTTTTCTAAACTACTCCACCTGCATGGCTATAAAAAAACTTAATGATGGTATATTTATATTTCAGGGTCCAAAAGGCCCAAAAAATTTTTTTCTTGAAAATTGGTAAAAAGTTTTCAAGCCTATAACCAGAGTGTTGTTCGTTAAGTAAAATCTAGCCCCCCCCCCTACTTAGGTTAGATTTGGTTCCGGGGGCCAAACTTATCCGGAAATAGTCTTTCAAAAACTTTATTAAATCGATTAAAGGCCAACTATTGGGGTTAAGGGCAAAGTTTAAAAATTGAGGTTAATACATTTGGAATCAGGGCGCTATTCACTGGTCATAATTATTGTTGTCCGTCTGGGTCAGTTTTCCGAATCCCGAAAGTTAAGTCTACAAACTTTCTAATGCAGAATAATAAAAACTGGAATAATTGTAAAGCAGATAAATCAAAATTCCTAATAATCAATCAGTTTCATAAAAAGAATATCGGAATTTATCCTACTCTTTATTTTGATGCATTTTGATTTTACGAATTTTCCTGCAAAATTCATTTATGGGTCTGTTTTTGACAAATCTAGATTTCAACGTTCTGAGCAATGACCCGGATAGACAACGACAGATCAAAAAATTTCGAGCCCTAAATTTTTCGATAAAAAATAACTTTTTATGCTTGAATATATTGAATAATGAATAATTTTTCAAACTTGTTTGATAAAGCCCTGCATGCTCAATCTCATTCCCGGTATTATTTATAATAGATAAGCTGAGATTTTTTCATACATAATAAAATGTAAATAAAATAATAAATATATATAAAATAACATACTTCTCCCACTGCTATCGATACTATCAATAAAGTTAGTAAAAGAACAAAGACTTTCATTATTTTAAAATTGTATTAAAAAAAAAATTTTAATTTAACTTTTTATTATAAAACACTTAAAAAATTATTTGATGTTTTAAAAGACACTCACTAATTATTAAAAAGCAATGCGTTTATTTAAATATTATTCAGTTGTCCAAATCAGTAAGATAATAAGAGGCAGAGGGGACGTTCAATAATGACCCTAAAGTATGTGAATTATTTATTTAAAAATATAAAATTAAAATATTATAAACATTTGGTAATTTCTTTAAATAGGAAAATAAATCAACTGATAAAATATGAGATTTCTTAAAATTTCCAATATTTTATGATTTATGTCATTGTTTTTACTGTCTTTTTGTGTGTGTTATCAATTAAGTTTTTATTATTTATTGTGTTTTTGTTTAAAATTTTTTTAATTATGGTGTGCAGTTTTTGAATTTTTTTTTAGATATTTCACACGCATAAAATTTTATTTTAATATACGTTTTTTGTAACTAAATAATATTAACTTTCAAACGCATTTATTTTATTACTGTTTGTCTTATATTGATAATTATAATCATGACAACGCAATTTTGCTTATTCAGTAAAAGATCAATGATATTTTAAAATTATTTTTACATTTTTTGCAGACATAGAAATGAAAAAATTTTTTTTTGTGTCATTTTTGGAGGCTCTTTTTTTACTAATATTTTGGTGGAAATTCGTATTGTGAGAATTCAGGGGTTAATGATAGCAGGTTCTGAAATTTTGGCAAAAAGTTGAAGGCAAGAAATGATAAAATCTTTAAAAAAGGCTATTTTCAAGAATTTGACTACAAAAATATTTAACACTGCAGGATTGATTGGGGTATGAAGTACAACGCCTAGGTTTGAATTATAGATTAAACTGAAAAAAATCCGGTTGCCAGTATCGGAATTCTGGTTGTGGCAGCCGAATTTTTGCTTCTTTTAAATGGCTGCAATTGACATAAAAGAGTTCAAAAAAAAAAAAATTGGCTACCACACGGATTAGAATCTAGAATCTAATCCAATTGAAGGTACTAAAAAAAAAATATTTTTTTAAGTATTAAATTAAAACTTTTATATTTCAAATTTCGTTATTTACCGGCATTTCTGAAACTATGTATAGTTTCCCTATAGGAATCCAAATTTGAGGTGAGATTTTCATTTTGCCTGGCAAGAAACTAGAAAATGTTAAAAACTTGTAATTTAAAGGAATAAATTTTTGATTTAGAGCATTAAGGTTAGCTTCATGGAAATTAAGCTCAAAGAGGTAATAAATTGATCCTTTCAGAACTAATTTAGGTTTAATTACCCATTGACATTTTTAAATAACGCCATCAATTTTTAAATTAAAAAAAGTAGAAGTTTAAATATAGGGTGACTTTACCAATTCGTGACCCAAAGTTTTTCCTATTAATGACCACTTGCCTTCCATAAGAATAATATGGTGTTGGATCTTAATTGGGAAGGGGGGTTGGCCTTCAATTGTTACAGTCACCCTAAGTAGTTTAAAAAATATTATACTTACAATTTATTAAAAAAAATACATTTAAACAATTATGAGAATAAATTTATATTACTCCAAAAATAAGTATTTTCATTAATATTTTTTTTTTCAAAAATAAATTACAAATATTTTACAATTATTTTCATTTCTAAAAAAATTTATTTAGCATAAAACGAATCTTTTTCATTCATAGCACACTGTTCAAATTTAATATACTTATCACATCTATTTTTTGAATCTAAAAAAAAATTATAAAATTAATATTTAATAAGTAAACATAACCTCAAAAATTATTTAAATAAATTTACCAATTTTTTTACAATTGCTCATAATTTGTTTAGCCCTGAATTCTGGTTCATCTTTTAAGACAACCCAACGTACAAAATCTTCATTAACAGTGTTGTCTTCATTTATCTATTAGAAAAATTTATTATTGATTTGTATTTTTCAGTCAATTAATAAAATTAAAAAAATTTTTGTAACTCTAGGATTCTGATAGAGCATTTATGTGGAGCAAATTCATAATCTTTTGAGGGCCACATAAATGCCCCAATTAGTTTCCAACTCAGTTTTCTTTTTTACATTAATTAGTGATTACTTATAATTAGTGACAAATAAATTAAACCATCAAAAAATTACCATTCCAAAATTTTTCATGAAACAATCGCAATAGTATATCCGTTCTTGGCGATTATCACCTGTTCTTTCTTTTTCTAATTTAGCTGTTAAAATTTATAAAATCATTAATTTTTTACAGTTTTAAATAGAAAAAATAGAAAATCAATATTATTTAAATTTTATTTGTACTACCTACTAAAAGAAGTTAACATTTTTTAACATTTTTGTTTGAAAAAAAGCCAAGGAGCTTTTCAAAAACACAGTCAATGAGCGCCCATTGTATTCTAAGTGTGCGCCAAAAAGAAAGTTCCCCAAAAATGAGTGCTTTATAAAAAAAACTTAATTCTATTTCCAACCCATACTGTTTAGAGGATTTCACTGGCACACATTTAGTAATTTCTCTGCATGAGTTTTACTGGTACTATATCTCGATGGTTTTACTTGAATCGCATAAAATATCAAATAAAATTCAATCATGGCAACCCGACAGTCTATATTTGGCGCAAATATACTGTGCCCTAAGTAAATCACCCCTTGAAATAAATAATATTCTACCGATGTATTTTATTTAATTTGCAAAAATTTCTTAATATTCTTAACGTACCTTCTTCGTAACACTTTTCTTTGAGGTTTTTGATTTCTGCTTTTTGTTCCAAAGAATCCTAAATAAATATATTTATTTAGAAAAATCATTAAGTATTACAAGACAGATAATTTTTATTCTTTTATGCGAGTTTTTGAGAATTAGAATACAGCAGAATTCCAAATAAACCGGAACATTTGATAATCCGGCACTTTTTTGGATCAAGCTCAAATGTATTTTTTTTAAATTTGCTTTATAAAAATTTTTTTTATAAAAATATATTTCCGTTAAGTAAATAAAATAAAATAAAATGGCATAAAGTAGAAACCATTGGCAGCCTTTAAAGTCTCTTGTATTAGGTCCCTATTGACCCTACCCCCTTATTGGGCGTTTTTCAAGTACTCCACCTTATGAACATGCCCGATGTTAAAACGAAAAATGTCCATTTTTATTTTACCGAATGTTTTAGAAAAATAAAATTTTTTAATATTTAAATTGATACGAATATAACTAGACATGTAAAAATAAAATTGTTAAAAAAATAAATTTTTTGATTCTATGAAAAAAACAATTTGCCACTAAATATTTAAATTTTTATGAGCACACTGTAAAAAGTAAGTTTCTTAGATTTACAAAAAAAATAGAATTATTTCGAAAAATTAGTGAATTTTCAAAAAATTTTGTAAATATTCGATAAAAATCGTAAATTTACTAAATTTAGTATATTATCGAAAAATTCGAGAATTCTCGATTTTTTTTTGTGATTTTACGAAAAAAGTTGTAAATTCACAACTATTTTAATTACGAGGTAAATTATCAATTTTTCTTGTGAATTCACAAAAGAAAATAGAAACTACTCGTATTTTTTGTTAATATACCAAATTTAGTAAATATACGACTTTTTTCGAATATTTACAAATTTTTTTGAAAATTTAGTAATTTTTCGAAAATGATCTAATTTTTTTGTTAATATAAGAAAGTTACTTTTTACAGTGCATACCTCAAATTTTTGATTTTCATCTAGGCAGCACTCTTTGAATTTTCTAAATTTTTCACAGGTATTTTTTGCATCCTTAACTATTAAATAAGATAAAAAATTTTAGTTAATAAATTATATTTAATTGAAAAAAAAAGATTTTAAACAATTTTACCTAAAGAATCACATTTTTCAATAACTTGATTAGCTATCTCGACAGGTAAGTTTTTTAATAAAGATAACCGAGCATACATTTTATTAAATGTCCCGTCGTAGCTGTTTATCTGAATATGAAAATTAAGTATTAAATTATAAATAGATTTTGTAACTAAATTCTGGCAAATTTAAAATGGTTAAGAATTAAGGAAAAAAAAATATTTTACCATGCCAGTATTTTTGTAATAACATTCGCAAAATTCCGGGGCATCCTTGATATTTATTTGAAAATTATATCCAGCCTGAAAATCTACAAAAATTTTAAATTAAAAAAAAAAATAATAATAATTATTTTATGAAATATGGAATGAAAATTTTTACCATGATTTATTCCCAATTTTTTGGCACATATTTTACTGGATTCAATCGAACGTTTTCCTGAAGGCTCCTAAATGTAAACAAAACACCAAATAAAAAATACACGAATAAAATATTTTTTTTTAAATTATTCAGTGACATACTATTTTAATTGAATCTGAATTAGCTTCAACAGTAGCATAAAATAAAGCCAGAGCAATAAATGCAGCTTTCATTTTGACTTCTTATTGTGAAATATTTTTAATATATCAACCTTTTAAAAGATTCTGACTAATATTATTTTTTATAAGCTTATCCTCAGACACTCTTTTTTATAATGTCTCAATATTTATATCTTCCTTGATCACAAACATTTTATATTCAACGAGTTCTTCTTTTGGTGTTGTAGGAATGACGTAATAATTTTTAGTTTTTAACTGTTCAAAATATGCATTATTGAAAAGGCTCGTGAAAATGAGAAATTTTCAATTTTATTTTTTTATTTTTTAGGTATATTTAGTGGGATAATTTATGTTTTTAGGTTTTTAGAGCAATTTGGAGCAATATAGTAGGAAATTAAAACAGGCCTCTGGTGATTTTTTGAAACATTCAGATACCTAGACTCTACCTACAAGTCACTCAATAAACTCAAAATTTTACTGAACCAGTCTGTCAAAATTATGGAATTTAAGTTTTTAGGTAATACTGATAAAAAAAATATTCGAAATATAGGTAAAACGTTTTTTATTTTACAAAAGTTATAAGCAAAAAGTTTAATTTCAAATAACTGATAAGCAGATTAAATCAAAATTTAGTTTAGTTCAAAATTTCAGTTTAATTCAATATCCATGAAAAATGTATAAGATTCATTTGCAAAACATTCTTCAAGCTTAAGTGAAAAAAGTATTTTTCAAAATAATATGTAAGTTTTATTAATTTTAAAATTAGCATACAATTTTTTTTAAACAATAATTGGACCAAGTTTATCAAAGCAACATTCCTTAAATGCTTCCAATTTTTTGAAGCTATCTTCGTTATTATCTAAAACTGTTAAAAATAGTTATTAATTTAATAAAAATTTTTTGCTTGTTGTAATACTCCAGTCAAAATACGAGGGGGGGGGGGGTTGTATTTTCACTGGCGAACACGAGATTTACTCTACTATAGTTTTTTTTAATTGCTGAACACGAAAATCGGGATCATTTTGTAAAGAAATGGGGGCTTCACCCTTAAATTTGCAAAAACTACTCCCAAAATTGTTTTTTTTACATATTTGCACTTTGAGCTCTCAGATTCTTTTTCATAAATAATTAAAATTTAACCCCTAAATTGGCTAAAACTACCTCTAAAAGGAGTGTTTTTGCTATTTTCGCACTCTAAGCATCCAGGATATGTCCATATAGGTTTTTTGGGTCGATATTCAAGAATTTCGACTCCTTTTTTGTGATGAAATATTGATTATTTATGAAAAAGAAGTCGAAATTATTGATTAGTGACCCAAAAAACCTATATGGGCATATCCTGGATGCTAAAAGTACGAAAATATCAAAAACACCCCATTTTCGGGGGTAGTTTTAGCCAATTTAGGAGTAAAATTTTAATTATTTATGAAAAAGAAGTCAAACTTCTTTATCAGCGATCCAAAAAACCTATATGGGCATATCCTGGATCTTAAAAGTACGAAAATAGAAAAAACACTCCTTTTAGGAGTAGTTTTATTTTAAAGATGAAATTGAAATGATTATAAGAAGTTAAAATTCTTAATCAGCGACATAAAAAACTCGTATGGTGCAGATCTGAGCGCTTAAATATGTTATTCGCGAATATGTTTAAAAAAACCCCTTTTTGGGGGTAGTTTTTACCAATTTAAGGGCGAAGCCCCCATTTCTTTACAAAATGACCCCGATTTTCGTGTTCAGCGACCCAAAAAACCTATTGTAGAGCAAATCTCGTGTTCGCCAGTGAAAATATAACCAAACCCGTATTTCGACTGGAGTATAAATGCAGTTAAAAAAAAAACTAATATTTACCTGAGGCGTAGCATTCTTTTACAGCATTTTTGGCTTTTTGATAAGGATACAATTCATGAGATCTTACAAATGGTACGTGTAACATTTTATTTTCGTTTGTTTGGTCTTCAAGATTATTGACTAACTGTAAGATAAATCATAAAATTAATTTGAATATGGATCTAAGATAATTAAGCACAGCAATGAATGAATGTACGAGATTTTGAAGTAGAAAAAAAAAAATTGGTTTAAAACCTGGGAAAAATTTCAATAAGTTCTGAAAACAGTAATTTTTCATAAAAATTTTTAAAAATTTAATTACCACTCCTACTTTCTTCAACAGGCAATCACTAAAATTATTTACAAATTCGCGATTTCTCGCATCAACAGTAGTTTGCATTATGATATCTGTAAAAATTAAAAATAAAGGAATTTCTTACTAAAATATAATTTAAAAAAAAATGAAAAATAAAAGAACTTTTACCATAATCTTGATTCATTTCTTCAGCACAAGCGTTACTAATTTCTTCTCTACCAATGTAGTCCTAAAATTTAAAATTACCAGGAATTTTTCAAAATTTTATTTTTATGTATTCAGGAAAAAAATAAAAACAATTCTTATTTAATTTTTGTAATAAATAACGTTTAGTAACATTATGCAATAAAAATTGTTTTTGCCCTCCCGGGCGTAAAACTCGTGCGTAAAGAATTTTCTGCACTCGTTCTACGCCCATGTGGGCAAAAAATAGTGTGAGCTCCATGGGCGAAATACTTTAGACACGAGCGTGAACACATATCAAGCTAGTGCTCACGCTAATGCCAAAACTTTTACGCCCTTGGTACTTAATATACTAAAATAATTAAAATACTTTTTTGTGTTCTAAAATTAATTTCGAAATCAGTTTGAATAATAAAATATAACTTTTTTGTATAACCACATAATTGATAAATATTTTTTTTTAAATTAAAACTACATACCTCAAGTACAGTAATTGAATTTACTCCATTTATAGCAAAAAATGCAAAAACAATAATAAATGCTTTCATTTTTATTAGTAATTATTTTAAAATATTCTATTTTATGTGAATCATGCAAAGTTTTAAAAGATACTGTCTAATATTTTCCTTAAACTGGGGTTTTTATTGATGACGAAACAAATAAAATAAAAACTTGGAATTTTTATTAAACCTACGTGTTGTATTTTTATAACATTATCAATTTTTTTTATTATTATTATTTTTTCGTCTTGATAATTCAAAGTATATTGATGCATATTATATTATACCAATACTGCCCTACAGATTAAAAACCTTAATATAGGAGTTTTAACGATTTCGAGATAATTATATTCAACGAAACGTGTTTCTATCGATTTAATAATGTTAGTGAATAGTTATTAAAAAAATGAACTACTATTTTGACCGACCTCCGGTTAAGTTTTAGTGGATCAAAAAGTCAAAAACTACTAGGCTTGTTTTGAAAGAATTCAGTGAAGGGAGGACCCTTGTACTTGAAATGAAAAATCACCATGCCATTTTTCAAGTTCGGATGGAAAATATAGCCTACGAGTATTGCAAGTTAACCGCCCTAGTTTTTCCCTATAAGGAGTAATGTGTGTATCTCTGCTAATCTCAAATACATATCGCAGACATGTATTACTCAACCTTTGAATTCTGCCTTTAAGTTTGTCGAGTAGTTTAAATATACAGCCGAACAATAATCCAAGTGAGGAACTAATTCAGCCTCTACTGGAGCCTCAGTTGTACATTGCCTAATGAACCTGCGAGAGTATAGAGAACTATTAACATTTTTACTTATTAGTGTGACATGCGATTCTCAAGATAAGTTACTGACTATGATTACTCCAAGGCTCTTAACTTCTTTTACAAACGGTACAGTCACTCCTTCACTTACAGTAACAAATAAATCAACCTAAATTGAATTATATTACAACCCTCTCAAAGAATTGAGATTAAAAACAAAAGATTGCATGCAGACTTGGAACTTGAATGGCTTCTTGGATAAAGAGTACCATAGATATGCATTCACTCAAACAGATACCACTATTCCTAGACTTTATGGCTTACCAAAAATACACAAACTTTTCTATGATGCGGATGGTAAATTATGTTATAAGTTCAAACCGGTTTTATCAACTATAAATACTTCCACACAATCTATTGCAAAGTATATTACTTCATTACTCAATAAAAGTACTAAGAAACCAGCCTCAAGGCCACATATTGGTGAAACCGGCCTTAAGGCCACATATTTGTTACTTTAGATGCAACATCGTTATTTACCAATGTACCTTTTGATCTAGTAAAATCAGGTATTGAAAGAAGATATGCTCAAATCGTAAAACATACAAACATCCCTTTATCTGAATTTTTTCATGCAATAGATTTTTTAAATGGTAATACCTTTCTACAGTTTAACAATCGATATTAGAAGCAGATTTATGGAAGCCCCATGCGTTCTTCAGTTTCTTTCACATTTGCAGACATAGTTTTAGAAGATCTTGAAACTGATTGCTTAAGCAAGTTGGATTTCACCACCACGTTTTTCTACATATATGTGGATGATATCATCACATGTATTCCCAATAATAAAATTGATAGTATGTTACATGTTTTTAATAGTTATCACCCTCGTTTAAGGGGTATTTTTGCAACTTTCACTGTAGCCCTCCAAGATTTGGTCTAATAAGGGTTTTTTGGGTCGCTGATCACAAATATTAAAGTTATAACTATGGAAAATTACCCCTTCACCCTTAAATTGGCCAAAACTACCCCTAAAAGGGGTGTTTTCGCTACTTTCGTTCTAGCCTTCCAAGATTCGATCTAATAGTGCTTTTTGAGTCGTTGATCACAAAAATCGATGTATTTTCAATTAAAACTTAACTCTTCACCCTTAAATTATCCAAAACTACCCCTAAAACGGGTGTTTTCTCTACTTTCGCTCTATCCCTCCCTCCAAGATTTGGTCTTAAAGGGTTTTTTAGGTCGCTGATCACAAAAATCACGTTTTTTTCAATCAAAAATTAGGTCATAACCCTTAAATTTGCTAAAACTACTCCAGCTTTGAAATGTATAAATAAATGAATCATACAGTTTTAAGTAATAATATTTTTTTATTCTTATTTAAACATTATACATATTCTTCTAAAAAAAGTACAAAAACGTACAAAAAAAAAATAACTTTTGAGACATTTTTCAAACATTATACAATACATACGATCAATCATACTCCATACTCTGGACCGAGTGCACTTGAGTTGTATCCTCCATATTATAATAGCTATCGTCATAAATACAGTCAACACTAATATTTGGCTCGAAAATTGAAGAATCTAAATCTTCATACGTTCTCTCCATAATACTTTCTTCGTTTTCGGCTCTAAAATGGAAGTATCTAATTACTCACATGTGTTTTCTGAATTTATGTCAAAGTTATGTTCACAATTTTCGCAGCTCTTACCTCTGCATGATTTTCAGAATACACTGCATGCCTCAAAATAACCCTTCAAGGGCTGTTTATTGTGATCAGCGACTTAAAAACCCCTATTAGACCAAATCTTAATAGGCTAGAACGAATATAGCGAAAGCGCCCCTTTTAGGAGTAGTTTTGGCTTATGAAAAGACATCGATTTTTGTGATCAGCGACCCAAAAAACCCTATTAGACCAAATCTTGAAGGGCTAGAGTGAAAGTAGCGAAAATACCCCTTTTTAGGGGTAGTTTTGGTTAATTTAACACATTCGCTGCGTCATGGGCGCCACGCGCCCATGATTTGCGTGACTTATGTGCGTCATGGGCGCAATGCGCCCATGGTTTATATCTCACAAATTATCAAAAATATCTGCGGAATTCAATTATAAATGATTTCTAAAGGTAGTTTCGGGTTAGTTAATGATATTTTTACAATAGTGCAAGTCAGGGTTGGTTTTCAACCTATTTTAAAAAATTTCCTCATTTTCACAATATGGAAAATATTATAACGATGAAAAATTACTTTTAATTACAAAAATTATCCTTTTTTTAAATAAATACGTAAAAAAATACAACTTTTGAATATTTTTTTAAGAATATGCACCTTCCATATTAAAAAATTAAGTAAAAAATCATGGGCGCATTGCGCCCATGCCGCACCTGATTAACGCTGTGTGAATCGTGTGCGGCATGGGCACAATGCGCCCATGCTGTTTTTTTTCAGGAAACCGTAAAACACGACTAAAACATCATAAAAAACATGCTCTTATCGTAAAAGAAGAATAATTGATGAATACAAGCAAAACGCACCTATTTAGAAACTGCAAAAATATCAAAACGCAGCGAATGTGTTAAGGGTGAATAGTTAAGTTTTAATTGAAAAAACATCAATTTTTGTGATCAGCGACCCAAAAAACCCTATTAGACCAAATCTTGAAGGGCTAGAGTGAATGTAGCGAAAACACCCCTTTTAGGGGTAGTTTTGGCCTATTTAAGGGTGAAGGGGTAATTTTTCATAGTTATATAACTTCAATATTCGTGTTCAGCCACCCAAAAAACCAATAGTAGACCAAATCTGGTAGCGGCCACAAACAATACCACCAAAACCGTGATTTGACTGGAGTAATTCATCAACAAAAGAATTTGAATATTGTCAAACAATAATTAGTTCAAAATAGCTATATACCATAAAGTTTATAAACTATTATATTAGAAAAGTTTGAATTATATCAAGTATAGGATTAATAATAGTATTTGCAATAACAATGTTATTGATATAGACAGGAATATTATAATTTATTATATATAATACAAATTTTATTTACATATTTCTGTTGTTGTTGTATTACAATTAAAATTTTCTGTATTTACAAAACTTTTTTTACATATTTAGGGCAAAAAAGCCTATTTTCTACCCTAGGGTGACGGGTTTTTGCCCATTATATGCAAAACAAATATATTAACAAATTCTTTTAAATTAAAAAGTTGAAAATAATTTATATTCTAAACATTTTAGATATTTCCCCATCTTAGTACAGAAGTCATAGTTATTTCCAACTGTAAAAAAAGTACAAAAAATTAGTCATCTAAAAATTTAATTTTATAAAATATAAAATAACGTTTTATATATTTACGTGGGTTTTTTTTACATTCTTCAATAGCTTCATTTATTTTTTCAGTTGATAAACCTTCTCCTAGTTTTATTAATTCATTTTGAACAAAACTAACATTTAGTGTTAAATCATCGTTGTACTGTAATAAGAAATGATAAACAATTAAATTAAAATATTATCTAAAATTAAAGAAAAAACTTACCATTCCCATTTTTTTTGAAAAACATTTGCAAAAATTTTCTTTTTTTTCATCAATTACTACACCAAAAATAGGAAGTTTTTCAGCAAAATCTATAAAGAAAAAATTTTTTGATCTAAATTAATTTTATTTTTATTATTTTCAATATAATAATTATTTATTTTAATTATTTATTAATATAATAAATAAATTATAATTAATAAAACATTTTCTTACCTGGTTCTACACCTGTTTGTTCCATGCATTCTTTGACAGATTCCTTGGTTTTGGAATGAACAAATTGATGAAGTATCTAAGACGTAAAAGTGAAATAATAAAATACCTTTTTAATGCGTTCATATAATATTTTAAGATTTAGTTAGGTATAGTTAAAAATATTTTTCGTTTAAAAATTTTTTAAATTAAATTCCAATCATCAATTATGCATTGAAAGTTTTTATCAAAATCTAAAATAATTTACTTACTGCTTCAGCTGCAAACGTGACGGTAAAAGTAATAAAAGCATAGATAAATTTCATTTTAATTTAATTTTTTAATTCTATTCTTGATTCTATTTATAAAAAAATTCTGCTAAATTTTAAATTAATATTTTTAAGCATCGCATCGGTTTTTAATATAATACTCAAGATCAGTTTTGAAATTAAAAAGTGGGGAGACCTGTGATGAAAATTTTCCATGGGGTTTTGTAATGTAGTAAATATTTATATATGTATTAGTATTATATATATGTAGTAGTGTATAAATGTATATGGGATCTTAGTTGAATATAGGCCTATCTTATAATATAAGGTACACGGAGAAAAATTGATGGGCTCCAAGCCTCAGAATTCAGTAGTTTTAGTAGCTGCGATTTCATCGGTACCCAAAAACTTTATTCAACGCTCAGTACCTGTAAATATGGCTCAGAACATTTTGAACATTCTGAGATATATTTTTAAAAAAATTTTTAAACTAATAATTTCTCTAGCTCGCTGGTCCCTGTTTATGTATAATAAAAATATGTCGAAAAAATGTAAAAATATATTAACTGCTAATTTCATGAAGATAGTTTTCCGATTTTTTTATGGATAATTAAAAAACAAGGTAATATGTGTTGTATTCTGTATAATTTTTTTTTTTTACGTTTTTTGGATCCCTGAATAAGACTATTTTACCCCCCTTTTTTTCAGATTTCAGATTTTATTTTAATAAGCTTTTACTTGTCATTATTTATGTAGTTCATTACAATCTGCGAAAATTTTCGTAAACGAAAATGATACAACATTGAGCCTTGCGTTTCTAGGCCCATAAGGCGTGTTAGATTAAAAGGAGGGTATCTTGGATATTTTTCAAGATATTAAAGTCATCTATAACTATAGATTGTAATTTGGCGACCCAAATGCCTCGTTGACTCCTTGTTAGTAAGGAAAAAATTAGCCAATTAAGAAAATAATTCTATTTTTGCAGACTAAAAAATTAAGTATTTATATTAAATTTTTTTGTTTTTAAGACGAATTTGAAATTATTGTGTTAGGAATGATTCCCTACATCTCATTCTTCTTAATTTATGCAATCAGATATTTTTCGTGGTATGTATGGTTGCATAAATACAGTTTTGTATTTATTATTTTATTAAGTATATTTTTGAGGCTCAAATGCAAAGAGGCATAACCCACAGAATTAATGTTTACGAGTATTAAAATGAATTCAAATTTTCATTTTGCCACAAGAACCTAAAGTTTTTTAATTTTTTTCCACAAAATTTGTTAAATTTATTTATTTTTAATAAATCTTGATTTTTATAAAAGATTAATATATAAAAATACCAGTTTTGAAATAAAATCATTGAAAAAAAAATCAAAAAATCAAAAATCAAAATTTTACCTAAAACAATAGGTATTGGAAAAAGTCAATTAACCAAAAATTTACTATCACAATAAGTTTCATTATTTATTAACAATAAAACGGATATAGCTTAATAGTAAATACATATTATTCTAAATTATATACATGATACTTTTTTAGTTCTTAATTTATAAATTAATATTTTTAAAAATAAATAATATAAACGTATTAAATTTATTTTTTAATTTATAATTAATTTTACAAATGTCTATAAATAAAATCTAAATAATAACCAACACGTGTACTAACATCAGGTAATCCAGTTGCACAGAATGCAGAACCAAATGATACAATTCCTTGTACCTGACCATTAGCAACTAAAGCACTGCCACTGTCACCCTATAAAAAAATTATGGTAAAATTTTAAATTTAGCTACAATTATTTTCAAATATATTTATTTTGATACTTACATTACAAAGTCCATAATTATCATAATTAGATGTGCAAATTTGTCCTTGGTTTATCGTAATTTCATTACCAAAATGTGAAGTCCAAATACTTTGACATGTAGATCTATCAACAACTGAAATTGTTAACTTTCTTAAATTTGAAGAAAGTCCATGATGTCCTAATACAGGATTTCCTTTCTGATAAACACCAAAACCAGAAATTGTAAGAAGGGTACCAGCTGGAAGATCAGCTGAAGTTGGTAGTCCAATTAATTGTACATGAGCTGATAATTCAACATTTCCAGCCAACTATAATTACAAATTTAAATTTAATTTTTTTATTTATCAATATTATCGTATTTGAGTTTTACCTTAACAATTCCAACGTCATAATTGTGACTATTACTGTAATAATTCTCATGTGCATAAACTGATTGTATTGGATAACTTGTACCTTCAGAAGCATATAAATTAATACATCCAGTAACAACAGTTGCTCTATTTAATTGTCCTTGTAATCGACCATAAGGTAAATAATTTGATACACAATGTGCTGCTGTTAATACTGTATTTCTTGATATTAAGGATCCTCCACATGAATGTTTATTATTGTGTCTCATTGATACTATGTAGGGAAATTCACCACTTTGAGCAAAATCTCCACCAACTAAGGGCTCGTTCATTGGATTTGCTGAAAAATTTTGTTATTAATTTAATAAATAAATATAAATAATTGAAATTTAATTACCATTTGATATGCTCAAAAAACCAAAAATTAAAATTAATAAATTATTCATTTTTGAGGAAAACATTTTACAATAGTTTTAAATTGAAACTATAATTGTATTTGAAAATTTTATCAATTTATATACAATTTTGATTTTTCAAAAAATTTCATTGAGAAAAAAATTTTTTTTTTTTTTTAATTAATTCAATGAAAATTCTTATCAATTTTAGTGATGTAAATTTACGAATTATTATTTAATATTTATTTAAATCCTTTCCTATATTATTTTATTGTTATTATTGATATTTATGATCATGGATTATTACAGTAAAGATAGTGATGTAAATTATTTTAAAGATGATGAGTTTTTAGAAGGTCATAAATGATTGTAGTTAAATAAACTTTAAAATGATAATATTAGTTTATTGTTTATTTTTTAATAGAAAATTAAGAAATTTAATAAAAATATTTTTTGGAAGAATTATAGTTCTTACATTAAATATCATTAATTTAAAAAAATTTTACTCTTAGTTTATCTCTGATGTCCTATATGAAAAAGGAGCAAATATTGTCAGGGGCGAGGGGGTGACAAATATTAATTAAATGGCGTTTCTATTAAACATTAAAATAACCCGAGCAGAAATGAAGATTAAAAAATTTCTGGATAACACGTGGTTTGGGACCCAAAAATTTATTTTTGCTCAGAAAAATTCTCAAACACTAATAGATACAAAAAAGTGGTACACAAAATTATGGGTTCTAACAATGGGAGTGTCAACTGTTTGGGAAGCCGATTTGCTTCTGACTTTTCAGGACAGGTTGTGGTAGTTGAAAAAACATTCATCATATATCCTCAATTTACCTGAATAGGCATCCTGGGCCTAGAAGTTATATCCTGTAGCGGTTTGTAAGCTATAAAATAGGGTTTTCTAGGCTACATTCTAAATGACGCTGCTACTTTGTCAGTCAACCAAATACCTAGAGGTTGATCTCATTTTTTTCGTATTTTACCTTTTTATCCTCGTAAACCACATTTATTTATCAGTAATTTTCTTACCGTTATAACCAGTAAACCAAATTGCCATATATGACCAAAAATTAACAATTTTTAAATTTCTGCCAAAATTGCCATTTTCAATAAAAATAGGTCTTAGAGGTCTCAAAAAATTTTTTATGAGCTCCAAGTTTCCGAAAATTGATTACTTGTTCCTTTTAAATTATTCGTTTAGCAGATGATTATTTAATGACAAAGTCTCAAAAAAATCATATTTATCAATATTCTTATAGAACCACAACTCAAAATCGTCAAATACAAGATGAACGATTAAGAAATTTTTGGAAACATGGAACTTGCACAAAATATTTGAGACCTATAAGACTTATCTTTATTGATAATTGCAATTTGGCAGCAATTTAAAAATCGATTGTTTTGGCAAAAAATGGGCATTTGGTTGTATATTGTAATAATACAATATTGTATATTGCTCAATTTAAAACAAATCGGGATAAGATGCATGTTCGGGTCTTTAAATCGGTTCCAAAATATTTTTTTCCGAAAGTACTACTATAAATAAGACTCCACGTCATTTTTTAACTAATAAGGTTCAGTTTTCGATTTTTGGCAGCTATTTTTGTGTTTTTGCTTCTTATAAAAAAAGTAAGAAAAATGAGTGATAATTTTTTTATTTGTTCTGTAAAAAAACTCACATTAACATAAAAAATTTTTTCTTGTTTGATCCAAATAATAAATTTTCCGTAGAATTCGATTCTGCAGAATGGGGTCAAAAAAATTTTAACTACTGTCAAAATTGTAGTTTTTGACTAAAATGAGTTTTATAGGTATAATACTTTCCAAATACTTGGCACTCACCTTGTAAATCTTTTAGCTCATATTATCGATTTTAGAATAACTGAGTTATTTTGAAACTGTAAAAATCAAAAAACGTAAAACATTTTTTAAACCTTGAGAAATTTTCAAAGAAATTGATTCGATTTAAAAATCAATTTCAATATTCAGAAAAAAAATAATAATAATATCAATAAAATTTTAATTAATTATATAAATATAAACAATAATTATTAGAGGTAAATCGGATATTAAAATAATGAAATTTTATTAGTGTAATATAAAATTAATATGTGGAAGTTTACTTGTAGCTTAAAGTTGTAAATTTAAAACAAAAAATTAATATAATATCGAGTTGCATCATTTTTAGTTTATTATAACTTCTAAAAATATTTAATAAAATAAATTCAATTTTTATAACATTGATAGAAGGATTAGGTATTCCTTAAATCTAGCGAAAAATTTATGTTAAAAAAATTATTTTTTAATTTTTGAATTATCTGAAAATTTTTGCATTGATTTGTTGGATTTGTTTGAATCTTTACTACACTCTGAAATAAAAAAGCCTTAGATATTTGTCATTCTTGCTGATTTTTTTATTATAAACCACTTCCTTGTTATTTTGGTGCAAGGCTTGACATGTCGCTTTTTTATTATAGACCACTTCTTTAGGCTATGTGGGTGTAAGGCTTGATACATCATTTTTTTATTATAGACCACTTCCTGAGGTTATGTGGGTGTAAGGCTTGACGTGTCCTTTTATTTTTATAGACCACTTCTTTAGGCTATGTGGGTGTAAGGCTTGACGTGTCGTTCTTTTATTATAGACCACTTCTTTAGGCTAGTGGGTGTAAGGCTCGATGCATCATTTTTTTATTATAGACCACTTCCTGAGGTTATGTGGGTGTAAGGCTTGACGTGTACTTTTATTTTTATAGACCACTTTCTTAGGTTATGTGAGTGTAAGGCTTGACGTGTACTTTTTTATTTTAGACCATTTCCTGAGGTTATGTGGGTGTAAGGCTTGACGTGTCCTATTTTTATAGACCACTTTCTTAGGTTATGTGAGTGTAAGGCTTGACGTGTACTTTTTTTATTTTAGACCATTTTCTGAGGTTATGTGGGTGTAAGGCTTGACGTGTTCTTTTTTTATTTTAGACTACTTCCTGTGGTTATGTGGGTGTAAGGCTTGAAGTGTTCTTTTTTTATTTTAGACCACTTCCTAAGGTTTTGTGGTTGTAAGGCTTGACTTATCCTTTTATTATTATCCCACTTCTTTAGGTTATGTAATTTGTTTTTAACGAATTGTTTTTAAAATTTTAATTGCTCCTGTAGGATGTGTAACATATGCACTCTTAAGAAAATAATATTTTTAAAAAATCAATTTTAAAGGCGCCATAAATTTCTAATTCGTGAAGTGCACGATTGTTTTGATGTTTTCTGTCTTATTATAGTCGATAAAATCAATAAATATAAATTTTTCATTTTATAATTTTTAGTTTTACAAATATCTTTAGTAGTATATAATAATCAATTTAGGTTTAATCACCCTTCAGTAAATGCCAACCTTTTCGAAAATAAGCATAGAAGTCATGCAGGATGCAATCTTCAGTTTTTGAGGAAAATCTTAATTTAAATGATCTGTAAACTAAATTTGACCGTTTTAATTGATCAATCTTGCAAAGAAATTGAAATTATGTATTAATTAAGTTGGATTTTCGACACTCTTACAGTTTTTAACTGCTAAATACCTCATACACTGAAAATCTTTTACGTTTTAGAGCCTAATCTCAGGAAGCAGCTGAAAAAAATTTTTTTTAAACTTTGCCATAAATTATGATTCGTTTTTTTTAATACTTTTTTTTTAATATTAAATTTAATTAACATCCAGTCACAAATCTAATTATAAAATTCTAAATTTTGGGACTATCTAACCCTAAATATATTAAGTTGCTAAGGAACCATGATGTACTATTAACATGATCAGAAACCCTAAAAAGTTTTTATTGCAAATTGTAGCCAATAAATTCATGCCTCTTACTTAGCATTAGGTAAAATAGTTTTTTTTTTCATAAAAATTTAAAATTTTACCATTTTTTTCAAACTTGCTCAAAAGATACTAATAAATATTTTTTTTTAAGTCTTATTTATTGTATTAGTGTTTAATAATATTTTTTGTCTATCTAATTACTATATATTTATTGAATAAAGGTTTTGTATTACTATTGTTATTATTAAATTTCATTTTTCAATTGCTAATTCAATTTAATTCAATTCTTTTCTTCTTGTTATATATTTAATTTTTTTTATAATAAAGGAACAGGTAAAATTTGAGGTTCAGAAAAATCACTAAAATTTATTTTTTTTATAATAAACTGTAGATTTTTATTTTTTTTTATAATAAAATTTAATTACAAATTGTTTTTAGTTTGTTTAAAAATTAACAAAATTATTGATTCTTAATTTTTTCTGAAGAAAAAAAATATATATAAAATTTTTTTTTGAATTAATTATAATATCACAATTTTTTTTTAAGCCATCAATGTTACAACTTTTTCTTTGATAAGACATTTCACCATTGCTGCTCCCTTTCCGCATTTTCCTTCACCGGCTGTAACAAAGTAAAAAAAATGTTTTTTAAGTAATAAATAATTTAGAAAATTAAATATATTTTTTAATAAATTTTATACTATTCAAAAATTAAGAACTAAATAAAGAATTATCCAAATTGTAGTTCAATTGCCGGTAAAAAAAATTGTTTTTTAAAAATTCACTAAATATTTACCTGCTTTACCGCAATCTACCATAACTTTTTGTAATGCTTCTGGTGCTAAATCTTTTGGTGCTTTGGCCTTTGCAACAGCTTCGTTGACTGAGAGATCATCGTTTACAATTTCAGTTTTTTTCAACACGCATTCCAAGAAACAGTTAACTTTTTCATCTTTAACATCCTCGCCTTTCAAAGCTCTTTGGAGCATTGCTGAAAAAATAAATAATTTAAATTAAATTAAATTTAAATTAGAAAGAGAAAACAAAACTTCTCCTTTCTAACGGTGTACACAAGCAAGTACTATTTTTAGTCGTTTTGAAAGCATGTGTAAAGCAAGTACTTATACAAAATTTCAAAAAAAAAAATTTATATTTTTAATATTTTTTGTTTTTTTAAATAATTAAACAGTGTCTAGATAAGGTGTATTAGGAGTCTACTGACGAGCCAACCTAATACACTATGACGAAAGACTGTTACGTGACTATTAGTTGAAAATTAAATATTGGTTAAATTAATAAAAAATCCTATTTGAATTCTAAATTTTATTTTCTAAAAAATTATTTTTCTTTAAAAATTTTAAATTTAGGTTACCTGGATCAGCGCCTGAACTAGCCAAGCATACTTCCTTGTGTTTGGCTAACTTTGCTTTTTGTTCATCTGTAAGATTCTGTAAAAAAATAATTTTAAAAATAAATAAGTAAATAATTAAAATAATTTATTTTAAAAATTTTGTTTAAGTTATAAAAATACTCACAGCAAAAGCGACAGCAACGAAAAGAGCTAATACAATGAAAGATTTCATGTTGATTTTTTTAATTTGTTTGTTTAAAAACAAAAAATGTAAGTTTAATTATGTTTTTAGTAAGATTTCAAATCTTAGACTGATGATTTTACCGAATTAACAGGGCCTTTTATACGGTTTTCGAAGGAGGATTAAATTAAGAAAAATTGGGCATAGTGGGGATAAACGCTGTTTCTACTTACACTACCCCTGCTTTTTTCAAAACTTGATTTTATTTTTATTTATATGTGTGTGTGTAGTTTTGTTTTAGTATTGATATTTTTGAAAAAAAAAAATAAATTTATTATTTAAATTTTGAAAATATCATAAAAAATGACCATTTTTTAATACTAGCATCATCCTGTAAACAAAAAAATAAAAATTTATACTTTAGCTTAAAAAAAAAATTGAAATATTAATTACTTTATCCTTTGTATATACAATTTATTGACATTATAGGAGTCAAATAATGAAGATAATAATCGGATAGCGTAACTGCCTGCAATTATTGATTTTTTTTTAATTATAACAATAATTTTATAAATGAAATTATAAAGTCTATTGCAGAGTGTGTATAGTTATCGAAAACTCACTGATTCTCGTTGGAATTAGACCTCTAGACCCCGAAAACCTAAACGTTTTTTTTAGATTTTATTTTATTTTTCGACCCATAAACAAATAATACTCTGCTCATAAACCAGAAAAATTAACATTTCACCATCTCTCAAGAAAAAATTTTTTTTGGTCCTTTAGGCCCTCTTTGAAGCCTTAAAATATCGGTTTATTGAGATGAGCATAAAAAAAACATATCATCCTTACATTTTTTTATTTATAGCCCTGGTAGCTTGAAAAACCATATTTTTTAATTTTTTATAAAATCTTCTGGAGGAGGAACCACTTTCTAATACCCGAAAATTCAAAATCTTATACCGCCGTTTATCCGTGGTTTTTTATCCGATATGAAATTTTTATTTTAAACAGTTTATTTTTGTGCCAAAAATGAAAAAGCATAAATGATCTTCAAAATAATTTATTTATATAATTATAAAAATATCATCAAAAAATGAAACATCTTTAAAATATATAGAAATCTTACTATGGGAATTGATCTTGTTTGATTTTACACTACTTTTTACGTATTCAGTTAAATTTTTATTCAAAATGGACGTTTTTTCAAAAACTTATAAAGTCTTTTTGGGTTTTTAGCTAATATAAAAATATCTGTAGACACTTATTTCTTGAGCTAGCTAAATTTCTAATAATTAATTGTTAGCAAATAGTAAAATTCTGGAATTTCGAAAAATACCAATTCAACTAGGTTCAGTTGGAAAAAATATAGTATCAAACCAATTTTTGAGGTAATATTTCTATATTTTCATGTTTATGCAATATTGAGTAATGAAATTTACCAGAAATTTTATTTATTTGGTTTATTAAGCTTTAATTAACATAAGCAATGTGATAAAAATTTATTTTCAAAAATAAGGCTATGACATTTTTTGATATACTGATTTATCAGTTCGTTTTATTTTTAGCCTTTTTAAATTTAATAAAACTCTGAATGTAATTTTATAAAATTTAATATAGAATAAAAAATAAAAATGCCAGATGTATTTAAATTAGAGAAAAGAGAAAACAAAACTTCTCCTTTCTAACGGTGTACACAAGCAAGCATTATTAGTCGTTTTGGAAACATGTATAAGGCAGTAGTTGTTTTTTATTATTTCTAATTTTGAGAATTTTTTGAACCATTTTAAAAGTTCCAGTACCCTACTCCCCTCTTTAAAACCCAGATACCAAAAAATTTTATATAATATAAACCTTGTGCGTTTTGAGATTATCTAAAATACTAGCCTCTTATGTTAACTTTTTTTTGTCCAAAATCGGCCAATTTTAGCAATTCATAACTTTGTTCTGGTGTTCGTCAGTGATAATACAACCAAACACGTATTTTGACTGGTGTACCACCCCTATCCACCTTTCAAGGGTTGTAAATAGGGCCAAAATGAATGAGACCATTCCGAGCGGGACGTGTTGTTATTTTTCAAAGCGGTGACGTTATTTGTCGATGCTTGGATCTGTGCCTGCTATTGGCCGTCAAAAAGCAAACAATACGTCCCGCTCGGAATCACCGTGTATACGAAGTTTACTTAAATTTACATAAAAAATATTATTTTCAAACATTTTTCAATAAAGTTGGATACTTTTTTCATTGATTTTTCCAAACATTTCCTAATAGAAGCCTGACCTGCCCCTTTCACCACCGATTATAGGGTATTTTTAAGGGTTGTAGGTGAAAACTAATATCAGATTCTAAAAGAGCATGAAATTTTACTACTAGGATGAACTTTTTAGCCACTTATCTATAAGGGAATATACTTATTTTTGCTCATTTCCAAAACTCTCCGCCTCGGCGTTAATGAGTTAACGTGCGATTTGAGCCATTCTTTATTTTTCTGGCCTAGGACCGTAATATACTATCTTTATTAATCAAAAATTTTTCAAAATTTTTTTTTGATATATTGAGTAAAAACCATATTTTCAAATATAAGTACTTTCATGGAACTAAATAAAGTATCACACCCAGAAAAAAAAATATTGCAGTTGTTTTAATTTTAAGAAAAAATTTTGGAAAAATTCGGTTCGGTATCAGATCCAAAAAATTACTATAAACGAACTGTCTAAAACTAGTACTCTCATAGAAATAAATTAGGTACTACGTCCAAAAAGAAAAGGAAAATTGGTTTTTTTTGTATTTTTTTGTGGTGAAAATTTTGTGAAAATTTTGGGAAAAAAATTTTCAAAAAATTAATTATATGATTCGAGATATCGAGTAAAAATCATACTTTCCAATATAAGTACTTTCATGGAAATAAATGAAGTATTACATCCAAATTAAAAAAAAAAAGTAGTTTGAGATTTTTTAATGAAAAAATTTTTGAAAAAAAATTAGGTCTTAATTGATCAATAACTTCTAGTAAATTTTATTAATTCCATAATGGTTGTGAAATTTTACCGGTTACTTACATACACGCACACAAACACATACAGATTTTTTTTTAAAAACGGTTTTTTAGCTTCCTGAGGTCCCAAAACGTGCTTATATGCCAAAAAATCAAAAATCAAAATTTGACGGCATCACAATAGTTGCCGCAAAATTTGCTGACAAAAATAGTTATTTATAAAAAAATTTTTAAATACACGCATTGCCTAATTTCGGTTTTAAAAGTTATGTAAATAATGTGATTCTTTCATGATAATTAATTCGAATTTTCGGTCAATTTTATTTTTTATTTTTTTATCTTAATGTCGTAGATAATACACAAATAAAATATCAATTTTGTACGAATTTTAAGAATAAGTTACTGATGCTATTAATTCTCCTATTAATTCCAATCTTACGTGCACCAGTAGGATGTGCAACATATGCACTCTTAAGAGATTCATGTTTTTAAAAAATCAATTCTAAAGGCGCATTCAATTTCTAATTCGTGAAGTGCACGATCATTTTGATGTTTTCTGTCTTATCATAGTCGATAAAATCAATAAATATAATAATTTTTAGCTTTACAAATTTCTTTTTTATTAACTCGTTTAGTAGTATATAATAATCAATTTAGGTTTAATCACCCTTCAGTAAATGCCAACCTTTTCGAAAATAAGCATAGAAGTCATGCAGGATGCAATCTTCACAGTTTTTGAGGAAAATCTTAATTTAAATGATCTGTAAACTAAATTTAACCGTTTTAATTGATCAATCTTGCAAAGAAATTGAAATTATGCATTAATTAAGTTGGATTTTCGACACTCTTACAGTTTTTAACTGCTAAATACCTCATACACTGAAAATCTTTTACGTTTTAGAGCCTAATCTCAGGAAGAAGCTGAAAAAAATTTTTTTTAAACTTTTCCAATTTGTTTTTTTTATTACTTTTTTTATAATATTAAATTTAATTAACATCTAGTCACAAATCTAATTACAGAATTCTAAAATTTGGGACTATCTAACCCTAAATCTATTAAGATGCTAAGGAACAATTATGTACTATTAAAATGATTAGAAACCCTAAAAGATTTTTATTGCAAATTGTGAAAAATTTTTTTTTTCATAAAAATTTAAAATTTTACTATTTTTTTCAAACTTTCTCAATTATAGATACTAATAAATTTTTTCTGAAAAAGGTCTTGTTTATTATCAGTGTTTAATAATATTTTTTTTCTATCTAATTATTATTGTTATTCTGTTTTATTAAATAAACGTTTTGTATTACTATTGTTATTATTAAATTTCATTATTCAATTGTTAATTCAATTCAATTCAATTTATAGAAGGTTTAAAATTACAATCTTCAATTTAATATATACTTTTTTTCTTGTTATATTTAATTTTTTTTTTTATCGGAATTATTTAGGAATTATAACAAAGGAACAGTAGGTAAAATTTAAGGTTCAGAAAAATCATTAAAATTTATTTTTTTATAAAAAACTGTTGATTTTTATTTTTTTTTTAATAAAATATAATGACAATTTGTTTTTAGATTGTTTAAAAATTAACAAAATTATTGATTCTTAATTTTTTTTTGAGAAAAAATATATAAAAATTTTTTTTTTGAATTAATCATAATATCACAATTTTTTTTTTGTTTTTTAAGCTAATGTTACTACTTTTTCTTTGACAAGACATTTCATCATTGCAGCTCCCTTTCCGCATTTTCCTTCACCGGCTGTAACAAAGTAAAAAAAAATATTTTTTAAGTATATAAATAATTAAAAGTTAAAAAATTAAGAGTTCAAAAGTTAAGAGTTAAATAAAGAATTGTCCAAATTTCCGGTAAAAAAAAATTGTTTTTTAAAAATTCACTAAATATTTACCTGCTTTACCGCACTCTGCCATAACTTTTTGAACTGCTTCTGGTGTTAAGTCTTTTGGTGCTTTGGCCTTTGCAACAGCTTCGTTGACTGAGAGATCATCGTTTACAATTTCAGTTTTTTTCAACACGCATTCCATGAAACAGTTAACTTTTTCATCTTTAACTTCCTCGCCTTTCATAGCTTTTTGGAGCATCGCTGAAAAATAAATAAATAAATTTTTTTTAAGTTTATTTTTTTTTTTTTAAATTACTTTTCTTTAAAAATTGTAAATTTAGCTTACCTGGATCAACACCTGAACTGGCCAAACATGCTTCCTTGTGTTTGGCTAACTTTGCTTTTTGTTCATCTGTAAGATCCTGTAAAAAAATAATTCAAAAAATAAATTAATAAATAAAAATAATTTATTTTAAAAATTTTGTTTAAGTTAAAAATACTCACAGCAAAAGCGACAGCAACGAAAAGAGCTAATACAATGAATGATTTCATGTTGATTTTTTAAATTTGTTTAAAAACAAAAAATGTAAGTTTAAATATGTTTGATTTCAAATCTAAGACTGACTGATTTTTCTGAGTTCACAGGGCCTTTTATACAGTTTACGAAGGAGGATTAAATTAAGAAAAATTGGTCATAGTGGGGATAAATGCAGTTTCTACTGACACTACCCCTGCTTTTTAAAACTTGATACTTATTATGATGCGGAAGGATTTTATTTTTATTTATATGTGTGTGTGTTGGTTTGTTTGTTAGTATTGATATTTTTGAAAGAAAATAAATAAATTTATGTTTTGAATTTTGAAAATATCATAAATATTGACCATTTTTAATTCTTGAAATTTATTTATATCGAAAAGTTTTAATTAAATAATTATCATTCACGCAGTTTACTGATTAACAGCTAATAAACAAAATATTATAAAAACATAATTTTTGTATCATATGATTTTTTTTTTCCTTTTAAGAAGGTCATTTTTTTATAAAAAAATAAAAAATAATAATAATAATAGTCATGTGTTTAAAATTAAATCTAATTTTTTTTTTACAAAGAAAAAATGAACACACAAAAGATTTGTTTGTTTTTTTTTGAAAATCTAAAAATTTCTATAAAAATACAAAAATATTAAAAAAACTTTCTATTATTTTGTAATACTAAATTTTATTATTGTTAGAGGAAAGAAAAAATTATTTTATATTATTTCAATTATTAAAATTTCTTTCAAGAGTTTTTGTTCAATTTACATAAAATTTTAAACAGAGATAATTTATTTTGACTGGATGTTGAAATTTCTAGAAACTTATTTTGATTTTCTAGTAGGATCCAATATAACATATAAACTATAATTTTTGCCTAGATTTTTCTCGAAATTAAAATGACTTTTCAGTACTATAAATATGAGATAAAAAATTCGAGTTTAGAAGTTTAGAAGTCAATAAATAAAAAATTTTTCTGCTTTTTCTTGAATTTTTAATATTTTATTTCTATTTTGTAATTTTTTCAGTAAATTGTTAGAAGTAGAATTTTGGACGAAAAAGCACATAGTAAGTCACGGGGGCTAATTTTAGCTAAGAATAAATAAAAGCCTTGATTATTTAGCTAAATTCAAGCTATGTCAGGCTGCAATCAATACTAAGCGAGTTTGACACCCGAAAAATCATCTAGTTTTTGGAACAAATTAACCCCAAATTTAGTATCTCAATATGATTTCAAGCAAATTATTTTAGGGTCATTCAAAAAAGTAATTATTTGACCTTTAGTAATAAAAAATTTAGATTTGGAAAGAAAATTTGAAATTTTTGGCAGCTAAAGCTTATTAAGCATCTTAATTTCTGGTCAATTTTGCAATAATTTGTTGAATATTTAATTTTATACTGCTAGTAACTGGACGATGTAAACTCCGTATTTGAATTTTTTTGCGAAAAATGCTGCAAGTAGAGGATTAAAACATATAAAATTAATAACAATTTTTATTTCTAATGAAAAAGTTTTAAAAAATTTTAAAACAGAGTAATAAAAATTAAAAAATATTAGATATTTAAAACCCAAAAAAAGAATAAAAAAACAGTAAATTTAGCAGGCAAGCCGATAAATAAATTTTCTTGCCCAAAATGTACCTTTGTCGAAGAATTACTCATATACAGACAATATATTTATATTTTTTTTTGGTTCTTTATTATTATCTTCAATTTCTAAACCTAAACTTAAAAAAAGAAATGTATACAACAGCTGAAATACAAAAAAAAAGACTAAAATACAAAAACACGATTTCATAATAAATAATCCGGTTTTTGAAAAGATAAAATAGAAGAATATGAGAAAAAATATAAATTAAAAACATAGAGCGGGTGTAAATAATAAAAAAAATCATTTTTTATTTTTTTTAATAGTAAAATTTTCAATTTAAAAATCATATGGCGTGATTAAATTTATAAAAAGAGAGCTGTAGTAGTGCTTTTATATTATTACAAGAGAGTTTTTTAACAAGGGGCAAAGACCTGCGATGTTATAAATTTATTTCTGTCTCTTTTTTTTCTGTTTAATAAAAATTATGCTATTGAAAAAAAAAACTACAGCTCTTTTGTATTTTTTTTTTTTGAAAATTTATAAATCTTAAAAGTTTCGAGAATATTCTAATATTAAAATCTATTACAGTTTCAAGGTCGCATAAAATTTGTCTATTTTCTAATATTAAACCGGTTTTTACCGAATATGGTCCAATTTTCCACAATTGGAATTTTAGCATTTTTGTTTGTTACTATGTTTTGGGTCGCTGAACACGAATATGATATTTGTTATTAACTAAAATGATCTGGTTGCCCTCAATAGAAATTCCTCATTTTAGGTGCAAACAAATATCACATTAGTGTTTAGGGACCCATAAAATATAAGTCACTGACTAAGAATCTTGAAAAACCTGCAAATTGTAACATTAAAAATTCAATTGTGGGCAACTGTTCCGTTTTCGCTATAAACGGGTTTCTCATTAGCATTCAGTGATCCAAAAAACAGAAAAATTAGTTGGAAAATTTTATGGACCTACTAGCAAAAAAAATGATTGCAAAATAGATCTCCACGACTACCCTAAATCAACAATTTACTGAATTAGAAAAAAACAGAAATATTCGTAAAAAAATTTTTCAAAAATACTGAGATTCGAACTATTTCCTCAAAATATCAGAAATTTTAAAATTTTTGTTACCCAATAAATTTATTGTTTTTTTCCTTTTCTCCCATTAATTGCTTTGCCCTAATGCAGCATATGGAAAATTTCTAGAATATATAATTTGATATTATATCATTTATATTAAATCACATGTTTTTTTAAAGTATCCCTTCATTATATCGTAAAGTGGTCTGTATAAATAAAATAATGTTGATTTAAAATAAAGTACGATAATACATCATTTTAAATTTGATAATTTTATTTTATTTTATTTTTTTTTCTTGGCTATCTTTACATTTAAATTGATATGATTTTATCCAAATTTTGTATTGTGCTGTTTATGTTTATTTTTTGTCTTTTGGAAAATATGATATAATTGTTTTTAATCATTTATTTTGGCAACTAAATTTATACTTGGTTACAGAGAATAATTGATTTTTTTTCAATAAAAAAATTTTTTTTTGCAGAATTTTAAATTTTTATTAAAAATCCAGGGTGAAATCCCTAAGTTTTTGAAATTGAAGCTAAAAAAACTATACTGAAGTGAGACAATTTAGCATCTTACTTGAGGTACACTTACTTATAACATCAAATACTGACATCAATTTTTACAGTTATTTCAGTAGCATTTAATAAATTTGTCATTTTTTTCCATATCTTAAAATGACATTTAGTTTTAAAGTAATTAACTTACAATATTAATTTTTTAAAAAATAATTTATTATCAATTATTCTAAATTCATTTCCTTATTTCAAAACAATAAATCTTTCTGTAAATTTTCATTTTGTTTAGAGTATACTCATAATTTTCTTTTTTTATTTATTTATATTTTTCAAGTCCAGTTTCAATCAGGCTGTAACAATTTTTCCACTAAGTTGGGAACAAAAGTTTTAAAAAATTAAATTTTTATTAAAATTTTAGGCAATAAAAGTCATCAATAAGGGCATACAAAATTTATTTATAAAAACAGGTTCAAAAATTTGTTATATAAGACAAAATACCGTTTCTAACAAAATAAAAATGAGTAAACAAAATTAGTCATCCAAAAACGAGTCCAAAAAAAAAGTGTAAATTTTGTTGTTTTATTTTTAACAAAAGAGATTAAAATTTAGGGAAGCTGTTCGTCTCACCAATGATTTATATCTTTAAGGAAATTTCCATTTAAATATTGTTTTAAGGAAAAAATCATTTTAGCTTTATAAAAAAATATTGACAATTTAATTTAAATACTGATAATTTTAATTTGATTGCTAAATAAATAAATATCAGACGTTCCAATTATTTTAAATGTAATATTATGATTGTTAATTAATTAAAAACTTGTTTGTCAATGTTTCTAAAATTTTGATAATAATAGCTCTGTAATTATTTTTTTTTTTTTTTATTTTTGGAATATTAATTAATTATAGAAATCTTTCTTTTCTCTAATACCGTTTATTTTTTTTTTTTTTTTTTTGAGATATTGTCTGCCTTAGCAAAGATTTTATGTTAAGATGATTTTATATATGGAGAAAAATTTCCTGATTGGGTATGAACGTGTTTTAGTTTAGTTTGAAAGCACCGAAACCCAAGCAAAATAGTCCAAAAAGATAATTTGACCCTAAATCAGTTAATCCATTTACGCCTAAGCGGACGTAAACGGAAAGTAAAAAAAAAATAGGTTTCCGTATTGATAGAAGCTTTTAAATTACATGTCTATAGTAAAATTTCATGCTCTTACCGAATCTGAAGTCAGATTTTACTTACAACCCTTTCAAAAATTACATTTTTAGGTTCATGGGATATTTAATTGGATTTCAACCCTTATATTGCAACTAAGGGTAGTTTTTCCCAAAAACTTCAAATATTGTTTCTTTAGTTCCAAATCGGTTCTAATAGGTAAATTTTACTCTTAATTCCATTTTTTGAATTTGTTTTGAGCTTAAACGCTTCTGTGAGCGTGAAAATAGGGGTAATCAGGGCCAAATGGAACCTATAGAATTTATTATTTTTATACAGGAACTTTTAGAATTTTGCACTCACAGAAGCGTTTTAGCTCAAAACAAATTCAAAAAATGGAATTAGGACTAAAATTTACCTATTAGAACCGATTTGGAACTAAAGAAACAATATTTGAAGTTTTTGGGAAAAACTACCCCTAGTTGCAATATAAGGGTTGAAATCCAATTAAATATCCCATAAACCTAAAAAATGTAAGTTTTTTGCACAAATAAGTAATTTTAAATGTTTTTTGGTATCATTTTTTTATTTTTATATTGATTTTTCCGTCATTTTTATTTTAGCCTCTTTTTCACCCCAATAGTAAGGGTATTACTTTTGGGGAATTTGAAAGGGTTGTAAGTAAAATCTGACTTCAGATTTGATTTTAGAACATTAAAATACGTAACTAAGATACATTTATTTTTAACTTTTGCATAAAATAAAATACTCACCCTATGGGGCAGTTTAGAGAGTGGTTGTGGTTGCTGGGGCAAAAACTAAGGATTATGGGTAAATTCTGACCTCAAATTCGTTTCTAGGACATCAAAAAACGTAGTTAAAATAATTTTATTTATAACTTTTGCAGAAAGTAAAATATTCGCCCTTTTGGGTCGGTTTAGAGGGTGTCTGATTTAACCACCACCACCGATTGTCGTTAAAATTATACTTTGATGTGTCATTCTAAACAATCTTATCTCGTTAGGGAAATTTTGTTGTAAAATATGATCATTTACTTTAAATTCCTATATAGAAAAATTTTTCAAAACCCGCATAGTACTAAACAGCATAATAGTTAAATTCTCTCCCATATAAAATTTCAAAATTAACTCTCTTAGCAACAGAACTTTAAATATACGCAGCTTGCTAAAAGTTCCTTTTTTTTTTCAAAATCAAATATAAAAAAAAACTAGTTTTAAAAAATATATTAAAAATTACTAGTTTGACTACAATGTAAAACAAGACGAGCCTTTTTTTTTTATTTTCAAATATAAAATTAAAAATAAAACGTACATAAACTACAAACTTTTACTGAATATTAATTAGCAGACACAATAAAAAAAAAAATAATTAAAAAAATATTATTCTAAAATTATATAATTTAAAATTTTTTTTATAAACAATTATCAAAATTTATATAAAATATTAGTCATTACGGAATATTTTAATATTATAAACAAAATTATTATTACGATCAGATATTAAATTTTATTTTATTAATCATCAAGTTTTTTTTAAAAAAAATATATTTTGTTATAAATAAATAATTCATTTTGCATTTAAAGAAAAAAAAAAAAACATTTCCGTTATTTTTTTTATGTAATTAATTATTAATTAAAATTTTTTTTAATTACACAAAATTAAAGTATTAAATTGAAGTTTAATTACAAGTCTTCTTGTCACACATAGAAGACCAATTTTCGAAAATTAAGAAGAAATTATAATTTAATTGATAAATAATTAATCAAAATACACACATAGAAATCAAGGGTATAATATTTAAACATGCAATAAATGTCGTTTTTTTTAATACAAACGTAATTAAAGAAGGTTAATACATTAGGTTAATAACAAAAACAATGCATAATATTGTTTGAAAAAAAAAACATTTTTATCGAATTCGTCCATGAAAAATTTAAAAAAAAAAAAACAGAAATTTACACGTTACAGGTGAACAGTAATTGTTAATAGTTTTATATAAATAAATAATTTTTAGATATATTTTAATGTAAATAATTGTAAATAAATTTTTAATAGTGTTAATTAGAAGTGTAATTTTTGTATTGTTTTTTTTATATTTTTTGAATCGATGATTATGTAACTTTTTTTTTATGGTCTGGTAAATACAAAATTTATATTTGATTGTTTCAAGTTATAGGAGGCTCTGAAAGGCTTTTTTGAGATTAGGCTGGTTTGTCTATTTCCAAAATTATAGTTCAAATTTTTATCCAATTTATTTAATGGCAGATTCAATGGGCTATGCAGGCCTGGGGCTATGGCTTTGAGATTCTTATTTTTTGGGGTAAATGGTACCCAGTGAAGTTACCCAATCTTTTGATTTAGCCAAAAAGTAACAGTAATAACGCCCAATATTGTACTGTTTAAATTTTTCTAAATTTATTCCAAATATTGATTAACTATCTAAATAATTTTCAAGTGAAAATTCTTATAAAAACCAAGTTAAATTTGCTTTTCAAGAGAAATTTTTTTTCAGCTGACTGATTAGTACATCATCTCATGAGATAGCAGATACAACCCTTATTTAGTTACCCAAATTTATGCTATCAGCTAATAGCAAAAAAAAATGAAAATATTATTTAAGCTATTATGGTGGATCCCATTTAACAGATTTGTTTTGTTTTAATTATTTTCATAAAACTTATTATGGCGCATTATACGCAGTTACGTGTATTTTTTGTTTGTTTTATAGTAAAATTATTTATTTACATAAATGCGACACATATTTTCCATGACGTCCATTCAAAATTTACGCCTTAAATTTTTATATTATGCTCCGTTTAAGGGTATTATCTAGATTCCTTAAAGAATTGAATATTCAAACAAAACACAAATTTCAAAAGGTTTTATACAGTTAGAAACGGTTTATTATATGAACCATATAATACCTGGGGAGTGATGACGGAAGAACTTCTTTTATATCTGTATTTTCTACCCAAATTGCGTCGCAAATAATTTTAGAATTAAAATCTCAATTATTCTTGCACATATACAAGACTAAGTATTTTTTCTTGATTTAACTTCAGGTGGAGAGTTAAATTTCACGCTCTTTCAGAATCTGACATTAGTTTTCACCTGCAACCCTTAAATATACCCTAAAAACGGGGGCGAAAGGGGTAGATCAGGCATTATTAGGAAATGTTTGGAAAGATCGATGAAAAAAGTATCCAATTTTATTGAAAAATGTTTGAAAATAATATTTTTTATGTAAATTTAAGTAAACTTTGTATACATTGAGGTCTCATTCATTTTGGCCCTATTTACAACCCTTAAAAGGTGGATAGGGGTGGTACGACTCCATTCAAAATACAGGTTTGGTTCTATCATCACTGGCGAACACCAGATTTGCTCTACTACAGGTTTTTTGGGTCACTGAACACAAAAATCAGGGTCATTTGGCAGAGAGATTGGGGTGTAATTTTGCCTTAATTTTGCAAAAACTACCCCTAAAAAGAAGTTTTTTTATATATTCGCACTTTGAACGCTCAGATTTTCACCATACGGGTTTTTTGGGTCGCTAATCTTGAATTTCGACTTCTTTTTTATAAATAATTAAAATTTCACCCCTAAATTGGCTAAAACTACCCCCGAAAAGGGGGTGTTTTTGCTATTTTCGTACTTTTAGCATCCAGGATATGCCCATATAAGTTTTTCGGGTCGCTAATCAAGAATTTAGACTCCTTTTTCAGAAATATTCAATATTTCACTCTTAAAGTAGGTAAAACTACCCATAAAAGGGGGTATTTTTGTTATTTTCACACTTTTTAAGTGGAAATTGATTAAGTTTCTATATAAAGTATAGTTTTCTTATATCAAGTTTCTAAAAAGGATTACTTCGATTTCAGGTTGTTTTTAGGAAAATTTTAATATGTTTTAAATGTTTGCATACATGATTTTATTTTATTTCGGGCGATCCTTGCCAAATATTGTTCATAAATCTAAAAAACATAGCCAAAATTTGTTTTATCTTTTCAATTACCGCAGGTTTTAAAAAATTTGCTTGTAGAATATGTTCCTAGAAATTTTTTTGTCAAGGTCAATCTGATGCTACTCAATTATTGAGTACTTAAAATTTTCTAAAAATGGTGACATAACTTTCATGATGGGTCATACGAGGTGGGAGGGGAGGAGGTTAAATTTACCCTTTTAGCACCCCTCTGTCGAGCTTTTTGTATTCTCTCTTGAACAATAGTAAAGACAACTATAAAATTAAAAATAACGAAACGGGCCCCCGATTTGAAATTAATGAAACCTTCCTTGCCACCGAAAAATTCCTTCTTACCATTAAAAAATTCCTACATTACCATCATCCAATAACAAAGAAACTATTTTACCAGCAAGTTTTCTTTTCAAATAAAAAAAACTAGGTGGTACTACCTCCTTATTGCAATTGTTTTTTATCTTTATCACGCATGCAAGTTAAATAATTTCTCTAATTCTTTCTCACTCTAACCTCACATATCTAAACAACCACCCACAAGCTTTTTTTTTATTATTTTTTGTTGATCCCCCTCCATAAATATATTCCAGTCAATGTTAGTCTCCATAATACTGTGCGTGCACGTGAATTCGTTTTCCAGACTATTTGCTTTCCTTTTCCAAAATAAAAAAAGAACTAAAATATATAAGTTAATAAATATTTATTGATCGACATACTTGTTAATATAAATTAAATACTATATAAATAAATAATTATGCTTAAATTTAAATATTTAAATATTTTATATCTTGATATTAGTTGACCTGAATTAAATATATAGATATATATTTTTTTTAGAAATTATTTAAAAAATATTCCATGCTTCTTTGTGTTTGTTGCTGGGACGCTACATCAAACAATAAAGATGCTGATTATGAGTACTACCTGTGTTATGTTAAAATTAAAATTAGTTATGTTTTTATAATGAATCATTATTCAAGGTAGCATTTTATTTAATTTTTATCATGGGAGATAAAGGTAAATTTAATTTTTTTTTTTTTTTTTAATTTAATTTAATTAATCATAAATTAAAGTTAGACATTATTTTACCTTTTTTTTAGTACCTAATTTTTTGTGTTAATTTTTAAAGTTAAGTGTTTACTTGACCGACATAAATAATATGCAAGATTTTTAAAAATTACTTTGTGTCATATTTTTTGCAAAATAATTTTTTTTTTTTTTTGCTTTTTTAATTGTTAAATATTTATGATTTTTAAAATTACAATTAAAATATGTACACTCTAAATTATTAATTAATTTTTTTCACTTTTAGTGAATATCAAAATAGCTTTTCCAATATTCTGCTTCCCTGCTTTCTCATTTTCACCGAATCGATTTTCCTCGTAAATAATTAAAAAAATTTCCAGACAGTGCGTTAACTTATACAATTTTTTTGCATATAAAATCGTGTTATTTGTGTCAAATTAAACAAATTTTTTAATATTGATAACCTCATATTGTATTTGGTAAATATTCAAATTTGGAGCCCGCGAATTCCTAAAAATGGTATATTACGAGTCCGGGTCCAGAAAATAATTTGAATGGCCCAAATCAAACGTCAATCACAATAAAAACCGATTTTGGTCATTCTTTATTCGTGGACCAAGGTCGTATTCGATTTTTCTTGTTAGTGTCCAGAAAGTGCGTGTTTTCTGGCCGCTGCGCTATTCGAAAAAACGCATTTTCTCGACACTGAGCAAGAAAAATTATGTTTTGTCCTTGGCCACAAAAAAAGGATGCCCCAAATCGCAGTTTACCATCCTCGGCTTCGCCTCGGACGGTAATTTACGTGCGATTTGGGCCATTCTTTACTTTTGTGGCCATGGGTAAAAATATACTATTTCTTCATCAGTGGTAAAAAGCACGTCTTTGCGTGGCCGGTAAATACGTGCTTTCTGGCCGTTGATAAAAAAATTTTACTTAATAACGTCCAATCTAATATGCATACATACAGATTACTAAAAAAATTAGTATACACTTAATTATATTTGCAAATTGATTACACGCGAGGCTTTGAAGTAATAAAAAATCTTGCGGTTATAACTGCATTAGATGTATAAAACAATAAAATTATTTTTTTGAAGCCATATATTCTAATAATAGCAGTTTAATAAAATTTATCAATGTAAGACTTTTGTAACAAGTTTAATAACATAAAATTGATTATTTTCACGAATTCGGCTTTAATAACAAGGAAAATTTACTAAATCGTCACGAGTATTGTATTCAAATACGCATGGTTTTTAATTTATTAAATGTTACAACTGATATCACGTGCGAATTACGAGAATAATGATACTTTTATGAGTTATGCATACACGCGTATATTTTTTTATTGATTAGTATCTTCTTGTGAAAGCGGATAAAATGCGAAGTTTAGTTTACTTTTTTTAAATTTATTTCAGACCCTAAAAATTACTTCAAATTTTAAAATGTTCAAAATGTTATTTTTTAAGGGAACCTTTTGGCACCTAATTTAGCACTTGCTAAAAAATTTTGAATGTTAAATACATGTTTGGTTTAATTTTTGTAATATCGGTCGTTTAATGGCAATTTAATTGTTCAAAATCATATAAGATAACAATGTTTTTTTCGTATTATGACCAATATAAATTCAATAACCTTTTAAAATCAACCCAACGTGTTTACCCTAAATTCACGTTTTTCTGGTTACAATGCTAAATTTTCGTTCAAAGAATTATATCTTCTTTCATATTTTTCTTAACAACTAAAGTATACCATTTTTAAACCAACATAAAAACATAGCATTTAAGCCTAATTAACTACTTCCAGTTAGTTTTAAATTATTCTTTACTTTATGACTTTAATGCAGGAGCCAACTTATAATCTTCTGTGTTCACTGAATATTTACTGTAGCAAAATACGAAATATATTTTACTTTTTAACCCATTAATTCCAAATGTGCATATTTATTTTTTCTTTGAAATAGTAGAATTCTCAAATTTTCTGGAAATATGTGAATGCTAAGTAATAATTCCGAACTCTGCCCTAATGATCCTATTTTTTAAAGCATAAATTATTAGAACATTCTTTTAATCAGTCCAAGTACCTGTAACAATAAAAAAGTTATCTTAATCAATAGAATTAAGAATTTAAGTTATTTGGTACGCAGATTACAAAAATATTAGCCCTCTTGCCAGAGAATAATCAGAGTTTCCGCTGTAGTTTATATTAGAGTAGTTTTCACAATTCTCTTAATGTTATGAGTTCTGAAATCACGATAAACTTATCCTGACCTTTATTAATTGACTATTTTCTGGAAATAGGATTAACATTTTTAAATGGTCAAAAATGACCTAATTTGGGCTATAGTGGAAAAACTGAACATTTTCCCGGAAAATGAATCAAGAAATTCGTAATTAACACACCAAAAATTTAAGTTGCAATGGTCTCTTCCTTTTTGATTCCATCATGCACACAGGCCTCATAGGCCACGTCTGGACAATATAAATTAGGCTAAAATCTCGTTAAAATTTGTAAATATTGCTAATTTAATGGTATTAGACAAATTTTGCACGAAGCAAACCTCGATTATTAAAATCAGCGACCCAAAATACCCCTAAAAAACTTTTTCTTATCTTAGTTTCTAAAATAACTGCAAAACCATGATTTGACTAAAATACCTGATTTTCTGCCAGTGAACACACTAAGAATCTGGCTATTGCACTAAAGCATATTTTCGAAAATAATCGTAAATTTACTAAATTTAGTATATTAACAACAAATTCGAGAATTCTCGATTTTTTCTTGTGAATTTACTAAAAAATTTGTAAATTAGCAAATATTTTTTTTTAATTTTCGAAAAAAAATTGTAAATTATCAATTTTTCTCGTAAATTTACAAAAAAAAATCGGAAATACTCAAAATTTTAGTTAATATACTAAATTTCGTAAATTTACGATTTTTTTCGAAAAATTACTAATTTTTCTAAAATATTCTATTTTTTTTGTGAATCTGAAAAAGTTACTTTTTACAGTGTGAACATCAAGAACACCTATAATTAAAATTAAAAACAAACGAATTTTATTCGTTTATATATATAAATTAACGTTTTAATAAAAACCTTAAAAATTTCTGGAAAAAAAAATTATTATTTTAATCTAAAATTATTTTAAATTGCAAATTAAATTTTTGTACCATAAAATTAACTTACAATTTTTATTATTTTTAGAACAACATGTGCATTTTAGTGGTAGTAGTGGAATGGGTCATAATCTAATAATGATCCAACCTCAAAGAAATGGAATCTTAGATGTACATCTTGGTTTTCTTCAATTAAATCACAGGTTTGTTTTATAAAAAGTTTTTATAATTTTTAAGAGGAGTTTTTTTTAATTACAAATTGCATATATATTAAAATTTAATGAAATAAAATCCTTAAAATCTAAATCACACAAAAAAAAACAAAATTGATATATTACTTTTTTCTAAGTGCTAAAAATACTGAACCATATGATGCAGATAATTTTAAGACCTTAAAATAAATAGAAAAAAAAAATTTATTATTATATTTTAATAATTATAAAATATAAAAAATAATTTACTTTAGCATAAGTTTCACTTGTTACATTAACAAATTTTCCAGCAGTAATATAACATGGTACTTGTGATCTAATCATTATCATCATAAGTCCTCTTTTTTCATCTTTTGTTAATTTAATGTCAGTCCAATTAACTTCATAAGCTAGTGTTCCAATATTTATACTCTTTTTTCATTTAAAAAAAAAAATAATAATTTAATGTATTTAGTTTTGTTTTTTATTAAAGAAAATACAATATTTTACTTACAGCATCAGTCATTTTTTGTGATAAAACGCAGTACATTAATAAATGTAAGTTCATTGTTATAAATTGAAATAATGCGTTTAAAAACTGTTGATAATTATGGTTTTCAAAATACTGAAAAATAAAAGTTAAACATTATTTTTTTAGATGAGGGGCTTTTTCGAAAATTTTCTTATGTAGCCCTCTATTGAGGGAAAACTAGGTCGTATTTGCAAACTTACAAAAAGATGAGATTTTAAATATTTTAGGTTATTAGAAATAGACACGAATGTATTCAAAGAATCTGATTCAGTCTAATATTAATGAAATTATTTATTTTTGTCAAATATTACAGTCACCGGTTTTGTATTATTAGTTAAGGCACCAGCAATGTTAAATGCATCCAAAAAATTTAAATGCTTTATTATGGATCCAATCCAAAAGATTATACGTATTTTCAGTCACTAAAAATGATTTTTAAGGTTTCATCCATTTTCTGATGATTAGATTTGAGTAATTAACGATATATCGTCTAAAATAACCAAAAAATATGCTAATTGAGCCAAATTTCGGTATGCCTATTTTATATTTTTGGGGTCGCTGATGACGATTCGGAAATCAGATTTTTTTAAAAAGAAAAATTGCATATGGACAGGGAGGTGAGAATGCGTTACGCATACCTAGACTCGGCGTCTAGGTTATGTCGGACTCCATGGAGTGAGGCACTCTGCAAAGGCAGAATGCCTCACCAAAAGTTTACCGACTAAACTCACTCCCCAATGTATGTAGTACTTTGTCTTCAAAGTTCTTCCTTTGATGCTAGGTGGAAGCGGATGTTCCTTTCAGTTAGTATAAACTTTAAGTAGGTATCTGGTACTTTATGGATTCAGGTCTATTGGACTCTCGATGTCATGATATTAAACCTTGTCCAATTAGTGTGCGTTCCTTGAAACACCATTGTTGTTAATTTACATAAGAACCCTTTAGTTAAGTCTAAGCTTAAAAGATCTCTGAGTGACTTCTGACTCCATACGCCCCTGTATAATATTGTGCAAGAAGAGAACTTGATGTTTTAAACTAGGACTTTCTTTACATTGGATATAGCTATCTTAATCTCACCCTTCTTGTACTTATTGTATTTATCCTTATGGGGTTCATTTGAGGGCTTGTAAAATCCTACCACTTGCGTGGCAATGACCCAGACTTCATTTTGCCTCTGACAGATTATTTCTGGTTTTCTAAGGCCTTCTGATGTTATTAAACAATTTTCTTCGCTTGCCTTCCATTTTTTCTGCCTAACTTCATTAGCCAAACTCTTGGATACTGCATCGTGTCGCTTCATTATTTCACCGTGTGTTCTGAAGCAATGCTGTACTAAGTGTGTTGCTGTTTCAACAGCATTACAACTATCACGACATAACCTGTTTGACCTCTCCACTCTAATACCTCTATTTGTTCTACTTTACGTAGGAAGAGCGTTAATCCTGACTCCATGGTACTGGGTATAATTTCTACCAGGTATACTGTTGCTATTTGCATTCAATCCAGTTATTATTTACTGAGGTCTTGAAGCACTCCTTTAAGTCAGCTCCATCAATAGTAGCGCACAACTTATTACGCCAGGAAGAGACAGTGGCGCCATCTTTAATTCTATACGTACCATCTAAGTATAACCTTCCTTGCGCCAAACTTATCCTCTTTTGTACCTAGTCGCTTAGGTAAATTTTCCTAACAATTCTTGAACTCGAATCCTTAAGCGACTCCATCTTGGAGCAAATAAGGTAAGGGATCGTAGTTGCCAATGATGGTATGCCTAAACCTCCGACTTTGCAACTTGCATAGATATAACTTATGGGTATATCTTTTGGTAAGTTAATCCATATCTTGATATGCCCACGCATATTCTAGTCCATTACCCTTAGTGTAACAATATTGACCCTAGAAAGTGATAGTTTGTTACCACCTTGGTATTAGGAAGGATCTTAATATTTTTAATCTCTGTTGAGGTTTTAAAGGAGCTTTAGAAATTCTCGTCAATCCTGTGTCAAAATTGCCAGTGCATCTTCTGATGCCAGTTGGGTCGAATAGTATTCCCAACATCTTTATACTCTCTGATGGTTTAATCTGTCTGACTAAAGAACGATCGACGAAATCAGATTTTTTTAATTCAAAATGGTGGACTCTGAATTCCGCATTTCTATGTTTCTAACCTGAACATCGGTAATATAAGCTATTTTAAACATTTTATAGACGAAATACAGTTTTTGGAGCGGTTGATTACAATTATAAAATGAGATTTTTTGACTTGATCAAATACAGCTTGTAAATATAAGTTACAATATTTTAAGTAGCTTAAATTACCAATTTTGAGGTTAAAAACTTAGAAATTTAAGATTTAGAGTCCACTATTTAAAGCGATCCCAAAAATCTACGAAGTACACCAAAATTTGGCTTAATCAGCAATATTTTTCAATAAATTGTACTTTTCTGGTTTTTTTGAGTGACGTATAGCTTTCTAAAAACGTCGGGAATTTGTTGGAATTTTAATTTCTTATGGACTTGAAAATTGAATTAAATAAAAAAAGAAAATCAAAATGTTGAGAAATAATGAAATAAATCTATAAAATTCTATATTTCTATCAGACGATTTTACGTCTTTATTTGCCCTTGTAAATATAAAAAACTTACCCATGCAACATTATTCATTGCAATTCCAAAATGCAGTATACTTCTAACAACTTCAACAAGTATTAACAAACTGTATGTATTTTCAATTTTTTTAACAAAACTAAAAAAAAACAATAAAAAATATTAAAATAAAAATTTTAAAGTTAAAAAAATTTTTTAAACTTACTCAATAATCCTAATATGTTTCTTAGTTATTAATCTAATAAATTTATTAAATTCTTCTTTTCTATTACGATAATTATTTTTACAATTATTAAAATGTACTATTAATTGTTCAGATATTATTTTAAATTGACTTATTGTATGATAAATGAATACAGCGTACAATGTATCGATCATAGCAACAGTCATTAAAAATATACCATAAATAAAAAAAAAATAAGCAATAAGTAATACGTGAACAATAAAATAAGTATTTTTTGGTCTGTCATTACATAATAATTTTAATAATATGTATTCTTCTTGGGAATCTGTTCCTTTTGAATATTCAATACTTAGTCTCAATGAATTTGCTTAATTTAGAGAAAAATTGATTAGTTGTTTTATTTAATGTAAATTTTATTTAAAACGACTTAATATAAAATAAAATTATTATCAAATTACCTAAAATAGCAGAAGCTAAAAACATGGATAAACGTGGTACAATGTATCTTCCTTTACATGCAAATTCAATAGCAGTTTTTTTAATATTATCTGTTAACTTCATATGTTTAAACCGACAATAATCAATAGTAATATCAGTAAATATATCTTTTAATTGCTTGTTTTTAATTTTAATAATTATTACTTTTAAAATTGTTGCTAATACTGGTACAGCGTATGATAAATGTTCAATAATACCATCACTGTATTTACCATAAAAAACAGTCAAAGTATGACCTAAGAATGTTATTATCAAAATAATTATTGTTATGATAAAACGTATATTAATAAATTTATAATCAAATGGCCATATTCCTAAAAATTTCATTCCTAAGTAATTTAGACCAATTGCAAATTTTAAATTTAATTCACTGATGTCTTTTGGTGATTGAAAATTTTTTTTAAAAAACATTTTTTGTTTTATTTAAATGATATTTATTTGAAGTTTTTAATGTTACTGACTATTTTCTAACAAACTTTGATGTTCATGTAAATACGTAGTTAATGATGGAAAAGTCTGTAATTTTTTTTTTTTAAGAAAAAAGATAATAAAATTATTATTCGTGTTTATGACGCTTTTGTTCATAATTAGATGTCTAGCTTGTGTACTAAAAATAAAAACAGTTTTTTTAATTATTGATTGTAAATAGGGGAGCTAATTTCTTTCGGTGTAAGAATAATAAAATTTTACGTTAGTCAAATTAAGGTCTTTTTAAATTTATTTTAAAATATCAAACCCAGATATATTGCTAGTAAAAAATTCAATTTGCCAAAAACTGAAAACTAAGATAAGAAAAGGTCTAATAAGGGTTTTTTGGTTCGTTGATTTGGAAATCAAGGTTTTGTTCGTGCCTGATTTGACTAATACGCTTATTAGCAAAAAATGTTCCTTTTTAATAGTGTTTTACAAATATGCACAAAATTTAACAAAATTTTGCCTTTACGCAAGTTTTTGAATATCTCTAAAGTCTAAACTTAGCCTAAGTATTAGCATCCGAAAAGTTGTCAAAAAACTCATGGAATCCCGTTGGAATTACACCTCTAGGCCATGACAGACCCCCAAAACCTAAAAATAAAACCCAAAAGGACGGTTTTTTAGGCTTAATTTAATTTCTCCGACCCAATGAACAGATAATACTTTGCACATTGGCTGAGAAACTTATCATATTATCACTTTTCAAAAAAAATTTTTTGGGCTTTAGGACCCCTTTAAGGTTGTAGATCGGATCTCAAAAAAAAAATAATCGACTTTTGTTTAATTTTTTTTCTCAGCTGTTTTATTATGAATTGTTTTACAAATTTTTTTACTTAATTATGACTAATTAATCTTCAAAAATAAACAGCAAAAAATTTAGTTCCATGATTAGTACCATTTATAGAGGGCAGCAAAGTAGAGGCCTTAAAAGCATGGCCGCTAATTGATCTCGGAAACGGCATTTTGAAAAAAAAAAAAAAAAAAGATCCTTAAAAAGGAAGGTCTCTTACGTGAGAATTTACCTCATTTAGAAAAAAAAAATGATGAAATAAAAAAATGGGAGCGCCTGAAAAAAAAAGTACGAAAATAGACCCTGTTTTTTACCCTTCAACATCCCCTAAAGTAAGCAAAAAATATTTTTTTAAATGAAAAGGTGGTAAATTCATGCGTAATATATCTACACGAATAAAACCCACAAACTTTTTTTGAAATCGGACCAGCCAATCCTGAGATCATCTAGCGGCCATTTGAAAAAAAGTGGTTTCGAGTAAAACGCGTTTAAAGTTTTTTTTTGCTGTATTACACATACGAATCGCGCTCGGTAAAACTCGTTTATAACCGTTCAAATTTTCGAATTTCATTACAATATTTTAGCAGGTGATTTTTGAAGGTATAAGTAATTCAAAAAAAAAAGAAAAAAAAAATCGATTAATTTTTTTTAGAGATCCAATCTACAACCTTAAAGCCCCGAAATACAATATTAAATTTTTCGAAAATTCGTTTTTTGAGCATATAAAAAAATATGCTATAAAAAAATGTTAAGGATACTATGTTTTTTTTTGGTCAAAAAACAGATTTTCGACAAATTGAAAATTGTATCTTGGGGTCTTAAAGAGGTCCTAAAAGCCTTTAAAAAAAAATTTTTTTAAAGTGATTTTAAGTTTGTCAGCCAATGTGCAAAATACTATTTATTTATGAGTTGGAGAAATTAAACTAAGCCTAAGAAACTGTCTTTATTGTTTTTTTTTTAGGTTTTTAAGGGTCTTTCGTGGCCTACAGGTCTAATTCCAACGGGATCCAGTGAATTTTTCGAGAACTTTTTGAATGTTACTACTTAGGCTAAGAGATTTAACTGGACTCTAAAGACGCCTCTATTTAGCCAGTAAATTTTCTCTCACATAATAACAAGGTTGAAATTTTGTTTTAGATATCACGTAGATTTTGCAATACCATGGAATCGTTGCAATCTCGAAGACAAATCATCGCAAGGACATTCAGCTACACCAATTTTAATAGGAGAAGAAAATTCAAATTGTCAATTAATGGATTGCTACATAGAAAAAGATAGCCTTCGGTATTTACAATTAAAATCAAAAATTTTATATAAAAAAAAAATACTAATTAAAAATTTTTTTCTCAGATTAAAACTTAATATTCTTGCACACGAAGAACATTATTATAAAGAAGAATTATCAATAGCATGTTGTGAAAAAGGTTCACCATTAAAAATTCTACTCGATGCAAGAGTTCTTGGCAAAGGCCAAGGAACTCCATTACTTAGAAATGGTATAAGAAATGTTGGCGTTGATAACAGTAAAAGTAATAGAGATTCTGATTAAATATTTTAACTAAAATTTTTGAAATCATTTTTTTTCCTATATTCTAAGAACCAAAATTTTTATAAAAGTATTATATTATACTTATAATTATACTTAAAAACATAAAATTAAACCCCAAATTAATTAATAATAATAAAAAAAAATTGTGATAGAAAAAAAATTAAATGCTTGTATATTTCCAAGTAGTTTTTAAAATATAATGGCCAAAATATTTATAATAATATAAATGCTTATACCTCAATATCATATTTTCTATATGAAAAATAAAAAATTTTTTTTAAAAAACCTTATAAGAAAGTTTAATTCTTAAGTCTAATTATCTATTTATAAAATTTTCTCAATTTTTTAAAATTGTTAAGTTTTTAATAATTATTAAAATTAGGTAATAATTATTAATTAATTGAAGGTCGCAGTTTAATGAGAAATTATCTGTATAATATTACGAGTCATTTTCGAAAAATAGTTTTGACTTCACATAAATTAACATTCAATTATGTTCAACAAATATAATTACAATATTCTCGAAATAAAGAAAGCGTATTTTTGTTGCCACTGGTATTTCATTTATCCAAGATTCAATTTTTGGATCTAAATTTTTTTTGTAGAAAAATTATTCTCGCAAGTGAAAAGATTATTGTAAAGTAAACGAAGTTTTTTTCTACCTTATGTTTTTTCCAGTCATTTAATAAATTAACTTCCTGCTCTTTTACTGATCAGATTTGTGATAATGAATTTCAAATCAAGGAGGAACTTACCCTTGATCCTTGCTTTTCGATGTATGATTCCTCACGCAAAAGGGCGCCATCGATACTATCGAAACATTGCGATTAAATCGACAACTTAACCTATAAATTCTTATTACTTTAGGCCTTCAATTTTTTAATAACCAAAAAACTATTGTCTTAACTTCTGAAAAAATGCCTATTACAAAATTCTCTAAATAAATATTTAAATGCATCTTCAAAATAATATATCATTATAGAATTAATTCATATATTTAAATAATATTTAAATTAAATTTGTACATATTAGAAAAAACATAATTTATATACAAATAAAAATTTTGTATTTTATAAAAATACGTTAATTTTTATTATGATATTATTAAATCTTATTAATAAATTATTTATTATTACATGATAATTAAAAATATTTAAAATTAAAAATATAATTTTTGTTTTATTTATTTCCATTTAAAACATTTTCCCTGAAGTAATAGGTACGTATAGCCCATATGAGAGACTCTACGCCAACTGATGGGTCCAAGTTGGATTTAGGGGTCGCAGAAATTGTTCATAACTTTTATTTTTCAAAAGTGCAACTAAAAACAGGTCTTTAGTTATAATTTTCGATTTTTGGCAGCTAAATAAATTCGTGTTTTTGGACTTTTTTCCTAAATTGACGTTGAATTCCTCATATAATATCTTTATTTACATATTTATTGAGAAATTTTGGGACAAACATCAGTGAAATGAGACAGAGTTCTTTTGAAATATTTTTAATATCAGTAAATTAATTTTAAAATCTAATCTTTTTTTCTAATATTTACATTATTTTATGCCTATGATAAAAGTTTAGAAATCATTAAAAAAAAATTATTTTTAACATACATATTTCATATTTCATTTTGAAATAAGTTTTTGAGTTCAGTAAATAATAAAATATAACTTTAAAATGTTGTTAATAATTCTCGCTTTTACCTTAAATTTAATAAATTCGTCAATAGAAATTGAATTAAGTGAAAATATTTTAAACAATGTTATAAAAAATAAATTTGGTTTAAATACAAAAATAATATCAACTGAAATTATTCCATTTGACCATTCACTTGGTTTATCATCAGAACAAAATTTACTAAAATTAACAGTTAAAAAATACCCAGGGAACCAAAAAATTAAAGAAACATTTTTTTTTAAAACTTATCCAAAAAATGTTGAAATTAAAGATGATTTTTTTATTACTGAATCAAATTTTTATTCTCAAAACAATCCATTGTTTTTTAAAAATATTAATATTGAACAGTGGTCACCAGTGTGTTACGCAGCTGATGAAAAAACTCTTGTACTTGAAAATTTAAAAATCAAAGGATATGAAGTAAGAAAATCAAAATTAAATTATCAAGATTTATCATCAGGATTGAAAACAATAGCAAGATTTCATGCATCATCTATAATTGCTGAATCGAAATCAAAAAAATCATTTAAAAATTGGTTTTTAAATAATTTTAAAGAAAAAATGTTTGATCAGTCAAATTGGAAATGGTTAAATACGTCAATTAATGCTATTGAAGCAATAGCAGTTAAAATAAATTATGATCCAAATTTAGTGAAAAAATCATTGGAATTAGCAATGAAAAAGGTAAAACCACAAGATAACGAATTAAATGTTTTGTGTCACTCTGATTTGTCAAATTACAATATCATGTTTGATGATAAAGGAAATAGCCGACTTCTTGATTTTCAAATGACTTCTTACACAAGTATTGGAATCGATCTCGTAAAATTTATCTATATGAATGCTGATAATGAAATTCGCAGCACTCAAGAAGCTAATTTATTAAAAATTTATCAGAAAGAGCTCGAAAAATCACTTTTTCAAAATAATGTCAAAAATCACTTAATTAATTTAGACGAAATACTTAAAATTTATGAAAATAAAAGAATTATTGGATTGGTCATGATAGCTCAATTTTTTCCAATTTCATTGTTTAATAAAAAATGTAGTGAAATATTTTTGGGCGAAAATAAAGAATATTATTATTATGTTAATCGTACTGAACTGATACTTGATTGTATGAAAAATGACAAAATTTATGAAGAAAAAATTATTAGCGTTGTTCGTGAATTGATAAATTATATGCAAGGGTATAAAGATTAAATTATACAATAAAATGTAAATAAATTGTTTAATGTTTATTGAAAATTACATTAATTTATTTTATTAAAATACACAAATATTTTTAAAATTAAAATTTGTTGTTTAAAATTCAAAAAATTACCTATGTTATATACAAAATATTACACTTTTCAAAATGTAAATTTGATGCTATTTCTAAATGATCTCTAGAAAATTTTTTGCTGCTAATTTGTACTACTGCCACAATCTTATAAATTTTATTTTAATGATGTCCAATTAGGAATAGCACCAAATCTACGGCCCCTTGATACAAGGGTACTCATATATATTTTTTTTATATAAAGGTTTGACACTATTGGCCGCTTCATGTCTGCATTTTTTCGTGAATTAGGCAGTTTCCATAAGGCTGGTTTTACAAACTTCGTATAAAAGGGGGTCGCAACCGCAATCTTTCGTCTCTGCGCTTGCTGTTGCGACCCCATTTTACGGATTTTGTAAAACCAACCTAAGGCTCCACTTAGGCTCCATCTACAGAAGCCGTAAAAGAGGGTCGCAACCGGAAGCGTGAGCGCAACGCAATGCGCAGAAACCAATTTTGGCTCCTGCGCAACTCCAAATACACAAAATCTTCTTCTGCGCATTGCGTTGCGCTTACGCCCGATCGGAAGACGAGCGAGGTTTTTCCCACTTGCATTGAGAGGCCGAGCTTGGCGACCATTCTGGAACCAAGGTTGGCGAGTCACGCGGGGCAAGCTGGGTACTAGGTAGGCTAGCCCTGTTGCATAAATGCGCAAGCGCACAGATGATTATTTTTTATTTACTTCTTATACTTCATAGCCTTGTATTATGTAAAATAAATAAACATAATAACAATAATTCGTGTTTAAATTTTTAATCAAATAAATTGATACCTAAATACATTTGGTTATCTATACTATAAATAGTGTTGTACAAAAATAGTAATATTATTATAAAATCTAAATTTTGTAAATATTTTATTTTTGCATTATTAAATAATTATATATATATAATATCTATTTGTTTGTAATTACAATATATATTTAATTTTTCCTATTATATACTGATAGATAAATTCAAAACAAGGTAAATTGTTAAAAAACTAGATTTACAAACAAAATAAATATTATTATGATTAAAGAATGAAATTTAAGCTTAATTAATAAAATAACCAAGAAATCTTAGACACATGGAATCAAAAAACCAAAAAGAAATATATAATTAATGATATATATTAAACAATGGTTCAACAATTAAGCAAAATCTGTCAGGAAAAAAGTTAAATAAAAATTATTTTACTCAACGTAATAATTCAAAAATAAAAATTCTTTTTTTATAACCTATAAATTTTAATTTAATATAAGAATATGCACCCATCCACTAAGTCATAATTAATTAAATTTATGAAATTTTATATCTATATATATATATATATATATTGATATCATCAAGCTTTATTTTAATTGTTATTCAGAACGTCATTTATTATTAAAATCTTTTTTAATTATTTAAAGAAATTCTGTAAACTAAATAAGCAACAGAAATAATAACAGAAATAATGAAAATAATCATTTGAATGCGCTTGCGCAGAATAACAAACAGGGCATGCCAAGCGGGTACCCAGCTCGCCCCGCGTGACGCAGCCTACCTGGTCCCGGCGCTGGGAACATGGCTCACCCACCTCGGACCCTGCTGACCCCATGTTTCGACTTCTGATCGGGCGCTTGCGGTGCGCCTCTGATTTACGGTTTCTATAGATGGGGCCTTAGGCTCCATCTACAAAAGCCGTTAAAGTGGACGTTAGGGTTGCGACCCCATTTTACGGCTTCTGCAGATGGAGGCTACCAAGTGTTTTACGTTTGCGTTTTCTACGCAGTATCGAAGCGAATCAAAGCATACAACTCACAGTCAAATCTACGTAACCGTGAATTGAACTATAAATCGCAAGCGCAACTAACAACCTCACTTTAACATCATGCAGAAGAAACAGACATAAAATACTTAATTGTAGAAACTTCCTCACAGGATTGTCTATTATGTACTTTCGTAATTCAGGGTTGCCAATCTAAAATCGATATTTTATAAACCTTTCTTACGAAATCTGTTATAGAATCACGTATTTAGGTTGAAAGCACTTTCTCACGCTCGCACCACCTGAAAACACAGTCGCAAAACAACTATTTGCACCAAGCCCATAAAATATAGTTTTTTCAACATTTAAAATTCATCCTTTTCATTGGTATACCAGTTGGTCCATCAACAAATTGACATATATTAAAACCTAATTTTGATAATGCATGACAATTACTTTTTGGATTACCCCATTTTCCTGTAAAAGTCATCCATCCAGGTAATACTGATTTATCATTAATTGATAAAATTTCAACTTTTTTCCATGTTGGCCATGGTGTACCAAAACCACTTTCATCATAAAGTCTTGGTAGTCTAACAAATTTATGTTTACCGGGCGCAGTCCATAATCCATGGGATCCTCTTGCACTAAAAAGTATTGGATGTGAATCTGCAGCAGTAAAAACACGTTCTGGAAATATTGGTTTTTGAAATATTCCTTTTCTAGTTTCTTGACTTTCGAATATAAATATTCTGCTGCGGTAGTCGTATCGATAAAATGCCCCGGCATCGTGAGCAGATACATACATGGCTACAGGATGCTCCTTACCCTGAAAATAAAATTTTAACTGTGAATCAATATATTTACAAAGATTCAGTTTTTACCGCAAATTAGTGGGTTCCCGAGTAATTTGATTGTGAAGGAAGATTAAATAGGGTGACAGCTCTAATAACCAAGAACCAAATTAGCTATTAACGCCTCCCTCAAGTCAAATGTGCCGGTAAAATTTTTAAAAATGTATGTACTTTTACTTTTCAATGTCTTAGGATCTTCAGTATGATTTTTGTGAATGAACGAATCAATATAAAGTCACAAATGTTATTAGAAATGGAATAACGACATTTTACAAATTTAAAACTCTGTTGGTAATCCAATTTTAAAAAGATAAGGGTTAAGGATGGTCTTAACAAACGCAGTTACACCATTTCCAAATAAGTACTGTTACCAATCACTGTAAAGAATTTATGTGAAATAAATTTTTAATTTGGTGCTAAAATATTGTATGTTAATGCTATCTGTTGGTATGAAAAAGTATTTTTTATGTATTAAAGAGCGTGTTTGATGTTAATCCACCGACGTCGCTATATGTTTTATGTATCATAAAATGTATATGTATAATTTAGTCGACAGTAACGTCAATGTTTATACAAGAAGCTAATATTTCATTACTATGGCGCTTAGATATCTTGGGCATTAAAGATCCAGATCAAAAGAAGTCGTTAGCACTAAAAGATCACGAGGTTAAGAAGAAATATCTTCAAACTGTAAAAATTAATCAAGAAGGTCGTTTTGAGGTTAAGTTGCCATGGGTTGATGATCATCCATAACTACCCGATAATTATGAAATCGCTAAAGCTACGTTAGAAAATATCATGAGAAAATTAAAAAATGAAAATTATTTTGACAATTATAAAAGCATTTTTGATGGTAAGATTGAAGAAAGAATCATAGAATTAATGTCTGAAGAAGAATTAAATGACAAAGGCAATTATTTGCTACATAGGCATTCCGTAAAAGAGGATAATACAGCCTTGGTTCCACCGGTTTTTGCTGTATCAGTACGACAAAAGCACGAGCCTAGTTTAAATCAATGTTTAGAGAAAGGTCCTAACCTAAATGAGTTGATTCCAACAATTAATTCTCGCTTTCGCAAAAGAAAAATCGGGGTAATAGCTGATATAAAAGCAGCTTTTGTACAAGTCAGCATTGCTCCTAAAGATCGCAACTACTTGCGCTTATTTTGGTATTATAAATTTACCCAAAGAGTATTTTGTCATAAGAGAGTTGTTTTCGGGGATTCATGAGGTCCTTTCTTACTTATGACGGTGAGCTTTTGCTTGACATGACTGAAAAAGGAGACTTGGAAATTTCAATTATAATAGATCCAATTACGTATGAACTGTTAAGGTGTAATTTTTATTGCGATAATTTATGCACCCAGCGTATACACGTTAGAAGAAGCACATTAACTTGAAAAAGAAGCTCGGGCAATTTTCGTAGCTGCAAAATTTGATTCAAGAGGCTGGTAATTTTCGTATGATAAAGAGATAAAATCGTCAAAAGTTCTTGCCGTGAATCAGGATAAAAATATTGAGAGTAGCTTATTGGGCATATATGTCCAGCCCTTTTATGCTCAAAATAACTTCTTCAAAATACATAGGGTTTAAAAATAGGTTGTGATTCACCCATTGTACCTATTAGAAAGTATAAGAATTCCATGAATGACAAATGCCGCTTGTAAAGAAGGGTTATGATTAATGCACTGCTTTTGTGATGCCAGTAGATCAGCGTATGCTTTTCATTTTTGGGGAGCCAAAGCTAGAGTTGCACATTTAAAAGGCTTGACAACTTATTGCAATGCTAATAAGTGCTAGATTTGTTGACACCTTAGTAAAAGATTTGAGACTACAGAGTATTCCAAAATTTTACTATACAGATGCTACTGTACCCCTAGCCAGTATTAAAACAGATAGGCAGCGGGAAGTGTATGTATCGAACAAAATTCAAGAAATTTGAATTTAATTTTGAATTTGATGTTAAAATATTGTACGTTAATGCTATCCATTGGTATTAAAAAGTATTTTGTATGTATTATAGAGTGCATACGATGACTGTTAATCCTCCGATCTTGCTACATGTTTTATGTATATATCATAGAGTGCATATGTATAATTTCGATATAGTTAGTCCTGTAAAGATTATAGATCTCTTTTTATATACTTTTTTATAATTATAAAGATTTTTATATAAATAAAAATATTGTGTTGTGTTCATTTTAATATTGTTTTACACATTAAATTACAAGTCCACCAAAAATAACAATTACCCTGACTTTTAAACACAAAAATTTACTGACCCGTTTCATGGGTTTGAAATATTTAAAAATCTTCAAACAATTGAAATCCAGTAGCGTAAATTTATCAATGAATGACCATTACCAAGTTATTACAATGGAAAATTAGCCTTCATTCACTGGAACTTAACCGCTTATTCATTCGTGAATCTACCCAATATTTTTACCAAAATTCTCTGACAAAATTAATTTTAAGCTGCATAAAAAAGGTTATGTCCTCGAAATTAGACTAATTACAATGGTAAACAAAATTGCATAATATTATTGACTTTCATACAGTAGGTAGTTTAACATGTTACAAATAAAAGCATAACTCTAATACCGGAAAAAACTAAATGAAATAGAATATCATTAATTGATACTTCATTAATTTTGCACATTACATATTGCTCGTATAAATATTGAGGTAATAATTTCACATCTGTATCTAATGAGGCTATCAAGCGTCAAAACAAAATGTAAATAATATTTATGTAAATTATAATTAAAGTAAGTTAAGTAGAAAAAAATTGTTAATTTTCACTTTTGAAAAAATTATGAGTTAAAAAGTTTGTGTTTCCCTTAAATTATTATTTTACAGTATTTCGCAAAATAGACTAAACTAAATATCTTATGAAACGATTACGACTTTTTTTTGCTTAGCGTTAAATTATTGTAACTGTCCAGTATAATACAACTTTTTTATTAAAGTATTTCTCGCGTACAGTAACATAAATTTTTTTAAATTACATTGACTGACTTTGTTTAAAGCTAACTAGCTAGAAACAAGAAAGAAAAAACCAATAATTTTTTAAAAATAAAGTATCTAAAAGGATCACGAATGGATCACAAATTATTCAATAACCACGTTTTAATAATAAATTCTCACATTTTCCTATACCGTAACGAGGACAGAATGTCTGATGTACACTCAAGTAAAAGAAAAAAAACATATATATGAAAGATAATCTGAGATCTCTAACCTCAAAATAAAGGCTGACATGCTCCCAATCGCCGACGTGGCTACCGTATTCTTTTAAACTTCCAAGACAAGTACCAGCAAGACTAGGAATTGGCCAACTTCCAAGAATTCCAAGATCTAATACACAAACTGCCTTTCCCTCGCTAAAAGGATAAAACATCCAATAGGTCACATGAAAGTGTAACCTTTTCTTTTTTTTAAAATTATATCTTTTTTTCCTTATTATGGCCATTGAAGAATTTGAAAGTTCAAATGTTGCGGCTAATTTTGATTTCCGGTTTTTATATAAAATTTCCGGCTTAATATCGAATCTTGATGTTGATAATGATAGTTTTTGACTCCGCGGTTGTGGTTGTAATATTAAACGCTTACCACGTGTTTGAAAATTATTTACAGTTGAAAGATCCTTAACCTCTTGACTGATGTCTGTAATAGATAATAATTTAATTTTCTACGCTTTTTATTATTTTTCTTTTTTTGCCTAATATTTTTAGTGAAAGCATTATGTATGTACAGGTTATGTTGCTGTGTTTTTTTTAGGAATGCGAATTTAAATTAACTACGATTTTACGGAAGGAAGCAGTTACGTGAATAATGGATAATAATAATAATAATAATATAAATTATGTGCATTCACATGTTTAAACGTATTATAAATGTATTTAAAATAATAAGCCTATATTTTTAAAAACAATTTTTTATTTATATACTATAATTTTCACGTAATACATCAACCGCCGTTATAAAACCACGTGTTTTTTTAAAAATCAGCCAAAAATATATATAAGATATTTCTTATATTTTAAATACATTTATATATACTTACGCAATAAAGACTTGTATAATTGAAAAACATGAAGAAAATTTAGTGCGAACCTGGAAGGTCGTTAGACTCGATAATCTTGTCGTTGTTAAATTCATCATTTATAATATGATTTCCTGGTATTATTGGTATTTTTGATAAATCTTCGTTTTTTAATATTTTTGGATTATCTGAATGGCAATTTTTAATTAATGCATATATAGGAACTGTTTCGGATGGTTTGCGACCGTATAAAAATGATGTACGATTTTGTAATAGTAATTCTGAAAAATTAAAGATCAAAAATTTATACCCTTGTATTGTAAATTACTATGTTTTTTTATATTATAGTAAATATGCACAATTATCAGTATTATATATATATTTACTGCTTAATTACAAAGTAGCAGTTTATGTAGAGCATGAAACTCATAAATTACCTAAATTTAAAATTTTTTTAAAAAACTCAAAAAATCTTCTAATTTATTTAAATAAAAATATGTAATTAATCTTTATTATAAATAATTTATACAGTAGCAATCAGGTTTATTTATTGACATCAGAAAATGTATGTTATATATAGGTTTATAATAGCAGGTATTTCAAGTTTTTTTTTGAAAATATTTTTAGCTAATATTTTATATAAATATTTAATTTGTTATAAATATTTTATTTACACACTAATGTAATTATAAAAGTAGAACATCAAACCATAAATAGGTGAATAAATATATATAATGTAATAAATCTTATATTATTCAGCTGTAATGACAATCCTATATATATGGGCTAATCCGGATAGCTTGAAGGAAACATTTTTTGTAATAATTATTTTAAAAAATCGTGGGGCATAGTGCAGGGGCTTCAAGGGATCGAGATATAAATTCGAGTTATGAATGGATTCTAATTATGGAAATATTTTTGTAAGAAAACAGAATTTCAGGTTCATGATCGAGGTTCCTCTGAATAATTTTTTTTTGGGAATTTGGTATTAACCTGGACCCCGAATGGAATATCTAATAGTAGTTTCAAATTACACGAGTTGACTGATTTTCATGTTGGGTGCTAAAGTTAGCCCACGAGACTTGCCACCAGACTTTTCCGTCCGGGTAATCATATTGCTGGAATGGATCCAAATAATATTTAGAGTCAAGTTTCAAAAAAATACCATGTAGTGGGCAAGGTGTAAAGATTTTTTATATATTTTTAAGCAGAATTCTGCTACCAGCAAGAAGGAAAATTCCGCGTTTTTGAACAAAAAAATTCAAAAATTTAATTATTTTAAAACTACTTGGATTAACCGATATAGCATCATAAGTAATTTTTTTCAACACTATTGACGATTTCAAAAATTACAGCCACTCATAAATTCACAATAAATTAATTGACCTATCTCAAAAAAATAATAAAATTAATTAACTAAATACCATAAAATAAAATTAAAAAAATTTTTTTTTCTAATTAAATTATTTTTATTACAACTTTTTGAGAAATCAGTGATAGTATATTATAAATTTTCTATATATGTAATAAATAAATATATACAGTAAAGGTAGTTCACGCGGTGAAAGAAAGTTAATGTTTATATATTACAAATGTTATTACATATTATAACTCATTGGCTTGAAATTGAGATATTATCAGTTAATGTGATATGTGGTCAATTTAAATGCTTGTATTATATTTATCTGTTGCTGCTTACCTATATACAAATAATTATATATATGGATGAAAATCTTAGTTTATTTTTTATAAAAAATTTTATTAGTAACGATTTAAGGAGCATATTTGCTCGAGTATTATAGGGTGGCCATCTACGAAAATTAAAAAAGGATTTTATAGTGTCTTTACTAGGAAGGTTTTGATATAATCGGTGGTATTTCACGAAAGGTTCCGTCATCTAGAAACTAGAATGCAGGGTATTATTTGAGTATAGTATAAAACTGGTAGTCAAATACACCTAATTGTGATACTTTATTTGCTTTACATATAATGACTAGGTTGCAGTGAATGCTAGTTACAAGTTACTTGTACAGGAAAAGATTGGTTATTGTTCTTTAGATAAAAAGCCAAAGACACCTACAACTATATAATCAATTTTTAATGCAAGTATTTAAATTACTCCTATAGTTGTTACCTCATACTTTCTCAGATTATATATTTACAAACAATATTAAAAGGGTCCTGGTCTTTAAATATGTCATAGTTTTGTTATTGTAATAATAAAAAAGAGAAATTTGAGGAATTTCCTATGGATATAATTAATTAATAAATATTCGATATTTAATCCTAAATTTGGACCTCTGTACCTTTTATAAAAAAAAATATAATTTTTTGGCGAAAAATAAGGCGTTTTGCAGGTTTTCAGAAAATTCTTTAAATAAGTTTCTAAGGTTCAGAGATCATTCTGATTATATTTGTAAAAAGAATTAAAAATAAAATTAGGACAAATTCGTGGCTATGATGTTCTTGGAAAAATTAATTGGTCAGTTATTTAGTTTGTTACTCGATACGATTAAAAAACCATTGCCAAATTTAGCACCTATTCCATTAATTAATTCTTCAAACTTAAAATATTATTTCGTTATCAAACATACCTAAATTTTTACGTGTTCGTAAATAATTTTCATCAGCTTGCATATTTTCTAAAAATTCTGGTACACCAAGTGGTAAATAACGTTCTCCTGGTGCAAGCCATACGAGTGGAGCCCATTTTTTAACTACATCATTGACTAAAAAAATATTCAAAAAAAAAAATTTAATTTCTAGCTGTATATTTGCTATTTACACAAAAAGTCAAAAAAGTATAAAAATCGAGGTTACAAAAATACAAATTTTGACTGAAATTTATTAAAATATTAAAAAATAAATATTTACCAAATTATTTACCAATATTTACATGAACTCATTAACTTAAATAAATGTGACAGGTGAAATGACACTCGTTAATTACATAAAAAATTAAATTTTATGGAGGTCAAGTTACTAAATTTATTACAAAATATTAAAAAATTACCTCTTTTAACCAAAAAAACCCAAATCCTCAACTTAAAAATTTCTTTTTTTTAAAACCAAAATCATAAAAAAAAAAAATTACATAACAAATAATTGACTTTTCTGTTCTTTAAAAGCCTATAATTTTCTTTTCTTCAATGAATCGTGTATTATTATTGTTTAAAATTATTATATAAAATCAGATACAAAAAAAAAAAAAAACTTTCTTTGTCGATATTTATTTTAAAAAGTCAATAACCGTAACAAAAAATAAAATTCAATTATTTAAAATGAAAAATAAACTGACCTAAAACATCATCTGTTGAAATAACTGATGCAGCTACAGTATTAGGCTTAAATAACATAAACAAGTAAAAAACCATCATTATCAATAAATACCGTTGCATTATTTATTTTATTATTTACAAGATTCATTTTGAATTATTTATCACTTTATTTTTTCTCTAAAACTAAAAAATCACATTTTAAAAAATTTTTTTCAAAAAATTGCAATTTTAAATATTTTTTTTAGCGAAAGAATTTTTATGCACGTCTGACTAGTAGACCGACTTAAACTGTAACTGAGCGGCGAGGAGACACGCGCTCTTTGGGACTTTTAACACGCGATAGGTCCCCAGTTTACTTGGTGTATCTATGTGTAAACATTTCCTCGTCTCTAACACATGTTTAGTTGTCTGTTTTATAATAATAAATTGAATGTGTAATTTTCTTTTTTCCTCTAATTTTATTTAATTATTTTCTTTCTTTTTTTTTAAATTATGTAATTAAAGTAGTATAAAAAACAATTAAATGTTACATATGTATAATTTTCATGAATTAAAATGGTTACATGTAGAGTAACCTACTTTTTTTTTTTTGAATTTTTTTCCTGCGAAAATTTTTATATTTTTTGAAATTTTATCTCTAAAAATAATGAGAATCGTGATTTGGTGCGATTTTTCAAAAATATGGCTTGGAATAACAAACTTTTAGCATTCAAAAATTAAGTAAAAGTCCAAATAATTACTCTTATTCATGTCACCCAGCAAAACTATTGTTTTTTGTTTAGACTTCAGTATTATGTTATTTCCTTAAATTTTTATGTAAAACAAAGGCACACATTTAAACGTATTTCAAAATTTATTCATTCAAGAAAATAAAATAAATCATAATAACGAAATTTTAAACAATGCTTACCCCATTCTTTTTTAAAGTAATATCAAGTTTTCTGAAAAAAAACTATCTTGGTTCTAAAAAAACTATCTTGGTTCTCTACCTTGAGTAATTAAGTGTGAAATAGCTCTATTCCGTTTTATTACAAATAAGTAGTACAAATAAGTGGTCCTACGTTGGTCTTACAAAACTGACTGAAATATTTTTGTTAAAAATCCCTGACTATAGTGAGGCATGATCCTTATAATATGAATTCTTAAACTTTTCGACGTTTTGTACTAAAAAAGGTCTGAAATAGTGAAAAACTTAAATAAATATGGTTCACTATGTCAGACAGCTCAAAAAATCTGATAGAAATGGATTTAAGTGAGTTTTAAAATTTTTTCAGTTTTACAAATTTTGGCTTTATTCGCATAAAAACCATTTGAATTTGTTAAAATTCCTTACAAAACAAGTTTTCTAATAAAAAAAGTGCTGATGAAGTGGGGAATCGGATTTTTTCGAGGATTTTTATTTTGGACAAAGTCGAAAGGGGTGTATATGGAAAAATGTGAAATTTAAAAAAATATCTCAAAAATCATTACCAGAATGCAGAACAGTGCTTAAAAGTATATTTCAAAACTTTTTTTCAGTATTCAAAACCAACGAAGCTCATAAATAAAATTTTTTAACCATTGGAAATTGAAACAGCAAAACGGGTAATGAATTTCCAATGCCAATATTTTTAAAAAATAGCTCAAAAATCATTACCAGAATGCAGAACAGTGCTTGAAAGTATATCTTAAAACTTTTTTTTCAGTACTCAAAGCCGACGAAGCTCATAAAAAAATATTTTTGAGCATAGGAAAAAAATTTCTGGTATCAAATTTGTTTTGGCAATATTTTTAAAAAATAACTAAAAAATCATTACCAGAATGCAGAACAGTGCTTGAAAGTATATTTTAAAACTTTTTTTTCAGTATTCAAAACCAACGAAGCTCATAAATAAAATTTTTTGACCATTGTTCCAAGTTCCATTTGACCTCCCCCCTAGATCGTGACTATTTGACCATCTCTAGATTTTCACTATGAAAAAAAAATGGAATTCCAGGACGATTTTTAAATAATTAATATGATGATTTGATAAAATATATTAAAAAATTTTAATCACCAAATTTTAATCAATAATTCACATTTTTATAAATTAAAAAAATATAATATGTGATTAATAATTTAAACATTTATTTTTTAATTAACGTAACTCGTTAATTATTTAACTATATAACTGATTAAAGCAATTTTGAAAAACTATATTTAAAATTAATAAAATTTCAAATTTGAATTTCTAAACAAATGAAATTTCTATCAGCCAATCAGAATTACTCTTTAGCTATAACAATGTACATAGTTACTGTTGCGATGAGCATGTCATTTTTAGGAAAAGGATTGTTAAATACATAAAAAATAAATCAATAAAACACAATATTTTTATTGTAATACAAATTAATTTTTTTTTTATTTACACATGTTTAAACAATCATAAATTAACAAATTTTACTTTACATTTTTTATCATGCAAGAGAATAAATATTGGTGCTTGGTGCATGTAAATGATAGTAAATGAGCATTTCTTCAGCAAATTGAACTTATTTCAAATTAGAAAAGGGCGTACAATTAAATTCTTATTAGAATTCTTCAAATAATCATAAATTAATACACCATAACTCACTGTCGAATAAAAATTTTAAGCTTTTTTTGCTTCAATTACCAGTTGTGATCGTGGCTGAACACGTATTTTAATCAAATTTGGTTTATTTTTCTTTGAGGCGAAGGATGGTAATTTTAAAAATTTAGAACGCTTGTTTTTCTGTAGACATTTTTTTCCGTAATACCATAAGCATTCTAAAAGAAAACTAATGACCGCAGATCCTACCCCAACAACCATTACCACTAAAAGAACAAAAATATTTTTATCATTATCAAGGTGATTGTTATCAACGGTTTTAGAAATTTTATTAGCATTATCGTAGTCAGACTTCCACTTGACATCCAGCCCAGCTTCTGAAATCTTAGTAAACGTTTTATGAAATTTATTCCTTAAAGGCGAATTATGGTTGAATGTTAAAATATTTTGCGACTGGTACAACGTAAAATCACTAATTTCATGTTTTATACCTCCTAAAATATTATTTGTGCTGGATAAAATTTTCTCTGCATTATCATAAGTCATAATCCAAACTTTATCATAAGCGTACAATTCATTTTTTTCGGGTATCTTAGAAATTTCAAGAATATTTAGGGCAGAGCCAGCAAGCATCCCTTGAAGTACTTTAAAACCTAAGTAAGTGGTCTTAAAAATTACAGTGACATTCTTCTCTAAGATATCCTCAAAAGACTGAATTATAGGTTTTTCGGTGATTTCAAATTTGATTTCAGTTAAGTCAGAAAGAAGATCAGAAATGAAAAACATAGATATTAAACTCAAAAGAATATAAATTATTTTAGTTCTTAGGCATCGACGAGGATTTATGTTAACAGCAATTCCCAACATCAAGCAAAAGATATTAAATTTAGACCACTCCATTCGATTAAATTTAAAAACGTAAACAGAAATTAAAGTCAGGACTATTATCCCAATCATGGCAAAAGATGAAAATAACATTTCTAAGGATAGCCTAAAATTTTCTTCTTGTTTAATTGGGGCAACAACGACGAATTTTTCAGGTTTTATATTATAAATGTGTCGTAAATTGCCCTTCCAATAAAAATTAATTTTACCTAAATATAAATCTAGTCCGTAAAATCTTACGATTTCTATAACTCTTTGGTTATTTGTATTAACTGGGTAATAAGTTGTTGAAACATTAAACATATTTTCAAACAGCTCATAAGATTTGAATAATTTTATCAACAGGAAAAGATTATCGCTTTGCTGATAGTTGTTCGTGTAATTCTTGTATAATTCAGGCCAATGTTTGTCTTTTACTCCAATTTTCATGTTGTGTGTCCCAATCATATTTATTTTATCATCAAAAATAAGGCTCAGTGAGCTATTTATGTGTTTAATTGTTTTAATTTTTGAATACGGATTGTAACTTATAATTTTAGGGTAATGTTGATGATTACATTCTAAAACCAAGAAATCAGTAAAACTTTTTGACTCTAGCAAACTAAAAATTTTATTAATAAGGTAATTTGATTCTTCGATTCGGTTAATTATAAGGAAAATTTTAGGATTCATCAAATAAAACGAAGACTCTTGTATTAATATTAAGGAAGTAAGAAAATTTTCATAAATAAAACCTTTTGGATCTTCTTTAAGATTGATAAAGTGTAATGGAGCTGTTAAATTACGATTATATTCAATGCTGTCCTTTTTCCATTGCATAAATGGTGGAGGCCTACTCAAATTAACGATTACTGATGGTTTCTGTTGAATTAGATACTGGAAAATTGATTGATAATCACAGTTACTGCTCACACCACTATCCTTAAAATCTGAATACAAAGTTAGTTGATTTGGATTCACTTCATTGATGACTTGATTCAATAATTTTTTAACTTGATTAGAAAGCACTATTTCCAGAAAACTTAAAAGACAGGTAATCCAAGCAATTTTCATCCTAGAAAAAAAGGTTTTTTAAAAGAGTAACAATATAAATTAATTGCACTAAAAAAATCATAATTTCGTCTATAACAAAAAACCATTTTACTTAATATTATATATCTAGGGCAAAAACAGACTATTTTTTAACCAGGGCGAGGATTTTTTAACCTTTTTGTGCAAAATTATGTTTCTAATACCCGGGTAAAATATTGGGTTTGCATGGTGTCCTTCGACCTTTGCATGCTACAAGTGCACACAAGGTTAAAATCAATATTTTGTTATTCCCTTTTCTAAGTCGTGGCTGAGATATAAAAAAAAGGCCAAACCTCTCAAAACCACGACACCGGTTTAATTAAGATTCAACCTATGGGAATCGCTTAAGAAACCACTCAAGAACAAAGTCCTACATACAAACTTTTATTGGCTTTGAAAATGAAGTGAAAGCCCCCCAAACCTTAAAATTTAAGTCAATCTTTTTTCATGTTTTAACGGCCTCTAGAATGTATTTAGGGTCGCTGAATCCGAATCTGAAATCGAAAATAATATTTAGGGGTGTATGCCCTGATTTTTACCCTTTTCTACACTGTAAAAAGTAACTTTCTTGGATTTACAAAAAAAATAGAATTTTTTCGAAAAAATATATATGCGAAAAAAATCGTATATTTACTAAATTTAGTATATTAACAAAAAATTCGAGTATTCACGATTTTTTTTTGTGAATTTACGAAAAAAGTTGTAAATTCACAATTATTAATCATAAATTTACAACTATTTTTTGAAAATTTTCGAAAAAAAATTGTAAATTATCAATTTTTCTTGCGAATTCACAAAAAAAATCGAGAATACTCGAATTTTTTGTTAATATACTAAATTTAGTAATTATACGATTTTCTTCGAAAATGTTCTAATTTTTTTGTTAATATAAGAAAGTTACTTTTTACAGTGTACCCTTAAAATATGCAATTTAAAAAAAAAATTTTTTTTATTTTGACGCACAGTGTACTAAAAAAAAAAAAGTGGCCAAAAATCGGCTTCAACGCAATTTCTGATGAAAAAAAATTCTGCTGGATGGAAAATGACCGTTTCTGTGTATACTAAATGATAGGCTACCGAGATCAAAAATTTTTTTTTTTTTTTTTATTTTTTTAGCTGCTGAATGAAAAAAAAAATCTATTTTTTACCATAAAAAGGTAAAATATTTATAGTTTTAAAATGAAAAAAAAAAATTTTTTTAGGTACAGCTCTGTATTAAAATATGTACATAAATGATAAATAAACCTAAAAAAAGTGTATTAGTATAATTATACATGGTTGTATGCAGTATAAAGATGTGTTAGTCAACATTTGCAATTTAGTCAAAAAAAAAAAAAAAAAAAAAAATGCAAATTCTATTTTTACTTATATTTTAAACTTAATTAAAGTATTTTTTTTATGTTTTTATATAATTTATATTTTTTATACTTTATTTTGTCATATACATTTACGTCATGACGGCCCCTAGTAGGTATTTTGAGTTGCTGAATCCGATCAAAAATTATATTTAACATTATGTGTAACACCCCTATTTTTACCCTTTTCTATCCTTAAAACAAGTCATTTAAAAAAGAAGTATATTTTTATTCTAAGGCTCCTGTTAGATTTTTTTTGTTCGCAATCCAAATTGGATGCCAAAAATAATACTTTGTTCAAAAATAGGTGATTAAAATGCCATAACTTACTTGAATTTTGAATTTTTGTAAACTTCTTGAAGATTTTTCTTGCATTCATTGGAAATTTCTTGAATTTATTTGAACAAAAAAAACATTTTCTGACTTTGGAGCTCAAAAACTACTGTATGAATAAATATAATTTTAACTTAACTGGTAATTGCTCATTTTTAAATCGATGATAATGTTGATTTAAAATTAACCTTATATAAAAACAACGTTTTATAAATTATTATTTCAATCAATATATTTGCATACTAATATTTAACTTATTTTATCTAAAGTATTTTAAATAAATAAAAAATTTTTATTCTAAATTACACGGTCAAGCTGCCGCGCTGAAAATTTCAAGCAAAATATAAATTTTAAATACATTTTCTTGATATTTTGTAATTTTTAGAATTAGAATGGTTTAAAAGTTAATGATAATTTATTGAAAACAAATAATTTAATTAATTAAATTAGCAGTTTTTGTTATTCTTTATATTCTTATAAACCATTAGTAGCGTATTTATACGCGGATATGTAAATTCCGGAAGTGCCATGAAGAAAACGTCTATAAATTTGTATATAATATGCACTTTTTCTGCAGGCTAAGTAAAATAAAATTGAAAGTCATATATACTTTTGAAATAAAATTTTACAACAATTACTGTTATTTAATATAACCTATAAAATGCATATTTGAACTTGATGGTTTTAGACATGGGTGAAAAATTTCTTTGTATAATAAAAAATGAAAGTTTTGTAAAAGAAAAGAAAAAATCTAAAATAGTTTTTGCACGTTGATTATCGATAATCACTTTTGACATTAAAATTGAATACGTAACAAGTTAAATCGAAAAATTCAGCTCTTTTATGAATTCAACAGAAAAAATAGTTGTTAAGCATAAATTATAGGAAGAAATAAGAACTTTTTTTTGCGCTATTATTGCATAAAGGCATAAAAAAATAATTTAAAATAATAATTATCTTTAAATGTTTAGAAATAAATTAAATTATAACATAGATATTTTATTTTAATTTAATAGAATAATTGATTTTAATCCGGACAATCAGAAGGCGAATAAAAAGTTAGAATAGAAGTTCAGATCTCCATCAATTTTCAATACAGGGATTATTTCAGTATTTTTTATCATTAATTTATACTTTTATTTAATTTCAGGTGAATAATTTTTTGGAAAAATTAATAGGGTAACCAAAGTATATTTTCAAAACAATAATATTAACGTGCATTATTTATTATGGGTATGCATAAAAATATATTTGAAATAGAGGCAAAATTCGTAAAACGGTCACTACTTGCCTGGTTGACCTCTCAAAACTTATCCGCGGGTTTACCGCAAACGCAAATATAAAATATGAGCTTTAAGAAAATCTCAGCTCCCTAGTTCTCAATCTGCCCGAATTATTCCCTATCAAACTTTTTCTGTGTTTCTCAATTTTTTTAGTTATTTTTTTATGAAATTTCTATGAAACACACATTTAAGCTTTAAAAACATTTTTGTAGTAAAGGTCCTTAGTAAAATATCTCGCTAAAGCCATTCCTGGTGTTAATTTTTCGGGAAAATCTCGGGGAACTGGAAAAATAAAATATTTAAAAAAAGTAAATTTAAATAACAACCCTCCGAAATGTTTCCCGAGCTCTAACTAGGACTTAAGTATCTTCAAAAAATATTTTTTCGGATGCCCTAACAAAAAATTTTTGTATTTGCTTTTTAAGACCTTTTTTAATATATAAAGAAATTTTGTCCATTTCTATTGTCTACAGAAAAAAGGAATAATAAATGGAAAAAAAGAAAAATAAATTTTCTACGGACCTTCACTATAAAAATGTTAAAGCTTATATGCGTTTTTCCAAGAGATTTATTCACAAACTAATTAAAAAAATTGAGAAACACCGAAAAATTTTGATCGGGCATAACTCGGTCAGATTGAGACCTACGGAGCTAAAATTTGCTGGAAGTTTATATTTTAGATTTGTGACCCCCCTTCCCTCCGCCTGTAAACCCGCGGATAAGTTTTGTGAAGTCAACCTGGCAAGTGGTGTCCGTTTCACGAATTTTGCCTCAATAATAAATTAAAAATTATTTTTTTATTACACAATTTATTTGTATAACAACAAAATACAGAATGCACTCTTGCTTTACATACTTATTACTTAAGTAAATATTATAAAAACTAAATAATTAAAAATTTACATACAAATATATAATAAATAAAAGATTTTAATTTAAAATTATAGTCAACGATAGTAAATATATTTGCATTAAATAATTGTATAATACGTTTGTTTAAAAATATATTTATAATTCATTAATTAGTAGAAAATTATAGTGATGATAATACTGTTGGATTTTTATACGTGTAAAATTTATTTTTATATTTAAAATGAGAATATAAATAAGAATGAAAATACAGTTTCTCAGTCAACTGATTATCAGTAGACAAGATTTAAAAAGTGTATTTTAACTTTTTTCATAAATTGGGAGAATGATGCGCGAATATAAAGGCGAATCATGTTTCACAGTTTAGCATAGTTGACCTGCGTAAATATTTTTACATATCTGAGGCGGCTTTTTTGCCCTTTATTTGTAAAACTATGTTCTAAATCACGGGGAAAAAATGGGGTTCGACTTTTGTAGATGCTTTTCTTTATATAAAGATAAAATTTTCTTTTAAATGTATACGATTTGTCATTGATGACGAAAAATCCTCACTTTTCGATTCACTTTCGATTCACTCTCGCTTTGAAAGAGCATGTAGTATTAAAATACTATTCATTATTGTAATAAATGTAAAATCTATACAAGCCATTTTCGTTTTTTCTTTTAAAATTTGCATTCACTATCCCAATAGCTTTTGAGCTTTTATATCGTGGTTTCAATTATTAAAATTTTATTTTTGCAATTGTTATTAAAATCTAAGAACATAAGAGATCTAACAATTGAAAAATATTATGAAATTGCAAAAAATAAATCGAATTAAAATAATTATATTGACAAACAAACAACGTAAAGAATATTTTCACTATCAAATATGGGATCATAAGTACATTCAAATTCAACATACAACATGTAACTTAATAACAAGGCACTTGAGCATGTTATTTTTTTTTTGCGCATGTATACAACATAAGTTCATTATTATGTTGACCCTGATATATTGATCGGCTATAATAGGTATAATATTTTTACAGTGAACGATCGAAAAATTTATTTTACGTTACTTCTCATTCGCTGGAACCATCAGATGGCTTATCATTGGAATTAAATTGATTCTGCTGAGGTTCTTGTCTGAATTGAGCCTGTTACTACTGTTGCCTTGGAGTAGGAAGCTCTATTGTAGCGTTGATCTCGTCGCTGGTTCTACGGGAACGTCTTGACCAACTGCTGCATATTCCAAGACCTCTGGTATAACCAGCTTCTCTTAACACTGTTAATATTCCTTCTTCGTCTTCACGGTCTTTAATGCCTTTCTCATATTTTGCTTCTTGGGCCAAGAGACGTTCTCTTTTTATTTGAGTTTCAACTGATCGGGGTGTTTCTGGAATAATGTATCTCATGATACCGGTCACGCAAAAAACCTACAACAAATATTAACTTTTAAGGTATACCTGTTCTTACTAATGAAAAATAAATAAAATATACTCACAAAATGTTCGAAAACTATGACGAAGGCAAGCCTTGCCGCGAATATGTGCCAATATTGAATACTCAGTCCGTAAGGATCTTTATCGGTTGGAGGGTTTCGATAACCGCGATATTGACACGTAGCTGGTTCATCGGATTTTTTTTCACGCATATCAGCAGTAAAGTCACTTGTGTTAAATTCCGAAAGTGAACTATCTATATATCCCACAAGATCCGCAGATGGCGAATACATCGTTGCATAGACGTGCCGTGGAATGAAATCTGAAGTATAGGCAATTACGAAAGCATTGGAAACAACTGCTGCGTATGTGACTATTTTAAGAATACCAAACCAAGCACCGATATCTTCGACTCTTTCTGCTAGGGGCCTTCGAGCCTCTTTGATCATTTTATAAGCATCCAGTCTGATTTCGGCGATATTATTCAATAAGGCAAACAAAGGAGCCAAGGGGAATGCAGCAACGAATAAAGTAATAAAACCGTACTGAATTATCATTTCTAGGTATTCGTCAAAAAGAGCCAAAGTTCCTGGATCCTGGAGTCGATAATCGTGTTCCCAGTAGGTAAGTGGTTTTGATTGATCCCTGGTTGCAGCCTGATGAGTTCTGTTTCTCCAATAATTCCACATTTTTGGTGTTAAAATTTCAAAAAAATTATTGAAGATTTGCTTGCCTATCATAATTATGGCTAACTGAATAAATACTTCTGTCAGACATCCACTTGCATCACAATTGTCGGTTTTTATTCGAAACAGTTTGGATGATCTCGATTGAACGTCCCCTGGATGGACATAAAATCGACCTTTGAAAAAGGCTAGATATATGAGCGAAGAATAATAACTGATAAATTCAAAAATAAAAATCTTGAAAGTTAAACTCGATTCAAATTCTGTTTGAGTCCTAGGGTTTTCGAAATTGACCATCCAGTATGTTAATTTTCTGTAAATCCTCGTTAGTGTCATAATAATGGTAAGATTAACAAAAGCAGCTGATATAGAAGTTAAGATCTTGGCATGTCTATTGAAAAAATAACTGCCTCCGTTGTAAACGGCTACCAAAGAAATTTGGTACGATATTGTCCCTAATACAGCTGCCAGTACAACGCAAATCATGAAGAATACCAAAGAGCCCGTAGTCAGATAACGAAGAGTCCTAGTCAATACTGGCAAATAAGGTTCTCTTTCTCTTGTTAATGGATTTATTCGAAATGTCCTAACACTAGTTTCGAATTCCGGTCGCGGTTCTTCGTTTCTGTCTTCGTTCTGTAAGTCCCATTCCCATTGTAAAATCGCTTGTCTGCGTTTCCATAATTCTAAAAACGTTGTAGCTGCAATTAAAAAACCAAAATAATTAATTCATTGAATAAATAAAATTAATAAAATATGTACCCCAAAGAGACATGAACACGGAAAAGAAGACGGTTGAGGGGTTATCAAAAAGATAAGTCAGTCTCGAAAAACGGCAGGATTCACCAAGTTTTTGGTATCCACAAGTTTTGTCACATATTGGGCAAAGTGATATATTTCCAGATTTTGTGTAATCACAAATTTCTTGGCTGGGGATATTATCCTTCCCACCCATGCTTAAAATTCCATACAAGAAACAAAGCAATCCAATGATTGCTGGTGGGTATAAAGCTTTTGTGTAAAAACCCAGCCAAGCAAAATAAAGTGCTACTTTTTCGCCAAAGTAGCGCCTGATGAGCCATAAAGGTTGTTTTTTATACCAGGCTCCAGGCCTTGCCCATATCAAGTAAAGCAAGTATCTATCGAGTATTTGCCCACCATTTGATGGTTTATTGTACGCACCCTCATGCAAGGAAAAGCAATCAACGTACGTGCCGTCGGCTATAAGTCTACGTATTCCAGATTTTTCATTCACTTCATCGTATTTAGTGCGCATCAGAATCTGGTTTACAATAAGAGATCGCTGCGCCGGGGTGTAATCTGTATCTCGATCTTTTACAACAAACCTGCAACAGATAAAAAAAGAAACTTTTGGCTAAAAATAACTGATAAACAAAATGGTAATTATCACTTTTCTTCTTTATCTCCAGTGTCAGTACTTTCGTAAAAGCTCGGTTCCTCTGGGTATTTGGATGTATCCCAAATATGAATTCTGCGAAACCAGTTATAATAAGAGATGTATTTTCTCAAAAAACCAGTTGGTTGTCTAGCATTTTTTTCGTCCTGTAAATAATTTACGTTTATAATTATAGTGTTTTTTAATTTTCCTATATACTTTGTAATATAAATACAGTATTTGAAAAAAAATCAATGAGAAAGAAACGGTTAGTTTATTTGTTTATTTATTTATTTTTTTTTGCTTACCCAAGCTTTAACAGAAATAGTAATAAATCGTTTACAAGGCAATTTTAAATTCATAACTTCAGCATATTGAACCTTGAGTTTCCATGGTACATGAAGCTTTAAAAAATACGTTTTACCATCAAAAGAATTCTCCTTTGGTTCTAATTCAAGTTGCAAACCTTCCTTTATTAAATTTTCTTCAAATATCCTACGTTGCTCGCATCTTTTAGCCTCAATTTCGGTCATAACACCTTCGCATTCTTCGCGGTAAACTAATAGCATGTCAATCCTTCTGTGGCCATCTCTGTTAAAAAAATGATAATTTTGTTTTACTTGATTTAAGTGTGTAAAAGTTATAATTGCGTGAAAATATAGATAGTTTGCTTTTAATATCTAATATGCGATCTTATTAAAAAAAAAAAAATCAGGTTAAAACAATATCTAATTACCAACCATAATTAATCAAAAATTATAAAGTACCGAAAAAATAACGTTTCGTATTCATAATCGAATGTGTCTTCGTCGCCACCAGCACCAGCACCATTAGCCTGAGGATTAGATAACGCTGGTTTCGATGGACTGATACCTTGAAAATCTGGATTTTTAATAAATTTCTTATTATCTTGATCAAAAAATATAACGCCGTGGGATTCTAATACCGAAGATGGTTCTTGTTCGTTTGAATCTAATCTTGGGCCTAGGTTAAAAATTTTGCTAAATTAAAAAAAATTTGTCAATAATCTCCAGTGCGATAGGTAAAAGGTACTTGCCAAAAGCATCTCTAGCGATTGTAGCAACTTTGGATGGATGAATAGTAGCTCGCGATTTTTTTCTTTCTTGTTCGATCGTTGGCTGATTATCATAGAGTCCTTTGCTACTGTGTGTCAATGTGTTCAATGGTTGCAAGCTCGTTTTTCTATCTTTTTTGGAAAGATTTTTAGCGATGAACGTTATATTATCTTCGTAATACGCTGCTTTGGTAGTTTGTAACTTTTTAATATCTTGATTGAAAAGTTTACGCGGAGCATCAGCTGATACCGATGATTGTTGCTGTTGCACATCTTTGTGTTGTATCAATAGTTCACTATTACATGATAATTTTTCTTTTTCTATTTTATTGCTAATATCAACGATTTCGGATTTTTCATTCATAATTAAATTGCGTTTTTTTTTCTTGTTATTTATTATTTATTAAACGATCGATTATCTAGTTGTTTTTTAAAGTTATGTAGACCATATTATTACCAAGGTTTGTAATATTTATAAAAACCTTGGCACTTATTGCTATATAATAATTTACACCCTAAAATGATTTTTTATTTTTGCTGGACGACAAAAAAAAACACTAAAGTTCTTAGACTAATTAAAAAAAAAATTTATTTCTTTATTTCTGCTTACTTTTTTACATAATGATCGTTCGATAAGCGCTAAAGTACTACATAAACATTCTATAGATTACTGTAAGTATATACGACAAAAATATTATATAGTTAAAAGTATAATATTTTTTAAAAGTTTAAAAAAAGGTACTCTTGGTTTTCTTAAAATTTACCCGTACTTAGAAGTCCTTTAAAAATCTGTATAATGATCTTTATACAGGCCAGCCCTCATGTAATATAATACAATGAAATTTTTTATTTAATCTAAAATCATAATTCTATGGAAAATCGATATTAGAGGGTTTTCCCATTAAATTAAATCAAGATTTTTGTATAAAATTAGAATATCAATGATCTGATCAGGTAAATTTTTTAAAATTAAAGTCATTATATATTATATTCGTTCACGCATATATTACAACATATTATGGTACGTGCGTACGTAAAATACGTACATATGGATTTTGAATAGAGCCCCTGTAGTAATCGTTAATATTAACACAATTTATAGTAAATTTACTAAACACGCTTAAAGTAATATTACTCTAGCCTGTAAAGTAATTTTGAGTGCACTATTTTTTACTGTGTCGTATTAATCTAAAATAATCTAAATAATCTACAGCAGCTGCGTAAAAATTTGTGTAAAAAACCCATTAAGCTTTTTTTGGTTAAAGTTTTAGGAACAATTTTTTTGGAAAAATTCAGTTTAATTCTAATTGTTTCGCAGTTTTTATTTTATTAATTGAAATTTTAACATGGAATATCTTCATAAGGTCAGATACTTGAAAAAGGTCACCAATAAAGGAGTAGGAGAGTGCAAAATTGACCTTTTTAGAAGAGGAGTCAAACAATTTTAAAATGAATAATTTCGAATTCAAAAATTAAAATAATTTAGGTTTAGGGTCTTAAAGTAATTACAATTTAGGAGCTTTAAATAATTTCAATATGGGGGCTTATAATAATTCAACTGTATGAACCAGAGTTTATTTTAAGGATTTTTTACAACTGCACAAAATGACGTAATCACCCCCTCCTTTACCCCACCCCCCTCTTATCCCTAATTTAATTCTGTCAAATTTTTAAAAATTTAGGATATTATTTATTTTAAAGGATGCAATAGGATATAATATGGGATTTATGAGATATTTATTACTTCTTAACTTTAATAAAATATTATTTATTGATTTATTTATGCATATAAACCTATACAACAACTAAAAATTATAATGTATTTTTACATTTACTTTATAATAAAATATACTACTTATATAATTAAAAAAATCTTATAGCTAAAATATTAAATAAAAATAAAAATGTTCTTTAAACAAATTTTTTTTTGATAATCTTTTCAAGCTCTTTTTCTTTGCTAATATCATTCTTTTTTACTTTGGTGACATTAAAAATGCCTTTAAAACAGTCTTGTTCCATACGTTTTAAACATTCTTTTTCTCTGCGTAATTTCGTTTCTGACCACAAGTTAATTGCAGGAATTGGGTCCCAATCTATTAACGCAGGCATATTGTAATATATATATAGATAACAATTTTCTGTTGCAATAGACAGTCTAGATCTTAACCTTGACTTTAAGATGTTATCAACACTGATTAATCTTTCAACATCCGCGCTGTGGGGTTTAGCAGCTAAAACTCGTGCCAAAATTATCGCATTTTTGAACTCCGCAGATTTAGCAAAATGTTGAACCTTAAAATTTAATTATTTCTTACGCAAGCAGTCTATATTATCAATGCTTTGAATTTCACTGTACTCGAGGCTCAATTCACAAAGATCAAGATCTTTACCAATAACGTTATATACGCTACGAATATCAGCCTCCGGTTTAAGATTAATAAAAGGATTTAGAACTTTTGTTAAATCACTATCAATATCAATACGATCTTCCAAAAAATTTATTAGCGATATTACAATTTCACTGCAAATAGCACTTTTAGAGCGTTTATCAGTCACAAACTGGTGGTGTTCTTTGCGTCTTGTAGGTTTTGCACTTTTCAAAACAATATCATGTAGAGTTTCAATACCGTTATTGTCGACTTTTATATTTTCTTTTAATGCTTCTATCCAACCACCAAGTAAAGGAGTATTCTTTAAATTGGATAATTGAGTCTTAACTGCCTCTGTTTTTTGAAAAACATCTACTAGAGTGACAGAATCACCTTGTATTTTTTTTTTGATATCTACTAAATACGGCAAGTACATCAGCAATAAAGGATATTAATTCTAGCCTGTCACTTTCAGTAAGATAATTCAAATAACCTTAACTTTCTTTCTCTGACGAACTTTTAAAATATAGTACTAAAGCTTTCCAAGACCTCAAAATTGATTCAACAAGCTTAAGTGTGAATTCGCACCAGCGAATTTCATGAACTTCGGGAAACTTCATTACAGTCAATTCATAATTTTTTGCCAAAGATGCAAGTTCTCTTGTTCTAACAGCAGAAACATGAAAAAATGAACAGATTGACGATAGCTCGCGAAGTATATGATTTAACTCTGATATAGAATGAGTGGTACTTTTCCATGCCAAATTTGCTCTATGTGCTGCACACCATATTTTTAGTAAAGGAATTTCACTATTTGACCTTTCTTCGCATCTATCAAAAAGTTCCCAAAGACCATTTTTGTCACCACTATACAGTGGAGTTCCATCTGTTACAATAGATGATGCATTCTTCATAATTTGTTGCATTACATCTTTTCCGGTAATTTCTATGCACCCTTCCTTCATGGCAGAAAAAACTCCTTCAGCTCCTCGATCTATTGGTTCAAAAGCTCCCAAAAAAATATCCTCTTCTTCGCCCGTTTTAGTAATTATTTTGGCCATTGTAAATATTTTGTCAACTTGGCTCCTATCGACAGAGCCGTCGCATCGAACTGAAAGAGCCAAAATATCATCTTTCAATTTCTCACGTAAACGAATTTGGTCAGCTTCAACAATAACTTTTAGGAACTCTTGATGTGATGAACCACTTACGTGTTGCAAATCTAATGTTTGTTCATTAAAAGTATTTAGTGGTTTTTCTATTGAAAACATTGAAGAAATTTGGCTTACAACAACTCTTGCAGGAAAAGTATTTTCACTGAGAGTAAGTTTTTTGCCATCTGTATAAGCATGAATCATTAACTTTCCTATTCTCGTTTGAAATTCTTTTGATAGTTTCGATGAACATTTGACTATTGGCCCTTCTTTAGCAGCTTCTAGAGGCGGGAGTGAAGATATCCTAAATGCTTTTACAGCTTCAATGTAAGCTTTAGAATTGAAATGGTCTGCAACAATGTTTTGGCGGAATTCCGTACCACTTTCCAGTGCAATTGATGGAACTTTTTTATTTTTGCAGAAATTTTGCACAGTTAATTGTTCATTATAACATGGAATACACCTTACATAGCACCGACGATTTTTACCCAGCATTTGAAATAGCATTTTATTATTTTTCAGGTTCACCATTTCACTTTCTTTAATATTACTAATAGAACTTACTTCAGCTTCACAAACATCAATAGGACAGACAGTTTTCAAATCACTTACGATATTTAACGGCGAAACTGGTATCAAACTATTCCGATTATGATCACTTCTGATATCATTAGTTTCGCCTTCCGATTCATAATTATTCGAAAAAATTTTAGTCTTTGCTATTTTAACAGGCTCTCTTGAAGAATTATTACTTTTAAACCATTTTGTTATTGAACTTTGCAAAGAGCTTTGATTAGAGTCTTCTGTTAGCTTTCTTTTCAAAGTCATTTTCAAAAAATCAAAATATTTTTTTATCCTGTATGTATAACAAGTAAAAAAGAAAATTAAATGCTTATAAACGTTTTTATAATTATAGATGAAAATATCTTCTCAATTTTGGCAATTTAGGAAATGACCACAGAAACGACTTTCACAATACTAACAAAAAACAAAATTGAAGAAAAAAAATCTTCATACAAATCATCCCCACAAAAATTAAAGAGATCCAATAGAATAATATTTTTAATTCAAAAATTCCTGTCTCCTAATCTTAGCTAGGTGTAATAAAAAGTCATAAAGACATAAAAATAATCTTTAAAATGAAAATTTAATTCTCAACTAAACTTTTAAAAATATTGAAATAATATTAAAATAAAATTTAAAAGAAAAGACTTGAAGCGAACAAAGGCAGTGTATAAGCGCGCGACAGTACTGTCTGCCGGAAAACCCAAAGTATTTTGTCGAAGATGATAAAATCATTTACTTTAGTTATTTATTTATTTTTCTGGTATTTTTAGACAAAAATCTAATAAGATAACTTGTGCATAAAAATAAAACATACAGTTTACAACTGCACAAATTTTGAATTTACAACTGCACATTTTGATTTTACAACTGCACATTTTGTGTGGAACTGCACGTTAAAATAATCTCTGGATGTGGGTCGATTTGGACCTTTTTTTTAGGCACCAACTTCAACGCCATCTCATCACATGTAAAAAAAGAGTAAATAAAAAAAATTTTTTTTTTGTGCTCATTATAAGTGCATAAAGCAGCTGTAAAAAAATCTTTGTATTATTCAATAAACCTTTTGAGAAAATTAATCTGAAAAATAACGTTATTTTTACTCAAAACTCAGCGAATGTACCCTTAAATTCCTTAGGATAAAAAACTTATACATATGCTTTCAAAATAAAAAATATTTGCTTCTGGTTATCATTTATTATTGTTATTATTTTTCAAAAAAAAAATTACTATCACCTTTTTTTACACCAAAAATTAACAAAAATACAAATGATTAAATTTCACAATTTTTTTTACGCAACAAAAAATACCGAAAAGCAACTATATATTCTTCCATCAGATATATTTATCAGTTCAAAATGTGCAGCTCGATTACACTGTACTACTGTATTACATTGTACTACTGTAGCTTCCTTAATATTTAATTATACATTTCATTGTTATTAACATTATAAAACATTTTTTCTTATTTTCAGATTTAAAAAAATTAAAATATGGAAGAATCAATGGTACAACTGGTACAACAGGTAATAATTTCTTAAAACTAAATGAAAAAGATACATTGTGATAAAAAATATCATTTTTTTAAACAGGGTATACACCCAATTGGAAAGCAATTAGCGTTCGATATAAATGAGAATGGGACATTAGAAATGATCGGCGTTATCATGAACTATTCTACAAAATATAAAAAGTACAAAGTCGTTACTAAAGTTGGTTATGTTAAAGAATGGCTGGACCTCAATAAATTGAACTATAGAGATGCATGTGAGTCGGAATTTATTACGGCTGATTTAAATGACAGGAATATAACGCTGGATCAGGCATTCAAGGAAACAGAAAAATTTACAAGTAAAAACTTTATTAATTTTAATATTTATTCATTATATATTATAATGTTATACCATACTCATTTTTAACTTTTTTATAGCTTTAGCACCAGCTTCTAAGCCAAAATGCGATTTCTAAATACGATCGGAGAGTTGAATAGAATCCATGATGAGCAGATCGACTTCAACTCAAATGAATGCCGATCATTAGATTCGATTTTTGAAATCGAAGATGTATCGTCGACGAGGAATATGTTCCTGAAATGTCTTCTCAAAACTTGCGATCAGGAAATTCATTTTTCGAGAGAAAACCCGAACGTGAATTTCTTTTTCGAAAATTTTAAACATAAAATCAAACGACACTATGCTCAACATTTTCGGAAAGGTAATAATGTTATTACGTTTATTACAGAAAATTCATATGTTTATGATTTTTTTATCTTTTATTAGATCCTGCAGGAGGGAAGACTAATGTTAGTAAAAAGGCTTCTAAAAGAATTCAAAGCCAAAGGCTTGCAACAAAACATGTTGTCCAAGGTATGTATTTAATAATATTAAAAACAAATAGCTTTTATTAATTAATTACAAATTAATTCCTAAGATATCGCTTTTCAAAAAAAATAAAAATAAAAATTGACTTTTTTAAATAACCCTAAATTGGGAATTAATTTTAAATTTTCATATCTGCGTCAAAAAAAAAATTTAAAGAGACGAGTAATATTTATCATATTTTGTAAAAGAGCAAATAAAGTACAATACAATTTTTAATTTTCGAAAACTTGAAGTTTGTAGAATATTTTTAAGACCTATAAAACTAAACTCAAAAGGCTCATTGAAATAAACGGAGTTTATCGCGGGTGTTTTTTCAACATATTAAAGTCATCCGTAACTATAGATTATAATCTGGTTTGGCCTCCCATTGTTAAACCAAAAAATCAAGAAAAAAATTGAATACAGATTTATTGTTTTAAAATTTATTTTATCCAAAAAAAAATCATATTTTTTTACAAAATTTTATTATTGCGCATAATTAAGCTGTAAACGTTCAAACTTAACTTTACATATTTTACAAACAAACTTTTTGCATTTTTAATGTTCTTTAGTATGTAATTTAAAATCTTTCAAACTATCATGACGTTCATCAGAAATTTCACAAGCAAATGGCTTTTCACATAGATGATTTTTAAAATGAGAATATAACCTTCTTCTATTTGGAAAAATTTTTTCACAACAAGTACATTTAAATAGCTTTAAATGAAATTTTTTATGATTTAAAATAATCTCTGGTATGAACTTAAAATAATTTGGAATATAAGTTAAAACTGTTAGTTATATGTTATACACATCCCATGTTCGTTGGTTGTGACAACACACAATTCATATTAGTAAAAGACAATTTTCTTGACCTAACCTTAAGACAATAAGTATTAAAGCACATTCAAGCACTTTTTCCAAACATTCATTATTTTTATTGTTTGTTACTTTCGTAGTAGTTTTTTGAAGAAATTTATTACTTCTCAACCCAGTTTTTGTGGAAACCTTTCTCTTAGCATTTTTATCGACTTCAACTGATTTGTTTTTCTTTCGTTTGTTAGCATTTCTTATCTTGAATTCAGTATGAAAATGAATTAATAATAATCTTATTTCTTCATCAAGATCAAACTCCCAAAATATTGGCATTAAAATATTCAAGAAGCGTCTATGTAAAGCTTTGATGCGTCGTTTAAACAATTTCCTAAAATAATTAAGTCTTTAGTAAACAGATTTTCTTCTGATAGATTTTCGATTCCGCACATATAATCTAACATTAACTATTGCTCTATTGGCTGGAAATACTGACTTAAACAATAAAAAATAAAAATATTAAATAAAAACAGCCAATTCCAGGCCAAAATAATGATTTACTTTAACCTGGGACTCACAGTTTTTTATTAATTATTCATTTAAAATTACATTTATTTCCTTAACAAAATTAAATTTCAGTTTTCAAAGCCTTTTGGTATGACTGATTTATAATTTCTAATTTTAAAGAATAATTAAAACTTAAAAATAATATAATAGTTAATTATCATAAAATTTTATCCCAATTAACAAGTGGTAGTTACTACATATTTTAAACACCAAAATATGAATGATCTAATTTTAAATGGAAATACCGTGTATGAAAAAATGCTCCACTACCCGAACCAATTTAAAATTCTTCGTGTCTACATAAATTATAAAGATTTAATGAATCTTTACATATTTTTTTCAGTTAATCAGCGATCCCTCAACTTCAATAAAAAAATTTTTATTAACAAAAACAAACAAATAATATAAAATGAAATCAGATTCTGGACTATTGTTCAAGTACAGATTACAGTTTATTATTTACTGGTACACGTACCTTACTTATTAAAAAAATATATACAGATAGTTTAAAAAAAACAAAAGCTTCAGAAATTTGATCTTAACTTACTAATTTTCTATTGTTAACAGCCATTTTATTAAAGAGATGACTTATCGCTAGAGGTATATCTCCAAGATCTGAATTGCAGCCAACCATGGAGTAGGTCTTACCACTACCCTTTTGACCATAAGCCATTATAGTACTGTTGTAATCTTGGATTGTTTTTTATAAATTCACCCTGAGTTAAGTAAATTTTTCAAATCATCAATTTCATTCAATAATTCTTTTTGTTTAAATAAGTTTTCTATACTTACACATGATTTGGCTTCTGCGCAACTCGTTAAAAATGATGCACGAGTCTCTGTCTCATTTATTTGTGGTTTATTTTAAATGCATATAGATTTTTGGCCAAATTCTAATGTATTTAAAGTTTCTTCATACGTACACTCGCCTTCATTAATGGCTTAAAAATTAATTCCACAATAATTATATGCTTTAATAAGGGTCGACATAGTTTAATTTTTTTTTTTTTTTACTTTTTATATTTGTATACACGTGTTTATTTTTAAATTTTAATTAAATATAGTTTTTTAAATTTATCAATCAAATGTAGGTTTGAATTAAAGAGAAAAACTTGCTGATTAAGAGCAAATTTGATTTTTTAAAATTGAGCAATTATTTAAGGAGTTAGACGCAATTAAAGTTTATTAAATAAACATTTTTTCAAATATAATAACAAAATTTCTATTAAAAAAAAAAAGTAAAACAAAAGAAATTAATGTATTCAGGTAACCTGTAAACTTTTTGTTATTATATTTGAAAAAATTTTTATTAGATAAACTTTAATTGCGTCTAACTCCTTAAATAATTGCTCAATTTTAAAAAATCAAATTTGCTCTTAATCAGCAAGTTTTTCTCTTTAATTCAAACCTACATTTGATTGATAAATTTAAAAAACTATATTTAATTAAAATTTTAAAATAAACACGTGTATATAAATATAAAAAGTAAAAAAAAAACTTAAACTATGTCGACCCTTATTAAAGCATATAATTATTGTGGAATTAATTTTTAAGCCATTAATGAAGGCGAGTGTACATAAGTCAATCATACAAATAATTGCAGTTATTGCATTGTCTTCTAATGACTTTTGCAAAATTCTTGTCAGTTTAGAACCACGAAAATTATTGTATCTATTATTAGGTTTACTTAATTGTGTTATGACAGTTCCTTAGGCTAATAATCAATTGATGATGAAAGTGCCTTCAATGAATCGCTCACCTTCAGTATTAGTTTTCTTTGCTCTTTCAGAACATGCAAAGTCCACATTAATCTGTGAAACTTGCATTTTTGTGTTTTGACTTGAGCTCATTTGACTTGATAATTTTTAAGCTAAAAAAAATTTTTTATATAATGATTGTTTGTACCTGTATATCATATGTGATCGGCTACTGCTGTCATTCATATCTGTTTTACCTTTCGAGCATTTTTCCAATAATTTTAAAACCTTTTCTGGACTATCCTCAGTTACTGATTGACTGTTGCGTATTTTAATGGATCCATTATGAACTTCAAGAATTTCTACAATTTTGCTATCTGTACTGAGTAAGTCTTTATCTTTTTCATTATATATTTCATAGCGTGAAACATGAATTACAAATTTTCTATTGTTGACAGCCATTTTATTAAAGAGATGACTTATCGCTAGAGGTATATCTCCAAGATCTGAATTGCAGCCAACCATGGAGTAGGTCTTACAACTACCCGTTTGACCATAAGCCATTATAGTACTGTTGCAATCTTGGATTATTTTTTCTACAATGGGTTTTATAGCTTTATCAAATAACAAAAAATTCTTTTGCATATAACATATGATCTAATTTTTATGGTCCAAAAAAAATTTTTTAAACATAATGCTTATTTATTAATTTAAGAATGGTATAATAATTTTTAGTATTTACCAAATTTGAAGGTTCTACTTCTTCCAATAAGTTGTTCATTTTGAGTTTTACTCCAAATGATATCATTAATGTAATCAGATTTTTTTATTGGCCTTGGTTTTATAAAAACATTGATATTATCAGTCATTTTTTAAAATTATGTATTAAAATAATTGAAACAAAGTAAATTTTAATTTGTAAAATAATCGTGGTCTCACCCATGAAAAAAAATGTATCTAATATTCGTGGTTACAGGTTTTCTTAATGGTGTAAAAACACTTCATAAAGCTGATAAGAAATTGTTGAGCAAAGTTCCTTTAAAGAAACGACGGTCCCCTTCAATATTAATTTTTTTAACTCTTTCCAAACCTTCTAGGTCAATAAAATTAATCTCTGAAACTTGCGTTTATGTATTTTAATTTGAACTCGTTTGACTTGAATCAAAAAAAAATATTTTGAAAACCTTTTCTGTGCTATCTGCAGTTACCGGCTGACTTTCACAAATTTAAATGGATTCCTGATTGATGAAATATTTTATCACTTGGTAAAAGTTTAAAAGGTAACAAATAAAATTCGATCTATCCAAGTAAAAGTTTAGATGTTATATTTTTTTAATTGACGTTTCGTCGATCCATGTCGACCTTATCAAAACTACAATAATTATTTTTGCCCTTTTAAAATAACTTTGGTCACATATTTTGGCGCCCAACGTGGGGCATGCGAGCAGGGTTGGCATATGTAATTTTTACATACGCGTGGGTGAGATGTGTTTCGCATATCAAGGACTGGGCCCTAGATTATGTCGGACTCCATGCTTAACATGTTTACCGACTAAACTCACCCCCCATTAAACATCCTGCGCCTAGTATTCTCAAAACCAATAACTAAGACAATGCAATAACTGCAATTATTTGTATGATTGACTTATGTACGTATGAAGAAACTTTAAATACATTAGAATTTGGCCAAAAATCTATATGCATTTAAATTAAACCACAAATAAATGAGACAGAGACTCGTGCATCATTTTTAACGAGTTGCGCAGAAGCCAAATCATGTGTAAGTATAGAAAACTTATTTAAACAAAAAGAATTATTGAATGAAATTGATGATTTGAAAAATTCACTTAACTCAGGGTGAATTTATAAAAAACAATCCAAGATTACAACAGTACTATAATGGCTTATGGTCAAAAGGGTAGTGTTAAGACCTACTCCATGGTTGGCTGCAATTCAGATCTTGGAGATATACCTCTAGCGATAAGTCATCTCTTTAATAAAATGGCTGTCAACAATAACATTGGTCAACAATTTCTTATTAGCCTTATGAATAAAACCAATATACCATCTTGAATTTTAAATCATCATTGGTTTACCCAAAGGCTTCACAAAGTAAAGGTCAGTTAACACCATTATTTGCAGCTACAAGTTCTAAAAATTAGGACAAGCTAACGCCAACTGATTCTAGACCAGCAGAAGAAATTAAAGAATTACGTAACCAATCATTAAAAAAATCAAAAAAAATTGATATGCAGAAAGAAGAAATGAAAGCATTATCTAAGTCAGCAAAATTTGTAAAGGAAAAGGTCGACGGGCAAGGAGTCGAAATACAACTATTAAAATTCGAAATTGCAAACTTAAAAAAAGTTAACAACAAATTAGAAAAAGAAAAAGAAGAAAGACAAGCTTCTGCTAGGAATGATGGTGAGTTTCAGCCCGAATCAAAGAACATATAATAAAAGTGATGGTAGCTGCCATAGTAAAGAAATGGAATTGACTACTGCACTTCAAAATTTAAAAATCAAAATGAAAAACAGTGAAGCTAAAAATGAAGAGGTATTATTACAAAACGATGAAGAAATCAACCAACTTAAAAAAAAGTGGAAAATCTAGAGTAGGATCTTCGAAAAAATACTGAAAAAAACAAAAAAGAAAACGATTTACTTATTATGGAAATCTTGGAGTTGCTGAAACGACAACGAAAGAATCGCCAGCCAAGGATACATTTAATATCTGAATTTTATGCTGCTGAAGATATGATTAATAATTGGACGTTTATTTAATAAAGAAAAAAAAGCAAATCATATAAGGGAGAAACTTTTACGACTCCAGTTGATACTGAAGATAAATTAAAGTTAGCTGAAGTTGAGCTAACAACCAATGAAATAACTTTTCAAGAACTGGTGCGTTTCATTTATTGTTTCTTAAAAAGAAAGAAGTGTTCAAATTCTAAGGATGCCGTACAAGAAGTCATGGGAAGGATGATGGACCCTGATCTTCGAGAAAAATGCTCATTTCAAGTCGGAAGAATGTAGAACACAAGACGTTTATGAGAAAACACCCTTTTTTACAAGTACCATTAGCAATTATTTCAAAGTATTTTAAAGAAAAGCCAAGAGACGTAAGAGCCCGTTTAAGAGAATGGTTTAATAAAAGAATATAGGGTAATTTTGCTGGATATTCTATATTTGTATAGCATATTTCATTTAAAAAATAAATTTTTTTGCACAATAAAAAAAATAAATTTTTGAGACTATTAAAAAAGTAATCGTTGATCGCGTGAAAATAGGCGACAATAAATAAAACATATTTTAAAATAATTAATGATAATTAAACAAACACTAATATCATTTACTGACTAATATCAGCTTTTTGTACGGGGGCCGATTAACGACTCTATCACGCACTTGCAAGGTGGTGTAATTATGGTCGCTTCCATTGGCTCTATCCATCACCCTCCAACCGCCCACTCTTCCTGCCAACCCGGCCGAGGCAAAAGTGACGTCAGGGATCGATTCTCCAAAGCCTGGCCTTACGTCCCAAACGGAATTTCAGTTGGGCGCACCACACTAATTATTCAGGCCCTTTGTCGGGTAGCCACAAAGGCGCCATACAGTTTATGTCACGCGGCGATGTTGAGGCCCAGTGATGGCTTGCCAACTTACACATGCGCAGAAGTAATTTATTATCAGCTGTTCCAAATATTTATTTTCTAAAATTTCATTTCATACAACATTTTTTCTTGTGCAGATAAAATAAAATGACGGAAAATATAAATAAAATTTTAAATCAACAAAAACTAAGACAGGGTTATTGCAGATTAAAAAAAAATTGTTAATACAGAAGGATAATGTGAAAGTTATAGTTTTAAAATTTTGAAACAAGTAATTTAAAAATCAAAAGAAGATTAATAATATTTTAATTTAATTTATTTGATTACAGCTGTTATAATTAAAATATTGACTTTGTATAACATTTTATAGCTTATATAAAACTTTGTAAAAACGGGTTATATGCCCGTTAAATTTATGTAAATTTTGCATAAAGAGAATAATATGGATAATGTGAAAGTTTTAGTTTTAAAATTTTTAAACAAACATTTTTATTTTTAATTTTATTTTTTTTTTTTAAGATGATAATAATGAAATTTGAAAAAAGAAAAACTTGATGATGCAAAAAACAATTATTTACTACAATTTTATTATTAATAACATAAATTGTATATGAATATATTAGTTAATATAATTTTTGAATCGTATTTTAAATTGTTTTATTTATTAAAAGTTTCTCTTTTCTTATATTTATTTATGAGACACATTTTTTTTCACATGTGAACATTCATTTTTTTTTTAAATAAATAATAAATAAGTAAATCCTAAATAAAATTAAAAAAACCTTTAAATGATTATATACTATTTTTTTTATTAAAACCTAGCATAGACTGAGAAATAAAATTTAGAATGCGCATGCGTAAAGCGGCATCCCATAACTGGGCCTCAACATCGCCGCGTGACATTCCCGAAATAGGGCCATGTATGATAACATGGCTTCCCATGTTCGGCCCTCAACAGCGCCACATTCAGAAATTCCGTTTGGGGTAGGTTAGATTGTTCCCAGTGTTTATGACCACCAGATCGGTTCTAGCGGCCATCTCTAGGATCAACGTTCCCCTACGGTTCGTGGTTGGCATTCCCCATTCCACGGCCCTGGCTTTTAAGTCCCCGGCAAATATGATATTGCCAGAGACTTCCCTTATCGTTTCCTTCAATGAGGCCAGCTTTGCGGTGAACACCCCAATAGTGTCATTCGGTGATAAATAACAATTAATGAAAGCCTCATTTAAAACACGCTGACTTTCGGTCCGTGCCCTTACATGACCACTGGTTATGGCCGAAGCCAAGACACTTCAAGCACCGTATAACCTCGGCTCTTAAGCGCACTTGCCAGTTATACCAGCCATTATTCAGCCAGCCTTTATTGGTCAATTTTAATGCGGTGGCCTCTGGCAGCACTACGACCGCCATATCCGCCTTAGTGCCCTTAGCCATGAAGATGGCGACTTTTATGTCGTCATCGTTCTGCAGCTTCATTGCCTCCTTTACCACCTGCCTCACCACCACCTGCCTTCACCACGCATGAAAGTACTTTAATAATTTTAGTTCTTCCAGCATAGTATAGGTGCATTTAATGTATCCTTCCTGGGCTAAAGTGGAAAAAAATGTATTATAAAGATAAAAAAGATTTATTTATATTTAATTATAATTATAAATACACAAAATTTTATTAATAATTAAATATGTTGAAGGATAATAAAAATTAAATAACGCCTAAGCGAATGTTAATGTAACCGAAACTTTTTGAATTTTACGCTAGTAGCTAATAAAATACATGAATCACGCGCATGACAAATTCAGCGAAACCAATCAAAATAAGAATAAAACGTGGATCAGATTATGATCACACATCAATTATTTTATTTTAAACACATTACAAAGCTTTTTAATAAGGCACCAAAAGTTTAGCCTATATGCCCCATTGTCCTAAGGGGAGATACAGTCACCCCGAAATGACCCAAAAGAAACCAGTCCAAATTTTACACACGTTTTCTATTCACCATATAACAAACATATATTTCAAATATGGCCAGCGCCAACCTGTACAAAAGAGTAAATCTAAAGGAATTTTGGCCCGGTAAATATAATTTTTAGGACAGTTGTTGGGTTAAGATTCCCCTTTTGAATAAGTTGGCATAGACCATATTAGAAATATACATTTGTTATGGTGAAAAGAAAGCACATGTGAAATTCGGTCTGGTTTAATTTGGGTCACCAGGGTGACTTAAATTTCTGGGGCTGTATCCCCCCTCAGGACAATGGGGCATAGAGTAAACATTGGGTATATTATTAGGAAGCTTCTTTTAGAATAAAGTGTAAAAGTTTAACCTGGTTTCAATAGGGTCACTCAGGTGACTTTTCGAAACCAGAAGGTTTTCTGTTGGTACAATGGAGTCTTTGACAAAAGTTTAGAAATTCATTATCTCGGTGACAAATAGTACATTTGAAGCCGTCCAGAATATGTTGGGGCAAAAAAATTAAAATTTTCATTCATAAAAACGGTTTTCTCGGCCCCGAAAACCCCTAGGTAATGTAGAAAGTCTTTATTTTGATTTTTTCTGATCCGCCATCTTGGAAAATTGGAAAATATGTTGGGGCAAAAAAATTAAAATTTTCATTCATATAAACGGTTTTCTCGGCCCCGGAAACCCCTAGGTAATGTAGAAAGTCTTTATTTTGATTTTTTCTGGTCCGCCATCTTGGAAAATTGGAAAATATGTTGGGGCAAAAAAATAAAAATTTTCATTCATAAAATCGGTTTTCTTGGTCCCGAAAACCCCTAGGTAATGTAGAAAGTCTTTATTTTGATTTTTTCTGGTCCGCCATCTTGGAAAATTGGAAAATATGTGGGGCAAAAAAATCAAAATTTTCATTCATACAAACGTTTTTCTCGACCCTGAAAACCCCCAGGTAATGTAGAAAGTCTTTATTATTATTTTTTCTGGTCCGCCATATTGGAAAATTGGAAAATTGTTTTAGGTGAAAAATTAAAATTTACGCCTCCAGGATATCAGTTTTCCCTCGTACGGTCCATTTTCATCTCGAAGGTATTCGAGGAGATGACAGAAATTTCAGGGAGTTAACTCCCTGAAATAACTCTCTGAGCCAGGGATTATAACTACGTGGTTATTTTTGTTAGAGTAGCAATAGCAGGCAATTTCCCAATTCTTAAAGAAATAAAGAAGAAAAAGAAATTGATGTAGTCGAAGAAAAGCCAAGCCATGAAAAAATAATGCTCCAGATCGCAACGTAAATTGCCAGTATAAAAAAAAAAATAAAAATAATATTTTTCTTTGTAAATTTTAATGCTTATTTAAAATAATAAAAAAACATTGACTCAAAAATCTAATACCGCTTTTTTACAATCCTTACTCAAAAAACTGTACATATTCCCCTCAAATGTCCCTTAAAGTAATCACAATTTAGGGGCTTTAAATAATTTCAATATGGGGACTTATAATATTCAGTTGTATGGACTTAAAATAATTTTGGACATAAGTTAAAACTGATACAGTTATATGTCAACAAAGTCCCATGCTCACTGGTTGTGGTAAAATACAATTAATTGTAAAATAAAATTTTCTTGCCCTTACCTAGAGACAATAAATATGCAATATATACATTATTTTCAAAATAAAATTTTATTTTTTAATTACGAAATTTTAAACAATAAAATAAGATTCTTAATTAGCCAAAGTAATTTTTTTGATTTATTTCTTTTTAAAAATTTTAGTCTTGTTCATTTTAAAAAATACAATTTTCAATTTATATTTTAAAATTAAACAATTTAAATAAATACAGATAATTTTAAATAGAAAAAGTTTATTTGCAATAATTTTCTTTAAAATTTGATATACACATTTAAAATTTATCAAATTTTTATATTTTTTTGATAAAAAATATCAATTTATAATTCTAGACAGTTCTAATTTTAAAAATATTTTAATTTTTAATCAATAATTAAAATGTAGTGAAATATAAATATGTATTTGTTAAGGCAGCTTTTAATTAAAAGCTTTTTATAAAAGTAAGCACATTTTTTTTAACATAAACTTTTATTTAGCAGTCTTTTTTTTATTAGTTAATAATTATTTCTGTTTTTTCTTTTAGAAAAAACAGCCTTGTACGCATTAATTTTATACAAAATTGTTAAAACTATAAATATTATTTATATTAAATTACAAACTAATCTTTGTATATTTATTAGGCCTATATAATCTCACTAATGTTACATTAATTTTTTACTTCATATTATTACTTAATTAGTATAGGTAAAAAGATTACTTTTTTTGTATTAATTTTTTGTTATTTAAAATTGTTGATACCTATTACTTCTATTGGTCGATTTGATTATAATATATTAATTTTTGACATAGAAAAAAAAATTAATTTTACAAGATCTTAAAATCTAAGCTTTTAAAAATAACAATTTATATTTTATATAAAAATTAGACCAGCTTAGTTTTTTATGGTATAAAATTATTATAAACTTACAGATTGTTAACATTGTGCAAAATTATTAAATTCGTATAAAGTATAAATTTTTAATTTGTTTTTGAAATTATTAAATATAATTTCAAAAATCTCAGCCATATTGTCATTAAATATAAATAATTCTAAGCTTTAAAAAATTACAACATTTTTTAACTATAATACCATTTTTCCTTTTATTGGTTTACGACAATTAGGACAATTTTTATTAGCATCCTGTAATATAAATAAATTCAGTTAATAATTTAATATCTAAAATTAAATAATAATTAATTTACTAGCCCCAGTTCCAGTATTTTGCCAATCTTCTATACACGATCTGTGAAATTCATGTTGACATGGAATTAAGCGGACCAATTCTTTGTTTGTGTTATCATTGTCTAAGCATATTGAACATGTTTGATCTCTACATCTTCTTCTTGGCCTGCAATATTTATCATTATAAATAAAAGATGAATTTTTATTTTATATATAAATTTAATAACTATAATATGCTTCTGGTGCCAAAAAAAAAAAATATATATATATATAATCAAACAAGTCTAAAATTACACATTACAAATTTGATTGTAAACATCTATAAATACCTATCTTTTTCATTAATTTTATTTTTTTAATAAATATTAACTTACATTCCATTGGCTGGAGGTGGTGACCATGATCTGTTGTTATTATAATTAGGTGGTGGGCCTGAAGCTCTTTGATAGTTGTATTCTTCTTGGGTATTCTTAAAATAATAATACAGTGCTGCAACGCCAATGCCTATCATAACAAGTGTAGCTATTCCAGGATGTGTCATTTTTTATTTCTATGTTTACTTTTGATATAAAATTACAAAAATATAACCTATACTTTGAGTGAAAAAGATAATTTTTCACTTTTTGAAGACCCTCGATTTCCTATAAAAATATTACAAATAATTTTGCAAATGTTTCTTATTTTTAAAAGTCGTTGTTAAATCACGCAGTTTTGAAGTTATAAAATATCATAAAATTTGCAAACATAATTATACTTTACCTCTTATAGCACCAATTGATTAGAAGTTTTCTTCTAAAAAAACAGCTGCCCTGGGGTCCCCTGGACTAGCTGATTATTCTTTTAAAACCTCATTATGAACTTTTTTATCATATGCACCAATTTACAATTAACATTGAAGTGTTTTGATAAAAAATGTTTATAAACTATAACCAATCCTCTTGAATATTTTCTTATTTTTTTTTGCGCATTCTCGCATCAATTTCGCAAATATGAAATATGGAGTTAACGCGCGGGATTTTTGTATTTAAAATATTGGTTTTATAATTTTTTTGATTTGTAAAATTTTGTAATTTGCAAAATTGTTTTCCTCTAATTATTCATGTTAATTTATTTAAATTAATATCAAAGAAATATATCTTTTCTTTTATTCTTTTTATATTTACGCTTGCGCAAACCAAACAAAAATTATTCGTCTGCTAAGTGCTAACTGCATGCACTGCTCTGCTACGAAGGTTTTCTGCTCAAGGATCGGAGCACGTTGTATATAGTTTATTCCAAAATAATACTAATAAATACTTACCTTATATATTTTACCTTTTGTTTTTTTTTTTTTTAATTATTTATTTAAATACAATTAATTTCAAAGTGTATTAAAATAAAAAGATTGTCTGATAAACTTTCACAAATAAGTTTAAATAATTTAATTCAAAAATTAGGTACTATTTCATAATTATGAATATTAAATTTTTTTAAATTTATTTATAAAAAAATATGTTTCATGGAGAAACAACTAATGAGATTACTCAAAATAGTTCAAAAAAATTCTTCCTGACTTCATTAGTAGTAAGTTAATTCATTTCATATAATTTTTTGCTAATTTTTAAAAATATTGCATCATATACTTTTTAGTCAGGAGCAGCTGCTGGATTATTCTGTGATATTATTTTTTTCCCACTTGACACATTAAGAACTCGCTTACAAAGTCAACATGGTTTTATCAAGTCAGGTGGTTACAAAAGACTTTATCAAGGGATTGCTCCAGTTATTATTGGTTCAGCACCTACAGGTAATATTTTTGAAATTGATTTTTATGTTCAAAATTATAATTTATTAAATGATTTTTACAGCTGCTTTATTTTTTGTAACTTATGATGGATCAAAGCATTTTTTTCAACCACTTCTACCTCAACAATACCATGCATTTGTTCATATGGGTGCAGCGTCACTTGGTGAAATGGTAAATTTTCAACAATTTTTTGTTTACACCTTGATTTTTAAGTATGTTAATATTTAGGCTGCGTGCTTAGTGAGAGTTCCTGTTGAAGTTATAAAACAAAGAAAACAAGCATTGATTGTAGAAGAGGAAAGTTTAAAATTAAAAACTTTATATCGTGGTTATGGAAGTACCGTTCTCAGAGATTTACCTTTTGGACTTATCCAAATGCCTTTATGGGAATATTTTAAACTGTGTTGGAAACGTAAAGTTGATCGAGAATGTACACCTCTTGAAGGAGCTTTTTGTGGTGCTTTATCAGGTAAGATAAAATAAAGAAAATTTTATGAAAAGTTTTTTTTATTATTTTGTACATAATTAATAATTTATAATTACAGTAACAGTCTCAACAGCTTTAACTACACCTCTAGATGTAGCAAAAACTAGAATTATGTTGTCTGCTACTTCAGCAGATAAAAAAGAAGTTAAAATATCAACAATGTTAAGAGAAGTTTATAAACAAAGTGGATTCCGAGGGTAATAACATTTTCTTATAAATTATATTATTCTAAATTATATCATTAAATGCAACGTTTATTTATTTTACAATAGATTATTTGCTGGATTTATTCCACGAGTTTGTGGATTTACAATGGGAGGTTTTGTATTTTTTGGAGTTTATGAACAGGCCAAAGTACTCTGCGATTTAAAATTAAATAACAAAACTTAGCATTGATATTTTTTTTACTATTAAATCAAAATAAGCACAAATTTTTAGCTATTAAGTCCTGTTAAAAATGTGATATAAGTTTAAGAACCTCGTTATCTTAATTCTAGTTAAATATTTTAAGGAACTTAAAGGAGTATTAAAAAAGTATAAAATTCAGCTTATAAATCAAACCATTAAATAATTTATAACATTTTATAACATTTTTTTAAATGCTATCTCTCTTTTCATTAAAATACTTTATAATATATGCATGAAAACAGTCAGTATAAAAATTTCTATCAATATTTTTTAAATAATACTAATTATGTAACTTTTTTTTAAACTTATAAAAACTTATAAAAACTTGTTAAATTTAATTCCTAACAATAATAATCGTATTTATCACTTAATTTTAAAAAATTATTTTATAAATTTTTTAATTAAATATTTATAATCAGCACCTCTTAAGTGAAAAGCACGAACGATCTCTTGGTTCTGATAAAGTTAAGTAATTTTCAATTTTTATTGAATTAATTGGATTTAATGCAAAATCATCTGCAACTGTATTAAACATATCCTCTGTAAAAAAAATTTTAGGACCACAAATAAAATTTATATTTTTTAAGATAATAAACATTATTTGGTATAAAAATATTTTTATTTTTTACCTATGCCTTCTCCTGTTTTACTAGAAGTTATAAAAAATTTTGCTTTTATACTATCGGTATACTGTTTGGCCATTTCTATTTGATCCTTACAATTATTATCGGAAAATCTGTCTATGAGATCAATTTTAGTTAAACATAAATAAATTTTACATTCTTCTTCAACACTCCTTAACTCTCGTATCCAAAACCTTGCTTTTATAAAAGATTCTGGCTGCATTAAATCAAAACATACGATAGCTGCTGCTGCACCTCGGTAATATAATCTCACCATAGCTTTGTACCTAGATTATTAAAAATTGTTTACTACTATAATAAAAAATATTTCAGCAATTAAATTTTTAAATATACCTTTCACTTCCTGCAGTATCCCAAATACCTAAAATTAGTTTTTTGTTTTTAATGTTGACTTCCTTAGATGCAAAAGCAGATCCAATGGTCTGCAACAAAATATTACAAAGTTTGAATAATAGCTTATTATTTAAAATAAAAATAAAACTACTAACAATTTGATATTTTGGATTGAATCTGTCATTAACATATCGTTGCATAATACTTGTCTTTCCAACACATTCGTTTCCTAGCAATATAACTTTTATATCGACATGACTCATTTTTCTTAATTTTTATTAAATTTCATTACTTTCATCAAATTTCATTACTTAATTAAATTAATTAATTTAAGTAAATAATATAAAATCTTTCAAAGTAATATACCAAATTTGTTCTAAAAAATTATTATATCAAAAATTTATGAATAACACTATGTAGATAAAAAAAATACACATAGAAAAAAACTTATAGGAAATTAATATAATTCACATTAAAAAAACAGAAAAAATAAAAATTAGAGTAAATTTTGACACTACATAATAAACTGAACTAATTAATTTTAATCCATTTTTTGGCAATAATGAAATTTTTTAACAAAATATTGTGTTACTGCAAAAAACAATTAATTTTTTAAAAAACATAACCAAATTTTCATTGATAAATTAGATTAATAGTAAATTTTACTACGCATTGTCTTTATTGCCAAAAATATTTTTTGCATGAATCATAAAAAACATTCATGTTTGTTTATTATTTGAAAAGAGTGAGATAGAGAGTATCAGCTGTTTGAAAAATGGTGGCGGGAATTTAAAAATTTAATCACTGTTGCTCTGAATTAAATCTTATTTAATAAAATATCACATTGTATATAATATATAAACAATTATTTTCTAAATTTAATAATGTACAATTGATTAATTTTTAAGTTAATTACAATAATTCTTACATTGTTTAAATGAGAAAAAATTCAAAAGTTTATAACAAAAAAATTATTAAATAAATTGTTAACTAATTCTTATTTATTACAGATAGTACTTAATTTATTTAATTTGATATTTAATATTTAACTTAAAAATTAAATTAAACATAAAAAAAAAAATTTATTTTCATTAATATTTGGCAGACAAAAAAATTTTTTTCAAAAAAATTTAAAATTTTTAATTAATTAACTATTCCAAAAAAAAAATCCTTGGATTTTTTGAAACTTTATTTTTTAATATAACAGAAGTAGGAACATTTTTAATTGAACGTGATTTAATTCCAGAATCTTTTATAAATATTCTTAAATTTTGTTTCCTAACAGCTACAGTTTTAATTGCTTCATCAATTAATTTATTATTTATTTTTTTACACCCACTTACATCAAGTCTTTCAAGATAAGGTGCTGTTTTTAGCAATTTAATTAATCCATCATTTTTTAGATTAATATTTTTATGACAATATAATTCTCTGATATTTGGCATAAACTTCAATGATTCTCCGTTAATATTTCTTAAACAATTAGTTGACAATATTTCCAAATTTTCAATTGATGTAATGTAGCTCAAACCATTATCTGTAACACTTTTTTCGCCACAGCTTGTTAAATTAATAGCTTTTAAAAATTTACAATTTTCTCCTATAATTTTTAAGTGCTTATCATCAAAATTCTCTGGGCTATAGATTGCTGATAAATTAAGTACTTCAAGATTTTGTAAATTTTCAAATAGCTTATTAAAATCTTTTAAAGAAATTTTAAACTCATAATCATCTAATTTTAAAAATGTTAAATTCTTGCAAAGACTTATAAAATTAACAAAGTTGCTATCAATATTCATATCTATCGCTTCTAAATTTTTTAAATAACTAAAAGTTTGAGCAGATTTGTCTATTTCAGCAAAATTTAAATCAATTTTACAACTTTCTAAAATAATTGTTTCTAAAGCAACTTTTGAGATACTCATAATTACATCATTGTTAATACAAAAATTACCTACTTCTAAATATTCGAGATTTTTCATTCCTGACAATAATTTAATTAAAGCCTTCGTATCTTCTGCTGATTCAATTACTTTTATTGCTCCTCTAATAACTAAGACTGTAATATTTGATCCAGGACTTATTAGGCCTTCTGATAAATTCCTTAAAATATGATCAGATTCATCATCGGCTGAATTTAAATTACCTAGTTCATCACTGTAAGTAATTATATTAAAACCATCATCCAACATGTCAACAAGTATATCAAAATCATCATTAAGCAATTCAAATACTTTTAAATTTTTAAAGTGATGAGGCAGTTTCAGTGCAATTGGCATGTAAATTCCTTTTAAAGTCAAAAACTCTAATGTAGAAGGTACATATAATAAACAAGTACCATTTAGTTTTGAGAAATTTATTTCTAATTTCTTTAGGTTCTTATTTCTGTGGAACAAAGGAGTAAGTAAGATATCTGGTGCTTCTAAACTATTACCAGTGATGGTTAATTCTTCTAAATTTTCACAATAAATACTAAGATATTGAATAACAACTGATAAATCCAAAGTATTTATTTGTTGTATATCACGTGAAAACCTAATATTTACGTCTACTGTTTTTAAAAATCTACCAGACCTCTTCAAAAATTCATGAAATATTAAATTTTTATTACTGCACTTTTTTCTATTTTCTTTAAATATATTTTTCGATGTTAATAAATATTTAAATTCTAGATTTCTAAAACTTCTCCAAGAAGATTGGCTGGCTTCTTTCCATAATTTATTTACACGTTCGCATCTTATTCTGTCCAGGAAGGGAACGTATTGCAATATTTCTGCAATGCAATCATGATTCAATTTGTCCATTTTGTCTAAAAATAAAAATGTAAATATAAAAGAGATGATACTAATCAAAAAAGTTTTATTCCCATAGCTTACACATAGTCAAGGCACCAGCAATGTTAAATGTATCCAAAAATTTTATCAGCACGAGAATGGACCCATCTCAGTGAAACGTATGTATTTTTGGTCACTGAAACCGATTTTGGAGGTTTCATCCATTTTCGGATAGCCAGTTTTGAGTAATGAACGCTTTATCATAAAAAATTGGTAAAAAATTAGCAAAATAGGTAAATTCTTGAAAGCAACTGCTAATTGAGCCTATTTTTGGTACACCAGTAAGTTTTTCGGGATCGCTGATCACGATTTTGAAGACAGATTTTTAAAAATCAAAATGGCGGACTCAAAATAGCGTATTTCTAACCTCAGAAACGTCAATTTTTGCTGTTTTAATTTTTACGTTGTCTAGTAAGTTTTTCGGACTAGTTGTCACGATTCTGAGGTTATAATATTAATTGTTAAAATAGCGGGCTAAAAATAGTGGATTCTTAACCTCATAATCGGCAATAAATGCTATTTTAAGCATTTTAACGTTTTAAATTATAAGTTTTTGGGATCGGTGATCACAAACCTGAGGTCAGATTTTTAATAATTAGATAACTAAAAATATGACCTCTGAATCGTGATAACTGTTCCAAATAACTTAATAGACAACGTAAATATGCTTAAAATAGTTCAAATCGCTATTTTTGAGGTTAAAAGTAAGCCATTTTGAGTCCGCCATTTTGATTTTTAAAAATCTGTCTTCAAAATCGTGGTCAGCGACCCCGAAAACCATACTGGGGTACCAAAAATAGGTTCAATTGTTTTAACTCAATTGTTTGTTAATTGTTTTATAGCAATTGTTTTCAAGAATTTACCTATCTTGCTAATTTTTAACCTATTTTTTATGATATAGTTCATTACTCAAAACTGGCCATCCGAAAATGAATGAAACCTTCAAAATCGGTTTCAGTGACCAAAAATACATACGTTTCACTGAGAGAATCCACTCTCGTGCTGATAAAATTTTTGGATGCATTTAACATTGCTAGCGCCTTAACTAACATATTCAAAGCATATATTTTATTATAAAAAAAAATGTTAAAAATTAAAAAATAAAAATGTTTCCAAAATAACCATAAAAATTAGCTGGTACAAACATTTGTCTACATCAAAAAAATGTTTTTCGTGCCTCTAATCTTCAATAAATTTATCAAAAAATATATAAAAATGCATAAAATTTAAAAAGTACAAAGTGCAGAAAGCACATGCATGCATTACCTCCGAATTTAATTAGTTTTTGTCGAGGTTTTTGTTGAAATTAATTTATTTTTTATATTATACATAACCCTAATCGCGCGGAAGATTTTTTCGTGCCATTAAATTTTGCAATTATATTATATTATTTCGAATTATTTATCTACAATTTTTTAACTTACTTAATGATTTTCTAATTTATTTTTCTTTGAGTATATGAAAAACTAATTAAAATCCTATCCAGCATTTATATGTTCTCAATATTAAACTTTTATTAAAACTTTCTCAAAACTTTTCTAAATTCGTACTTGTTTTAATAAAATATGTGGCTTTGTTTACATTACATTCTGTTTACATTTTTCGTTTCATTTATGATTTTATCTTTAACGTTTAGAGCTCTACCTTATTGATACTTAATAATATACAATTAATTATGTCAACTTGTGTAGTTTTCTCATAGGTATACCTATGCAATTTTTTATACAGATGGTTTTTTTGAAATTGTATTTCATGGTATAAATTTATGCTTTTTACAAATAATAACTTCTGATTTTTCATAACGTTTGAAACTAATTATTAGGAATTTTGACTTATCCGTTTTTCAATCCTTCTAGTTTTTTTTATTTTTCAATAAAAATTTCTTACACTTGATTTTCGGGATTCGGACAACTGCCCCGGATGGACAACGACAATTATGACCAGTGAATGGCGCCCGATAATGCTTTATCTTTAAGTAGTAACAGTCGACTTGGTCAGACAAAAATATCTGTTACTACTTAAATAATCTTGATTTTTTCATCCACAAAAATAAATAAAATTAATGAATATTAACAGAAAAGGGAGAAAAGTGATATATACTATGGTTAAGCATACATAAAAAACTGTAGAAAATTTTTAAAAATAATATTTTAGAACGTTTTAAAACTCATAAACGAATTCATACAGGTGAAAAACCTTATAAATGCGAAGAATGTGGAAAATCCTTTAGATTTTCGACTAGCCTTGTATATATCACAAAAGAATTCATACAGGCGAAAAACCATACGAATGTAAAGAATGTGGTAAGACATTTAGCCAATCAGGTCATTTTTGATGGCATTGAAAAATTCATACAGGAGAAAAGCCTAATAAATGTAAAGAATATTTTGAAAGATTTAAAATACCCAGATGTTTAAAAATTCACTAAACAAAACATACTGGTGAAAAACCTTTCAAATGCAAAAAGTGTAAAAAAGCTTTTATTACATGCAGTCATTTAAGATACCATGAAAAATTCCACTTGAAAAATAAACAATATGAGTGCGATAATTGTAAAATATTTTACATATCTAGGGCAAAAAAACCTATTTTCTGCCCTAGGGAGACGGCTTTTTTGCCCATTACATGTAAAAATATTGTTTAGAACACGGGACAAAATATGGGGTTTGACTTTTGTATGCTGTCTGAATCGCATAAAACCATTTTAATTGGTTTAAATTCTTTACAAACCAAGTTTTCTAATAAAAAAAGTGCTGATGAAGTGGGGAAAAGGGATTTTTTTGAAAATTTTTATTTTGGCCAAAACCAAAAGGGGTTTATATGGGAAAATGCCAAAAAAAAAATTTTCTCCAATTTTTCGTTCTTTTGTACTGAAAATGGCTTGAAACAGTAAAAAACTTAAATCAATATGGTTTACCGTGTCAGAGAAACAAAAAAACCTGATATAAATGGATTTAAGTGAGTTTTAAAATTTTTGGATTTTTAGAAATTTTGGCTTTATTCGCTTAAAACCATTTGAATTGGTTAAAAATATTTAGAAACTTAGTTTTCTAATTAAAAAAGTGCTGATGAAGTGGGGAAAAGGGATTTTTTTGAAAATTTTATTGTCAAAAAATTTTTTTCTTAAATTTTTCGTTGTTTTGTACTGAAAAAAGCTTGAAATAGTGAAAAACTTAAATCAATATGGTTCACCGTGTCAGGCAGCTCAAAAAATCTGATAGAAATGGATTTAAGTGAGTTTTAAAATTTTTTCATTTTCAGAAATTTTGGCTTTATTCGCCTAAAAACATTTGAATTGGCTAAAATTCTTTATAAACCAAGTTTTCTAATTAAAAAAGTGCTGATGAAAAGGGCAAACAAGATTTTTATGAAAATTTTTATTTTGCCCAAAATCGATATATGAAAAAATTTCATTTTTTTTTTCTTAAAATTGTTGTTTCCGAAAAATGTTTGAAATCGTTACAAACTTAAATCAACGCATGTTTAAATTTTGAGACCTAATTTTCTGTCTCTGAATGAAAACTCATAAAAATTCTTGCTCGATTTTTGGATTCCCTTGATAAAATTTACTTAAATCCCATTCTCCAGGAAAATCTCAATTACTTCTGAAACTAAGGTAACTTAAACTATATTAATATTTGAAATTAGATAAAAATTAAATATTTTTAGAAAATTCTCAAATTTTATTAATTGATTTCAGTAATTTAAAAACAAAAGAATTTTTAAATATTAAATTCTTGAATTTGTTACTCAAAAAAGTTCTAAATCCCCAGTCTATATAAAAAGCTTATAACAGGTTTGTGTAAACATGGAGCATGTTTACTTACAGCTAAACATATACACACAAATTACAATATAATTCTAAAACTAAGCTATTTTGATTCCGTAATTGCGTATTATTCTAGGGCTGTAAATCAAAAATATTCCAAGTTCCTAAACCCAGATCATTCCAAGTCCCTAAATCAAAACTATTCTGATTCCCTAAACGCGTAGCATTCTAGGTCCCTAAATCAAAATTATTTTAAGTCCCTAACCCCGGATTTTCTAAGTCCCGAAATTGAAATTATTCTAAGTCCCATTTGACCCCTCCCCCCTTATATCGGACATATTTGATCCTCCTTGATTTTCAGATTTCCAGGGTACCCCCTCCCTATAAACATGTTCCATGTTAATATAAATAGCATAAATTATATAATTTGCATATATTTAAAACTCTATAAAAACAATAAGCAATGTTATAATTTGTATTCATAAGCAAAATATCTTTTATGTCATCACATAAGAAAATAATCAGTATTTTTCATCCTTGTAGATTTATGTACAGGTGGTACCAAGCTTAAGTGCTAAATACTATAATAACAATTTTTAAGTATTAGACCCACAATATGATATTTAAATATAAAAATAGTATACTTAATAACACATTTTATAAAAGAATTTTAAAAAAAATTGTCTATTTGTAAAGATCGTAATCAAAAGATTTGCAGTTTATTATTGAGTCACGAATGCATGAATTTAAAATTTATATGGGTGGTTTTCAATTTTTTTGCTAATTTATTACGGTACGTTTTTAATGCACGAATCTTCATATTTTTTTGTTTTAATTAGTTTTACGAGTTGCTAAAATATATGAGAAATAAAAAATAGTATATTACGATCCATGGTCATAAAAATAAAGAATGGTCCAAGTTGCACGCGTAAATTACTATCTGAATTTAAACCAAATGTGCATATTGTCTTTGAGGAACAGCGGTTTTAGGCTTTTTTATCTGTGGTCAAAAGTTGAACCCAATTTTTCTTTGCTACTGGCGCGAAACACCTTTTATTTCATTCGGTATCCAGCAACATTTTTGACCATATCTTAAAAATATTAAAAATTTGGCAAGTTTTAATATAGTCTAGTGTAATTCATTTTTTGCTACATTTCATAGCTCTCATGATTCTGACCGTCAGTTTCTCTAAAATAACAAAAGAAAATTTTATTTTATTGAAAAATGTATGCATGATTTTATAAATTTAAGTCGCGAGTCACCCAAATTAGGTTTCGATAGCTAAAATTTAAAAAAAGAAGAATTTAGATCAATTTAGTGCACTTTTTCAAAAAAATTGAAAAAAATCCATATATACCTTTATACCACAAATAGACAATAGAAAAGAAAAGAATTAATAATAAATATATTATAAAGGTGAAGGTGCAAAGTAACATCGATGGCGGGAAAACCGAGGAGAAAAACACTCCTATTGATATTAGAATGAATCTAATGTAAGTTCGATGTATAGGTTAAACACAGCCTTGATCCCGATTGGAATCTTCAACAAAGATAAGACGTCTGTTGCGTGGGTGTGGAAAATTTAACAAATTATCGACAAAATTAATATTTACAAATTAATCAACTAATTTAAAATCCAAAAAATACATTAAATTATTTTTTAAAAAAAGTTAATTTTTTAAATTTGCAAAAAAAGAAATCAGAGATAAAATGGTCAGTTGAACAATGGATTCTTTTTTGCATAAAGAAAAGTGAGATGAAAAAGGAAGCGTGCCATAACAAAATTATTACATGATATTTTACTACTACTTTACTATCCCACCTCTCTTTGGGTCTGTAGGCCCCCCTCGAGCTCTTTCGCACTTGGTGCATCGGACTTTCTGTAATATGCTCAGTTGAATTGTAAACTCTTATACATTCAAAACTATTTAAATGAATGAATTTTTTTGTGTTTTTTTAAACTGTTATTTAAAAAGTGTTTGATAAAATGTGGTTTTAGTAAAAAATAAAAGACAAAAATTTTATTATAATGATATTGTTTTTACGTAAGATATAGAAATTTTATTTATTTTTTAAATTTTTTACAAAACAAATATTATTAAAAGCAAAAGTTTTCACTTGTAATATTTACATTTACTTTAAAAGGAAAGCTTATAATAACAAAAAATTGATGATATTTGGTTAAATTAGGTAAAATAAAAAATAAAAAATAGTATTTTTAATAAATTGTAAAGACGCGTTTATAAATTAGGTTTTATGGAAATTTGAATTTCCCGCCGTACGGTTCAAGCTAATCGAAATATCATCAGGTTCGGGGGTTGCAGTAAATATTTTTATACGTGAAAAACAAATACGAAATTTTCAGTAAAAATCGAAATTAAATTTACGTTTGCAATCTAATTAAACTAAAAAACAGCGAAAATTTTTTTGACACTAATCGTAATTTTTTGACAATTTAATTTGGCCGAAAATTCTAACCATTTTGCTTAAAAACTAAAATTCCTTAAACACTAAACAAGTAAAATTTTACATTAATCAATAAATCACATTTTTATTATTTAAAAAAACAAGCAACACCTATAAATAATTAATAAAAAAAGTAAAATAAACCTAGAAAAATAAAGAAACTTTCAAAAATCATAAAAATTAAAAAAAATAATAATAATTTATGTCTTCTTTTAAAAAAATTACGTTCTAGTTGAGTAAATCTGTAAACTGTCTGTGTAATAGATGTTTAAACAAGATTTGTGTGTCAAATAAAAAATATTTATCAATTTAAAAAAAAAATAAGGATTTCTTCAGTTTTATATTTAAACGTTAAGAAGATTCATTTAAAATGTTGAAATTTGCAGTTTTAATTTTAGGGTAAGTTATTGATAATAAACAATTACTTAATGAATGACAAGGTTTTGGTGCAAAAAAGGGGTTCTAAAATTTAAGCTTAAAATATCTTTTAAGCAGGACCAATTATTAGGACCCAAAAAAATCAACACACAAGACCTAATCATAAATTTAATAATTTATGTTTCAAAGTTTCACTAAAAACTCAAGCAATTATTCTATATTTTAATACATTGCATGCATACAACATTAAATACACACTAAACATTTAATTATACCAATTAAATTATATTTTCTTTCAATATACTTTCCTAACTAAATGCTATTATTAATTATAATGAAAATTTTATTTATAATATCTCTTTTTTACTTGATTTTGTGATTTTTATTATAAAACAATATTTATGTGACATAAAATACATTTTTTATGGGTCAAGTGATGTTTATTAATTAAAATTTTTATTGTGTTGGTTTGTAAAAGATAATTTTAGAAATATGAAATTTTAATTAAAAAATGAGGAGTTTATTGAAAAGTTTTAATTTTAACAGAAATTTTATGAATTTTTTTTCTATTAAATTAAATTTTTTATGGTTTTTACTTCCTCAGTCCTTAAAAAAACAACTCGAAAACTCTTCTTGGTCCAAAATCTCCAATCTGAAGCATAAAATAAGTCGGTTTAACCATGGCTGAAAATATGTTCCTCAAAAAATGTTATATTTGATAATTTTCAAAACCAACAGATTATTCACAATGAATAAGTTACTCAGACCAATTACCAAAAATAGCAAACTACCAAAAAAGTAAAACCCATAATATATTAAATTTAAATAAGATCTTTTAATTTATTTATATATTTTTTTTTCATAAAAATTCAAATTCAAAAATTTTTCAAATTTGCTCATATACCTTCAATTCATACATTAACCAATACGATATTCAATCAATCAATTTAAATTTAACGTACATGTACATAAATAAATAAACGTAAAACATACAATTTAATTAATTAGCCAATATTATGTACTCAAAAATTTTCTTATTTACTTTCAAATCGTAAAAAAAAATAATTGATAAGATCATTTAATTAAAATTCGTTGCAAATGAAAACGAAAATGCATATAATATCTGCTTGAAATGAAAATAAATGAAATAAGACTTGTGTAAATTTTAAATAAAAGTTGAAAAATAGATTTAAAGTATTAATTTTGTTATTTTAAGTTAGTTTGAAATTATTAATTATTGGTTTGGTATAAAAAATTAATCTGATTTAACTTTTTTAAAGATTATTTAAAAGATTGTCTTTTTTTCAAAATATCTATTGTAGAGCGAAGCTCTACCTCTGTATATACCAAAAAAAAATTCGTGTTTTTGAGAAATGTACAGAAAAAAATGAAAATTATTATTTGGCCATAATTTTAAATTTAAAAATACTTAATTACTTCATTTATTTTGTTTGTTCAGAGCCAATTTGTGGAAAAAAATTTTTGAGTCATTTGGAATTAAAAAGTTATAATTGATTCCAGTTTTTAAATATTTTAAAGCGTTTCTGGTGCATAAGCCAACAGGTGACCCTACTGCTTTTTAGTTTACTGAAATTTTAGATTTTTAGTATTTTTTAGGACTGCGAAATAATTATGGACTGCAATAAATCAAATTTTTTCAGCTATGAGATTCTAAAAAACAGAAAATAGAACTAATAAATTACATTGAAATTTGCAATTTACAAAGTAAAAATTTTCAAACATTATTTTTTAAAAAAATTTAATTTTTCTGTTTTTTTGGAAGTTATAGCTGAAAAAATGAGGCTGATTTTAGTCCCTAAAGGTTTTGAAGCCTCTTTGATAAAAGATTCCCCCAAAAATGCAGTTTTGTAAATTTTTTCATTTGCTTGTAATTAGACCCACAAACGTTTTAAAGATTAAAACAAAAAAAGTTTTTCCAGCTAAAAGCCCCGATAATAAACTTACGTATTTTCTGATTATCACACAAGAAAAAAATTTAATTTATTACAAATAAATTAAAATAAAAATCATAATTCTTTGTTAAAAAAAAAAGTAATTAAATAAAACTGCCATTTAGACGCTGTATTATACACGTTATCTACACTCGTAAAAAAAAAAGTTTTTTTTAGAAAAATAAAAAAGTTAAATAATACAACGTAAAAGTACACTTTGACACGGTCGAGTGCAATTTACGAACAAGACGATTACGTAAAATAAAAATTTAATCATGAGAGATCGAACAAGGAAGATTATACTTAGTTTTAAGAAATGCAATGGGGTTTTTCGTATATGCATTTGCGTGTCCTATTATTGTCCTTGAGATAAAAAAATGAATTTTTTTGTTTTTGTAAATTTTTATTGTTGTAGTTAATATTGTTATTAATGTAACTTTTTAAATTATTAATTTTTCTTTGCATCCTAGTATTACAATAATCTAGTGGAAATAATTGGGTTTTATTAGAAAATTGTGTATTTGCAACTTTTTTTTCTATTGAAAAATTTAAATTATTGCGCATTTTTTTGTAAGCTTGTAATTATAATATTAAATTAATTTTTTTTTATTTTATCATAGAGAAAATTTTTTATTTATTTTTTGGGATTTAATTTTTTGACTGTAAAACTTAACTTAAATTTTGTGTGTTTAATAACAATTCAATGCCTTCTGTTAATTTTTCTGCAAATATAACTTTTGGGTATAATGAAGGAAATGAAAAAATTAATTTGGTTCATACTGAATTTTAAAAAGTTCTAAAATTTTATGGGTCATTTTTCCCAAAAATAGCAATAAATTCCTGAGTTATAAAAAACCAGTTTCTGTAAACACAACGAAAAGGCATAGAACATGTTTACTTACAGGTCCCTAAATCGAAAATATTCTAAGACTCTAAACTTTAATTATTTTAAGTTCTTAAACCTGAATTATTCTAAGTCCCCTAAACCCGGATTATTCTAAGTTCCAAAATTGAAATTATTCTAAGTCTGATTTGACCCCCCTCCCCCTTAAATCGGATACAATTGACCTCCCTTTGATTTTCAGAATTCCAGAACTCCCAGTCGTAAAATTTGTCACGGAATTTTCTGCACTCGCTGAACGCCTAGGTAGGCAAAAAATATCGCAAGCACCATGAGCGAAAAACTTTAGACACTAGTCTGAACACATGTCACTCGTGCTCGAGCTCACACTAGCTTTAAAATTTTACGCCCTTGATATTTAATTTACTAGTAAAATTAACAATACTTTAAATATAATAAATAAAAATAATTGTGAAATTTTTAGTACACTTTAAACTGTATGTAAATTTAAAAAAAAAAAACAAGAAAAACCACCAACGCACGAGGACACACGTGAAAGTACAAAGAAAACACGTGATCTGTTGTATAAAATGTAATAATCAGCAAAATAAATCTTTTTTTTTTGTAGGTATACAAAAAAATATATAATTTTCAATTTATTTCCGATTATGTAAAAAAGTATTTATTGAACTTCAATTTTTATGGTTTTAATGTCAATTATGATATTTATGTAAACAATGATTTTTAATATTTCAAAAAGGAATGTCATTGTCATTATATTTCTAGTAGAGAATTAAAATATAATATTTAGTCATCAGCTATTGTTGTGTAGGAGTTGAACTTTTTTCAATTTATAGGTTGATGTGTTAATTTTACTTAATTATGCAATCTAATATGGTTTTAAATAATTTACACAATGTAGAAATTGGTCAAATTTGAAAAATGATAGAATGGCTTTAATTATCGAATATTTATTAATCGAATTTTATAAAATAAAGGCTATTTCCGGATAAGCATAGTGATTTGGCCTCCGAAATTAAACTTCTCAAAAATTTCTCAAAAAAACTAGCTGATTCCCGTTGGAATTAGACCTCTAGGCCACGATGAACCCCCAGTAAGCTAAAAAAAAAACAGAAAATAGACAGGTTTTATAGTCTTCAATCAATTTCACTGCCGCTTACCCGCACTTAAAAAATGCAAAAAATAAACTATTTTAAACAGTTGATTATTGTGTATAAATAAACATTCATAATTATTCAAATGATTTTTTACAATATATTATCAACTGCAGTCACTATCCTGCGGTGTTATCGCCGTTTACCCACGCTTTAAGTAACAAAAGTTTTAAAGCGCGTATAAACGGCAGTGAAGAGTTTTCCGGTATTAGAAAGTAATTCTCGCTCTTCAAAATTATTTTAAAAATTAAAAAATATTATTTTCCAACTCACCAGGGCTATTGAAAAAATTAAAGAGAGTTTTTTTTCAAATAATTCAAAATTGCATTTCGGGGCCTTGAATGGGTCCTAAATATCCGAAATTTTTTTTTTTTTTTGAAAATTGATGATATTTTGAGTTATTTAGCCATTGTTCAGAATGTCATCTGCTCATGAGTCGGGAAAATAAAATAAAGCCTAAAATATTACCGGTTTTTGGTTTCTTTAGTTTTCTAATGGTCGGTTGTGGCCTAAAGATCTAATTAAAACGGGAAAAAGATTTTAAACAACTTTATTTTCAGCCTATTTCTCAAAAATTTTCGAATTTCAAAAAGTTTAAAAATAGCCAAAATTAATTTTTAATTTTATGCCAAAATTTTACATTTTTTGTGCCAAAATTACTGTTTAAAACTAAAACCAAGAATTTTTAATATATTTCGCGTTTATTTTTCAACACAAACTAACATAATTATTTTTAAATATAAATTTCAGTTTTTACACATTAGTGTACCAAACCAATACAACGCTACTTCCTATTAGAATGTTACAAGATTTGAAAAAACGAACAAATTATTCAATGGAAAGATATCACCAGCAAGAACAAGAAATAATGGAAACAGGAACAAGACTGAACAAAAACTCTCCAGCTTGGTATTTAGCAGCATCGCATGAAATGAGCCCAGAAGCACATAATTTAACAAAAAAAGCAATAATGAGAGAAACTATGGCTATAATGCTTGTTGAAGCAATGCACATGTCACCAACGGAAGCAGCTTCGCTTTTGCCGTCGGTTGGAACAAGTTTGGTAATTTATTTTAGCTAGTTATTAAAAATATTTTTCAGTGAATTAATTAATTTGCTTAAAAAATTACAGATAAACAGCTGCGCCAGTGATTACCTCCGAATAATCAGTGATTGTAAAAAAGTGAATCCACGTTATCGAACTCACACTGGTCTATGCAACAACGCCCTATTCCCTACACGAGGTTCCGCACTAGAAGCTTACAATCGTTTTTTACCAGCAGAATACGAAGATGGTGTGTCACTACCTCGTGGAGGCTTACCAAGCCCAAGAGCAGTTAGCGTAGCAGTACACTCCGGCAGCCCAGATCTAAGACACCCTCATTTAATGGCATTAACAGCTCTTTTTGGAGAATTAGTAGCTCACGATTTAGCACACACGCCAAGACAATCTTTACCTGATGGTGGAAGAATTAAATGCTGTGATGTACCCCTTGAAACATTCCACCCTGAATGCTTTCCTATAAGAGCTGAAGCGGAAATCGGGGGTTGCATGGAGTATGCTAGATCTTCTGCACATCCAGGAAATCCTCAGCAGGTTTTTATTCATTTTATTTTAAATTATGAAAATAAAACCATTTTTACATTCAATATTTTTAAAAAATTTAAATATTACGTGAATACATTATCTTAAAATTTGTTTTTCTTCGTTTTCTCTCTAAATTTATCAAATTTAAATATGCAAATATCAGTTAATGGACAAATAATTCATTTTATATAATCATCCTTCTTCATAAAACTTCTCTTAAATGTTTATTTATTTTTTGTGCCTAACATTAAAAAAACTTTCTTTAAATAAAATTTTTTAATTAAAAATTTTAGTGCAAATACAGGATATAAATTTTGTTTAATATTATACATTAACTTGAAAATTATTTTTAAAAAATTGCATGCATACTATGTTTTAGATTATTTATAGTTTGTCATATAATTATAGAAAGTAGAATTATTTATTCTGACATTGAAATGAGTGTCACCTCAATTTTAAAAAAATGTAATTTTCTATGAATTTTAAAATTCAAAAAAAAATAATCTAGTTAACATTGAATTTTTTGATTATAATAAAAAATTTTCAGGGTTGTAAACTAGGACCAAGACAGCAAATAAATCAAGTAACGTCATATTTAGATTTATCCCCACTTTATGGTAGTTCTGAAGAAATATCAAAAATATTACGTTCTGGTACATCAGGTTTATTGAATACCCAAAGAAAAAATTTACCAATGGCATTATTAGATTCAAGTGCATGTCGTGTTGAATCACGTGGATTGCCCTGTTTTTTAAGTGGTGATTTACGTATTAACGAACATCCTGGTGTTGCAATGATGCATGTTATATTTTTGAGAGAACATAATAGAATTGCTAAGTTATTAGAACAGGTTAATCCACATTGGGATGATGAAAGAATTTATCAAGAGACTAGAAGGATTGTTATTGCTGAATATCAACATGTTACTTATAGAGAATTTATACCAATTGTTCTTGGTGAAAATTCATTGGATAAGTAAGTTTTTCATTAACTTCACCCTTTTTTAAAAAATTTATTTAAAAAAATTTTTTTTTAGCTATGATTTAAGACTAAAAGATCATGGGTATTTTACTGGATATGATTCAAGAATTGATGCAACATTAACAAATTCAGTAGCATCAGCTGGATTGTTTTTTGTTGCAGCATTGATGCCAAAAACATTAGATCTTGTTGATACATTATCAGATACAAAATCTGGTGAAAGATCATTATTGTCAGCATTTTATGCTCCTCAAGAACTTTATGAAGCTGATGCTATTGATAGGCTAATTAATGGAGCTACAGGTACATGAATTTTAATTTAATAAAACTAAATTTTTTAGTAAATTTGGAATTTTTTATAAAGCTGGACACTCTAGAAAACCATTACCACCTGGATTAAATGAGATATTAGTTGATAGATATTTTCATGATGGAAAAACTCAGGAACTTCCAATAGATTATGCTGCTCAGACGATACAGCAAGGCAGAGATCATGGAATACCATCATACGTACGCTGGAGGACTTTTTGTAATTTACCTAAGGTTAAGACGTTTAAAGACTTGGAAGGTACAATTACACCAGATGTTATCTCCAGGCTAGAAACAGTTTATGGGTAACTAATTTTTCTCAAAACTGATATAACAAATTTAATTAGTATCAAAGTTAAATATGTAAAAATTTATAGGCAAGTTGACCAAATAGATTTAGTAACTGGAGCCCTTTCAGAAGCACCAGTCGATGGTTCAGTATTAGGACCAACATTTATTTGCTTACTTGGCAGAACTTTCAGAAATGCAAGGATAGGTGACAGATATTGGTATGAAAATGGAAGATTACCTGGTTCATTTAGTTTACTCCAACTTGAAGAAATTAGAAAAACAACTATGTCCAGAATACTTTGTCAAAATGGCGATAGATTAAAACGTATGCAGCCTAGATCATTTTTGTTAAAGGACAAATTTTTGTAAGTTAAAATTTTGAGTTTAAAATTAAAAAAATCTAATTTTTTTTTTCATCCTTTCAGAAATAATATGGAAAACTGTACTTACTACAAAATCAATGACATTAATTTTAATCTATGGAAAGAAAATGAAAAATTAACTTAGGTTACTTATAAAAAAAAAAACTTTAATGACAATAATATTATTTGTACGTTGTGAAAATGATACAGGAAATTATTATATTCTATCTTGTATAAGACTAGGTTATGAGGCTACAGATTTTTTTTTTAAATTTACAATTTTTTTTTTCTCAAGTACAAATGTTTTTTAATTGAAAATTTTTTTATTTGTAGAAATGTTACATGCTATGCCATTTTTTTATATTGATTTTATATTAAAGTTTTTTGTTTTGTAAGAAATTTTTTATCAAATGTTATTAGTTCCTTGTATTGTAATTAATTGTTAAAATCAAATTTAATTAATTAATTAATATTAGTTTAAATGATTTTTTTTTATTTTTAATAGAATTTTAGATATTTTTTTTACTGCAGGTTTTTATTAAAGTTTATTTTTTAGAATAGCAATTTTTGATTTTTTTTAATTTGGCACTTTAAATTTTTAAAGTACACTGTAAAAAGTAACTTTCTTATATTAACAAAAAAATTAGAACATTTTTGAAAAATTAGTAAATTTTCGAAAAAATTTGTAAATATTCGAAAAAAATCAATTAATTACTAAATTTAGTATATTAACAAAAAATTCGAAAATTCTCGATTTTTTTTTGTGAATTAATAAGAAAAATCGATAATTTACATTTTTTTTTCGAAAATTTCCGAAAAATAGTTGTGAATTTACGACTTTTTTCATAAAATCACAAAAAAAAAATCGAGAATTCTCGAATTTTTCGATAATGTACTAAATTTGGTAAATTTACGATTTTTATTGAATATTTACAAAAATTTTTGAAAATTCACTAATTTTTCGAAAAAATTCTATTTTTTTTGTAAATCTAAGAAAGTTTCTTTTTACAGTGTAATATGTATCTAAAATTTTTTTTTTTGATTCTTCAAGTTCAGTTTTTGACAAAACACCAAGAAAATATCTGATAATTTTGAAATATTACATAAATTTTGAAAAATTTTCAGATTTTAAAAATAAAATCAAACAATGTCATTCTGAAATTTACTTTAAAGTTTATTTTCACAATAATATTCTAAATTTTTTAATAATTTTACTTTATTTTATACTTTTTTTGTAAATAAAATATTGAATAAACTATTATTTTGTTTAAAAAAAACGAAAAATGCTGTTTTTTAAATTCATTCATAAATGAACATGTAAAGAATTATTTACTGGTCACAAAATAACGTTTTTTACTATATTCAGTAAATTGGTTTTTCTTTATGATTATTTCTTAAAACTATATAGAGTAAGTTTAATGCCATATCTATGTTGGATAAAGTTATTTGTAATTTTAACTTTCTTTTATCACTTTTTCAGTAGAAAGTTATTTTCAGCTTAAGGGTTTTACGAGTAAAGTTGCAAATTTTGTAAAAAAATTTTAATTATTATAACTGCATAGTTCACTAAAATGGTTTGTAAATTCCCAAAACACTTTTAAATATTTGAAAAATATACTTACCTTAAAAAAATTCCAGAAAAAAAGGTTTATAATTTCATTTTTTATATTTTTTTCCTTCTGAAGCTTAAGCTAACTTAGAAAAGTTATCAGGAATTCGTGCATGACAATATTTGATAGGTAAGGGAATGGGATTAAGATTTGGGAACAAAATATGTAGTAGGAGCGTGCGGTTACTCGATCCAAGAAGCCGGGTCGGGTCAATTCGGTTTTCGACTAAATCCGAAAAATCTCGTTAATTACAGGTAAAATAAATAAATTTCTTATTTTTCTTAAAAGGATATGTTATTTCTTACTTTTTAAGTGTAAACCAAGCTATTAATAACCTAAGAATTTAAAGTTAGGAAAATTTCCGATTCAAAACTGTACCTGTAGTTACCCGTAGACCATCCCGCCCTAACCTGAAATAATACCGAATTTTCGCGTTAGCTAATCGCACACCCCTAATATGCATATTACATGTAACCAGTTTATTAAGGAGTATACTAACATTGGTCCGTGACAAAATCTGTAAAAACCCCTGTGAGCTCGCTAGCTACAGGGATCTACATTATCAGTTATGATTGCATACATTAGGTACACAAAAAATTAAGTAGGTTTCAAAGGAATCTAAAATTTGATTTTCTGAATGAGTTAAAATAGAAACCCAAAAAACTATTATTGGGTCCAAACAGACTTTCCCAAATTTTTTTTGAAGGATTTGGATCTCTAAGGCTTGTTCTTAAGAAACTTATCCTAGGGTTTGTTAATTAGTAATGTGATGAAAATTAAGGTGCAGAATTTATCAGTTAAGAACAACAAAACATTTTATTTTCGAATATTTAATATAATCATTTAATACGATGATTTATTTAAATAATTTTTTTTTACATCATATTTTTTTTTCAGTCAAAAAACACTTTCTCGCGCTAATCACTCTTATTTATTTTATTTTTTAGCCTCTATTGTGTAATTTTTTTATTTCAATTTTATCTACTATCTCTCTCTTTATTCTTTCACTTGCAGACCATTTTTTATTTTTTTTTTTATTTTTGAAATTACAAAGAACTTTTTTTATATAAATACGAATACAAAGTCGGAAAAATAGTAAATCGTTTTTTATTATAATATCTCACGTAATGAACATTTTTTTTATATGTATGTATATGTAAAATTTTGTTATCAAAAGCTTTTACTTTAGTGTAATAAAGCTTGAAAATAAAATATTTTATTATTAAGTATACATACCACACATTATTTAACTTTTATTTTATTATTATTATTATTTTTTTATTCATTTAGATAACTTTTTGGATTGTTAAAAATACAATAGAGTTGTGTATTTTAGGTTAATTCTACAATTATGCGATATTCAGTAACAGAAATGTACTGCAGAAAATTTTGTTGTTTGGTCAAAACCATGCAACCACACAAAAGAATACCGTTAATTGTAGATCCGCTTTACCGACATGACATGTTACCGCCGATTTTTTAGGTTATTTTCTTGTTTTAAAATGCATTCACCAGCAAATATAAAATATAATTTGAATATATTTTACACTGTTTTTAGAAATTGATTAATTATCTGTTATCCAAAGCTAAAAAATCTTTTCAAGACTTTAAAGTAACCAATCACAAAAATCGTCGGTAACTGTTATGATTAACACAGTGTTACCGACCGCGCAGTCATGTCGGTAACTGCATTGATTTCTTTTAGGTTAGAAAAAATTACTTTATTTTCAGTTTAAAATTTATTAAATATTAATTTTATCATGCAAAATATGATTGAACAAGACGAGAAAGGACAGGTTATAATTATTTAGGGCATTGTTTCAAAGCGAGAGATTTACAAAGAGGAGAAAGTGGATAATCCTTAATTTAATACTCGATTTAATATACTAATATTTTGTCATTAATTATAAAAAACGAAATATAATAATACAAGACTAATATTATTTTTCTCTATTTTGTTACATTTTAATGACATTAATTTTCGACTAAAAATGTGTATACTTTTTATTATTATAAAATAATTAGAAAAATTGTACAAAAATTCATAAAAATACATAAAGTTAAAATTACTTTTTATTTCTTTTAGTTCATTACTTTTAGGTTGTGTCGTTGTTATTATGTGGCATATTTTTTATTAATTTTTTATTTTTAATATAATATGGTTTTTTGGGCTGATTACGTGACAATGGCTTAAGTATGGGGTTCTCGTGGAACAACTGGTCTTAGTCCCCATCTAAACGCATTTTTGTTTACCAAGAGAAGCCCCCTGACGCGTGATCAGCCCTAAAAGCCTTATAATACGTCTTGTAATATTAGTTGGGAAATACTTGCTTATATTTGAATTAAAATTTATAGGTTATGTAAAAATTTTTTTTTTTTGGTTCGATATGAAGTATATTAAGTTATGTATTAGTATATGAACGCTGATTATTTTCAGTCAACTACTTTTTTTTTATTAACAAATATTTTATTATCTTTGCGTACAAGACAATAGTTTTGACCTATCAAAATTTATTAAAAGAATCAAAAAATTATTTTTTTTTTTATTAAAATAAATTTTTTTTACTTAATTTTCTGAAATTCGAACTCGAGACTTTTTTTTTGTAAATTTCATTTTATTTACATTTTTTTAATTTTTTTGTACAAAATTTTACGAAAAACTTACATACATGCCATATACAGGTACAATTAAGTATTGGATACAATTTGGAAATCTTTTCTTAACACGCTGTTAATAAATTATTGATGCTAAAATTGCAATAAGCTCCTGGAGGTTGGCTTCCTGACAGACATCTAACCATTTCAGGCAGGGGATACACAAAGAGCTTTGGGGATACAGTGCTCAAAGAAATTAAATTTAATCTTAGTTTTATTGCTAGGCTAGCAATAAAACTAAGATTAAATTTAATTTCTTTGAGCACTGTATCCCCAAAGCTCTTTGAGTAGCTAATACTTTTTATTTAACACGGAAGAGCTGCTTTGGATGACTATTCAACCAATTGGTTGAATTTCGCAGTTTCTGGTTGAATTTTCATCTAATTGGTTGAGTATTCACCAAAAACAACTCTATCATGAATCTTTTAGCAAGGTTTCTAAAAATTTAATTACCAATGGCTCTACCGCTTCTTATACAATGCAAGTTTGCGTTGACTTGAGTGACACGAGGCCGATCAGTTATCCATTAAGTTGATAATCAGCTTGAAATTAGCTTAAATTTTTTAAAAAAATTCATAAAAACACTCAAGCCAGACAACCTCACAATGTAATTATAAATTCATTTTACTACCATATTTTTCTGTCACTAATCTCAAAATCGCAAAAACTATGTAACCACTTTTTACCCAATGTATTAATTATAAATATATATCATCAATATAAATATACATGTAACAACAAATGAGAAAAAAATATAAACATCTAAGTTATTTTTTTTTATTAATTATTATTTATTATAATTTTTATAATTATCAAGTAATTTAATATTTATTTATTATAATTTGCTTATTTTATTACATTTTTTTGTTGCATAATTTTTTTTTTATAAATCTATAACATTTAATCTTTATTTAATATTAAATGTATATATGCAATCCGTATATTATATTTAATTTATAATTTATAGGTTATAATGCACCTATATAGAGTACAGGGTAAGTAAATCTAACCTAATTTTTAATAAAAAATAATTTTTAGAAAAATTTCGTATCAGAAATATTGCTTATAGGTTATGTAATTGTTTTTTTATATAAAATTGCAGTATATAAACACCACTGCGACATCTATAAAATAATAACAAATATGGCGCGTACTTATTCTAACCTCTATAAGTAAACTAACCTTTAATGGTAACCATACTTTTGTTTCTTATTAAAAAGCATTAAATCTTTCTTTTGTTTATTAATGTTTTCATGCCTTACAATTTACAGTACCTACACAGAATATTTAATTTATATATTTTTTGAACATAACCTACAATTATATAATTAAATATTTATTTTAATGAACACGATGTTATTCAGAACATTTATTTATCAAATATTTAAAGACAATTATTTAGCGTATATTTCATTATTTTATTTTAACGATTACCTATTAATTAATACATTTATGCAACAGTATTATATTTAGTACTATATTTTTTGCTACACTTTAAGGTTCATGTGCTAAATTTTTTTTAAATATTACAATAAAAACCGAAGCTATTATATGGTGTTAAAAATTTTTATTTTTGATTAATTTTTTTAAAAAAGTTTTTCTATAATTATATTTTATGCATCACAGTTTGGGTCGTATTTTCATGCTGAATTTATTTTTTTTCTTATTAAAAGCTTATAAAAGTTTTCAAAAAATTTATTTTATTTAGATTTTTAGACGCTGAAATTATGATTATAATTTTGCAAAATAACTTCGCTTGAATATTCTAGAAAAAATTTAAAAATTTTGAAAAACTACCCTTCTACATTTGGTTATAATTATGAAAATTGTTTATATTTGAATTTTTTTGCCCAAATATTCAAACAAAGTATTTTTACAGCGAAGATATGTAAATTAAGTTGTAATTAAACGTTAATTAAAATTATTTTTTTATAATATGTACATAAACTATAATTAAGAAAATTTACCAAATAAGAAGTAATAAAAAATTTAAACTAAATTTTATGAGGACTAAAGATCTTTTAAACTTATTTAATTCTGAATATACATATATTTTTCGCCAAATATTACTGGCAATTTTTATTATACGTATCTGAGCAAAAGTTACTAAAAATTCTTAAAAATCTATTTAATCAACTACGTTAGAATATATTTGAAATATTTTTTTACAAGATATTAAAAAGTTTCCATTAATATTACTTTTTTTTAAAGCAAAAATTACTAAAAAGTATTATATATTTATTTATATTTCATCAAAACACCCGTTAATTTCCAAAAATTAATAATTGTACATTTATTTTATTAATTTAAATAAAAAATTGTTTCGGAATTTATTTAGGCCTCATCTACAAAAGCAGCAAAAGGGGGTCGCAACCGCAAGCGTAAGCGCAACGCAATGCGCAGAAACCAATTTCGTCTCCTGCGTAATTCGAAATACACAAAATCTTCTTCTGGCTGGTTCTACAAACGCCGTAAATGAGTGTCGTAACCGCAAGCGCAGCCGCAACGCAATGCGCACAACACGACTTTCGTTTGTACACATGCGCGTTGTGTTGTTCGCATTGCGTTGCGGCTACGCTTGCGGTTGCGACCCTCATTTACGGCGTTTGTAGAACCAGCCTCTGCGCATTGCGCCGCAATGGCGCTTGCGGTTGCGCCCCCTTTTGCGTCTTTTGTAGATGGGGCCTAAGGCCCATCAGAAACCGTAAAACCGAGATTCACCACAAACGCAATGCGCAGAAGATTTTGTGTATTTTGAGATGCGCAGGAGCTAAAATTGGTTTCTACGCATTACGTTGCACTTGCATTTGCGGTGCGCTTGGGTTTTACGATTTCTGTAGATAAGACCTTAGGGTGATTCTACGCAGACGCCGTAAATGGGGGACGCAACCGCAAGCGTAACCGCAATGCAATGCGCAGCGACGAAAAATCGTGTTGTGCTCATTGTGTTGCGGTTGCGACCTCCTGTTAAGGCATTGTTAAAACCACCCGATTTTTCATCTCTGCACATTGTCTTAAATGATTTTCAGATAAAAATAAGCTCCAGAGATTTATTAAATATCTTTAATTGTAATTTTCACTAACTTTAGATGCTACATACTTTGTTATTTTCAAAAATTTACAAATTTTATTCTATTGGTATCAAGTAAAATTAATACTGAGCAATTTTTCATGAGCAATAATTTCATTTTATAAAATAATGAATTAGCTAAATAAATATTTTAAATAATAATTGCCAATTTTCTAGTTTTAATTAAAATTTTTAAAAAAATCACCAAAAAAAGTATTAAAATTAATTATTTATTAAAGTTAACATTAAAAATTACTTACTTTTTCACACATGCACTGTTTAAAATCATTAAAAGTTTTTTAGCATGCATTATCGAACACAATTCATGTACTTTTTATTTATTTTTTTTTGCATTAATAACTGAACTTTTAAAACCCTTGCAGTGAGGACTAATAAGTGTATTATATCTACAAAAAGTAGTTTTTTGCTTGTACTTCTTGATATTTACCGCTTTGACAAAAGTTTATGTGAAAAAATCTTAGGCAGAACTGAGATATTTGAGAACAGATTTGTGGCTGAAAGTTCTTATCCGCAGAAACTAATTTATAAATTTTTTGCATAATTTGCACCAAAGCGAGGACTATGATTTGGCTGTTATATAAGTCCTGTGCTCTTCAAATATCTCAGTTTTAGCCTAAAGGCTAAAGTAAACTATATAAGGCGAAAAAGCAAGCTGTAAATAAATGTACCAAAATACTATTTTTGTCCAACTACACAATAAATTGTGGCATATGCGTTTGCAGCTTACGATCTTTTTTTGAAAGATTGATTAGTCATTCTTTTAATTGTCCCAAGGGTTCTAATTAATAAATTTACTAGAAATAATTTTTAGTGCCAAATATTAAGTTGAATAAGAGAAATCAAAAATCTTAAAATTACAACAAAAAAAACAGGATAATTAAAATGAAAGGATTTTCATAACCAATGAGAAAAAAAAGATTTTAAAAAAAAGCTCCTAAATTTTTCAAAAAATTTTTGTTTTTATTTAATAGAAAAAAATAAAAAATTTCGTCATACTCTTCACTTAAGTAGATTATTATAATATTTATAGTAATATAATATAATAATTAATTAATCTATTAATATTTATATATATATATATAAATATATATATATAGTTGTATTAATTAATTAATTAATAAAATCCAAAAAAAAAAGTTAAAAAATATTAATAATAATAATTTATAATAAAAAACATGATATTTTGTTTTTAAGCGATTATTTGTTTTTAAAAAAAATTCTAATTATTAATAAACAAAAAAGGAACAGACGATTTTTGGGACGACATTATTATTATTATTATTATTTTTTTGAAAACACACATTCTTTCTCATTTTTTTTTTGTTTTTTTTTTTAGATTTTTTTTTGTTTTTTAATACACACATAATATTAAACAACGAGTCTCACATGATTTTTGATAGCGATAATTTTTACTTGTTTTATAAGTAAAAAAAAAAAATTTTTTTGATAATAATTTATATAGAATAATAATAATTAATTTAAAAAAATTTTTTTTTACATATACATATTACAAAAAATGCACTTAATTATATTATAAATATATTAATTTTTATTTTTTTAAAGTCCAAAAAATTTATTATTTTTACTAATTAAAGTTATATATTAATAAAATTTAAAAAAATTTATTTTAAAAAATTTTTCCAAAATCTCTTTTTTTTTATAAATATAATATTTTTTTATATAATAATATTTTTTTTCTAGAACACGTGAGGAGGCCAATTATTTTAAACATTATATTATAATAATTAACATATTTTATTTTTATTTTATTCCTCCACAGAGCGTACATTTATTGATGAGTTATGCAGCACAGCAGCAGAGTCTTTAAAAAAAAAATAATTATATAAGTCAATTCAATTTTACAATCCATTTTTTTTCACAATTTAATTTTACATTAATCTTCAAGCTTTTTTTATTTTTATTTTTTTGACTAGTTAGGTTATTCACAGCTTTATCACATACTTTCAATGCGCATGACTTATATTACAGACTCTGTTGCGCGCGCATATATTTGCTCTGTGTACGTTACATTTATTTAAAAAATTACATTACATTGTTTTTTTCAAATATAAAATTTATAATAATAAATTCAGCTATATAAATCACAAAACAATTATCAAAAAAAGGAAGTTATATATAATAATATAATAATATTTATATTTTAATAAAAAATTACGCTAATAAAAAACTCGCTTTTTTTAGGTAAAAATTCACATTTATATGTTATATTATATAAATAGACTACAAAAAATGAAATTAAAAACAATAAAAAATACTCTTAAAGACTTTTTATTAATTAAAAGTCTAGTTTTATGAAGAACACTTTGAGTTAACAAGCATCATAATTATGATTAATTTTAAATATTTCACTAATTTTATCGACTGTAGGTAAATTTTAGGAATTCATCTTTATTATACGTGAATTTTTTGATTTTTTTAACTAATGCTAAAATATCTCATTGTTTATTGAATTATATAAAAATTACAGTTTTTTAGTTAATAAAAAGATTTATTTTGTATAAAAAACAAAAAAATCAATGCCCATTAAGCAGCACTACAATGAGAATTTCTAGCCTAAAAATTCAAAAAATTCAAGTTTTACAATTTTTTAAATTTACATAAACAAATACATATAAGTTACAATTTTTGTTTATTACAAAAAAACAATTTATCTTGATGAATTCAAAAAAATCCTTGTCAATTACATGAAAAATAAAAAAACGCATATTTAGTATAAAATTTAAAGGTAAATTTTAAGCGTTTTTCTACTTTTTAATACATTAAACTCAAATTATTACATTATAATTGCACTGCGCCCAGCATATCATCTTATTATAACCTAAAAATGTTACAGAAAAAAAAATAACGGTTTTTCCCGCTCATTTTTAAAAAATTCTAAAGTTAACTTAAGAAAGAATCTTAATTTTTAATTAAATTTATACATTAAATTCTTTATAAACAACAAACGATAATTAAAAAAGAAAAAAAATTTTTCTATTTTATATATTTATAGTAGTATATGTATTAATAAGTGTATTATAATAATTATTACGTTTTTATTTATTTATAATTATGTTTTTATTTTTACTAAAAAAAATATAGCAATTGCAAAAGAGAAAAAAATATTGTAAAAAACATTTTTCTACACATCTAAAGGCGTGTATTTTTAATAATATTATCTATATTTAATAATAATACGCTATTTTTTTATTACGCTTGTAGAGGGCGTTAATTTCCCTCGCTTTTTAAAATAAAAACAAAACCTAACCTTGCAACTGTTGTCCCAAAACCTCATATTTATCTTATTTAAAATATTTTCTTAAAAAAATTAAATTTAAAAAAATCTCCGCTTATTTTATATCAATTATTTCTATAAATATGTGTGTATGTTTGTGTGTATGTGTGTGATTATTGTGTTCTTTGGTATTTGGAGATCTCTACGAAAAACAGCATATAAAGTTATTCTTGATTTATAAAAAGGAGTTAATTGGGTTTGTTTTTTTATTTGCTTTTTTTTGTGATAAAAAATATATTTATTATTCATATTTTAATAAAAGACTGCATATATATCTCTATAAAATATTATTTTATGTAAAAAAAAACAAAGAAATCTATGTAAAAGCGATATAAGTGTATAAATTTTCGCTACTTTATTGCATTTAAAATTACTTTTAATTTCTATAATATAATAAAATGTATAAAAACAAGAAAATAAAAACAAAAAATCAAGACAAATAAAAAACTTTCTATATTAATAATTTTTGTAAAAGTATTTAGGAAAAAATATCTATTTCTATATTTTTAAAATTACGTATTAATATATATAGTTTTCTCGTAGTTTTTACTTATATGTGTAGTTCTTAAAAGGGTTTTCAGCGCAAAATAAACAATTAAAAAACTTCATATAATCAAAAATACAGCTTATATTATAAAAAATCATTAATATTCCAAGAATACAAACTCTAAAATTCACGCGAAACTCTAAAATACGTTTTTTCCTTCTCTAAACGTAGAGCGCTTCGCTTTTCTCCCTACCACTCCTACTCATGCGCGCGCCTTCTAGTACTCGCGTCAACTTTAAAATTTTCATTCTTGTAATTTAATATACTATCAGTGAGATGTTTTAATTATATTTAAAAAATCGTGTGTTCCATTCTACTTTCTATATAACAATTAGTTTATCTTTAAAATATTTATTTAATATTTTTAATAATTTAATTGATGATAATAATTATTTATTAAGAATAATAACTTTATATAAAAAAATAAAAATATTATTTATTATGTATTTTATTCTATTTATTTATATATTTATTTATATAATATCGATATTTTATATATAAATGTGTGTGTATATATACGTGTGATGGTGTAATTTATTTTTTTTTTTTACATAAAAATAGCGAAGATATAGAAAACACGATTTATTATTTTAATATTTATATATAATTGTGTTTATTTATTTATTATTATTATTATTATATATTTAAATAAATTTTTTAATTAATTTAATAATTAAAAAATGTTTAGCGATACAAAGAAACTTTTTTAACATAACCTATACAAAATTTTGTATGTTGAATTATCGGTTTCATTATATCGCAATTTTCTACTCTTTATATTTACGTAAGAAAGATTCAAAGTAGCGCTTTATTTTTAAAAAAAAACTTATTTTTTTAAAAAATACTAAAATTAAAATAAAAAAACGTATGTTTAGGAAAAAAATAATATATTTATAGGAAAAAAATTTATATAAAAATTAAATATAGGAAAATATACGTTATTTTATTTTTTTTTTTAATTAAAAATATACGTATATGTATCACTTTTTTGAAAAATATTATATTTTTTAATCTATAATATTTTGACTTTACTTTTTTGCAGCTTATATAATATCGTCGTTCGTATTGTTTTTTTTTACCGCGAAAATACTATATTTATAGGTTAGGTTAATTAAATTACTTTAAAAAAAGTTTAGGTTATATTTTATTTCGTTGGAAAATATTAAAGAGCTAAATTCACGCTAAATACGACTTTTCGTATCCGCGCTACGCCAAAATACTTTACGCCCTTGATTTATAAATAACTACGTTTTTTTCTACTTTTTTATTTTGTAATTTAAAAGCTAATTATTCATATAAGCTGATGTGCTTTTGTCTAATTTTTAATATTTATCTACAAGAATCGTCTAAGATATCTAATTATTCAATAGAATAGTCAAAAAATTTAAAATATAAAATTGTATATGCTCTAAAAGATTTAAAAAAATTGTAAAATAGCAATAGTATAAAAATTTATACAATTTTTTTTTAAAGTAAATTAATTAATCTCATAACCTAAAAATATATCATATTTTCGCGAATTAAAATTTTTATTTTATAAAAATTAATATAAAAATTTGCTGCATTTAGTTTTTAAAAATTAATAAAAATATTTATAAAAAAGGTTATATTTACTAAAAAAATAATTAAAAAAAGTCTAAAAAAAAAAGCAAAAAAAATTCGCAGTGTACAAAAAATAATACATGTTTTTTATAGTATAAATAGGGAACTTCTCGCATAAAAATAAAATTAAAAAAAAAAAAAAAACAGCAGATCTGTTTAATTTTTACTAATTTTAAAAAATAATAAAATCATTAAAAAAAGTTTTTCTTTAAACATACATTCTTTTAATGTTTAAAAACAAACAAACACATAATTATTTATATCACTCGTGCTATACCTATATTTATAACCTAAAAATATTTAGATAAGAATAATATAACATTGGTATAAAAAACTTTTTTCATCTTTTTTTTTTATTTTTTTTTTTATCTTTTTTAACACTAAAAAATACAAATCTATTTTTTTAAATGACTACTAAATAAAAAAAAAATCGTTTTTTTTTATTATTAAATAACGATTTTTCAATATATTATAATAATAATAATCATTGTCGTCAAAACAACGTATAGTATGTGTGTGTGTGTACAAAGTTTCTCGATCAATTATTTTTCCCGCGAAAATTTTCGTCCCTAACCTCATTTTATATTCTGTGTTATTGTGTCTGTTATTTGTTTTTATTTAGATAAACACGAAGATTTAACACAAATTTTATTTAATAAAGATGCCATTTATTTAGTTATATAGAACGTTTAATTATTATTATTATTATTATTTGTTTATTTTTATCACACTGATAATATTATTATAAAAGAAGGTGAAAAATCACACCTATATTTTAATTACTCTAAAGAATATTATTTAATAATACGTTTTTTATTTTTTTTTCTCTATTTTATTTATTTTTATGTTAAATTTTTAATATATCATCGATAAAATAGCGTTCTTTTTTAACATAAAAGCTCTTAAAGAATTTTTCTTTATTTTTCTTTATTATATAAAAAAGTAAAAAAATTTATATTATAAGATCTCGATGATATGTTCATATAGAATATTTATCATTTTTTTTCTAAGAAATATAAGTAAAAAAATTTTATTATAAAATTATTGCTGTTACACTGAAAAAATAATTAAAATTTTTTGCTTGCCGCAAATTAAGCCTACAACTTTTTTATTTTCGGTGTATAGAAACGAAAAATTCGCGAGAAAATTTTCTATTTTATTTTTTCGTTGCGGCGCATGGAAATAAAAAATTTTTTAGATTAGATCATTCATGTTTTGCCTTTTTATATATGATTTTTATGCATGAATTTAATTACTTTTAAAAAATTATAAATAAATAATTTAATTATTAAAAAATAAAAAATACTTATAAAATTTGACTTGAAAATTAATTAATTAATTTTAAAAAAATCTCTAAAAAATTATAACAAAAATATATATTATATATATTAAAAAATATTTTCTAAAATTAATTATAAAAAAAGAAAGAAAAAAAATACAATTATATAAAAAAATAAATCATGGTAACGATTTGAGGTTATGTTTTACAATAAATTAATTTTAATTTTTTATAAAAAATCTTTTAAGTAATTAAATATGCTTAAATTCTGTTTTTTTTATTAATAATTCTTTAAATAAACTGTCTTTACGATGTGAAAGATTTTTTACTAAGAGAGAAAGAGGTTATACAAACGTTTTTTATCGAACGACCGGAAAAATTCGTTAGAGTATAATTTATTAATAAAAATTGGAAAATTTTTTTTTAGAATAGAAAAAAGTCCGGCCTAAGATTACTATTATTATTATTAAATTGGTACCTAATGAATATAAGTAAAAATAATTTTACTTATATACAAGATTTTCTTTAAAAAAGCGCGCGAAAAAGTTTTCAATTTTGATTTAATTAATGCGCTATTTATTTTTATTGAAATATTGAATTATTTTTAATATTATAGTACACAACATATTAAATATATAATATCAATTTTTTTTTTTAATATAAATTTGACAATTAGCTATATATAGTTATAGAAAATTTTTATAACCTATAAACTACACTTATAGGTTATAAATGGGTTTAATTTTTTGCCACCGCAATCCGATTATTTATTTATTATTATTATTGTTATTATTAATAACACTCTTTAATTTAATCGAGAATTATTTATTTATTTAATATATGATCAAAAATTTTATTCTGATTTTTTTAGCATATTATAAAATTATATTTTTTAGGTTATCGTTAAACGATTTTTTTTAATTATAATAATTAATTAATTAATTAAATATAATTTTTTTAAAACTTTTTTAAGGCCCATTATATATTTTACATATACATATTAGCGAATGATAAAATTTGACATTTTTCCCGCCTATTTTTTTTCAATTTTACTAACTAATATATTGCTCGATTAATTTTTCGAATTTTTTTATTTAATTTGACTAGGTTGTTTGGTTAATTTATTTTTTTCAAAAAATAGTTATTCTTTTTTTTTATAAATCTTAATTACAAAATTCTAAAGATCAAAATATATAGTTTTTTTTATTTTCAAAAAATATTTTTAACGTAATAAATAAAATAAAAAACAATTTTTATAAATTTATTTTATAATTAACGAATTTCACGTACGAGCTAAACGAATATTCGTTAAATTAATTTTATCAATTTTTTTATTTATTTTTGGTCATATCAATCAATTTTTTTAATTTCCCCTTACATATTTTTTGTCTTATAAAAAAATTTAACTAAAATAGTACATTATGCAACAAAGGCGTAAAGTTCGTACTAGTACTTGTTTTACGCCTACAGCGCATGTGCCATTTTTCCTGCCTAAGCGTAAAATTTGTACAGGATTTTCTCATCAAATTTAGCGCTTAAATTTTATGCTCAGGCAACAAAAGTTTATTAAAGTTAAATTTTTCATGAATTCTCGTTTGTAATCTCTCAAAGTTTTAAAAACGTGCCTATTAAAATTAGACGGCGCCATTTTTACTTTGCTTAAGATCAATTTTGGCTAAATTTTATGTGTTATTAATCTTCAATATAATAATAAAAATTATTATAATCAGATTAATTTATCACCGTAAACACACAGTTTATTTTATGTCAAATTTTTATACAATCTCGTCTTTAATTCTTTTTTTTTTTTTTTTTACATTTATATATCAAAAAGAAACTATCAACAAATTCGAAAATCGATATATAAAAATAAAAAAACTGTCTCATTATCGCACCGAGACTTATTATTATTTTTTTTTTCTATTTTTTTCTAAAAAATATCGAATTGCAACGCATTATTATAATATTTATATAATATTATTATTATTTTTTTTTAAATTAGAAATTATTGAATATTTAAATATAAATCGTTATACAGCTATGTTCAATTTTTATAAGTGTATAAGTTTAATTTAATATGATTAATATTGTAATTATTATTATTGTTATTTTTATTGTTATGTTTATTAATATTACTATTATTAAAAAGAGGTTATGTTTATCATATTTTTTAAGTAAAAATTTTATAGGTTATGTGTTTTATTTTAAATTTGTGTATTTGTGATAATATGAATTTTTTGGTTAGGTTTGTATGTATATGTTTTTGTGGGTGTGTGTATAAGTGCATTATTTTTCAGACTAAAAATCGAATTTATTTTATGGAACAGTAATTAATCTATACGAAACGCGGTACAATGACTTTTTTTTAAATCCCGGTTTCAATTATGTCCCTATATTTTTTTCGAATTTGAACTACACGGATTGCATTATTCCATTTGTTTGATTATATACATCAAGATTATATAATTATTTATAATTTTTTTTTTATTTATTCATATTAATTAATGTATAATTCTGGTATAATCATCATCGAAAAAACTGTAAAGAGGTTAGAATATATATATTAGGAAAAAAATTATTTATTAAAATCAACACAAAAATTATCATATAGGAGCGCTGCCGGCGCGCGGGCAGTTAGCTTATTAATTATAGGATTTTTTTTTACTAATTATTATTTGACTAATATTTACAATTTTTTTTTTAAAGGGACTAAAAAGTTTTGAATTTTTCATTTTTTTTGGGAAAAGTCGGGGGTACATTGCACTTTTGTTCCTTATTTTTTTTATTTTATCATATTTTTAATAAAAAATAGGTTAATTTTTCTTTTTATATAACGCCAATTGCTATTTTTATTCATTTACAAATTTCCTAAAAAGATATATTATACGATTTTTTCTAAAAATTTCTCTACAATCTAGCGAGATTATAAAATTACGATTGTTTATTTTTAATTATTATAGGCAGGTACTAAAGTTGTTTACATAGGTGAGAGCAATAGAAAAAAATTACAATAATTGCATGCTTAATTTTTTTTTTCTTTTACTCAATATAAAATAAACCTATGTAGTTTCTTTTTTTTATTTAAACACGAACATAACCTCGCAAGATCGAAGACATTCAATAATAAACTTCAAATCTCACTACAAAATTTATATATAAATATACTATATTTCAATATATTTGTGTGTGTATGTGTGCAAATTATTTATAACAACACTCAAGTTTTATTATCACGCTACTTTTCTTTTGATTACCGGAAGAAAAAGGTACTTTGAAGTATATAATTCAAAAATAATAGATTCTATTTTAAACTGTTCTGATTTGTTTGCAAGGTTTTTTCTTTTTAAAGATTAGAATTGTTAAATGCACAATTTATAATGTTTTTATGCATTTTATTATAGATAATTATTTTAGAACAATTGTACTTCAATTTACTTGATTTTTTTTTTATTTTCAAAAATAGAATCAATTTAAAATCAATTTAAATAATTTGATATAAAATTTCTTTTTTAAAAAATTAAATTAAAAACACATATTATATTATTTTTATTTCAAAATATAATTTATTTAAACAAAAAAAATTAATTATCATAATCAATATATTTTATAAACTCTCAAATAAATCAAATAGGTAACACAACTTTGTCTTATCATGTCATTTCAAAATAAAAAAAAAAAACAAAGAAAAAAATCTTAAGTCATACACATAATAATTTGTTTTAGCTTAAAAATTAAAAAAAAAGGTCTTACATGCTAAATAATAAAATTTCATTATAATTTAATTCGTCGATATACAAAACAATATTTTTATAAATAATTTTAACATGCATGTAAGAATCTTGAGTGCGATATAAATATTTAATTTTTAATTTTGCACATAATTAATACAAAACTAAACACACACATTCACATACACAAATATATATTTTTATACGTACAAATATATAAATATTTTTATATATATATATATATATAATATTCAAAATTTTATGAAATAATTTTTTATATCATAACAAATTTTAATACAAAAAAAGGAACTGAATGAAGAAAAAAAAAATCTTTGAAAAATAAAAAATAATAATAATATTATATAAATAAATAATAATTAAAGATTAAGAATTCTATATAAGAATATAAATTTTTAAATAACGCATACTCATGCATCCTCATTATCCTTATTACAAATATAAAACATTAGCCATAGAAAAAAATCTTTTTTTTTTATGTTTATATATTATTTTTTATAATAAATATATATAGAGACACTGTGGTAATTATCTTTTTTTTTTACGTACCCCCTTAAATTCTCTATATATGATAAATATATATTTATAAATATATACGTATTATAATCATTATCGAAAAAAGCACATAATTTTTGTATTTTATTTTTTTTTGCTATTTATATAAAAATTATAACGAGAACGTTTAACTATATGTTTTGGTTTAACGCTCTAAAATATAAATTGACTGCAAAATGTCAATATACGTTATGAAATATCATCATCGTTATGTAATTATAAGAATATATTAATCCTTATTCGAGTTTTGACTAACATATGAGACTTCGATAAAACAGAGAAATTTTTTTTTTCTTTCCTATATTATTATAATAATATTTTTATCATAAAAACACACAGCATTTATTAAGCGTGGAGACCATTATTTTTTTTTTAGGTTTGATCCATGTACAGTTATAATTAACACACATCGAGAGACACTTTTTCTGAACATCGATACCATTATTTTCTCCTCCCTTTTTTTATTTAATATTTGACTTTTTCTGCAACGTTAAATTAAAGAGATTTGGAATATAGCAAATATTTTTAGTTTAAATTACTAGTAATAATAGTAATAGTAGTAATAGTATAGTAGTAGTAGTAATTATTTAATAATTAGTAATAGTTAGATTAAGTAGAATGTTGATAGAGAAATATAAATTTGCTTGCTTGTTTTTTTTTTATCATTTTGTGTCCTCGAGTATGATGACTGATTAACATAATAATACTAAAATTGAAGACGAGTTGGTGTCAGATGTCCTGTTGGTTTTCTTGATTTTAATTTTATTTGCCCAATTTTGTAAGTTAGGTTCACTATCTCCGGCACCTTGGCTAGCTGTTGGTGTAATTGTTTGCTGCTGTAAATCTTCCTGTTGTTGTTGTTGTTGTTGACAATGCTGTTGAAGTGCAACACGTGACCTCCGGGATAACGGGATTGGCGCTCGGCTCGCTGCGATATAGAGAATTGGTTTTTTTTTAATTAGCTACTATTGATATTACCGAAATAGGTTAGGTTTGGCAATAATTTTTTTAAAATTTTATATATATTAAGTATATAAAGATAAAGATCAGAATTTTTTTAATTTAATTAATTATTGCCATTTTTGGGTTGGGGGGGTTAACACCAACGGAAGGGAACTGCGCGTGGTCGATCCGCGCCCTCCTTTACCAGCGGCTTGTGGAATTCTCGGCCCGGTCGCGAATGTATTGTTGCCCAGCAATGTTCACAGTAGTACTATATATAAAAATAAAAAAAAAAAAGAAATCAAATATTATAGAATTTTAATTTTTAAATAAAATAAAAAAATGTTTTTTATTTCTACCTGTAGACAAGTTACATTAGCGCAGAAAAATGGTGCGAATTTTCCGGCACAACGTTGTCCCTGGCATTCGTCACACAGCTGATCGTCCAAAACGTATGGCTTAACCTCAACCTGATACACAAATAAAAATTTACTTGAGTTTCAGTTTAAGTGTTTTTCTTTTTTAATTATAAAAATTAAAAGAAAAATAAATAATGGTAAACAATAAAAATAAAAAAAATATTTAAAAGTTTATTTTGAAAAAGTAAATTATTTTTTTTAAATAAACATACCCTTTTGTCAATATCACTATGTTGAAGTTGTACAAATCTAGCAGAAATCGCTGCAATATAACTTTGTTGATTACTGAAAGCAACTCTGCCTGCACCTTTTGGATATTTAAGTTCTGGATCAGTGTCAATACCAGCATAACAAACTCCACCATAAAGTCTGTCCATAATCATTGCTAATTCTACTGCTTTTAATGGTCTAGGTACGCCACCAACGAATACAGTTTTTCTTGGATCTAATGGCATTGATGCATCGAGTACAAAATCTGCATCACTTAAACGCCATGGTCTTATTTGTACTGGTTTATCTTTTATTGTTGGTGATGATACACATAAATATAATTTATCGTCGTCTTGAATGCATGCGTCAATTAATTGCTGTACTGAACTTTCATCTTGAAATAGCAGAAATGCATAACCTTTTGGCGGGAAATATGATTTACTTTCAGCTTTGTGCGGCCAATCGACAACTAATGGTCCAAAACGCCTGAAGCTTGATGTAATTTCGTCTGCAAAAAAAAAAAAAATATTCGCAAATTTTAAATAATTTTTTTTTTTTAATTTTAATTATATTTTTTTTCAATATTTACCTTCATCAATATCTGGAGGTAAGCCACCGACGAAAACCTTCCTCGAGAACCTTTCACCAGTTTCGCTACCCTGGCTGTGAGGACTGCTCCGACTTGGTGATGAAAGCTGAGGATTTTGTGGTCCACCAGGCATACCCCCTCCAAGACCAACTCCCATACCAACATTAACTGGGAGTCCCATTCCGCAACCCCCATCTACCAAAGGATGTCCACTTCCTGACTCATCGATTAACGCATTTACAGATTGTTCATCTAAGCCTGGAAAGAATGGCGACTTTCCTATAATCAAAAAAAAAATTCACAAAAATTAATAAAATAAAAAAAGTTTCACATTTTACACATAAAAAATTTTTAAATTAAAAAATTTTATTATAATTTAAATTCACGCACTAAGTCTTAAATTCCTTGGAAATTTAGCTCTTCTAATCGTGGTTTCCATGATGATTTAAAAATAATAAAAATTCGCAAACAAAAAAAAACAGACGAAAAAAAAAAATTAACCCTATTAAATAAAATTAATTTAATTTATTTTAAATTATATTATTGAAACTTTAAATAAAAATTAAATCACTCGCAAAATAATAATTTAATTTCTAAGAAATAAATTGCAAGATGAAATAAATTCAAGGAACTTCCTGACCTTTCTTCATGTATTTCTAAGAGTACACTGAACTTTTTTACAAATATAATCCTTTTAATAAAAAAAATGTGTATGTATGTGTGAATTGCATAAACGAGCGTCGAATGTTTTGACGAATGATATTCCCTAAAACTATAATAGTAAATAATAAGGTCAATGACCCGAAATTTAAAAATTTTATTATATATAGTAAACGTGGGAAGCTAATAAAAAAGTATCAATAAAGTTTTAACAGGTTCCTCTTATGCATAGTTATCTTAACTAATTCAAGGGTTGGAGATGGGGAGGGGGTGGATGCATTAAAAGTATTGCTCATAAATAATTAATTAAAGATAAAAACATTTAATCTTAATAAAATTTATTGAATTTAATTTGTAAGATAAAAGAAATCAATTTATTTATTTTTATTATTTTATACCTACTCCCTTTTACTAAACATAAATTTTTTGATACTTGACATTTTCACTGTCTTTCTCTTCTATCTAATAAAATAAAATTTATGTCATTTGATGACAAACCGAAAATAAGTAGTTACTTCAAAAATTACTTTATTCAATAATCAAAATGAAATGTAAACATCTAAAAATTCCCTGCTTTACTAAATTATCATAATTTTTTGAAATTTTCATTTCTTTATTTTTGTCTTGTACAAAAAGAGGGTTGAATTTCTTTACTTGTTATTATTTTTTATGATGAAAAACAGAAAATTGAAGAAAACATAAAATTTATTATAACATTTTTTTTAGAATTGAACAAAAAGAAACTTTTATTTCTTATACTATAATTTTAACTTATTGTTAACAGGTACCTAATAAATAAAGTTTTTCTTTCAATAAGTAAAAGTTTTCTTGAAAAGAAAAAAAATTTCATTTATTATATTTCTTAAGTCAAGCAAGTATTTAATAAGTTTAATATTTTTTCTAATTAATTAAATTCTGTAAAATCAAAGTAATAATAATAATAATAACATAAACTATTATTTTTTGTACTCTTAAAAATTGCCCTTTTCCGCGCACTCTCTTTTGCAGCTAAATATCGATCGATTTTTTAGGTTATAATAATAAACAGCACGTTATGTTATGAACTCCCGCGAGTGCAACAATTCCGTATATTACAAGTTTTTTTTGTAAACTAAAAACTAAAAAAATGTACAAATTCCACTGAGAAATTCTAATAATTTATAAGCATAAAAAGATAAAATTGAAAATTTATTTCACTGCAATTATTATCACAATCACATAAATTAAAATTATTGATTATTCAAAGTCATTTATTATAATATCTTGTACACTCAAAAAAAAAGTTGACTAAAAATTTTACGAGCACTTTTTATAGGTTACGTCATCTTTCTATAAAGTAAAGGGAAAGCCGGCTTCTGGGTTATTGACCTTTTTTTCCAAGCTTTACACTACTTTGCGATTGGAATCTTATAGGGTAAAATAGAAATCTGTCTGCATTCTTTGATAATAATAAGCACCCCGAATATTATTTCCTAAATTTTGATAAAAACAAGCCTTAAATATTTTGTTTAAACTGTAATTTTTAATAATAATTTTTTTAACACTCACACACCGAAAGAATTTTATTTTAGGATATCATACTTGCAATAAGAAGCCAAGTCTTTTATACTTTAGTCTGTAAATATAGGATGTGATTAATCGCGGTTTTAACGTCTATAATATAAAAACGCGGGAGAGCTCTATCGATCAATCCTTTTCATGTTTTTTTTTGTAGCTTCCGGAACGCTCGTTTAATGACTTTGCATTATATTTATTCAAGTATACAATGTGCAATATAAAAAAATTGTATCTTATAAGCTTTTTTTTAAAAAAATTTTTTTTTTTTACCGAGTTCTTATTTACTGTGGTCTCGAGGGTATTTTTTTTGTAATGGTATTGAAAAACTGTAATTTTTTGTTTTCTATAACTATTTATGTAACTGAAGTAAAAACTCAATTTAAAAAATGTAGTAAAAAAAGTATTTTTAGATATTTCAAGCAAAAAATGAAATTTTTTTAGAAAATTCAGTCAATAAAATAAATTAGCATTTAAATATTTATATTTTCCCGCGCTAGAAACTTTTCTATAAACAAAAATAAAGTACAATATTATATTAAAATTGGATTTTACGTATTAAATCAAATTGAATTTATGCAAATAAAGAAATAAAAAAAGAAAAAACAAGTCAAGTTATAAACGTGCACCTGTGCAATATCGATCCAATGTCAGCAGCTCCGTGTCAGATATACACATAGTTTAAAAAAACCCTGTCGAGTTTTATACGACTTGCACATCAAGAAAATTCTTTATTATATAAAGTGTAAAAAATATCTAGTGTATTTTTCACGCTTAAATTTATATATGAGCAAATTTGACAGAATATTTAATTTTATTTCCGCTCCCCGCTCTCCTGATTAAATTTAAAAATCAAGTAGCCAAATTAAAATTTTTCCCGTAATTGATGGCTATACCTATAATTCTAGGATCATGATATAATTATGAATATTATTACGGGATTCGCGTTAAATTTCAAAATTTGGTATACTTTGCGCCAAATCGGCGCCGAATTCAAGTTACTAGTTGGACACTGGCTTGCTTTATTTTGCGGAAAATTTTAAGTTTTTGCCTTTTATTAGTTAAAAAATGAGTAAAGTATCAGAATCGTAGCAATATACACTAAAAATAAAATTTTCCATAGATTTTCTCATATACATAGGTTTAAACGAACCATTTCTTATCATTTTTGATGTGTAAAACGCGGAAATAAAAGAGATTTAGATTTATATCTTTTCTTGTTTTAACATGGATTTATATAAATGTTTAACTTAAAAAAAAAAAAAAAAATTGACAGCTTATATTCTATTTATAAACTTTTTTATTATTACAATTTAAATTTTGACAAATGATCCAACAGTCAGAAAAAAAAAAATGTTTATTTTGTTTTAGGTTATGTCATTTTAAAACCGTAAAAACACATTAAAAAAATTTTTAAAAGCACACGCCGTTTTTTATTACTCTAAAACATTAATTACAAGTTTAAAAATAAAATTTAATGGCGGTTTATATAATTTCTATGAATCTCCTAGACACAAACACACGCCCGATCCGAAAAGACACAGGGAATTCCATGCTTGATTGTGTGGCCCTCTATATGATTTCCATAGGGGAACCCCTATGGAAATGGAACGGGAATCCCTAGTGGCCCATGTATGGAACTAGCGGGGAAAGGCTCTGTGCGCATGAGCAAGCTTTTTTTTCTGCTTCCCTTAATAATATTTGTTCATAACAACAATTAAATATTTTTTCAATAATTTAATTATAATAAACAATTTCATTTGAAAGTTAGTTTTAAATTATTTATTGCATAATAAAAGAATGTATAGTTTTAATATTTTTATGATTAGAAAGAAAAACAGTTATTTATAAATTGTTTATACATTAACATGGGTGACAAATTAAATTTAGCTGCAGATAATTACAGATATTTGGAAAAAAAAAGAAAAAAAAAGTGGAGATTAAAAAGAAAGTTGACAAAAAAATCACAACCTTCTTTGACTTTGGTATTTCACGAGCCCAATCTACGGGTACAATGACCAAATTCTCTTTAAAATAGGGATCATTATCCACAATTTGCAAAACATAAAAAATTGGATTCATATAAGTCACAGTATCAGACATATCTGCATTGATAAAAGTAAATTAAAAAATAAGTTTATTGATGATTACATGAAGTATTTTATTTTCTTACCTAATTATATGTATGTTTATATATTTTATTATTTTAAATAAACAAATATTTATTAAATTATTTTATATATTAAATATTATTTTAAAAATACTACTGCAGAGTTAAACTATAGTTTAATAAACATAAACACACGCGGAATAATATATAGTGTATGCTCATGCGCACAGAGCCTTTCCCCGCTAGTTCCATACATGGGCCACTAGAGATTCCCGTTCCATTTCCACTAGAGGACCCTGTATGGCAGTGTGGAAATTCCCTAGTGGTCCACACATGTTCCTCGGTCGACATTTCGGATCGGGCGCTTATGCCGTCAAAACCACGCGCGCGTCTGAAACAAACGTCTGAATGTTAAAATTCAAATCCCGTGTAACGTATTATAGAAGCTTTTTTTTAAAAGTATATTTATACAAAAATCCGTAACGATTATAGATTCTACACTCAAAACACGTGTTACCAAAAGTTTAATGTCTATATATTTGCACAATATGTGAGTTTAAATTTCGCGATATCGAATTCGATTTTATTACTTTTTATATTTAAATATATTCGTAATACAGTTGCAGTTTTTTCTATATTAAAATTTTACCAATCACGTAACACAAAGCATAATATTTTATATTTCCGCTATATTTAATAAAATTATTTTATCAAAAATTTATTTATTGACAAGTTTAAAAAAAAAAAAATATTACGTTAGTGGGTATTTTAATTAACGATAATTTAAAATTAAAAAAAAATGTGTTATTTTTATTTTAAGCTAAAATTATGTAGGCGAAAACGAGTATAATTACATTTTCCGCATTAATGCGTTTTTAAATTAGCCGCTCGTAATTTAAACACACTTATTAAAAAGTTCAAAAAAGTACAGAATATTTTTTAGTTAAAGAGATGCAAGTACGTAAAAGACAAGATTCGTATAATTAACTCCCTTTATATAAAATTTTCATATCCGGTTAAAACAGAAAATTTCAACAAAATACCCACCGGAAATCGTAGGCGATAAATGGCTGCCTAATACGGCTAGTTTATATAAAAGCACGTGCTTTTGTTAAACTTTGAAAAGGGATTGATTTAAAGACCTTATTTTCGCATCCTTTCAATCCTCTTCACTGTCTTTTGAATAAAACATTTCTAGTGACATTGTAAATTTTCTGGAAAAATTTTTTAAGGGTCGATTTCATGTAGCGTATTCTACTAGATTCTAGGGACACTAGAGTAGAAATAATTAATTATGACTCAAAATCTATTCAAATTTTGCTCGAGCAGGATCCATAAAATCGCTTCAGAGCAGAATTTCAATAAATTGTTAGTGATAATTACTAAGATCCAATAGTTTCAACTCTAGTGTCCCTAGAACCTAGTAAGAATATGCTCCATAAAATCGACCCTTTTTATTTATATTGTTTAAAATTACGAAAATACATAAGCTTTTCATTCTTTTTAGACGTAATATAATATATTATGGACATAAAAGGAAAATGTATGTATATGACGGATGTTGAAGAAGATTTAGGGAGATAATGGACCGTTTGATATGTTGTCAAGAACACATTAGTTGTAGACATTAGAATGTTTTGCCAAGTCACTTAAAACTATTATATTTTTTTATTATTGTATTAATTTTATTATTTAACATTTTTGGCTTTTATTTAAGTTTAAAATAATGTTTTTTTAGGTATGAGGTGTGTATGGAGCATTCCGTGTTAACTTGGGGTCGATTTTGAAGATTTATCAGAGGAGTAGTACTTAAAGAGCTAAAAAGCATTGGTTTTTTTGAGGTAGCAAGTTGAAGATGCTAAAATTATTAGATTTAAATAAATATCAACTATTTTAACAGTAAAAATAAATTTAGTATTTTGAAAAAATGCCCCGAATCACATCTAATTTTCCAAAAATTTAAAAATTCTATTTGCTAAAATGGGTATTTCATAAATTTTTGAAACTGAAAGTACATAAAGTACAAAATTCTGTTAAATATTACAAGGGCGAGATTTTGAGCTTTTTCAAATCAGGTACTAAATTTAATTTTTCAATTTACTATCAAATTTTTTCAGGAAATTTCATAGCATCCTGATTAGTTATTTATCAAGAAAAAATAAATAAAAATTCATATTATAAAAAAAAGTTTTGGTTATAAAATTTTCACGTACTTCCCATTTTCCCAATAAAAAAAAAGTAACTTTTATCCACAAAAAGGCAATCATTAATTTCACCTAAACAATAAAACAGAAGTCATGTGTATGACAGAAAATATAGATTTCAAATAAAAAAAACCGTTAATTATTCAACCTTTTTGACGTAAAATGCACTCTTTATAAAATAAAAAACGAAGATATTTATATTTTTTGTTTTATTATTTTACCTTAGAGTATTTTAGGTGTATCTATAACTCTAAAGGAGAAATATCATCAGAATTTGTTCCTCGATTTATTCGTGTTTTGATTGGTCGCGTCGATTTTATCATGCGCGTGAATTATATTTTTTATTGGGTGCTAGCGGTATAGAATACAAGAAGTTCTCTGTCACATAAACTCTCGCGCGTTATTTAATTTTTATTATTATTTAATTTTTTAATATAATTATTTATTAATAAAATTTTAAATATTTTTCATAATATCTATAACTCTAAAGGAGAAATATCATCAGAATTTGTTCCTCGATTTATTCGTGTTTTGATTGGTCGCGTCGATTTTATCATGCGCGTGAATTATATTTTTTATTGGGTGCTAGCGGTATAGAATACAAGAAGTTCTCTGTCACATAAACTCTCGCGCGTTATTTAATTTTTATTATTATTTAATTTTTTAATATAATTATTTATTAATAAAATTTTAAATATTTTTCATAATAATTAAATATAAATAAGAAATATAATATTTTTCTCATTTTATTATACAATCTTCTAAAATTTTCGTCTTCGATTTTATCTTAATCGATTCATTTTTGCTCTGCAGTATCTGCCGCGCGCTGTATAAAAAATTTGTAAAATAATTTTAAATATTAATTTTTTAATTTATTATTACAAACTGTCAAAATAATTATAAATTTTAGTAAAAAATGTTTAAACTATAATACAACATTACATCTGTAGGTGCGACATAATAAAATACATGAAAACTGATTCGAGTATTTCGTCATCCTATTATTAAATTTCGCTGTCCAGGACAAAAGAAAAATTAATTTCGAGGGATGATAAAGGTTTAGCCCGAGGTGCGTAGCACCGAGGGACAGTAATCAATATTTGCATTCAGATACGATATATTTTTTCTTGAAATAATTTTTTAAAATAAAAATAATATTGGTTTTTATTAATGATAATATATGAAAACTTATTGGAGTATTGCGTCATCCGATTGTAAAATTTTCCCGTCCAGGACAAAAGAAAAATTTATTTCGAGACATAGTAATTAGTATTTAAATTCAGATGCGATATTAAATATTTTTTTCTTGAGATAAATTTCCATCTCTAAAAAACTCATGTGACATAATTTTTCGTCTAATTTCATTAGTTCTAATTTTCATTATCTTTTAAAATACTTAATTATTAATAAAATTTTGTGTAAAAAATATGGAAGTAAAAAGTACAATAATTATTTTTTTATGCAATCTCCTAAAAATTTCGTCATCTTTATCTATTTGGTCGTTTCATTGGTGGTAACGGCGCGCTGTATACAAATTTGTATACATAAATGTAAATATTAATTTTTAAATTTATAATAATATAAACTGTAAAAATAATTATAAATTTTAATGAAAAATGTTTAAACTAATAGAAAATTAATTATATTTGTACATGCAACACATAACATATGAAAATTAATTCGAGCATTTCGTCATCCTATTAAAAAATTTCGCCGTTCAGAACAAAAGAAAAATTTATTTTGAGGGATGAAAAGGGCTCTGGCCCGAGGTGCGTAGCACCGAGGGACAGTAATGCAATATTTTTTTCTTTAGATAAATTTTGAAAATAAATATAATAATGTTTTATTAAAATCATGGAAAAAGTTCATTATTTGAAATTGATATCTCACTCTAAAATTGTTTTTATTTCGATTAAACATGAAATATGATCTGAGGGGGTTGGCGCGCTTCAGCGCGCAGGGGGCTTGCCCCCTAGTTTATTTAAATTTACGAGAGTTTGTTTGCGGTTTAACGCTCATTAATTTAAAATAGGCAGCAGGTACACATAAATAAGAAAAGAACAAAAAAAGCTTTTAGTAGTTTGTAATTGATGTGTAATATAGATTTATTTATGTCTCATTTAGTACTTTTTTTTTTAACCTGTTTTTTAATTTATTTTAAATATTTTGTGTATTTTACATAAATCAACATTTTTTAAGATAAAATTTTAATTTTTTTTTATTAAAAATTTTGGATTTGAAAATATTTTATTAATCAGTGAAAGTTTAAAGATATTACACAAATTATAGAATTTTAAATGTATATGGGATATTCCAGGTGATTTCACTGGGACAAAAAATTTTATGAGGCCCTTGTCCATAAATACAGAATGCCCTAAATCGCAGTTTACGTGCAATTTGGGCAATTCTTTACTTTTCTGGACACGAGCCGTAAATATACTGTTATTTCATTTTTTCAGGTTTAGGGAATTGGCTTTTTGGACAGCTATGCGTAGGCAAAATTTTGATGATTTAAGAGTTTTTTGAATATTTTTTTATTAACTTTAGCACATTCCTCCTTAAATCTTCCTAATTCATTTTCATTGCTTCTAAAATACATACTTTTTATTTTCGCCTTTTCTTTATTAATTTTCAGTTCAAAAAAAATTTTTCCTATTAAAAAACCCGAACTAACCCATATAAATCAAAATATAACGACTAAATGGCTAAAAATTTCTTTCAATAAATTAAAATAAACATTTACAAAGAAAAACTTTATAAATAATTGATTAATTTATTTAATCTAATAATAATTTGATTAAATTAAGAAATAAAAAAAAATTACATGTAATTTAATCCAGAAAAAGTAAAAAAAACTTTTTAAACTTATAAAAAAATAGTAAACAACACGCGAACATCACGACTTGTTAGTTACTTTGATATGAATCTTGATTATAGTTCTACAGAAAAAGAGCTTCAAAATGATTATTTTTTAAATCTTATATGGCTGCGCGAACTCTGTAAAAGGTTTAATAATAAATGCTGCTACTTGTTTTTATTTTTTTAATGATTTCAATCAAAATGTAATATATTATGGCTTTCAGGTGTTTATTTACATTTATTATTTATGGGTTTAGAAAATAATTTATGGTAAAAGTGTATAATTATTTTTTTTTTTTGATTTTTTTTTAACGGTTAATTTAAATTGAATTTTTATCGTTTTTTTTATAGTTGAATTTCTCATCTCAAATTTTGATAGTTCAAAGAAAAATTCAATATCGAATAATTAATTGTTCAATTAAAATTAGTCAAAACCATATTTAATTACGGCCCAGGAACAAAAGATATACCTATTTTTTCGATATTTCAAAATTTAAAACCCGCGCTATGATAATAAACCACATCCGTTTAAAAACCCCTAATATTTTCGCACCGTGACATATAGAATTTCAAAAATTACATGATTTATTATTATTATTTAATAATTCTTTATTTCTCTATAAATTTCAATTATCAAAGGTGTATAAAGGTCGCTACCGTATATATAGTTGCCGCGCGGAAGTTTGTAATTTCCGTTAAAACGCTCAGGCATTTGAATAATCTCAATATATGCATATATGATGCTTTTATAGAGAGAATATAACATCTATTATAATATAAGAATGAGCTTCGAGAGGATTTCAATTGAAAATTTTCAATATTATAATAGTTTTGATAATAAAGTTAACTTTAAATTTTCAAACTTTTAGGTTATGTAACACAATAGTTATAGTGATTTATATGTAATTAAATAATAAATTCTTTAAATAAACAATGTTTTATTTGCTAATTTTTGTACACGGAAAATTTTTTTGTTACTGTGATCAAATAGGTACGTAGCTGGATAGTCAACGCCCTCGCCTCACGGGTAACAAATTTTCGGCTAAAAGCTTTTCAATTTCAAACTCGGGGTTTAGAATTTCTAGATAAAAAACTTTTTAATTTGGATTTGGGGGCCAAAAAATTATTGCTACTATAATGGTATATGTACTTTGCTTCCATTGAATTGCCAAGCATCACAGGTTCCATACCAAAATTACCTATAATTACAGCAGACGGTAGCCTATTTACAGCGCTTAAAAAATGTTCAGTGTATAAAAAACAGCCATTATGCCTCTGTATATGATAATAATTATTAAATAATTTAATAGCTACCCATAAATAATATTAACGAAGACATAATATTATTATTAGTCAAAAGTCATTAAATTACGAAAGTTCCATTTTTAATCTATCGCGTTTACAAATAAAAATAAACACAAACACATCTTTTTTTAGCCTATAATAATAATAATAATAATAATAATAATATTATGGCATAGCATATTATTATACATATAAAAATAGTTGCGTAAAAGAAAAAAAATAAATAAATAAATGTATAAATAAATGAAAACTCTGCCAAGGTAACGTCGGTAATGCAGGACAAGGAAAACCATGACGCGCTCTTCTTATAATATTATTATAAACTAATATATGTTATCTCATATTACATTTTATTTTATATTTTATTAATTTGATCTGACAAAGATTTAATATTTATTATGTAATAATAATCTATTTAATTACGTACTAATGTATTTTAATTTTAAATTATAAACAATATAAAATTTTTTATGTGCTGTAGAACATGTTAAGTCGTTAGAAAACCGTTAAATTAAATTTTTTTAAAAAAGAACGTTATTTAATATTATTTAAATAATTTTTTGAATTATTCCTTAATATTTAATTTAATTTGTGAATTTAATATATATTAGCTCTTAGGCTTACAGTTGTTCCTAATTTCCCAAATTCCCAAAACAATGAGAAGGAACGCGGACCACAGCATTTCCACTAGCAGACAACACAAGTGAAAATGACGTGGACCAAATGTTTCCCGCATTTTTTTCCGTAATAAAATAATATAATTTAACGTTCAGACTAATATATGTAACTAACAATAGAAGCAAATATAAGTCCATTAATTATTTAAAAAAGAATTACATATTTAAAAATTTATGATTCTTAAGCACTTATTTAATAAAAAAAAATCTAACCTAAAAATTCCAGTTGAATTTTTTAAAAGCATAGCATGGATAGGTTAAAAAAACTTTATAATATTAATATACTATATAATAAAAGCTTTTACTTACTTATAATAACAGTTAGTAAAAGCCCAATTAATTAATGGAAAATTTAAACCAGCTGAGGTTCGCATAAAATCTGCATTTATTACTTAAAATATATGATTCTGGATGTACATATAAAACTGCTCATATTTTTGAAAAGCTTAACGCAAGCAAAATATGCTTATGAAAATAATTATGAAATTTAAATGAATATATTTTTTTAATTTATTAAAAGAAAAAACAAAAGCTTTTATTATTATTACTGTTTTGCGAGTTTAATTAATGGACATATTAGACTGCACGAGTTATTTCAAATTTTCTAAAGCTTAAGGTTTCCAAAAGTTTAAAGCCTGGTTTAAAGTTTAAATTAAAAAAAGTATTATAAGTTTTGAACAAGCATTTTTTTTTTTAACTATTTTGAATAATTGAACAAAATTTACAGCAGTTTGTGTAAGATTGGCTTCGCCTCGGAGGATTATTTATGGTTTGCAATCTGGGCCATTTTTTATTTTTTCAGCGATGAGTCATAATTTATTGTTATATTTTTAAACTGAACTATCGAAAGCTGCAATAGCAGGTTTTTGCCGTTATGAAATTCACCCTAAAAGCAAATTTGATTTTTGGATCATTTATTATAGCACAGGATAAAAAGTTTGGCAAAAAACGACTACACTGTTACAAACCCATGAAAATAAATCTTAAAATTCAAAAAATTTACTTTAATCTCAGAAATCTACAAAGTTACAAAATTTTAACCTAAAAATACAGCAATACTTGATATTTAAATTGAACCCAAGTTTACAACATAACTACCTACATTTTATGCATGTATTTATATTAAAATTTATTTGATATATTTATCTATAGGGAATTTAGGGTTTTACTGTCATATAATAAGATTTGTCGTGTACAACTTCCGTATAATATAATGTACATACGTGATGATGACTATGCGGATAACTATACTCCGATGTGAGGGGCCAAGGCCCTTGAGGGTGTTCATTTATAATATATTTTTTGTAACTAAAGAATCAATTGAGTTGTTCAAATATATCATTTTTTTTAATGAAAATGTATTTTTCAATTAAAAACTATATGGCTAAATTAAATTTCCGAATTTTAAATATAGGTTATGTTTGAATATTTTGTTCTATGTAATTTAGGTTAATTTTATTAAAATTTAATTTAATTCACCCATTTGGTAAATTATAATGTAAAATTAATGAGAAAAATATGTAAATAAATCAAATAAATTACTAAATAATCAATATTTTTCAAAAAATTAAAATATAAAACATGCTTGTCATCACCCTTTTTAAAAGAATTCTCTTAATACTATAAAATTAGCGTAAATAAAGCAAATTACATATGGATCAAAAAGTAAATTTGATAAAATCTTGAAAAATTATATATTTTGAGGTTATAAATCAAGCAAAAATTTATATAATTTAACAAAGTAAATAATAAAGACGAGACACATCGTTACGTGTGTTTGCAAAGAGCGAAATTACACAAAAAGAAAGTTAAATAAGTAGCTTTATTATTTGATATCAAATTTATCATATTTAAACATGTGTAATATGTATTTTTATTATTAAAAAGCAGAAAAAAAATTCTGTATGGAAGGAGGAAGGGGAGCGTGAAATCGATAACACTCAGCTGCTTTTTTTTGCTGACAAATGAAACCACAGAAATATGGTTTTTGTTGCCAAGTACCCAACGTTTTATGAGTGGTTTAAAAGCTTCTCTATGCAACGTGTACTCTAATATAACCCGGAAAACTGAGGTGACCCGACATTTCCGTTTATTGTTTTTTTTCATTTTTTACTAATTAAAAAAATTATTTTTGAGGTTATTTTTTAATTTTTATTTTTTTTGCATTATCGTGTGTGAAAAAATATGAAAGATTAAATTTAAAATGATAAAAATAATTTATGGATGTGAATTGTGGTTTTTATATTATTTTCGATTAATTATTACGGATTTAATTTTAAAAATTCAGGCATGGCAACCTAACAGAGTACAAAATTAAGCTAAATTTCATAGATTTTTTCAATAAAGATTTTTCTGAAATCCTCCTAAATTCCTTTAATAAAGCATCAAGCCTACCACCCCTTAATTTTTAGAAAACTTAAACATGTATTCAATTTCAGTATAAAGAACATAACTTTCTGTCTAAAAATAAATATTTGACCAGACAATCGTATCTGTGATTTTAAATTATTCTTACGTCAAATATATTTATTGCTTAAAAATTAAAGAATTTAGAGCGAAATGAAATAAAATAAAAATTAATGATTTATTATCAGATTAAAAAAAAAAATTATTTAAATAAATTATTGTTTCAATATATTTAAAAATTAATTTATTTTTTCTGAAAAATTTTATCAATTAATTAGGGCTCAAAAAAAATTTTTTTAATATTTTTAATTGCATTTATTTTTTCATTTTTTTTAACTCTCATAACCACAAACATCAAACATGGCAATTTCATTAAAATTTTTATTTAATAAATATACGTTATTTTTATCATCAACTGAGTGTAAAAAATTATTATTAAAACAACCAATTCTCTCAACACCAATAAAACAACAGTAATTAATAAAATATTTTTATTTTTTTTATTTCTTAATTTTAAAATCTATTTAAAGAAACACATAAAAATATTTTTTAAATATACAAAATTTATAACCTCAAAATATTTTATTTATTTATAGAATTCGTAAAAAAGGAGATGTTTGGTATCCGGATAAAGAATATCTTGATCAGTTTGTTGGACCACTTTGGAATCATCCACTTGGTGAGAAATATAAATGGAAGCATCCTCCATTGGAAAGGCCTGAACCACCACCAATGATGAAAATTAAAAATATGAAAGTTAATTTTGGACCACAACATCCAGCAGCTCATGGTGTTTTAAGAATGGTTTTAGAATTAGATGGTGAACTTATTTTAAGTGCTGATCCACATATTGGTTTACTTCATCGGGGGACTGAAAAACTCATTGAATATAAAACTTATTTTCAAGCGTTGCCTTATTTTGATAGACTTGATTATGTTTCTATGATGGCCAATGAACAAGCTTTTTCTTTAGCTACAGAAAAGCTCCTTAATATCGATATTCCCATTCGTGCCAAATATATTCGAAGTACATACAGATTTATCAATTAAATTGCAAACATTAAATTTTAAATTTATTTGAAAATTTTTGATTTTTTAGCTCTGTTCGGTGAATTGACCCGAATCATGAATCACTGTATGGGTATAGCAACTCATATTCTTGATGTAGGAGCTTTGAGTCCACTTTTTTGGTTATTTGAAGAACGTGAAAAATTAATGGAATTTTACGAACGTACATGCGGAGCAAGAATGCATTCTTGTTACGTAAGGCCGGGTGGTGTTGCTATTGATTTACCACTTGGATTAATGGATGATATTTATGATTGGGCTAGAAAATTTCATGAAAGACTCGATGAATTAGAAGATTTAATTTCAGAAAACAGAATTTGGATCCAAAGAACAAAAGGTGTCGGTGTTGTTACATCTGAAGATGCTTTGAATTATGGGTTCAGTGGTGTCATGCTTAGAGGATCGGGGATCAAATGGGATATACGCAAGGCTGAACCTTATGACGCTTATGATTGTGTCGATTTTGATGTTCCGATTGGAGTTAATGGAGACTGTTACGATAGGTCACAAAAATCAAAAAATTATTCAATATATTATGTAAAAACCAATTTTTTCAAATTCCTAATTATTTAATTTCAGATACCTCTGTAGAATGTCCGAAATGCGTGAATCGCTACGAATAATCGAACAATGTTTAAACCAAATGCCATGCGGCGAGGTGAAAGTAGACGACGCAAAAATTTCGCCTCCAAATAGAAAAGAAATGAAAAAAAGTATGGAAGCCGTAATACATCATTTTAAATTATTCTCACAAGGTTACCAAGTACCACCAGGATCAACATACACTTGTGTAGAAGCACCAAAAGGCGAATTTGGTGTTTATTTAGTCAGTGATGGTAGTTCAAGACCTTACAGATGTAAAATTAAAGCACCAGGATTTGCTCATTTAGCCGCTATTAAAAAAATTGGTATTGGACATATGCTTGCTGATATTGTCGCCATTATTGGTACGCTTGATATTGTTTTCGGAGAAGTTGATCGTTAATATTTATTTCCTTGATATTTATTATGGAAAATAATTTTTTTTTTTTTTGCTTAATTTACACAAAGTGTCATTGTTTCCATTATTTTAATTTTATTTTTTGTTATTAAAAAGAGTGCTATAATTCTTTTGAATTATAAATAACAATATATAATAGCGCGGGAAACTACCGAGAGCTTTTCTAAGAATTTTTGTTTGAAAAAAAAAGAAAATAATAAAATTTATATTTTTATATTATTTATTTAATGTTATTTGTTATTATTCTTGGAAGATATGATTACGAAAATTAATTAAAAAGTAATTTTTTTGTTATTTTTTAAATTAGAAAACTGTGACATAGCACTGTGGATGGGTACCAACAAAAAAATTAAACAATGTATTTTGATATATAATTTTCAATTTTAATAGGATGGAACTTCAATGCACAGAATCATGTCGGAATTGTCAGCAAAGGCACCCAAAAAGCGTAAACATGGTATTTACAGCACAGTCTGGCGGTTTCGCTGTGACGGAACGAAATAAATTGTACATAACCTATAAAATTACTTTTAAATTAGTCTATAATTTTAATTAATTATTTGAAATAATAGTATTTTACGACACATGGCCTCAAAAATAATTAATGGTTCTTTTGGCTTGGGTAATCTCTAGATTCTAGACAAATTTGTTAATTGCATGCGGTACAGGTTATGGGTACCTAAGACTCAGTTTAATTGAATTATCGAAATAATTAAAATAATTATAATTAAAGCCTTCCGTTTTTCTGTATTATTAAAAAAAAAAAGAACATCGCCATTTTCTAATCTCTGCATGCGTTATTAAGACTAAACCAAAAAATAAAAATACAAATATTTATACGTAAAAACAGCATAAATTTAAAAAAATGTAAAAATAAAGAAAAACACCGTTGTTTCGTATTATTTAAAAAAAGATAATAGTACGTCGAGACAAAAAAATTAAACAAAAAAAAAAAAAAGGAAAAAGACGGAATATTCAAAGGACAAAAATAGTGTCTAAGAGTTATGCAATAAAAAATGTTTTGAAAAATTATTTTTTATGATGAATAATGTGTTATGCGGCTTAAATTTTTTATACGCACAGGAAATGTAATTACTGCAAAGTGCAAATGCACGTTTAGTGTGTATATGGAAGGATCTAACGAATTTTTTACTTTTTATCATCATAAATTAAATAATTTCTTTATTGTGCTTTTCTTAGACATACAGAATTATCTTAAAGGCTAAAATAATTGTAAAACATCTAAAAAATGGATGATGAACAGATTTTTGCGTAAAATCCATACTGTTTGAGCAGGGTTTTCAATATAGTAATTTTTGTGGGATTTACTCATATATAACCTATTTATTTTGAAATTTTACATAAAATCTGCCATACCGAGATAATTTTATAAAAATAATTTTTCTAATTTAAAAATACATCGTATAAATTTTGAGCTAAAAAATATTTAGTTATTTGAAAAGGTAGTATAATATGGTTTTTCTTAAACAAGGTACAAAAAATATATGTGTTTTTCTAAGGCCCTCCCAAAAATCTCGCGTATAAAATCTGTTTGTTCGTCCAGAAAAATTCTATTATTTTTCAACTTTTCATATCCGTCAACGCGTATTTTGATAAATTTATTAAAATATGTAATATACTGATGCATGAAAAACATGAAACAGCATTTTTTTCAAAAGTTTGATAAATTTATATTAAACGATTTTTTAATAACAGGTATATAAAATATCTCTGTTATATAAAATGTGTATGTGATTAATGATTTGCTTTATTTGACAAGTGTGGATGTTTTATGGAAAAAAAATTGATAAAAAAAGTAAATAAATCCTATTTTTAGCAAAAAAGTTTAATATTTTTCAAAAATAACGGTTGATTACTCAATAATTTTAAAAAATTATCTACCGTCGATAATTGTACGAAATTTTAAAAATAAGGGAACGCGGGAACAATAGACTTGCACCCTTTGTGCATCATAGGTATATTTCGTAAAAGCAAACTCACCGTGCAGCTGAGCTAGTGACTGAAGTGTGTTGCAATTTATAAATCCTGAAACAAAAAAATAAAATATTCTTATTAATTATTAATTCATAAAATAATTAATTAATCGCAAGTGTTTGAATAATTAAATTTATTAAAAAGTGTCTGCATAAATTTAGAGGTTAACTCCAACAAAGTCATTGACGTTTTATTAAATATCTCAAGGTTACATAACACTCAGTTTTCCAGAATAAAAAAAGGTTAGTTTATTAAATTCAAGAAGTTAATTAAAATTAATAACTTGATTATATTTTTAAAAAATAATACTTAATAATATAGCTAGGTACAAAAACATTACAAAGCTTTGTAATAATATTTCATCATCATTTTGTCGCATACAAACAAACAGTACATTTTTTTCAAACATACAACCACAATTTTCCTGGAATTAAAATCTCAGTTATATTCTTAACCACAAAATTACTTTCATTTTTTTTTTTTTAATAAAAATATTCTATTTTTCATTTAAATAATTCATTTACATTGTTAAAAGTAAGGAAATAAGATATAAAATTTCTTTTAGTGTATGTGTGTGTAAACAAAATCTTAGTAAAATCTTAATTAAGAATCAAAGTAAAAAAACAAATTATCAATACAAAATGAATAGTTACATCGAGACAGATATCTTTTAATTTTCTTTAAAACATAAATAAATATACCTATTTTTAACACACACATACAAATCATATAAACATTGTGTCATGTGTCAGTTGGCCTTCCGTTATGTAATTTACTCACCGCGATCTCGTGTTAGAATAATATAATCCTTATTTTTTTTTCAAAAGTTTATATATTTTATGCAGAAAAAAAAATATTTCTATAAATATAACACATGATGCAGATGCGCGTCGTTGCAGGTATATTATGTGTTGATGCATTCTTGGAAGATGAAAATATATAAAATTGCGTAAGTTTTTCTAACGTTTGTGTTTTCAATTTTCTTTATTATACTTTTTATGTAATTTTTTTAAAATAGAGTATATTTGTATTTATCATGTACACGGTGTAACTGGTTTTTTTAACAGATGCTACTAAATTGTATGAAAAAATGATACGTTTTATTAATATTCTATTTGTCCCACACAATAAAGTACTAATCTAAAACCCCTATACATAAATTTTTTTTTCAATCGATATTTATTGTTTAACTGAAAATAATTCAATAAAGTCAAATATGTACCTACTTCCGAAACGTAAAAAAATTACCCATTTTGAAAAAAAAACTTTTCTTACTCATAAGTAATAATCATACACAATGTACCCAGAGTACGCCATTAGTATAAGTAAAAACAGACTTGAACAATAGCTCCGAAAAAGAAGCCAACCGATCACAATGATTACAGGACATTTTATTTTTTGTCGATTAAGTATTATTTTCTATCTTGACTCCAAAATAAAAGGAAAAAAATTCTTATATAGTAAAACTTCTCCTGCATAGGGAAATTTATTTTTGGCAGTGTTGAGTACAATGAACTCTGTATTATAGATCTTTTCTATGTACGTGTGTGTATGTGTTTATTTTAAAAACAGATGCCCTTTATTTAATATGAATTTAATCAATAATTTATTACTTAATTGAAATTAGAAAGTTTCTGTATTTTATACCAAGTATTAATTTAAAAAAATTTTTTAGAAATTATACCAACACATAATACTTATTTGAAAATTAAAAGATAAAATCAGGTGTTTTTTTAAAAGATAGTAAAAAAAAAAGTAACTCGAAAATAAATAGAAGATAAAATTCTTGAGTTATGAGAATCTAAAAAAAAAATTATTTTTGATAAGACACATAAAAAAAACACCATACATTATGTACCTATATTTTTTTTACAAAGTGAAATTTTTTGAATTAATGTATTTTAATTAATTTTTTTTGCGATTTAAATTTGATTATTCATAAGTAAAAAAATTACAGTTACACGTATTTTCATAAAAAAATTAAATAAATTAATTAATTACGCTTGGTTTGATTTATACTAAAATAATAAATTTTAATTTAATTATAAAAAATCATATTTTTTATTGTTTCGGTCAATGCTTACAATAAAAATCGTATGTCCTCGTAAAAACTGTAAATTAAAATAATTTTTAATACCAACATAAAATTCTTATTATAATTATTATTATTTAAAATATTAATTCACACTTTTCATCTCTCTTTTTTTTACAGGTTATGTTTGCTTTAATAAAGGGCACCTAGCAACAACGAGTTTCGTTTCGCGCTGTTGAAAAGAGCAGAAAAATAAAAAACTTATTTGTTAAAGTATATTATAAATAATAATAGAAGTACACATAACTAAGGTAAGAACCGAAACGACGAACAAAGTTAAAAAAAAATAAATAATTTTTCTTATAACAGAATAAAAAAAAAAGAAATACACAGGAAAGATAATAATAATGATAAATAATGACGATGATTAGAAGAATCAAAAAGCGATCAAGCGGTAATTTGATTATATTTGTATTATATGATTTAACTTCCTTATTCCTGGATAAATATTAAATTCATGGTTTTGTTTTATATTTTTCTATTTTATTATGCATGGATTTTTGATTAATGAGGTCGAGAAAGTCTTTAAGTTTCCTTTTGGGCCATGACAACAATAAATAAAAAAAAAGTGTCTATTCGTGCATTCAAGCATTTCATCGAATCACTAGTAACTTTTTTTTTATACTCAAACTATTGGCTTTATTCCAATCGGTCCACCCTTAAATTAGATAAAACTAAAAAAAAACAGATAATTTTATCAAAAATTATTGTACCTATAAAAGCATTTAACTGTGAAAGAGGTAAATAAATTTATTAGGGTTGTATATTATTTTTTAAAATTTAAAATCGATAATATTTAATTTAAATTAAATATGTACGAAAATCACATTATAGGGATTTTAGTAATTAATTAACGCGCGTCTAGTTCACTCTTCCCGCGTTATAACATCGATTACACGCTTTCTGGTCAATTATCATATCACCCAGGTTATTATTAACACCATATCTTTGATAAAAATATTGATTTTGAAAGAAATTTATTTACTAATTAATAAATCAAGACTTCTACCTATATTGTGTGTGTACAGAAGTGAAACTTGTTAAAAAGGTTAAATTATAAAAAAAGACACTTGTCATTGATGTGTTTATTTAATAATGAAATAAAAAAAATCTTTTTTTTTTATCGAGTCAATAAAATTAACAAAAAACATGCTTTGTTTTATTATTATTATGTATACAAAAGATACAAAAAATAACAATGTGTTTTAAATGTCTGGTGATTAATATTATATTTTTTGTGTTAACATAACCTCTAAATTTTGTTTTATATTTATACCTAACTGTTAGATAAATTTAATATTAAATTTCACTAATGTTTTAAATAAAGATAAAATATTTTATGATTAATTAAATAATATATCATATTTCAAGTATGTACATTAATTAATTAAAGACACATGTACAGTTATTAGTAATTTTGTTATGTAAATATACAACAAAAAAACTTGTTTTGTACCTATATGGAAAAATTAATTTAATCAAAAAATATTATTTACCTTGCAAAAATATAATAACAAAATATAAGCTTCCTGGCTTACGCAATTGATATTCTCTGTATTATGAAAAAAATTATATGTTCCGTCAATTAAATTTATATTATTGGAGTTCACGGGAAAACCTTGAAAAACTTAATAATTAAACTTTTTTTTTTTAAATAAAATCTTTAAGTTTCTTGTTTAATAAATACATTTGTTAAACATGTGTAACATGAAATGTTATTTTATTCTCTATATATTATTTTTAATTAAACAATGTATTAATTGAACTGAAAACTTGACCTATATGTATATAAATAATAATTGTATTTAATATATTAAATTTAATTTACAGATTAATCATGAACATCGACAAATTATTAAGCAATGTATGGAATTCAGAAAAATTATTAACAATCGATGATATAAAGAAATTATGTAAAAAAGTTGAAGAAATATTATCTAAAGAATCGACAGTTATAAATGTATCATCACCAGTAATAGTATGCGGTGACATACATGGACAATTTAAAGATATGAAAGAATTATTTAATAAAGGTGGACGTATTAAGAATATAAATTATTTATTTATGGGTGATTACGTTGATCGAGGACCAAATTCAGTTGATACGATAGTTTATTTGTTATTGTTAAAAGTTAAATTTCCAGACAAAATAACTTTATTAAGAGGAAATCATGAATCAGTAATATCATTTAGATATGGTTTTTATAATGAGTGTTTTCATAAGTATAATGATGTTAGTGTATGGAAATTATTTATTCAGTTATTTGAATTGTTACCATTAGCTGCTGTTATAGATGATAAAATATTTTGTGTACACGGTGGTTTATCTAGTCAAATGAAGAGTATCGATGATATTAGAATTTTAAATAAACCAACTAATTATGAAGATTCAAAGGTAATAATTTTCATTAATCAATATCAGGCAAACAAATAATCAGTAAAATATACTTATTTAGCATTTAATATGTGATTTGTTGTGGTCTGATCCAATGGACAAAAATGGTTACGATGAATCTCCCAGAGGAAAAGGAATAACCAATTTTGGTCCTGATGTAACGAATGAATTTTTATACAACAATGATTTAAAATTCGTATCCAGAGGACATCGCTTCATTCAAAGAGGTTACCAATGGTAAGTTTTTTAATATTTTAAAATTCTATACAGTATTTTTATATAATTAAATTTTTTTTCAGGACACACAATGGCAAAATAGTGACAATATTCTCAGCACCTAATTATGAACGTACAAATAATTTAGCTGCTATTATGGAAATTAGAAACAATCGATATAATATGTGAGTATTTCTTTTAATTATGGTTATCGATAAAGTATAACTAATTAAAATTTTTTTTTATTACAGAAAAACTTTTGGAAAACCTTCATGGTACAGATAATGTAAATATCGAAGGTAAGATTTTTTATTAAATAGAATTTATTTTTTTATTCTATTCGAAATGAGTATATGTATATCAAAATATACATATTATCAGTATCACATTAAATGTGTAAGTTAGTATATACAAATTTTTAAATAATTTGATTTTTTAAAATAATTTTAAAAATATATGTGAAAAAAAAGAACTGAATATTTTAGTTTTTGATTAAAAATCAAGTAATTTATATTTTTATACCAATTTTTATATGAAATTTTCAATGTAAAGAAATATTATATTTTCTAATAATAAAAAAAAAAAATACAAAATCATTAAATTTTTTTATCGCGTGATTCAAGTATATATTTCTAAAAAAAAAAAATGAATTTGTTGATTTATAAAATTAGATGCATTCTAGTTGAAATAATTCTTCGAAGCAAATGTATATATGAATTACAATGTCAAGAAATTATTATAATACGGATATGTCATATTAACCCATTTAATTTAAGGTTTACGAATAATATTTATTTAAAGTTAAAAATTTACATCGATATGTTAAAATAATTATTGTTGATTACATAAAAACATTAATTAATTTATAAACTATATGTATTTTTTTAACCTTGCATAATAATTATTAGTCGAGTAATGTAACAAGGATAGATAATAAAAATGTTTTTTTCTTTTTATTAATTTATTTCAGGAAATAAATTTTTTTTTTAAATATAGTATTATCTATTTTTGTACCAACGCCTATGTGTTCAAAATAACAATGACAATTTTTTTTTTTTTTTGAATTGTCTATTGTGTGTACTTACTGTGGTTAAAATTACTTGGTTTTAAAAAAAAATTTACCGCAAAAAAAAGTTTTTACATTGTTTAAAGTAAAAATAATTTCATCCAGTAGTGCTAAAAAAAAATATAAATTAAAATCTTTGAATTTAATTATATATGAATAAATCCATTAAAAAAGTTCATTAAACTTAAAACATGTGTTTTTATTTTTAAAAAATTAGCACGTGATATCAGCTGTTTTTTAAACATATAAAGCACACGTGGTTTATTATACAATTCAACCCCTCTTTAGTCTCCCTTTAAAAATAATTCCAATCTATATTTATATACCGGATACAAAAAATTTAAATAAATACATATACTCTAGACACTAATCTTTATTAATTTTTCTAAAAATTCTGAATTTTAATATTTATGAGTCTGAACGGTCTGAACCCAATCGATAGTTGAATGCCCTCATGCAATTGATTTTTCAATTAAAGTTATTTAACAGTGTAGTTTTTTATACTAATCATAAAAAACTTACTTTTTTATTATCAGATAATAAATAATATCTTAGATTATCTTATCTGTTCTAGTATGACTAAGGTGAGTTTTTTAACCAGATAAAAAAATTCCTTTTTTGTTTTGTAATAACAGGTTATTATTAAATGTAAATAATTCTTTTATTTATTTTTTGTGTCTATTGATAATAAAAAAATATTACAGCCTTACAGGTAAGTACACACAAGGAGAAAAACCATACAAATGTTACCACAAAAACGTATCAAATCACACTCATTCTCTCTTACATAAATCAATATTTTTCAGACATAAAAAAAAAACCACTTCAAAAAAAAAAAATTTCTTATCACCATCATCGTCATTATTATTATTTTTTTTTTAATTAAGCTTCAAACACTGATGACGCGTTTTATATTTAAAACACGTATTATTATTAAGCTAGACAATTTTTTTAACCCTTTTTTCATGTGTACAAAAAAAAGTACCCCCCATTTTTTTGTTGTCTGAGACTCTCTAAAAAATAATAAAGAAGTAAAGTTAAAAGAGATTCTTAATATATTAAGTAGTGTCGTAACTTCTTTTTTTTTAGCGTCAAGAAGAAAAAAAAATCATGTGTGTAAAAAAAGGTCATTAACCCCTAGTTCTTTAAATACAAACCAAAAAAAAAGGTTTATTTATAGATTTTCTTTAAAAAAAATGATTTTTATTAATACACACACACACACATGAAAGAAAACTTACAAGTTACGTAAGGGGGTGTGTAAAAAAAACTGCATACACAATTTTTTTTCCCCTTTTTTTTTTATAATCGCGTGTTAGAGTGTTTGCTAAGAAACAGAGGGTAAAAAAAAAATTTTGTCCAAAAAAAAAAAGGAAGTTAAAAAATTATATATTAGGGTGGCCTATTACAGTATAATAAAAGAAAAGAGAAAAATATAGCAAAGAAGAAGGGGAGAAAAATTGCGCAGGTCAGAGAAATTACAAGAGTGAACGATGTGCATCCACAGTATAGAAAAAGGTCAAGAAACTATCAGCTTTTTTTTTTTAAAAAAGTTTACTATTATTATTATTTAGGGTTGTTTCTTATGTATTTCTTTAAGAAAAACAGGTGTCATTGTGTTTTTTGAGATCTTTAAATATGACAATAGGTTTTTTAAATTTTTAAAGGGGCTGCTAACTTGAATAAAACCTGTTTTTATTAAAAAAATTAATTTATTAACTACTTGTCTTAAGCGAATTAAAATAAAACCGGTATTTATTTATTTATTTGCCGGAAGCCGTTAAAACCAAGGCTAAATTAAATTTTTTTAGGTTATGTAACTTTTTTATGTAACCTTGGCCTTTAAAAAAAAATCGTAATTACTCAAAAAAAAAAAATTAGTTTTATTGATATTTATTTTGTAATAGAAAAAAATAAAGATTCTCAGATTACAAAATAATTTGCGGTAAGTATTTATATAAATAAAAAAGTCACGTGACTGCTAGCATTAAAACTATAAATAAACAAGGATAATTAGAATAACGACCTCTAAATATAAAATAAAAATTCTATACCTTTATTATTCCATGAATTATTATAAAAATCGTTATTCTGTTGTTGAATCGTTATTGCCAAATTATTGTCTATTAAATTTTTCGCCGGCGACGACGACGGCGAGTTTCCATAAGCGCGAAACATTTTACCCCAATTTATTAAATCATTTATTATTATATCTTTGTTTTTTAATTTATTGTTATTATTTAATATAAATACACCTTCGGACTCGAATTTTAAATCACTTTTATTTATTAGATTCATTTATTTAGATTTAAAACACTGTTGCCAAATTTATTTAATTAGCCGGGTTTTTTTTTAGCAAGGTTAGGTTAGAATTACACTTTTTTTAAATTGTTTGTAATTACACTTTTTATTTAATCACCTTTTTTTTGTAATTAATTTTTTTATCACACACGCGTACACGTAATTGTTTTATCTCTACTTTTTTTTTCTTAACGAAATTTGATAATATAAATTAAATGATAATCAAAAAATAAATTTGTAATATAAAAAATTAAAATTATTAAAAAATATACACTTTTTTTTCAAAAAAATGAAAAATTTCTTTATAAAAAAATATAAAAATTTTTTTGGTATAGAAAATTTAAATAAAAAAAACGTCAAATTTTTTACGTAATAAAAAAATTACACACAGACACTAACACAGAGTTAAAATGTTATTAAAATATATAAAAATTGTTATTTAATTTAACCGAGCAGTACGATGCTCAGTAGTGGAATGGCTGTAAATGTATAATTCTAATATAGCATTGCTTCTCAAAAAAAAAGAGCGAGTTTTAAAAGCGAGAGACTCCGATATTATTTTTCTTCCCCTTCTTTTTCTAACGAATATTACGTGTGTTAGAGGGAGATAGTTGACAATATTATATTATAAGGACGTGGGAGGCTTATTCCTATGTGTTCGTGTTCGTGTGTGTGTTCATTCAAATATTATACCAGGGGAATATTTAAGCGAGGGATATTATAACTCCTTTTTTTTGTCAGATTTTTTTTTTGATAAAATCGGAAGTATGTACTATAAATATCAACCCTCAATTTTTCTTTTTTAATTTATATTTTCAAGAAAAAATGCTAGTTTTTAGTAAAATTTAATTTTTTTGTTTATAAATTTGAAATTTTTAGTAAATAATTTTGTCATTGTCACCTAAATTGATTATACAAATTTTTTTATCATAGTTATTTAAGTGACAAGTGCGTAAAGTAGAATATGTCGCATGGCATTCTTAAAGATTCGCGCTGTGTAGAAAACGACAGCTAGCGGAGGAAATGCGAACCATTCACTTTTATTTGTATGTACTACAATCAAATAGGAACAAATAATCTGAAAAAGAGAAATTTTGCTCAATATATTAGGTCCTTTTCCCTTTTAGGTCCTCGGTTTCGCCTCGGATGGTAATTTACGTGCAATTTAGGCCATTTTTTACTTTTCTGGACAAGGACTCGTAATATACTATTTCTGGTCAGTGGCCAGAAAGCATTTATTTCCCGAAATAGTTGTGTTTTCTAGCCATTGACGCAGAAATAGCTATATATTAAACAAGGGATAAAATATTGGTTTTGGCTTTGCATGCAGTTGTATGCACGAGTGAGTGCAGACAGCATGAAAAATTGGAACCCCAGATTTTGTCCCGTTTTCTAAAATATAGTTTTACATATAATGGGCAAAAAAAGCCATCTCCCTAGTGTAGAAAATAGGCTTTTTTTCCCTAGATATGTAAAATTTTATACAGCCCCTGTCTTTACTCATTCTTCAAATGACCCAAATCGCAATTTTTCGTGCAATTTGGGCCATTTTTGTAAGGATACTAGTATGAACCTTCAAAGTTTAAAATATCTATTTCTTAAACAAAGGAAAAAATAGGATTTGGCTTTCAATGGAATTTCAGTGCAGTTGTAAACAGCATCAAAAGTAAAATTCCCTATGTTTTTGCTGTGTCCAACACATAGTTTTTCATTAAAAGCGAAAAAAAGATCGCCCGAAAATAAGAAAGTATAGATTTTTTTTGCAGCGTATATTGAAAAGTTATTTGTTTCAAATTACTGCCAAGTTGCTACTAAGCAAATTAAGCTATTAAAATAAAACGCCGGATAATTAAAGTAGAAGTTGAGGCCAAAATCTGTTTCCAAACTCTAACTGTAATATTAAAGTCATTTTATGTAAATTTTAACCAAAAGAAAAATAAATTGTGCGATTTTCAAAAATCTTCGCGTAAACAGCATTTAAAATTTTGATAAAATCTACCAAATTTTAGTCACAGCCAGGCCCCATTAAAAACAATCCAAATTTCAATTTCCCCAGACCAAATTTTACCCTTTTAGTTTTATATTTCTATCAAATCTAATTTTAATTAAAAATTTTCATATCTAATTATCATTAACAAACGTAAAATTTTTTATGCGTAAAAAAACATAAAATTATTTAATAACTCTAATTACTAAATTATTGACTTTAATACTTAATTAATCAATCGGTTTTCCATAAAAATAACTAAAAAAAAAAAAATTTGCAATAAAAACAAAAAAATAAATATTATCAATAAACCAGATAAAAAATTAATATTAAAAAATTAATCATAAAACCAATAAAAACCTAATTAGTTTATTGATTCCCAATAATACAAAAAACGTAATTTTATTTTTAAATAAAGCAATAAAAAACAAACCCAAACCAAAAAAAAAACAAGATAATCTAATAAAATACTAAAAAAAAGTATATGATCTTTGGCATAATTCAAGATAAATCCATTTTTTATATTTTATTTACCCTAAGGGCGAATAATATCGTCATTGCTCTAATTTCGCACTTAATATTATTTTCTTTTGTATTTTTTATGGTTTATCAGAGAAAAAAGGTTATTTTATGTTAGAAGAATGCATGTAAAATCACCCCAAATATTTTTTTTATTTAGATAAAAAAGTTTATTTAAGACTGACCCATTGAAATATATCAAAGTATTAGAAAGAGATTTAACTTAATTTTCAGCTACTTTTTTTTGCTTAGCTTGTAATTTTTTATTTTATATGTGAGTTTGGTTCTGTAAATCAAGATAAAATACGTGAACAAATTTTTGAGTAAATAAACGTATTTTTTTGACGGTTTCAAGCTATGGCAAGAAAGTTTTGTCTATATAAGACTCTAGAATAAATTAAAAATTTAAATTTCTTATAACAATTTTTTATAATAAGTAACACGTCGCGTCGTCACACTCTAAAAATTTTGATAGTCCGAAATTATGCTTCACGAGTTGTCTATGAAATCAATAATTATTAGGCGGAATGGGAGGTCAAATTATAGAAACAAAAATTACAGACCATTTAAAAAAAAATATTCCAAATTTGGAGAAATTAATAATATTTTACGCCGATGAATTCCGGCCCGGTGAAGTGAATTGGCGAAATTTCATTACTCTATTTGATTTGCCTCTCTAAATTTTGAAAAGAATATGTAAAATATTTCAGTGATTTCGTTATAGTAAATGAATCAGTCAGTTTGGTTTGATTTTGTCAATTCAGCTCCAAAAATTGCTAATTTTAGTATTAGGTCCTGCTTTTTTTGTTGCAATTATTACCAAAAACGACCTTAGTCACCTAAAAAATCTCAATATTACTCCCCTAAAGCCCATAATAAAACAGCTGTTAACAAAAATAATAACAATAATTAAAAAAATTATCATAATTTAATAATAAATATTAAAAGCTTATTTTTCGTAACTTGTATACAAAACTAAAATTTCCTTAACCTCACATGTACCTTTATTACTTGTTCATACATATTTACAAGATGCACATGAATAAGCACATTAACGAAAATCAAGTTCGAAGGGCGAATAATATTTTCTATCTATATAATATAAATTTTTAGAGGGTTTATATACCACCCTGATGTCAAAATACGCGGAAATGACGTAGTTAATGGAGCCTAAAGTTAACAACTGTCTGAAACATATAAAGACAATATTGAATCTTTCAAAATATTATTAGATAATAAATTGATCAAAATTTTACAAGGAAACAAATTCTTGATTATTATTTGTGGATTTTAGTTTAGAGATTTTAAAGAAGGAAACTGCAATACCGACGAGATTTCTAATTCCACTCTAAAGACATGTAAAACTCCAATTACTTAGCTGGGGCTCAGACGAAAAATTTTTTGGATTAAAAGTACCCACGTAAAAGGATTAAGCTTAATTTTGGTTAAGCTTAATGAATTAAGCTTACTGGAGTAAGCTTACTGGATTAAGCTTACTTCAGTAAGCTTACGGACTAACCTAAAAAAGCTTAATTTTAAAAATTAAGTCTTTTTAGGTTAGTCCGTAAGCTTAATTTTAAAAATTAAGCCTTTTTAGGTTAGTCCGTAAGCTTACTTCAGTAAGCTTAATCCAGTAAGCTTACTCCAATAAGCTTAATTCATTAAGCTTAACCAAAATTAAGCTTAATCCTTTTACGTGGGTACTTAAGGCAAAAAGACACACAAAAGTCGTATAAATTTAGAGAATCCTAGCCTAATTAAAACAAACAAAAACTAACTAAAAAATTACAGTACCACTCAAAACTAACTAAAACAACATTAAGTACCAATTAATTACTAAAAAAAAATTTCTTCAAGTATCACTCACGTTTCCATTTTATAAATAATACAATTATTTATATTTTTTTTAAATTACAAATGATGCATCATATTTTTATTTAGCAAATTAAGCAGGAAACAAAAGTTTGTTATTATTTTTTAAAATTCAGAGTTTAATAACACGTTAAAAAGTTGAATAATTTTTTCAGTTTTTATTTTATTTTAACACACACTCACACATACTAAACTAGCAGACTGATAATAATTAAAATAGAAAAAAATTGTCTCGAGTTTTTTTCTTTTCTTTTTTATTTATTAATTGACCTATAAATATGTAATTTTATATCTCAAGTTATAAAAATTGGGTTTTTTTTATCTTTTTGCTAATTATTTTTATTGATTTTTTTCGTGGTGGTAATAAAAAAATTAACGTTTAATTTATTTAATTGGATATACGTTTTTATTGATTTTTGTTTGTTTTTCTGGGGTATAAAAAATGTAGTTTATTTTATTGATAGTGAAATTTTTTAACTTTAGCTGATTTTAAGATTTTGGGTACCGGGGGTATCTAAAATTTCTCAGCTATACAAAGCTGAGTATTTACAAAAACATAAACAAAAACTTTTTGGTAAACACGTGCGACCCATACACTGCAGAGAAGATATCGAAATTCTCTCTCAATATTTCTACCCTCTTTCTTGCACTCGTGTGTTTATCGTAAGAAATTTTGAAATATTTTTGAAAATAAACAACCTGGTAGTCACATCCTATGTTTTACATGTATTTTTAACACATAAATCATATTGAAAGTGAATTGGAACCCTGGAGCACTGAATTTTTGACTTTGAAATTCTATAAATATTTACAAAAAATTATCAAATGTCTTGTCTGTGTAATTAACAATCGACAACTTTTTTACCATTTTATGTTAAATTTTAAAAACCTTTTTTAGACCTTAATTTTCTATTTTATACAGTTTTTCTCATATTCGCTGATTTTCAAATTTTTTAAAAATTTACTAGCAAGCAAAATTAAATGAATCACATAGTAATAAAAATTTTGTCATTTTCGTCCAATTCTCAATTATATACCCAAGTAAGTAATTTTTCTTCATACAGTTGAAAACGTGTCACTTAATACCTACAACTCTGCAATAATATTTTATAAACAGGAAATAAAAAGTATAAATTTATGTAACAAATTTCTTAGTTACTCTAAAAAAATTCATAAAAAAATTTTTATAATTAGAGATAACTTTTATTTCCTTTAAATAAAAATTAAACACACAGACACACACAGATGCAAAACCAGAAAATAAATTAAATTCCGTGTAACTAAAAATCTCCAATTTCCGAAATTGAATCCTTAGATTTTTTGACTCTAAGAAACTCACATAAAATATGTAATTTCGACAGATGGCCGATTTTTTAGTGTGTGTTTGTTTCTTATATTTCTCGCCCTTTGATAACACAAAAAGTTACGATTTAACTTGATTGCTTAAATGTGTTTCTGTGGTAGTATTTGGATATTATTATGAAAATAATTTAAGTGCTGACAGTTAGAATTACCGCATTTTTTTTTTTATTGACTTTTTTTTTGGTTAGTTTTTTTTAGGGACATTAAAATGTAATAATGGTATTTAAAGATTAATAAAAATGAAATAAAGTTATGATAATAAATTTAATGTTAAGTGTTGTTATTAGGAGTTATTATTTTTTGGGATAGGTGAAATTGCTTGAGGATCCGTAGTTTCATTAATTTGGCAGTGTTTTTGGGTTAATGTTTTGAGGATACTATTTTTTCATTTTAGTTTCATTGTAGTTTTCGAATTAGTTTCAAAATATGAAATTAGGATACAAATAAAAATTTTAGGGTCCAAATGAAATAATAAAAGCATTTAAAAGTGTAATTTTGCCCAAAAAAGTAAATTTTTTTTAAGGTACTTTCAGAGCAGCTCAAAATCCTTTTCTTTATAATTTAGTTTACATTTACAACCTTACTGCTTACAAAAAAAGGGGGTAAAAACCCAAAATGAACTCACTTAACCCCAAAAAGTCAATAAAGAAATTAATTAAACAAAATAAAAATTATTTAATTATCTTACACATGTTCCAATAAAAACTCCCCTACAAAAAAAATCCAAAATTATCGAAATTTCTCCCAAAAAAGTAACCCAAGTCCAGCATAAGGGCGAAACAAAAAAATATTTTTTTCAGTATAAATTATAAAAAAAGTTTAACCCCTATTTATTTTCTGTTCATATTAAAAAAAACCTTACATTACACACAATAATTTATAAGTTTTCTTATCTTATTAATGTTTGACATATTTAAATTTACAACCCCTTAAAAAAATACAATACTTAATCGATAAATATTTTTTTATCAAACATATGGTAAATTACTAAAAATTTATGATTTTTATGTTTTTGTGATTAAATATAATGATTTTTTTATTATGTGGTTAATTAAGTGGTTGTTAGTAATTAAATTTATATATGGGTTGTTCTGTGTTGTTTTGATTATATTTAGAATATTATTTAATGCAAAAATTAATGTTGTACGATTAATATGGAATAACTCATATATTAGTAGTATAAAACGAAGTTAATTTTTTATCTAAACACCTTATACTGAATATTATAACAAAATTAAAGATAAAAATTTTTTTAAGTCCATAATTACATTTTTAAAATTGAATAACTTGATTAAAAAACTAGTAGTGTGTAAATATTGAAAAATAAAAAAAAAATTGATCAAATAAAAAAAAACCGCATGTTGCATATTTTTTTTTAGGATATGTAACACTTTCTAAAATTTATAAAAAAATTGATTTTTTTCATTGATTAATGCAATTAAATTTTAGGTGTAGCATATATCCATATATGGGGCTTTTATGAAAATTTTTGTTTAATTCAAAGTAAATTGTTCTTAAGACCCTTAATAGACTTGTGGGTAAATTAGGCATCTAGTTATACTATTAATAGAAAATGTAGTGCAACTGGTGAAAAATAAGTAGTATTTTCAGTGCAAGTGTGCCTAGTAAGAATTTTTTTTTTGGTTTTAGCTACCATATAGACTGTAAACTATAGTTTTTTAATAGCTACACTATTTAAAGTTAACGAACCACCAAAATTTTAACCATATGTGTTTTGCGATTCTAATTAGCCGATAATAATTAGAATTTTAACATCTGAATCTAAGAGTAAGTCTAAGATGTCAGATTTTTTATTTTTTAAATTTTTCGTCGTTTTGTACTGAATATGGTCTGAAAAAACAAAAAACTTAAATCAATTTAATTTATTGGGTCAGAAAGCCTAAAATACCTGATATAAATGGATTTAAATGAGTTTTAAAATTTTTGGATTTTTAGAAAATTTGGCTTTAATTGCATAAAACTATTTGAATTGGCTATAATTCCTTATAAATCAAGTTTTCTAACAAAAAAAGTGCTGATGAAATAGGGGAATCAGATTTCTTTGAAAATTTTTTTTTTGCGAAAAATCGAAAGGGGTATATATGGAAAAATGTTAAAAAAAATTTTTTTCAAATTTTTTGTTGTTTGGTACCGAAAAAGGTTTGAAACAGTGAAAAACTTAAATCAATATGGTTTCCCGAGTCAAAGAGCCCAAAAAAGCTGATATGAATGGATTTAAGTGAGTTTGAAAATTTTTCATTTTTAGAAAATTTGTCTTTATTCGCTTAAAACCATTTGAATTGGTTAAAACTATTTAGAAACCAAGTTTTCTAATAAAAAAAGTGCTGATGAAATGGGCAAAAAAGATTTTCTTGACAATTTTTTTTTTGCCTAAAATCGAATGGGAAATTGGAAAATGGAAAATATGGAAAATTGTCAGATTTTATTTTTCTGGAATGTTAAGTCGGTAAATTGGCGTAACATACATATGTAATTTTTTTGTAATAAAGCTTTATAAAGATATTAATGCCTGTGTCGTCGCCTCTTATCACTGCATTAATAAAATAATTTGTAATTATCACCTTTACTGGACGTTCAGAATCTAAACCCAAATTATTCTGATTCCCTAAACCCTTATTATTGAAATCCCTAAATCGAAATTATTCTATGTCCCATTTACCTCCGCTCTTAATTTTTCGGCTCCCAGGGTACCTGTTCCTATGAAAATCTCCCATGTTAAAAAAACGCTAGAATCTTAGGTAAAAGCATCAAATAATATCAAAATCAGGGCTCTAATAGTACTAAAAACTTTTATACCTCTTTAATCACATAGCTCATCAATATTAATAAAAATGATAGGGATATTAAATTTCCTTATACTGATAATAAATACTTAAATTTCGTTACACTAAATTAATTCCTTAATATACTTTTACTTTCTACCTTATTAAAGAAAATAAAAAAGGTGCAGATTTAACGACTGTCGTAAAATGGTAATAAAAATAAAATAATTTTTTTTTTTTAGGTTATGTACTACAATAATAAAAATAATATTTATAAATAAGTTATAATTAATTTTTTTAAATTTCACTTTTTTTACAAACTGTTTAATTTTATTAACTTTTAAAAATAGAGAAAATTGTCAATCTTTTTATTAGGATGGAAACAATAAAGTTTCAGGATATTAAAATTTCCTGTTAAAAACATTTTCACTTTTACCTATTTATTGATACATTTTATTTTGAACGAAATTTCATTTTGTTGATGCCTTTTAATTAATTTGTGATAATTGGGTACTGTATAGGGATTTGTGTTAATTATTTTTTGTTAATTTGGTAATTAAATGAATTTATTTTATGTTTAGGGTTTATAAGGAGAGGTTTTGAGGTTTGGGTTCGAAGTTAATAAGTAATTTGTAATTTTAGCTTGCTTAGCTCGTGATTATCTGATTTCAAAAGTTTTTCGCCCTTTGTGCTTAAGATATTTTTTGCTTGACTAAACTGGTGTTGAATGAATGCAGAAAATAGCAAAAAATAGTTTTTCATGTGGTTTAAAACCTTTTAGGTCCAAAAAACGAATTTTAAAATTTCAATTTTTAGGGCCTATTTTCGGCTCAGAAAACTTAATTTTATTTTTGTTAGAACCTCTCAGCCACACACCTTCCTTAAACCTAAAATTAATTCAGCCACCCAAACATCCTACACTTCCCTTACATACAAGCAAAACCCTATTTTTTTCCAATTTCACAAAACCAATTTTTTTAAATTAACTGAACCAAAAATAAAAATGCTGGTCACTATAATATAAATGTCATTTTCTATAAAAATTGATGTATTGTAAAAAATATTTTATCACTGATAAAAAAATTTTTTTTTTTATCAAATACTAACAAAAAAAAAGATATTCGCCTTTTATATTATTTTTTTATCCCTACAAATGAGCATTCATATCCGTAACGTAACAACTTCAATAATACATTTCATATAAATAAAAAATTCCTATAGGTATTTCACAAGTGTGTGTGAAAATAAAAATGGTTTGTGGAAAAATTGGCATGAATACTTTTTTTATTACGTTTATTATTTTTAGGGTCAAATTTTTTTATTACGAACTATTCAAATATGACATGTGAAGCGTTCATTAAAAAATTTTTGTTGATATTTTGACAGTTTATTTTTTTGCATAGAAAAATGAAAAGTAGAATAAGGAACGTGAAAATGTTGGTAATTGAAGTAATGAAGTATAAATACAATTTCAAATATAAATTAGGAATTTAATTTTCTTGCTGGGTTCATTAGTTTTTTTTAGGATTTTATGTTGCGGAAGCTAATTTGGATATTAATAGGACTTTTAAATTTTTAAATAAGCTTAATTTTTATATTCTGTACACTGAAAAAAAGAATCTGAAAAAGAAAAATTTTTAAAAACCAGGACAAATTTTTAATCACATAAAATCTTGCAATAAAAATTAATTTTAGATGAGTAAATATGATTTAATATAGATAATTTAATATTGACGTCATTTTAAATATTTGCTCGTACGTTATTTTAATTTCTATATTTAATAATGACTTTATTTTTCACGATAAAAAATTTCTATTGTTTGTTTATATTTAAATATTTTGCATAACGTAATAATATTTAATTATTGCATTATTTTATAAATTTCAATTTTTAGGTTAGAATTTGAAAATTGTAAATTTTTATTACAAAAAATCAAAGTATTGTGACATTTTAAATTGCATAGTTTGTTACAAGGGGGTGAAATCATACTTCGCCGGAGGCGAAATGCTCGAAAGTACTATGGTACTCTTGAAAGCATGATTTTTTGCTACAAATAATAGTTGACAGACAAAAGCGAATACTGCACCTGTTTATAGGTTTAGAATTTCAAAAGAACGTAAAAAAGGTTTTTTTTCAGTAAAAATTGCTCTTTTTATGCAATAAGCAATTTTATTCAGGAGGACTCTTGTCTCATTATAGCTTACTTTTGTCGAGGTTGAAGATGCTCTGTAATTTGAAGTAAATGAGCAGTTTTAGCAGGTATAAAAGCTTAGGTGTACTTATTATTAAGTTGGTAATACATGTTAATCTGAATTTGTATCCTTTTTCAAATATTTACTTAGAGTAAATCAATAAACAGAAATTAATATTTTTTTACACACACTGTAAAAAGTAACTTACTTATATTATTGCAAATTCAATTATTTTTCGTAAATTTAGGACTATTTTTTGTAAATTTTCGAAAAAAATTGTAAATTATCAATTTTCCTTGCGAACTCACAAAAAAAATCGAGAATTCTCGAATTTTTCGATAATATACTAAATTTAGTAAATTTACGATTTTTTTCGAATATTTACAAATTTTTTTGAAAATTTACTAATTTTTCGAAAATTTTCTAATTTTTTTGTTCATATAAGGAAGTTACTTTTTACAGTGCAATTGGTTTAATTAATTATTGATTAATAATTAATGTTTAATTAATTTTTGATTTTTTGTACCCTCTAAGCACCAAAGAGTGAAAATTCAAATTTCAGTTTAAATATTACCAAACCTTAAAAACTCAATTTCAGAAAAAATCTTACTTAACCAAATATTCCCTAGACCACCCCATATTAACCATCAGTAAATAACTTTTTCTTAAAATAAAAACAAACATAATCATATAAAAATAAACATAAATTTTAATTAATAAAAGAAAAAAGAAAATTTAAATAACATATTTTTACTTTATTTACTAACTCAGTAGAATAAAAAAAGAAACACTTAAATGAAAAATAAACATGTCCACTTCTTTAATACTTTGAAAGAATAAAAAAATTGAAAATAAAAAGACCTTCACCCTTGTCCTTTATACACCGAGCTTTTTGTAAGCTTTTTTTTCTTATATATTTTTTTAATATATAAACTTTCTTTACATCAACACACACATAGAATTGAAAAGCCTTGTATCTCAAGTACCTAAAGCGAACCAAAAAAAATTGTTCTTTAAAATTTTCTTTCTGAAAGAATCTTTTAAAAAAAGACTTTGTCATGCATATTTTTTTGGAACAATAGAAAATTTTATGAATATCTAAAAATTTAGGCTTTGTAAAAAAATTTTATTTTCTTTATCATACTTTTGATATTAATTTATTTGAGGTTATGTTTATTTTTTTTTGTTGATTAAATTAAATAAAAATATATAGGTTATGTTTATTAATGCATAAAAATTATAATTTTAAATTTATGTATTGAATTTTAAGGTTATGAATTAAACATTTTTGCTACACTCATTTTTGAAAAATTTATTTTACTTGTTCATTTTTTTTAGTGGGTTTATGATAATTTTATTGAAGATTCAAAGTGAATTTTTTATTGATTAATTTTTATTTTATACTTACGAAATTTTTTACAAGACTTTAGCTTAATTTTTAATTCTTACCTGTAACAGAAAAAAGTAAAAAGAAATTATTAATAAAATTCAAAATAAAATAAATCAATTATTTTAGCCATAAAAAATAATCCTATTTTAATTATTTTGAGGTTAGGTATATAAAACAAATGACATTTAAAGTATCTCGTTATATAAATAAATCTAGTTTTATTTTTTCAAAAAAAAAAGGTTATTTTCTAGTGTATTATTTAGAGTAACAGCTTTCTTGCATTTCATTTATTGTGTATATCCCACATAAAGCTTCAAATTTGCATTCCACTCAACTCGCTCTCTAAATATACTTTTTGAATAATACAATTTAAATTGTATATATAAAAGAGTAGTGTATTTTTTGGTATATTTTATAATACTTTTGCCAAAGCTTTTTTTTTTTGTTGGATCCTCTTCAGACAAAATGTCACGAAAAATAACTCGACCGCTTGAATTGCCATGAAAGTTCTGCCTGATAATCCAAGTAATACGTTTTTTCTATATTTTTTAGGTTATTTATTAATGGAATTATTTATTCATTTTTTAAATATGAAATATGTGCTTCTGCAGGAAGTTTATTGGTTGATTTGTATATTGGCCATGCAGAGTAGGATACAGATTCGTAAAATTAATTTTTTATTGACCAAATAATAAAATATAATACATTCTGATTCATAGAATGGCCAAAGCTAAATAGCTTAAATCGCACGTAGAAGTGAAACTGGGATTTTCTAAGGTCATATACGATTTTTCTTCGTCAGTGGCGAGAATACGCCCGGACTCGAAGTGACAGAAAATTACGTGTTTTCGGGCCACTGACAAATAAAATTCACTATCAGGGTGCTTTGTTTGACGAACTCAAGCTAGAACTTTAAAGTAATTTAATAATATAATTGGATAATTGGACAGTGTACATTGAGCAGTAATTTTTTTGGCACATTCTAAAATCATCCAGTATTCTGTTGCAAACACTAGCGAATAATTGGTCTTAAATATGCAAACTCGACTACTATATGCAATACGGTGCACAAATGCATTTGAAAGTAAATCGTTTAATTGGTTACAGTACCTAAACTCGTCGAACGGACAACGGCTAATACTGGGGCCAAATCTACATAAGCGTAAAATCGAACAACGCAAGTCACAAAATAATGCACAAAAAATGATTTTCTATGTTTTGCGTTGCACAGGCTGGTTTTACAAACACCGTAAGGGTAGTTCTACCGTCCTTCCACCAGGATTTGACCCTTTGCACAATGGCCCCCTTGGACAAACTCCCTTCTGGGACAGTTGCCACCCTAAAAATAACTAAGAAAAATCGACCCCTTTGGTCCAGGTTACCCTAGGGTAGACACGAGTTCACCATTAGAGGGTAAAAAGACTATTCAGTTTTCTATTCAGGAGGATTTGACTGCACCTCTTGTCCGTCTTTGTTCTAGATTACCGTAAAGGTAGGTGCAAGTAAACTATTAGGGAGTAAGTGGAATTTTTAGCTTTTTATTGCGGAGACTTTGCTTTTAATTTTTTATAATATTATTCTTTTTTAACATAAACTTTATCTTATTTATTCAACTCTTAATTAAACATTTTGTAAACATAGCCAGAAAATTCTCTAGAGGGGCAATCGTCTAGTGTGGGAATTGTCCAGGGAGTAATCGTTTATAGGAGGGCAACTGTCCAGGGGGGCAATATCTTGAGGGCTCACTAGGCTGTACACCCGAAAAAGTCCCAAATATCGTTCCCGAATATGGCCAGCTATGACTATTGCATATTTTATTAAAAAAGTGATAATGTTAAAGAAAACTTTAATATAAATGCAAAAAAATATCATATTTTTATTTTTATTTTCTTTCCTCTTGAGAAAATATTTAAGAAACGAATATCAAAAATGTAACTACAAAAAATACTCATTTTTAATATTCAAAATAAATTGTTATCTAAAAAAAAAAAAAATTGACTCTAAAAATGTTTTCTTGCTCGAAGCCATTTTTTCGATGATATAATTTTATGTCGTATCGTAGAAGCAGAATTTTCCAATAAATACACACCAGTAAACATAAACGTTACGTTTACATGAATAAGGTGTTTACTTTTTTTTTAAGGGAAGTTAAAATTGACGTTGGATAAAAAAAAAAAGATAGTTATTTTTTATTTTATTGAATAAAAAGTAAAAAAAAAATCGAATTTTAAAATATAAATTTTTATATTTTTTGTGTTAGGTAAGAAAATTTTAATATCTTGAAAATAGTAGTAGAGTCGTATCGATAAATTTTTCATATATTTTTAAATTCAATGTCTGAAATATATTTTAAGCTATCGCACAAATATTAACCTTGATGTTTTAATATTGAAATTTCTTTTTAAAGATTTTTTAAATTTTTATCAAAGAAATAGAAAAAAAAGTGCAAGTTATCATTTGCACATATTTTTTTTATGTCGGTATGAAAAACTTTTATTTCATAACTTTTGGATTTTTAAAATCTTTTTTTGCGAAAACTTTTTAATATACTTTTAAGTATTTTATTCAGAAAAAAATATGATGAAACCAATTTTTTTAGTATTATTGAAAAAAAAAAATTTTTTATTTTGTTTCAATATAAATTGGTGACATGCATGAAAGTCGTGCAATTGATAGTTTTCAATTTTATAGATAGAAATTTTATTATCTTGAAAATGAGTCTTTTAAAAATGTGAATAATAAAAAAATAGTTATTTTTCTAACAAGTTTGTAAAATGAAATTATTTTCAGAAGCATAATGAAGAGAATTTTATGTTTTTGCAACGAATTCCATAGGCTAATTAATGAAATTTAAATTAAATACAAAGCAATAATTTTCATATCCAACAGTGATGAATCCAGTGTACAAAAAGGGTGAAGGAATAATCGTCCTCTGATTGCAAGTTATCTTAAAAGGTAATTTTTGAATATTTATATTCTGCAAGATTTTTTACTGTTCTTAATCCAGTCAATATACAGGGGGGAGGGGGTGTCAAGTTTCCGGCCACCACTAGATTTTGTCTATTATAGGTTACTTGGGTCCTTGGTCATGAATTTCGGATACCTAATTACTAAAAATTGGCGCTTCACTCTTAAATTAGCAAAAACTACCCCTACTAAATTTGATGTATTTCATGTTTTTGCAAATTTAAGGATAAAGTACCAATTTTTAGAAGACAGGACCCTGAAATTCCGTGACTGGTGACCCAGAAAACCCATATGGACCAAATCTGGACACTGAAAGTGCAAAAATATCAAAAACGCCCCTATTTAGGGGTAGTTTTTGTAAATTTAAGGGTGTTTCGCGCATATCTCATAGAAAAGATCCCGAAATTCACCATCAGCGACCCAAAAAATCTATTGTAAACAAATCAGATGATGAATTAGACAATCTAAACCGTATATTGATTGGAGTATCTGAATATTAATTTTTTAAGAGTTCTGTCGACGAACCAAAAGGATAATTTTTAGGAAATCCCTCTTTATATAGAGCAAATGGAACCATAAGCCTGATTCCGCGCAAATGTGCAACTTTTATGCCTTAATCTAAAAAATAATCGTTACCGAAAATTTACCAAAAAAAGGATATATCAATCAGACCCAAAAATTTAAATTATTCATCGAATAAAACATATTTCCCGATTGAATATCATTAAATTATAATTTTTGATTGACAGTAATATACGTATAGATACGCAGAAAACAAGAATTTTGATTAGTTATTATTATTATAGTATACGATAAATCAGGAAAAAGGAAATATAATAATTCATAATTTGAAAATTATTTTATTGGAAAATATAGAGGGAAAATGTTTGTTTATAATTTTGTATTATAATAAATACCTAATTTTAATTCAGTTTATGTCAATGGTATTTTGATGAAAGCTTTATTATATGCATAAAGTTTGAATAACATGCTCGCATATTTTCTTTATTTTGGATTATATTCTATAATGAAAAATTTTTGTTATTTATCAAGTTTTGCAAAGAATTTTAGTATTAATTAAATTTTTGAGCGGTTTTTAGTGTTTTGTAGATTTTATTAATTTTGATACTGCGGGATTACTGAGGTATAGTAGTGGTTGGAAGTTATAGTCTCTGCATTTAGCTGTTTAAATTGTTTCACAAAAAGCGATCCGCAAAGAAAAAATTTTTATGCATTGCGCATGAATAAAGGTTAAATTTTGTTTTCAATGGTTACTCTACTGATTTACTAACAATATAAATTTAGAAATACATTAGCCTGGCAGTTACTTTAAAAAGTCACTTGGGTTTTTTGATTACCGGGTGAAATTAGTTACCATTTACCAAGAAAATAAGATTATAGCTCATTTAATCACTCCCTAATTATTGACACCAAGTACATGGGCTCTCATAGAGCGAATTTTCGGGCCCATAAGAAATAATGTTATTTTCATTTTACATGAACTGATTATATACTACTAAAATGACAATTCTTTTGCGAGAAAAGCGACATCTAGTTTTTACTTGACTAAAGTTTCTTAAAAAATATAGGCTTAAATTAACGGTTTAAAAAATTTTCTAATTTTTGAAAAAATAAATATGCTAAATTTAACATAAAAATAAAATTCTTTACTTCTCTATTTAAAACCACACATGGATAAAAAAAAGATTTAAATTACGTCGATTTTCCATTAAAAGTAAAGCCAAGTACGCGAGTAATAACTTGAAGTGTTGAAAAAAAATATTTACATGCACAGAGTATTTAACGAGTCTAGTTTAAAGCATAAAATTTCAAAGTAAAATTAATATTTTTTTTTTTAGAAAAAATTGTCGTAAAATCGTTTAAAGCTATTTTTTTTTTAATTTTCAGACTGTTGAATTTTTTTCCAGCGTCCTTTAATTATATTCAACGTAATTTTTTAAGCGTAATTATCTAGGATGCAGGACTACAACGACGTATTTTAATGCAGTTTTTTTATATCCGCATTAAGTGTTCTTGTGCTAAAAGAATTTTTACGTGAAATGTACTAAAATTTTAATTAATTTTAATTTTTGTTGAAACTTTTTACCTTTAAATGTCTAGACAATTTATAAGATAAATAAGATAAAATATGGTTTCTTGGAAATGAAACCTAAAAAAAAACATTAATATAAATGACAAAGAATTATATATTTCATTATAAATTAAATAAAACTTTTAATGTGTGACTTAAATAGTTTGAAAAAGAATTAGGGTAAATAATAAGTTTGAAATTATTGTAATTTCAAGGTTAGAATTAAAGGAAATAACGAGGGGGGAATGTTAATTAAGTGATTGGATATTTTGAGGTTAGAAAAACATATTTTTAGAGCCCAATTTTATAGATTTCTTTGGTTAAAAAACAGCAGTATTTTTAATTTCTTTAAAATAATGATTTTTTGAGGTTATGTTTTAATTTACTTATTTCTATTATATTCTTTAAAAAGCTTAGTCAACTATACATAAATTTACAATCTTTTAGCCATTTTTTTTGTAATAATACAGAAATTTGATATTTTTCCAAAAAATTTACTGGCAAAATTTCAAAATTGACCATTACTCGTCTAGTCTAGATAAAACATTCTTGAGTTGGGTTCAGGCTGTCATGAAAAATGTTCAAAAAATTTAAGGTAAATAAAGTGGAATTTAAATTGTTTAAATATTTTTGCATTTATTGTCTAGCAACCGCTTTTAAATAGGCTAAATACCATTTTATTTAAAAAAAATCAAATAATTCAATGAATCAAAGTTTTGTAAGGTTTCATTTTTTTCATCTTTCACTCGGTAAAGAAAATAAAAAAAAGACAATTTTCTTATAACAGCTTTTTTTAAATTTAATTAACACCAAGTATGAAAGAAAATGAAGATTATAACCTATAAAAAAATGAGGTGTCTAGTGTCTATTAGAACTTGATAGTTTTCTTTTTATTAGACATTCTAACCTAAAAATCAAAAAATTTCAAATTAAAAATAGTTAATAATAAGTAAAATTAAATTTTATTCAAACATAACCTAAAAATTATCTAGAAATTTTTTGCTCTCATTTTAGTTATTTTAAATTTGCATGTGTAGGTGTAGCTACGTAAATGCTGCTCTTACTTTTCTAAAGCTTCTTTTTACTTGTTATAATTCGTTATCCTATTAGTGACCTTAGAATGTAATATGAGGTGAATGGTTTTTATTTTATTTTATTTTTTTACCCCTTTTTTATAATACAAAATAACACGAGCTATTAGTATTGAATGGAAAATGTTATGGTAGAAAATTCTTAACCTCAAAGTTTAAAAACTGTTTGATATTTCGCATTTTTAGTGTCTGAAATTATTTATGTTAAATTATGTGATTTTTAGATTTTGAGGTTAAAAATCTGCCATTTTAAGTCAGCCATTTTGGATTTTAAAATTCATCCTCTATTTCTTAGTTACTATTGCTGGTATTTGCAAATATTTCATCAAATAAATGCAACACCACCCAAGACAGCATAAACTAAAAAAGAAATTTTCCTTTCACAAAACAACAATAAAATACTCACAGCTACTCATAAAGTAGTCTGAATCTTAAAAAGTATTTTTTATCTTTCGTTTTGTATACGCGCATAGGAAATTTTAAACCCAGTGTATTTATAAGCACATAACACGTAACCCCGCGGGTTTTTTTTACAAAAAATGTCTCAAGTTTTTTTTATTTTACCTTTCCCTACAGCTCTTTTATTTTATACACTTAACTTTTCTTTCTTTTTTGGCAATTCAGCAAAAAATTGTAAAAAAGTCTATGATAAATAAAAGGGTTACAAATTTTAGAAATAAGTCCCAGTCTAATATACACCCCCACAATTTATCCATTGTTATTTACAATAAATAATCAAAATTTTATTTATTTATTCGTGTAATTGAATAAATAAATATAAACTACGGCAAGAATTTATCGTTAAAAAAAGCTTTGTATTTTTTTATTCCTGCGTACCTTTTTTATTTAGCTTTGGTAACAACTCAATGTAAAAATTCCAAAACTTTTTTTTATTTTATTTTCTGTTACTCTACAAAGGCATAAATTACTTTTTATTTTATGGGCAGAAAAAAATTAAAAAATTTTTTTTTCAATAAAATATTTGACATTCTTTGTTAAAAAATATTTTTTTACAGTCGTTTCAAACTCAGAAAATTTGTTTAGCATTTCGAGTGTCCAAAAGCTGAAAAATCTCGCAGGAAGTGAAAAGAAAAATTGGTAATATCGAGAGAGAATGGAATAATAACCGAATAATTAAATTCTAACCTATATTTTTTCGAACAAAAAATATTTCAATTGAATATTAATGAAAATTATGAATTATTTGGCTATAAATAAAAGTGTTTTTATTTTAGGGATGATAAATTTTAGGTTATGTTACGACTAGAATTTATTTATTCGTTTGTGTGACCTAAATACATTCAATTTTACTCGATTTGAATCAGAATAATTCTTTAATTATTTATTAAAATCATAAATGCTATTTCTAATTAATTCAAAACAATTCAAAACTTTATTTACTTTCTCCGTCTGAGCTGTATCAGTAAATTACGTTTAATCCAGAAGCTAAAACTGTCGAGACGCTAAGGTAAAACTTTTCAATTTTCAGATCGATTTCGCGTACTCGCGGGATTTCAACGTCTATAAACTCGTTTAAAATATTCATGAAAACTACACAGTAAAAAGTTCTATATTTATTGGTTTTTCATATTTCTATAAATATCGTGAGATCCTCGTGTGCAAGAAAACATAATTTTAAGAAAATTTTTTACAGTGTATATACTAAACGTACTTAATTAATAAATAATCCTGAAGTATCTAAATTAAGTGACGTTAATTTCGCTAAATTTAGCAATATTCAGTATAAAATAAAGTTTTATAATTAGAAAACTAGTTCACGTACTAAAACTATATTTACCTTATCTTAAAATAAACTTATCAACTAAATTAATTTATAAATAATATTGATTTTTAACTAAGCACCTTAAAATTGACAACCATATCAGCATAAACGTAAATAAATAGTATTGCAAAAATTGTATATTCTGAATCCTTTGAAAAAACTGATTTTTTTATTTTGGTATTATTTGAGGTGTAAACACCTGAAGTGTTATTACATGCAGACACAGGATGAGTCAGACTTTTAGGGTGTCTTTGATTTTTTTTAAAAAAGGGGTTCTAGCTTTTTTTTGTAGTATTCTTTTACACTTTTATTATTATTGTTGTTGTTTTGTGTCTTGATATCAGTGAAAATTCATGTAATTTATATTCTTGGAGGAGCTTTGGGAATTTATTAAAGTCGTACTTGAGAGAGAAATTTTTATTATGGAATTAAAGTTAGATTTGATTAATAGTTTCATTGGGATTATGTATTTTGAGGTTAGATTTAAGTTAGTTTTAAAGAAATTTTCATGGTTATATGGGTAAAAATATGAGGAATGAGGATTTTTTTGGAAAATTGAATTAAAAATCAGTTTTGCAGTATATTTTGCAACAAAAACTTCATAAAAATTAAATCCAAAGGCGACAAGATATATATGGAACTTTCCACTTGACACTATCGCTCAATTATTGGACAGGTGTACATGTATAATTTATAAAGAAAAAAAAGAAGAAAAAAAAAATGAAGTGTAAGAGAGTTCAAGTGTTAGGGAGACTAAAAAAAAAAAGTCGAGTGTCAGGTCTATGTAGTTCAGACACCGTATTTTATTTTATTATTATTATTATATGAAAAAAAAATTAAAGTACTGCTATTATACAAGAAAAAGGAGTGTAGAGATTTATTATGTGGTTTTATTGTTATTATTGTTAGTTTTTTTGATGTTTGATGGCGTGAAAAAATTTTTATTTGATTTTTATTACGATTTTTTTGTGGTTAATTTTATGTTAATTAATTTAAATTTTTTAAGTGTAATTATTTTTTTTTTTTTTAATTACGTGTCAAGAGGTTGCTAGGCTGGAATTTTTTGAAAATATTGTAATTGGGTGTCCATTAATTATACGAGCAAGTTTCTTGGGTGTTAGAATTGGTTTTTAAAAATATTTATGCAAATGCGCTGTACTCCAGGCAATATATCGTTTAGGGTGTTTAATTAGTGGCCGTCACCAGATTTGGTCTACTATTGGTTTTTGGGTCGTTGATCACCAATTTCTGAGCCCTGTCTTTGAAAAATCGACGCTTTGCCTTTAAGTCTGCAAAAACTAAAATATGTAAAACACCCATTTTAGGGATAGTTTTAGCAAATTTAAGGGCAAACCACCTATATTAGGTCTCGTCAACGAGACCCTAAAATTTGTGATTAGTGACCCAAAAAACCTATAGTAGTAGACCAAATTTGGTGACTACCAGTAACTAAACAGCCCCTTCTGCAATTTGACCGAAGCACTGGTTAATTTTGCTTAAATTTCAAAGAATATTACAACAAATACATTTTTTTACAAAAAATACGCCTCTGGCAAGAGAAATTTTTGGCTCCCTAACATATTTAACCCAAAGAACTGTTATCTAAACCCAATTAAAATTTTTATATTTTTATATAGTGACTCATAAACAGTCTGGAATTAGCCTAAGCCCCCAAATCCCTATCCCAACAAATCTAAAAACAGAATAATCTTTTAATTTTCTCAAAAAAGACCAATTTGAAAATAAGCCAAACCGATTATTTTTGTAAGTCTCATTTTATTCATTTGTCTTCATGATTACAACTTTAGCGATATTATATTTTATTTTAAAAATGCTTATCATCATTCTTATCATTATGCTAGTTTAGTCGTTCGGTACCTGATCTGAATACTTAAATCTCTGAATATAAAAAATTACTGGATTATTTAAAAAGTCAGTGACTTTAATGGGAAATAAATTATTATTAAAATCTATTTTTTTGATACTTTACTAACTTTAGGGTTTACACAATTTTTTGACGAGCTAAAAAATTAAGGTTAGATCTATAAAAACCTAAAACTAGGCCAAAAACAAAATTGAAATTTATATTTAAAAAGTAGAAAAAAAAACATTAACTATCGCGTGATTTTATTATATCTCTCAGTTGAATATATTACATTTCATGTAATTATTTTTGTCAGTCTGTGACACGAAAGATGAAATAGAATTTGTTTTTGACATAAATACGAGTTTGGTATAAATTTTATTAAGATTTATAATATTTAGTCAAAAAAAACATTTCCATAAAAATATATTTTTTTGAAATTAAAAAAAAAATGTACCTTTTAAGTGTTCCTGTGTATCAGCACCCCCAACTTGCATTATATCACTTAAGTAATGCTCTAAGGTCCTCATATTATCCAATGGCGAACTCCCGTTGCGCATAGCTGTGAGTCTTTCCTAAAAAAAAGTATCAAAATAATTTAATTTAACAAAATTATTTAATGGAAGTATCGTGTAATTTTTTTGCCAGAAATTTACTAATGCTTGTTTATATATGAAGTATTCCACGTTAAATAATCAATAAATTAATAATTAAACACTTCGAGTGACCCAGTTCTATCTGTTATGTTAAGCTTGACAATTCGATAAATAAAATTGACATAACCTATTAAAAAACAGACCAATTAAATTTTGTTTTATGAATTTAATTTATGATTATTAGGTTAGAATATTTGAAATTATCGACGTTTTTTTTGACATTTATTAAACTTTGAAAGTTTTGTATGAGAGACAGTTTTGTAACTAGTTTTTATGTCAGTTTTACTTTACTTTTGTGGCAAGTACCAAAAAACTTTTTGTTATTTGACGAATACAGTTTTAGTCTAAAATAAAATGTAATACATTCTTTTCTGGAATTATCCATATACATAAAAAAGTTTGAATAATTAATTTTTTGAAATTGAAAAAAAATTCATATAAAAAGCTTTCTTTCATTTTTTCAATATCCAAAGTTGAATAAAAACTTGCTTTATATTAGTTAGTTTCAAAAGATGAGCTTTTTTTAAATTCTTTCTTAAGATAAGTAAAGCTATTTAAAAAACCTTTTTTTTTTGAAAAAAAATGTCATTGAAAAATAATAAAAAGTTGTAAATGTTAACCTGAAAAAATGTCATTTAGAAAAAAAAGTCAAGTGGACTTTCTTACAGTGAATTTTTGTAAACAATTTTAAGGTTAAAAGCTTAAAAAAGGAGTAAAATGTCTGGATGGGTTTTTTTCTCTTTTAATAAAAAAGCGTATGAAACCTTTTTTCTTTGTTAGAGAGAATGAGATTTTTTAAGTAAAAAATGTCTTGCCCCTTTTTACTAAATGGACTTTTAAGAAGCATTTAAAGTACTGAAATATTTTTGAAACAGCGGGAATTCGCCGAGCTTTATATTTTTAGGTCCGATCTAGCGCGGACTCATACTACTTAAAATTTGGTTAAGGGTTCCCTCTGTCAATAAGTCTCAGCGTTAAAAGAAAATAATTTATTTCGTAATTTTGAAATTAATTTCTAAAAATGGATCATTCATACTTGTCAAACATAACCTAAAAATCCAAAAATCGTCACGCAATTAATACGCACGTGACATTATTAAGTAATTACTCGTTTCTTTCCCTAAAATAATCATTTTCTATAAATAACTCAAAAAAAGGGTATTCCTAACCTACAAACGACAGGAAAAAAAATTTTAATTAATTAACCTCTAAATATTCTTAAGAGGGTTCTTCGAACTTTTGGCACAAACCTGTCACGCATACGTTACAATAAAAATTTGATTCTTTATTTTATTTTTCTTCTCTTTAAATAAATAAGCTCCACCTCTCTGTTTTTCTTCAAAAAATATTATTTCTGTCCTTTTCTAACACACGAATACTGTATAAAGTTGTGCGATGTCGACTCATGAAAATCAATATCGCGCTAGGAGAGAAAAGCCAGGGCGTCGACATAGCGAACCCGTTTCATTTACCCCTTCCCTGTATATTAATTTTTCCTTATTTATTGACATTTTTCATTTAAATAATTAATTTTTTTTCTATTTTGATTTATTTATATTTTTTTAGGCTCTTTTGAAATATTTATTTGAAAATTCACCCTATTTATTTCCGGGGTCATTACTTAGTATTTATGTACGTCTTCAGGGATGCATACATAATTTTTTTTAGGTTATGTTTAAATCTAAATTTATACTATTTTTTTATTTAAAAAAAAAAATTAATTTAATATTAAAATATATTTTTAAACGCATGCGCAATATAAATAAAATTATTTAGTTTTTTAAAGAGTCATGTGCGCTTCTCGGCACTCAAAGTTTGACCTACTTTTCTAAAATATATATTTAAGCTCCCTCTTTTTCACTAAAAAGTAATATATTTTAACCTATATGCGTTTGTTTATGGATATTATAACATTCAGTTAAATTAAAACCCTTTTTGTTTGGTTTTATTAATTTGTTTTTATCAATGTAGTTTTTTTTGATAAAATTCTCAGTTTTACAGTGTACATAACCTAAAAAATTAATAATTTTTTATTTTTTTTTTGTTATAATAAATCTTGAGGTTTTAATTAAAATTTTGATTACGTTTTAAGATTAAAATTATTATTTTTATGTACACGGAAAAAATGTAGCTGATTTTTGGTTATGAATAGATTTTTAAAAAATTTAGCGAAAATCTTTCTTACCCATTTTAGCAATAAACATTTTTCCGTGTAGATTTACTGATTACTTAAAATTAGAAATTATAATTACAGTTTGAAAACTTAATTATTTTAATCAAGACCTTGAGCAAACTCAAACCTTTTAGTTTGATGATTATAATTCACGTGGTTAATGACCCATCAAATAAAAAAGTAATTTACGAATAAAAAATCCATTAAAGCTTTGTACTTGAATTAATTTCAGAATTTAAAAAAAACTTATCTACTAAATTGCTGGTAATTAATATTAAAATTATTTTCCGTGTACATAAAAAAAATTCTAATGTTCCTGTACTAAGAATAAAAAAGTTTTTAAAATGAAAAATCACTCTTTATTCTAACTTTTTTTTCCTTTTGTATAAAACTTCTAAAGAAAACTATAAGTAATTTAGTTTAGACAAATTACTTCGTATTCAAAAAAAGTATTTTTTTTTTTTTTTTTTTTAAATTACATATCGTTCATCAGTGTCTTACTCAGGTATATAGTAAAATAATTTAAAATAAAAAAAGTTGCTTCAAAAATTTTTTTTGGAAGTAATGTGTGTTTTAAAAGAAAAATTTAATATTTTAAATTTTGGATTAAACTTTTTCGGTGTGTATGTGAGTTTTTGCATTGTAAAAAAAGTACTTTTGTTAAAAGAATTATTGTTCAATACATTGTTAGTAACGTTTTTTTAGGTTATTTTATTGATTTTAAAAGAATGGATTATAGGTTAAGTTGAGCTTGAAAGATTTAAAGTTTCTTTGTTTGGATTTTAATTTTCTTTATTTTTTGGGGTTTTGGACCTGAAAAATTATTTTTTTAGGTTATGTATTTTTTTTCTATAGAATATGATATTTTTAAACTCAACCTACCAAGTTTATTCAAATTTAGGGAAACATTTTACATTTGTATTAGTTATAACAAAGGCCATCGCAACAAAGAATTTTAGCAATCAAACAATACCTAAGTTATTTGCAAAAGAGCTGCAGGGGTTTATTCGAAGCCTATTAAACTACATTTTTGTAGTTCGCTGAATAATTTTAGATTTCTTATCAACTGCTGCCTTAAAAAAACTCATTATTTATCAGAAATAGATCAACAAAACTGAAAAATAAAGCGAAGATGAGCTAAAATCACATTTTCCAAATATTAGCAATGATTTTAAGGTTATGTGCAGTTCGTAAAATAAAATAATTGAACACCATGAGCACTAAGCCTTGTTTTTTTTAAAAAATTAGTCCATAAAATAATTTACATTTTTGAAAATTCTAGTTATTGTTTTTAAACCAATCCTCAGAGGATGACCTACCATCTCTAGGGAGCAGTTATACACTTTGTGTAAAGTTTAAAATAACTCATTTTATTATTTACTACGGGCAGATCATTAAAGTGACGTGCCTATTAAATATTTATAGACAGTACATCGCTGCAGTTTTTGATGCTTTATTATAAATAAATTATTTTTATCGAAGTAGGATCTAATTATTTCAAAATTTTGCTGCAATTCGTTGTAAGTGTTTTAGGAAATTAATTACTCCGAATTAAGTGTTTTAAATTTTGACAGAAAATCACTAAATACATATTTAAAATCTAATATTACCTTATCTCCTAACTTCGTATTTATTAAATTCAAGAATTCCAAAAATTCATTATTTTAAAATATGTAAAAAAGTATTAAAATAAATAAATTTTCTTCGAACATTAAACATCAAAGCTCGTTTTTTAAATGTAAATTTTACTGTAAGAAATAAAATTTATTAAACAAATAAACTTACAAACATACTTTTTAATTTATAAACTCAACATAAAATTTAATTAAAGTGAATAATAAATTAAAAAAATAAACTTTTTTGAATGTTAATTAAAATAATTTTATTGAATGCATTTATTTTTTTTCACGTAATATTAAAAAACGATAAATCTGGGTGATAAGAATTTTCAGTAAAGAGAAAATTTGGGTTCATTTTTCAGGTCAGATTATTCAATTGGGTCTGAATTTTCTATTAATATCTCCCAGTTCATTTTACTTTTAGGCTTCAAGGCTATACTAAAAATTAAGAATTTTTCAGAAAACGTGGCTTCTAAATTCTGTCCAAAACATGCAGCATACTTTTGACACTAAAAATTTCATGAAAAGCCGAATATTTTTAATAAATTAAAAACTCAAACTAATAATAACAATAATTTAGCATAAAACTAATCTACTTAAAACACAAAAGCTATTTTATACGCATTTATTGAAGTGTATTAACTGCTACAAATATAAATTTGAATAATACCTCAAATTATTATCTTAATCAATAAAGCCACAAACGTAGTTAGTTGTAAGGGGTTAAAACAGTAGATAAATTAGTCATATTTATGTTACAGAAACTTAAGTTTTGAAATTAGTTTCAACGATGCTTCAGTTTAAAAATATGTCACTGACTTATATTATATGCTAATTAGTTATTTAATGTTGGTTTTAAGTTACAAGGTTTGGGAGGTTCTTGCTGCACTAAAAAATTAATTTAAAAAAAAATTTTTTAAAAGTAATTAAGTATCATAATAAAGTAGGTTAATCACGCTATCATTGTTTGCGGTATTTAATTTCAGTTACATAAAATTTAAAAAATAAAAAAATTCAGAGAAAACCTTCACGCTTGGTAAAACAAATAAAATATCTATAAAACAAAAAATAAATAGTTTAATAATTAAACTTGCTATAAAATAAAATTTTAGTTCATGTATAAACAGCTAGGCGGCGCATTTATTTCTCGTAAATGAAATGTAACCTGTGGAGTATAAATTAGGCGTAGACAGCACTTTAAAATCTAAAAATTACTCTAAATTTACTTTTGGACAAAAATTTTCAGCAATTAGTATAATAAAATAATTAAAAAATTATTCTAACCTAAAAATCCAGCATAAAAAACTACATATACTATAAAAATTTCTTAGAAATCCATAAATATAAATACATAATAAAAAAAATTATCATAAATTATAAGAAATATGAAAATTTAATAAATCATTTCTATTGAAATGAAACTATGGAAACGACAACAAACTTATAAAGCATAATATAAAGAATATATAGTTGCAGTTTTGTTGTAAATTTCATCGATTTTTCTTATAAATATACTTTACTATACTACACACACACACACATGCATACATACATTTTTATTTCCTGTTAGCAAAACTACGTTAGAAAAAAAAAGTTAATATAAATAATTCAAAAATAAAATTTATCTGTTTTTAATTCAATTTTTTTATTTTTACTTCTATAAAAAAATTGAATTTTTATGCATTTAAATTATTGAGCTTTTTCATATCAATTTTTACTTATATAGATAAAAAATTTCTTTTAACGATTTTAGAGAATAAAGAAGAAAAATACTTTTTAAACTAAATGCTTTTTATTTTTTCTGTTAAAACTAGGTCAGAAAAAATTTACTGCAGAATTGTGATATATTTATAGAAGAAGATATTTAATAATAAATGAGGGGGTTGTAAAATAAGATAGCAGTAATTTTTAGCAGTAAATAGAAGTAATTACTTAAAAGTAAATATTTAAAGAAAATTATTAAACTGTAAATTAAAAAATTTTAACGAGGGTTTCATTGTATAAAAACGTTATTGTTTATTGTAAAATCGATATTTTAAAAATTCTTTGTGTTTTATTTCTTTGTGTTAGAAATTCAAGCTGAAATATGGCTCTTGCATTTTTGCAATATCAAATTATTTTATTTTTATTAACAGAATTTGTGTTTTGTGAATTTTTTTATAAGTATTCAATTGGTGAGGAGTAGTTTTATGGTAGCTGATTGCTGTAGGTTTCTAAAAATTTATTGTATTGGCTTAATCAGCAATTGGGCAAATATTATGAAATTGATGAAATTTTTTAAAGTACCAAAAACACATAAGATGGACCAAGGTGAATCCAATTTACTCAATTTAAAATTTTTGGATGTATTTAACATTGCTGGTGCCTTGACTAGTTAAAAAAGTTATTGAAAGGCTTTTATTATTCTATATGGACAAAGTTGGTTGATAACTCAATTTTCCTCTTGCAATGACCCAGAATTGCAAAACCACTAATAATTTTAGATTTCACTTAAATCTTGTGATTCTGATGCACACGATTATAACATAATTAATAAATTTTTCAGGCCTTAAAAAACCAACCATTAATCTACAAATTCACAAATCTTCCATCTTTAACGATAAATATTTTCCCCTACCCCAAAACCAGTTCCACCCTATTACTTACCCTAAATTTTTTGTGCGCCATCCCCTTTTCATAGTACCACCTCCTTATACCAAATAAAATCTTAATTATTTTAACAAAAATTAATTTTAATACACTCAAATGCATATAATTTAACCAAACATAACCTCAAAGTACGTAATAACTTAATCTCTCTCTCCTATAAACCACAATTATAATAATGGTTTTTCTTTAAAAGATTAATTTAATTATTAAATCTAGGATAATAATTTTCTATTCTTGAATAATTATTAAATTAATCTTTTGATTTAATACGCTTTTATCAATTAGATAAAATACATAAATTATATTTTAAAAATTCTAAAAGTTAAAATTATAAAGTTTTATTTTTTTAATTTATAATACTTTATCTAAAATTATGACATAAAATTTAACAAAAAAACAGGGATGTAAAGATATATCAGTAGGGTGGGTTGTAAAAAATGGATTAAATGCGCGCGCGTAAACTATCAAAATCTATATGATTCTCATGCGTTTTGTATTTATATTTGACCTATATAATTCTAGAGCCCGAAAATTATGTAAAAAATAAATGAAATTTTTCAATAACAAAACTTTTTTTCATTATTTTTTTTTGCGGATGCGTTTCTAAAGTATTGGAAAACTATGTGAATTTATTAATTAAAAAATATTTTTTAATAAAATTTTATGCAATGGCGTAAATAATTTATATCATACACTGTGTTTACATTTAATTTAATATCCTGACCTCAAAATTTCAAAATTGTTAGTTTTTAAGATATTTAATTTTTGCTTATTAGTCGAGAAGCCGTATACGTTAGATGGATGCACTTTTTTTCTATGTTTTTTGCAAGTCTACTCATATGTGATTTTAGGTCCTGACCTCGATAAATTAGCCCTAAACCAAAAAACCGAATCTTTTGTGAAATTTTGAAGTTTATTTTGAATTTTTTCATTAAAAAAATTTCTAATTGTCCTAAAAATGATAAGTAATATGTTTTCGAGGTCATGGAATTAGAATATTTAGGCCCTGGCCTTAAAAATATATTATTAACAATCATTAGGAATGTTTCTCATGAAATAAGTCAACATAACCTTCAAAATTGAGCAAAAGATTTGGTTTTTTTGTATTAGAGCTAATTTTTCGAGGTCAGAACCTAAGAATTTGAAATCAGCGAGCACAAAAACCGTAGCCCAGTCATTTTTATACAAATTAGATAAATATCTTATGTAGTATATTGAAAAAATGCAAAAATCGGGCCAATAGATACCCATAAACGGCATTTGGAGAAGGTTTTTGGGGTCGGGATCTAAATATTGTTATTCAGCAACTTCAAAAACTTATTAGATTATCATTTAGAAATGTTCAGACAAATATGTCAAAATAACCTTCAAAATTGACCAAAAAACATAGTCTTACGGTATCAGGGCTGTCGGGGTCGGGGCCTAAAAATTTGAAATCAGCGTATAAAAAAACTTACCTATCACATTTGAGTAGCTTTGCACAAAACTTGTGCATACCTCTAACATACACGGCTTCTGGAATATATAGTTTGTGCATGAAATTTTTACTTTTTAATTAATATTTAAATAACTTTTGTTTTATGGAATGCAAATAGTTTTTTAACGAGGTTATAAACTTTAATTATAAATATTTAATTACTGCAGCATTTTTATTAAATAAAAATAAAAGTTTTGAAAAATATTTATATTTAATGGATTATCTATAAAAAAGTATAATAAAATACGATAAAATGGTTTATCAGTAAGTTTAGCAAGGATATTTATGAAAAAAATATATAATAATTTATGACTTCTTACGAATCTTGTAAATTTGATTAAATAATTCAAATTTTATGTTTCAACTTTGAAAGTATTTAGTTTATGGTTTAAATAATAAATAATTTAGGTTATATATGAAACTTTTACTGTGAGCTTTTAGGTTATAGTATTTGAATTTTGTATTATTAATAGGTTAAATGATCTTATAAATATATTTGAGGTTATACTGATCGTCAATTTCATCTAAAGCTGACTATCAGAAACCTTCCTTAAAAATCTGACTTAAAATTTTGTGACCTGAATTTGGAGCCCATGAATTTTCGACTTTCCACTTTATGTAACGTAAATTTATGTTCTCTTCCGTACCGAGTGACATTCAATTAAAATTTTAAAATTATTTTCCACTTTTGTAGAGATTTAGTAGTAACAGGTTAGTAAACTTCTTTTTAAATGTGAGCAAGCATTTAAAATGCAATTTGCAGCAGTAAAATTTACGACATAATAATTCATATACTTTTTCTATAGTTTCGCTTTTCCTGATTAATTTTAGCTCGGAATTCATTTTTAATATTTGAAATGCAGTGGTAGAAAAATAGTAAAATTGAAAACCTTGATTAATTTTTGTATTTTTGAATTTTTATTTTGCTTACGGCGGAGCAGCGAATATGGCCCATTTTGACCGCTTATCAATTTCGACATATTTCTATTAAATGAAAAATACAAATTTACAAAGCTGCCTCTGTTAATAGTGTTTCAGATGTTGCCTTTAATAAAGTTGAATGAATTTTATAAACTAATTCATATTTTAATTTTCCACAAATAAAAATTTTCGGACACACAAAAAAAATCTACAACGGTCATTTTGACAAAAAATCGTCCAAATCTTTCTTTATAAAAAATTTATAAGCTAAAGAGTCCCCCCTTGTTCTATAAATATTAAAATTTGAAAATTATTTTTATAAGGAATTGTAAATTAGTTTGATTTTTATCAAAATTATTTTTATATTCAATTTACATATTAAGAAGTCAAATAAATAGTTTGCAGACATATTAAAATTTAAAATAATGTAATTTCATATAAAAAATTTAAATTTTTCAGAATTTTAGCATATGAATTTCTTACAATATACAAAAAAGGGCAAATAAAAACTAAAACGAGACTAAAACCGAAATCGCAAGGCATGTGTTTGTAAATTTACATGGTCTAGTCTAAGTGAAACCGTCAGCTTATTTTTTGGAGGTTTTGATATTTGCTGGAAGTTTTCTGCTATTATTATTTTTGCTCAAAACTTTTTAAAAGTGATGTAAAATTTTTTCGAATTTAAAAAAAATTAATTAACCAATTTTCAAGCCTTAATTTAACTTATTAGAAAACTGTATACTATAAAGTAGTCACCCAACGATTAAATTGGGCCTACCCATATACATTCATACACTCAAGCGTTTTAAGAGTCTAGGAATAGAATAATACCAAACTGGATAAAACATAAATACGTTCGTTCATCTAAATTGAGAACAAGCTAAAATTTAAAAGTTTCATATTTCATATTTGTCATATTAGAAGTTATTAAAAAAATTCAATAATTAACAAATAAAACGTAATAAAACAAAAATATATTCTTATCATTAAAAAACATCGTTTAATTAAATTTTATCAGGAAAAAAATTTTTTTTGTAAACAATAACAAAACTAAGTATCTCATGTGAATTTGATAAAAAAACAAAAAAAATTATGTCAAACGTCAATTATTGTAACTAGAAAAAAATGATAATATGTTAATTTAAACACACACTTACACTAAGAAATAAAAAAAAAATTGTTTATGTAAATATTAAACAATATAATTAGCAATTCAAATATTAATTTTAAGATTTTAACTTACGAATTGAAAATTTAATACTAAGGCAAATTTTAAATACACACATAAATCCTCAAATATTAAAATAGAATATCATGAATTATATTTAATTTTAATTTCTATTTCTAGAAATTATCTGTTATAATTATATGCACCCTTTATTTCAAAATTATTCTAAATGTTTTAAATATATGTTAATGGATTATAATATGAAATTTGTAAGATATATTTTACATTGTTTTTGAGAAATTTTGTTATGTTATGATAATTTTTAATATTGGGGACTTACTTAGAAGATGAAAAAAGTTTAGTTGCTTAAAAAGCTAGTGGCTATTTCTGATGTGAGAATGATTCACATTTTCACCTGTTTTTAAAAATCAAGTTTTGAACGATGTCGTTACAAAAAAATTAATAATAACCAGTTCAACATTTATAGAATTTTTAATATAATTAATAAAAATCCATTTGGATTTAAACATCTCTCGCAAATAAAATGATTCCGCGGTGATATAAATTCAAAAGAATTAAGAAATTAATAACAGAAAAAATTATAAGGCCGCTTCCAGAGCTAGTGCGGAAAATTATCGTATATATGTTTAGGTTACTCCCATAGAAAAGATACAGAGAAACCGTTTGTTACAGGATAAAATAGTATTAAAAAAGGGCTGGTAAAATTTACTCCCATAAGAAAAGCATACAAAAGTGTTACCTATTTAATACTTTTCTGCCAGAAACGACTTCTCTGAAAAGATTTAGGGATGGGCATGCACCGAAATACGCACCTAAAATCAAGCCCGGCCGCATCGAAAACTAGCGCGGAAAATCAGCGCATATCTTTACGTCTGTATACTCCCGTAGAAAAGAGTATATATGTTACGCCCCGATGACGGAAATGCCCCGTTCCGCGGAATTGGCTATGCGGTCTATCAGGTCTGTTATGTCAGTCTGCGGAACAGGGCATAAAATTTAATTTTCATTCCCCGATTTGGGACACCCGAGTTTTAGACCTATTTTATTGGAAAAAAAATATGCTTAAAGACGTTAGCTGGTGAAGTTTTAGTAGTTAAAAAAATTGATGACAGAAGTTTATCTACTAAAGAATCAGTTTTAAAATTATTATACCTAAATTACACGTAGATAAAAGTATTCACAAAGGTCAAAGAAAATGTACCAATTAGTAAAAGACAATTATTATAATATTTCATGTAATATTGTATGTGAATACATAAGATAATGTAAAAGTTTCACAGAAAAATTAAGGCTTAAAGAAAAAAAAAGGCATAATGGTTAGACCAATAATTTCAATAGATTATAATCATCGAGGGCAAATTGATCTTGAGGCGTGATCCTCCTAATATTGTTGGAATTATTTTAGATATTTCAGAAAACAGCAAATTTAAAATAGGTACCAGGTCTGGAATACTCAGCACTAGACTAGAAAGGAATGCATTTGAGTTAACATCATTCACAGGTTTGAAACCTGCAGATATTCCAAACACTAAGACAACCCTAAGGGTAATTATCGATCTGGGGCAGAAAACTACAATTTTTTAACCTTTGCTATGCAGCCCTTTTTATGTTTATGGATTGGATATGCTCCAATGTGGAGCAATGCATTATTCGAAAAATATCTTTTAAATAAAACATATTGTAAAAATTCGCAAAATAATTTTTTTCAAATTAAAAAATAATAATCATTAGTAAACAGCTATTTTTTTACTAATGATAAACAGATAAAAAAAATGCATATAAATTTTTATCAAAGTCGTATAAACTTGATTTCATAAACCGGTCGGGTCGTATACATAATAAATATATATATAACGTGAACTGATAATATAATTGCGATGATTTGACCTAAAAAAAAGTTATATTGTTTTCTTTATTTATTTATGTATGAATTTTACATTTATATTTTTTTGTTTTAAATATTTTTCCTTGTTTTGTTTGCTGTTACTTTTTGCATTAATATGTCAAAGTTAATCAATAAAGTGTTTATTGGAATTAAATTATTTTAATGGACTTTTATTTTATTTATCAAATTTTAAATATTATTTTTGATTACTAAGTATATACGCTTTTAATTGATTTATTTTTTAAAGGTGTTTATGCGTAAAGAATTACTTTCCACAAACTTGTATTTCTTCACAGTAAAAGCTCAAAATTCAACGTCACAATTTAAAAAAATGCATTTTGGAACTGAAGTGTGCATTTTTTCAAAACTATCATTTTGGGCTTTTGAATCGAAAAACAGTTCATTAAAATTTTATAGTCCAATTTCGATTAAATTTTATTACCTAACTGATAAAAAATAATAGTTTTCTTCGAAAAAACTCCCAATTTTTTAAAAACTAATTAAAAAAACTTAAATTATTATTATATCTCTTACAGTTAAAATAAATAATTGTCAATAATATTATCTGTCAAATTTTGATTGATATATTGTACTAATTTTTCTTTGGGGTTAAACGAAGCTATTATTAGGTTATGTTTCAGTAAAATCTAAAATTAATCATTAAATTAAAATAAGCAGAAAATTATCTAAAGAAATCAAACTACATAATCTAAAAAAAATTTTGTCATATTTTCCAACCGATTTATTTCCATAACCTCTTACATATTCCTAACCTCAAATTCTATACCTGCGAGTAAAATATACATAACATAATATAAATATGAATATTTTACGAAAAAAAGGAAAATTCCGGGCTCAACAAAGTACACTATCGACCAGAAATGATATTCAAATATAAATATAGTATAAAATGTAATATTGCTTAGTCAATATATATTACAGCGCATGCGCAAAATAAATTTATATTTTATCGTGTATAAACGTGTATTCAAAAAAATACATATACGCACGTGTTCATTATAAAAGGGATGCAAAAGCACATGTGAATGACACTCACTAGAGAAAAGCACCTGACACGTTTATATATTTTTATATTATATAATATAAATGATGTTTACTTAATAAATATTTACTTTTTATAAATATCATTATTATTGTTATAATTACTTGTTTATTTAAAATAAAAATCGAAACGTGCGTAAGTTTGTGGGTTATTTTTTGGTTTGAGGTTAGAATAAATAAAGGGGTCATTTTTTGAGGTTATGTTATCAAATTATTGATAATTATAAAATTGTTTACATTTTTATTGAAATTTATTTGTTTAGTCGATTTGAACAATTTATTTATATTAGTAAATTATTTTGAGCTTCTTAGTAGTTAAAACTGATTTTTAATGCACTATTTTTCACAGACAGGGCTTAAAGGTTAAAAGTTTAGTCTGAGGTAGGTTTAATAGCTCTTTTTTGGGTCATAAAATCGGATAATCCTTTTTTGAATCATTGTTAACTTAAAGTTTTTTTTTACTTTTAGTTATATACTTACTTTTTTTATACATTAGGGTTCTGTTGAATTAAAAACTCGAGACAAAAATTTACTTTTTACTTTAAAATATTTATTACAAACAACTACAAGAATAACATAATAGAAATTACAAGTTGAAATAATTGACCCGAAATATAAAAATATAATACTTAAACTAAACCAAATTAAGGAAGCAATATTATTTGTGCTAAAAAATGAAAATAAATGCTAAATGACTGTTAAGGTTATATTTGGTTCGGTTAAAAATTTTACAATTTTGAATTATTTCATCAGTAAATCGTAAGTCCTTGATAAAACTATTACAATTACTTAAGCTACAAAACAGTTGCATGCACTCATAAAAAAATAAAAATTTGAATAACTAAAATATATGAAAAAGCCGAGGCAAAAGCTTCATAGCAGGTAGACCAAAAAGGAACAGTTTTATTGTCCTTTTAAAGTCACACTTTTAGTGATTTTAAAGAGCTCCATCAACATAAAAAAATTACAAAAATAAAGTTGAATGACTATATGATTAAAATTAATTAATAAATTTTAAAAATAAATTAACTATAATTTTATTAAAAAATAAATTTTATTTAAAATACACTCTACTTTAATTATTAAAAAACAACTAATTAATCACATTATGGTACTTTATTCCATGCTGTTTTACCATCATCGCATCCAATCATTTTTGTAAAATTATCTACGCAATTCATCCTAATTCTTGCACAAGTAGCAGGAGAATCAAATCTAAAGTACTCGAAATTTCCATTATCTGATCTATATGATTTGACAGCTTCTTTTATAGCAAATAAAACAGATGAAGCCAAAAATAAAGGAGGTTCTCCAACTGCTTTAGATGAAAATACCGCTTTTGGATTAGAGACACCTTTCAAAAGTGATACATTGAATTCTAGTGGAATATCAGTAAAGCCTGGAATTTTATAAGCTCCAGGACCTTTGGTATAAATGTTTCCTGTTGGAGAGTAAATCATTTCTTCTAAAGTAAAGAGCCCGTATCCCTGTATAAATCCTCCTTCAACCTGTCCAATATCTATTGCTGGATTCAAGCTGTTTCCTAAATCCATCACCAAGTTTGATCGTAATACTTGATGATCTCCTGTCAAGCAGTCTACTTCAACCTCTGAGTATGCAGCACCATAAGTATAGTAAATAAAAGCTTTCCCTTCGTTTTTTTCAAAGTCGTAACCAATTTCAGGGGTCTTGTAAAATCCAGTTGCAGATAAGCTAACTCTATCAAAGTAGGCCTTTTTTACCCAATCTTCCCATGTTCCTTGAGGGTTCGCATCTATTATGTATTGAATTCTATTTATGATTTTTTGACATGCGTTTAATACTGCCATTCCATTTAAATCTGAACCTGCACTTGCTGCTGTTGCTGAAGTGTTTGGTACTTTGTCTGTAGCAGTTTCAACAATATGAATTTTTTCCGGATTAACTTTTAAAACTCTACTTGCCACTTGAATCATTTTTGTATGTAATCCTTGGCCCATTTCTATTCCTCCATGACTTAAAAGAACAGATCCATCAATGTATACATGTACAAGTGCTCCGCCTTGATTAAGAAACAATGCTGTAAAAGCAATACCGAATTTCGTTGGTACAACAGCACAACCTCTTTTCTTAAATTTGTGCTCTTTATTAAAGATTTTAATTTTCTCAATACTTTCCTCGTAATTTGACATTAAAAGACATTCTTGCCAGCATTGACGCAGCGTGCAATTTTCTAGTTGTTGATTGTAATGAGTAATGTCACCTTCATTGTACAAATTTAATTCAGATAGCTTAACAACGTCAATTCCCAGAAAATCAGAAACATGTCGAATCATTGTTTCAGCAGCAAACATGCCTTGTGGTCCTCCAAAACCACGAAAAGCAGTATTTGATGGCAAATTTGTTTTACACGCGTAGCCATATACTTTTGCACAGGGTATTCTATATGAATTTTCGAAATGGAACATAGCTCGTTCCAACACTGATTGAGATAGATCACATGAGTAACCAGCGTTATTATAAATATGAATTTCAGCACCTTTCAATAATCCATCTTTTGTGAAACCAATTTTGTATTTAAATAAGAATGGATGTCTTGTGCCTGTAATCGACATATCTTCATCTCTATCAAGCATGCATCTCACTGGCCTTCTTAATTTGTAAGCAGCTAAAGCGACTGGTAGAGCAATAAGCATTGCTCGAGACTCCTTTCCTCCAAAACCTCCTCCGATTCGTTTGGCACGTACATTTATTCCATTCATAGGTATATCAAGAATATGTGCAATAAGTTTTTGTATTTCTGAAGGATGCTGTGTAGAAGCAATTACTTCTAACTCATTTCCTTCTCTTGGAATAGCCATAGCGCAATGAGTTTCAAGATAAAAATGTTCTTGTCCACCCATACGAATTTCTCCTTCTAAAATATGATCAGATTCCAAAAATGATTTACTTAAGTCTCCCTTACTAATGCATTTTGGAGTATCATTGAAAAAAGATTTCTCCTTAATGGCATCCTCGATAGAAACAATAATAGGCTTTAAATCTTCATATTCTACCTTAACTAATTTCGCAGCTCTTTGGGCAATCTGTTGGTTAATCGCTATAATAACTCCAATGATCTGTCCTTGACTAGTTACTTTTCCAGAAACGAAAACTTTTTCATCATGAAGGATTGGGCCAACATAACTGCAGTGTTCTGGAATATCATTCGCATCAAAATAAGAGATTACGCCATTTAAACTCAAAGCTTTGGATGTATCAATGCTCAGTATTTTTGCGTGAGCTTTGGTTGATAAAACAAATGCTAAATATAACTCTCCCTCTGCTATAGGCAAGTCATCCAAGTAAACAGCTTCACCAGTGGCCTGCTTATATGCACTAGCATGTACAATAGGTCTACCAATTAAATCGGTCGTCGATTGATCTTTCGGAACTACCTGATAATATTGAGAGCTTTTCGGAGGTACATACTCAAAACCTTCTGCGGCTGATTCAAATTCTTTTGGTAATTTTTGTGCCATTTTCGTAGTATTTTTTAGCTGTTTTGTTATATAAATATAACCTTTAAAAAACAAGCTTAACGTAAGTGATCTTCGGTATAGCGCCATACCACCAGGAACATCTCCAGGTAAAGTGAGTTCTTTTGCTAATAAACTGGTTGCAGTTTCAATAAAATTATTATTCCAGTTTTTACCAACGAGCTTTGCACAAGTATCTTTCGCAAATATTGTAGTAGGCGCCATTCCTCCGAATACCAGATTAATTTTTTGAATTATACTAGTGTCCGGTTCAAAAAATACGTTCATGGCTAAGTTAACTATGGCAATGTCATCGTCTCTTCTTTTAGCTTGCTTATAAGCAACAAAATATTGGTTCTCCAGTGAGAATGGAATATTTATAGAAACTAAAATTTCATCTGCAGCAACTACATTACATCTATAACCAGTAAAGAATGTGCTATCCATGGGAACTGTTCTAAAACCTCTTTTAAGACTACATAAATTAAGTTTTGCACCAGCTGCCATAAGAACTGGATTCATATCTGATATTGGACTACCTGTCATTATATTTCCTCCAAGAGCAGCAACATTTCTTATTTGTTTACCAGCAAAAAAATGAAGAATATTAATTGCAGCTTTAAAGATTCTTGTTTTATATTCTGGTTTTATTTTTATTTGATATTTAAACGCTTCTTCTATTTCCATTAATGTTACACTAGCACCTATGCATAAACTATCATCTGTCTCACATATTTCTCTTAACTCTTTTACTTGCATTGGAGATACCAATGTTGGATAAATTAAGTTTCTAAATTTTACTTCAACTCCAACTTCAGAATTACCAACAATAATTTTAGCTTTTGGATCTTTATCTTTTATTATTAGACAACTTTTTAAATTGTTAGGTCTGTACCACGTGGCTTCAGATCCTTTAATAATTAAATATTCGGTATCCAGAACGTCATTTATTTGTAACTTAGATGGAAAGATTGATTCTTGACTTGGATCGTATGGTTTAAATTCTTTTGAATCAAAAACTTCGGTAGGTTGTGATGTGAATTGTCTTTTACAACAGAATTCTCCATTGGCACATTGTCTTGTACTGGAACCATCATTTTGCATTGCTTGCCTTTGATGTTGTTCCCACTCCTCTGTAAAAGTTCTAAATCCTTCTATAATTGGTCTATATCCAGTACACCTACACAAATTACCTTGAAAAGCAATTTCCAAGTCATGCATATTTGGTAAAGGTTTGCTCCTCAGCAAAGCATACATCGACATAACGATTCCTGGTGTACAAAATCCACATTGTGAACCATGTGATTTTGCAATGCGTTCTTGAACTGGATGTAACTTTTGCCTTGTGTTACCTATGCCTTCAACTGTCGTAACAGCCATGCCATGTACAGCACAAACAGGCGTAAGACAAGCATTTGCCGACAGATGAATAATCTTTTTATGTTTTCGATCATACTTTGATATCATAACCGTACAAGCACCACATCCTCCTTCAGCGCAGCCAAGTTTTGTTCCACGTAATCCCAATTTATTACGAAGGTAATAAAGTAACGTCCAAGTTGGTTCGATATTTCTTTCAACTACCTCTTTTCCGTTTACATAAAATACTAGGACGTTACTAACGTTACTGTTTTCTTTGGATATTTCATTTATATGATAACTTAAATTAATTTTGGTTTGATTTGAATGATCATCTTTATTTACTTGATTTACGGAATTTTGGGTAATTTTTGGATCCATTTTACAGCAAACTGTTTTATGATTTTCTGGTTATTTCTTTATTTTGAATATTCATTTATTGGTAACTAGTTAGTCTTTTTACCTTAAACTATTTTAAGAAAACTTATTCTATACCTGTTAAGGTTAGAAAGTTTGAGTAACTAAAAACCACTGATCATTAAAAATAATAATAGTTGATTTTAATCCTGTATTCAAAATTACGGCAGTACGAAAGGCCCAATAATTCCAACTAAAATGAACCAAAGCTGAGTGTGCTTGAGTAGTTCCTAACCTATAAAATATTTTATTTTCTTAATAATTTATTGAAATCTTAAAAAAATAGCGATTCTTATCATAAAGCAAGCATGTCTAACCCAAAAAAAAGGAGTGGGAATCCAAAATTACATAATTTAAAACATCAGTTACATTACATCATTTTATAATTCTATAAAAAGAATAATGATGTAAATACAATAACAAAAAACTTCACACCAGATAAGAATTTTAAAAAAATTTACTAAAAAAATAATTTCAAAAAATGAAGAAAAAAATGTTTAAATATTCGTATTTAATATAAATTATTAACTTATAAATGAAAAATATACTGATTTAACATTAAACAATTAATTAAAAAATAATATTTGATATGATAAAAGATAAAATACGTAGAGGGTCAAATTTATTACTATATATTATAGAAAAAAAAAGGAAAAGTATATAATTATAAACATGTTATTTTAAGTAAAAATAATTAAATTTCGAATAAATTATATCTTGTTATCTTGTTGCGTTTTTTTAAATAAATTATATATAAACAAGATGTATGCATTACATTCTACTATTAATTTAATAATTAAATTTTATACTAAAAATTATTATTTTGGCTCTGAAATTTAGGTCCTATTATACTTTTTTTCAATTGATATGGCATTCAATAATAGTGCAAATATACTATTGTATACACACACACACACATATATATGTGTGTGTTTAATACATTGAATGATATTTATTTATTACGTATGAAAAAAATTAAATATGTATTTTATTGCAAAATTACAAGTTTATTATTTAGATCCTTGATTAATTATTTAAATATCAATGTTTATTGAAAATTAAAAATAAAATTAAATAAAAAAAATTTTTTTAAAAAGACAAAATTTAATGATTAAATATTATTTTAATTCATATTACAGTAAAATTAAATAAAATTTATGCTAGATTTAACATGCAACTAACCTGATACTATAAATTGATTAATTAAAATTCTTTTACTCTTATAATTGTAATATCACAATAAACGTATAACATGTTCCGACTGTTTATGCACAGTAAGGCTTGTGTGTATACTGGTAAAAGTATAGTAATAATTTAAAATGGCTACTTCAATGTACTGAGATTATGTACTAAGAATTGCAGATCTTACGGAAGCCCGAAAAGTTCATTAATACTGAAGCAAAGTAGAATAACACGTTTGCTCTAAAAAGTAAGGTGTTTACTGGTGAAACAAATTTTTAATCTATAATTATTGATAAACATTGTTGTTGGCATTGAGGTTGATAAATTAAACTAGTTTAATTTTATTGTTCAGCGCTACACTGAGAAAACAAACGTGTAAATATTACTTTATATTCTAGAAAAATTGTAATCGGGCACCATGCTTAATTTTGAGTCTACCTGGTATCTACACATTTTGATTTTGCACATCTATTTTCTGATACATTTTCTTACACGAAAAAAATATTACACATTAAATTAATTACCAAAATAAATCTTACAAAAATGTAGGAAATTTAATAATTAACAATTTTCCTACATTCCCTCACTTGAGTAACTAAGATTTATCATTTTTAGCTTATTTTTTGTTTATTCTCATTAACTAAACTTAAATTTTTTTTTAAATTTGCTAGATTTCTTTAGCAACAGAAGTTTTGCTGGCCACGCTAAGATAAATCAAATTTTCGCCACTGTGACTCGGTAATTTTTTATACAATTTTTTTTTTATCTGTATGCTTTCTAATTAGAGCAAAAATTTGAGCTTTTCCGGCTTCCATAAAATTTACTGTAAGAAAAATCAACGGTTTATATTCAAGAACTCGAAAATAGTTTCCTAGTGGGCGCTGATGGTGAAAGTTTACTATGTTTATTCCGCAATGCGCAGGCGTCACTTCAGTGTCGTCGGCTATTTCATAGTTTGCGTGTGTTTTGAAATTTGTATTTACAAAATTACATTTGTTTTTAATAAATTAACAAGGCAGAATTCTGTTAATAATTGTCATTAAACAAAATTATTAAAGTAAAAAAAATTTTTTAAATAATTTTTTCTAATATTTATTTAACCTATATTAGAATTATAAATCTATCTTAAAAAATGTAAAATCTAAATAATGATAAAAAATTTAATCACTAAAAAAATAAATTATTTAATTTGTATTTAATAAATATTTATTTTTGATTCTCGTAACAAATACTTTAAAAAGAGATAAAGAAATTTTTCTATGTGATAAAGTGATTACTTATCATTTATAAGAGTGATTTTGATCGGGATAATATCATGGCAGGGGGCAGATTTGTTAATTTTTTCGTTGCACGCAGAATTTAAATTATTTGTGTCTTAATTTAGATTAATTAAAAAATTCTATTTATAATATTCTAAATTTAGAATATCTTATTCTTAGCACTAAAAAATTCAATATTTGTAACCCTAAAATTTTCAGTAGAATTTGATAATTAATAAAACATTTTTACAAAAAAAATTTATTTTTAAGGGACCAAAGGTCAAGTGTCGAATACAGGGAATCATATTGATTTTTTTTGCGCCATTGGTTCTAAATCAGGCATCCCAAACATTTGTTGGTGGGCTTATTTTAAAGCTAGAAATCCATAGAGTCACGTGATTCTATTTATTTCCTAAATTAATCGAAAAGTATTTTCAAAATATACTAAATTCAGCCAGAGTACTGAATAAATTGTTTTACTTTACAAACACTAATCAGGAGCAGAAAGTTAAAAAAAAGCAAAACTTTATGATGGTATTTACACTGAAATTTCACAAAAAATGATAAAATCATAAAGTACTAACATGGCTAAATTGATTTATTCCTTCATAGAAGTACAAAATCTTATACAGAAATAAAAATAAACTGCTTTTTTTTTAAATTTGCCTAAACATCTAACACAAAAAGATCTAATTTTCAAAAAAACAAGATGTAAATTTTTTCCTCAGCATTTTGATAACAAAAATAGAATATTACAGTATTTCTTAAAATTATAAAATGTATTATAAATCATAATTTTGGGAATCCCATTTTGGTTTTTATATGCTTTATTAACAAATTTAAGTAAATTTTTTTTTTTTTGAGTTATATTAATTTATTGCAAAATAATAAGGCTTAATTTTAAAATTAATATTTTAAATGTACTTACTTTTTCTTATTTTCTAGAAAATGTCCATTTTTAAATTAAAAAATCGACCAGAAATATTAGTAAACTTAAGGGGACATTAAAAAAGAAATTTTACTCTGAAAGAGTATAAGATTAACGAAACTCTCTGCGAAACTCAGGGTACTTTGTACCCAAAAATCTTTTATTTTTTTTCTGAATGACCACCGATAGAATAATTAAACTAAACCGAAATAAAGAAGGAATAGTACCGTTTTAAAAAATAAATAAAACCAATCTAGCGTTAATATTGAAAGATAGCTGAGTAATGACTGACGAGCCCCAAATTTTTCCTGACTTTATAGATTTTTCCTCCAATAAAGAATTATTTTAACAGTCATATCTTTATGTTTGCGTTAACATTTATCTGGTTTTGATAAAACACTTATAATTCTTTTTCTAGATTAAAAAGTCATTCAACGATAAAACTTTTGATTATACACGGAAAAAAATTTAGGTGTTAATAACTAATCTATTCATATACACTGTGAAAAGTAACTCTCTTAGATTAATTAAAAAAAATAGTCTATTCTTGAAAAATTATTATATTTTCAAAAAGTATTTGTAAATATTCGAAAAAAATCGTAAATTTACTAAATTTAGTATATTAACAAAAAATTCGAGAATTTTTGATTTTTTTTGTGATTTTACGAAAAAAGTTGTAAGTTCACAACTATTTTTTGTAATTTTTCGAGAAAAAAATTGTTAATTATCAATTTTTCTTGCAAATTTATAAAAAAAAAGTCGAGAATACTCGAATTTATTTGTTAATATACTAAATTTAGTAAATTTACGAGTTTTTGCGGATATTTACAAATTTTTTTGGAAATATACTAATTTTTCGAAAATACCTATACTATTTTTTTTTTGTTAATCAAAGAGAGTTACTTTTAACAGTGATAGTATCAGAGCTCATATCAGTTTAGATGAATTTTTAAGTTAATACTACTCGTGTAAAAAGAGTTAAGAGCCTCAATCAGAGCACCGTATACAAGGGGTGAGACTCCTAGTACTAATAGCGCTTAGAAAAATATTACAGATTGTAATATAACAACGTGGCGGTGCCACTTGCAGTTATATTTTAACATGGAACAGGTTTAAAGGGAGGGGTACCCTGTGAATCCGAAAATTTAGGGGGGGTTAAAAGTATCCGATTTAAGGGAGGGGGTAAAATGGGACCTAGAATAATGTCTCTTTAGGGACTTAGAATATTCCGAGCTTAAGGGCTTAGAATAGTTTCGATTTAGAGACTTGAAATAATTCAGGTTTAGGTACTTAAAATAATTCCGATTTAGGGATTTAGAATAACTTAGGTTTAGGGACTTAGAATAATTCAACTTTAAGGACTTAGAATAATCCTTTGTTGGGACTTGTAAAAATTCGGGTTAAGGCTTAGGGAATCAGAATAGTTTTGGTTTAGAATCTTAACATCTTGTATAGGTGAAAATCATAAATTATAAAAATAGCAAATTCTATTGAAATATTGCATAACATGTATACATTATACCTAGCTATAGTAAACATGCTGCATGCATTTAGGCTGTGCTTACACGAACCAGTTATAAGTTTTTTAAATATACTATATGTTTTAACACTCCGAATCTGGGCGTTTAGCGTCCCAAAACATAAGTTCTAACCGGTTTTAGTGCGGAATCTCAGTGACTTTCTACAATTGGTCGTTCTACGACTGCGTTAATTAATTATCTTCACGAAACTGGGAAACTGCAGAGAACCTGCGCCAATTCTAGCCGGGATGAATGTTAACATGGAACGTGTTTATAGGGACCCCCTCCCTACTCTGGAAATTTGAAAATTAAGGAAAGGGGGGTCAAATCTGTCGGATTTAGGGAGGGGGGGTTCAAATGGGACTTTGAATAATATCAATTTTTGGATTTAGAATAATCCGGATTTAGGGACATTTAAACTAATTTCGATTTAGGGTCTTAAAATAATTCAGGTTTAGGGACTTGGAATAATCCAAATTTAGGAACTTAGAATAATTTTGAATTAAAGACTTAGAATATTTCAGGTTTATGGACTTGTAATAATTCAGGTTAAGGGACTTAAAATATTTTCGATTTAGGGACCTAGAATATTACGCGTTTAGAGAATGAGAATAGTTTGGGTTTAGAATCTTATCATCTAGTAAAAGTGATGTTACAAATTATAAAAATAGCAAATTGTATTGTAACGTTGTGTAATATTTATACATTAAACTCTGCCCTCAGCTGTAAGTTAACATGTTCCATTCAATTTGGTTGTGTTATTTATATTTATTAGTATATTTTTCAGAATTGTTTAGAGAAGCACAAAAATTATAGGTAATCGTATATTATTTTGCATATCAATTTATAACCTTACATTAATGTTGCTTAAATATGTTCAAATTCAATGTTTAACCAGTTTTTATGATCCTGCGCCTTGTTAAAATAAAAAACAGAATCTTCTAAACACAAGCAGATTTCCGTGCTTGCCACAATTTTTTTCAGTGTACGTATAAAGAATAGATAAATATTATACCTTGACTACGATGGCGGTTTTAATTTAAATAAAATTATTTTTATCATAATATGTATTTTTATTATACAGATAAATGCAAATATTTTTGTAAGGAATAAAAATTTTTTAAATAATTCACTGTAATAACTAAATAAATAATGCAATAATTATATCAAAACTAATAAAATAAAATATCGCAATTTATGCATGAACGATGTGATGATAATTTTGCAATCTAAAAAAAAAAGTCAATTATAAAAATTTTTACATATCACGCATATGTTCGCACATTTATATATTAGACTGTGCGTTATTTTAGAATTTTTAGGTGCTGATTTTGAAAATATTAGGTTATAGAGAAATTTAAGGTTATGTGAGAAATTTTCGATTTTATTGGTTAGATAAAATTTCGGAATTTACACAGTTAGAATGAAATTTTTAGGTGATTCAGAAATACTTAGATTTGAAAAAATTCACAGTCTCATATTATATACATACTAATTTATGCCTTGATTAATAAATATAAAATCAATGATTTTATACTCATAATTGAAAATTTTTTTTAAATATAAAATATAATTTTAATTTTTATTAAAAAATTATTAAATCCAAAATAAATTATTACATAAATGTACATGTGTTTGTTTAAATAATAATTTTTTAATTCACGCCATTGATAACAATATTATTTTTTTTTTAATCTTATCATATCATATTAAGTCATTGTTTTTTAAAACAAAAAAGAAATTGATCAATTTTGTAATTTTAATTACATTATGAAACATATGTTTTTTTTTAAATTGGAATTCTGTAGAGTTTTATGTTATTTAAGCAAGAGGTAATGCAAGTAAAATTGATCCTCTTGGACCAATTTTTTTTTGAGTCTGGGTTTTAATCAAGCCCGGTTATGAATTATCAAATTTTCTTAACGTTTCTAACGCTAATTTTTTAGGCGAAAATGGCTTGAACGAAATATTTTACAAAAACGCTATACACTGAAAAAATAATCCTTCAGAATAAACAGAAAATCTTAAATTTGGCCTCAAAATTAACCTCCAAAATGAAAATTGCCGGTAAAATCTAAAATATTGTATTTCGACCCATTCTGATCACTTAAACTTTGAAAACAGGGTCAATTTCACCTGTTTTACCTTAAAAATAAAAAATAAAACGCTTATCAAAGCGATAAATTTTAACATTTTTTGCCTATTGCAATTAGATACAGCTAACTTCAAAAGTGTATTATTTAAATATCCGTACAAAACTAAAAGTGTATAATTCCTTTTATTCAAACCGGAAGTCTTAAAATTACCAAAAAATGTCTTAATACATAATCATATTGCAGTATTTTTTTTTAATTAGACAGAAAATTCTTCGAATTAAATAAAATAAATTTGAATAAATGTTTAAGTAATGAAATCTCAATTTTTGCTTAAAAATCAAAAAAATTTATTACACGTTAAAGGGAATGAACTTTAAATAAATTAAATTTAAAAAAATAGCATACGTCATAAATTTTGCATTTATTTTAAAAAAACATAATTTTTAACATAAAAAACCTAAAAATACAAAACGTTAGTAGTTTAAATACAACTAACATAAACTCTAAAACTATAAGACTGTCTATTTTCGTATTGGCCAAAATAGTTAAAAGTAAACTTAACTTTTTTCATATTATATCTTCATCATGGTTATACTACATCTTCTAGACATCCCCTTACACACTCACACACATACAAAAAAAAGTTTTATAAAAGAATTGGGTCAAAAATATTTGTCAACGATAAATCTAAAAAAAATTTAATTTAATTTTTCGATATAGCTCAAAATTTTCATTAATTAAACGTCGTTAACCTATTGCATAATGAAGAAAATATTTAATTACGTTATTGATTAAATTAATCATTTAATTAGACAAGAAAAAACAATTGTTTTGTATTTATAATGTATCGACGTATTTTTAAAACAGATGACTAATACACCTTAATTCATATATGTCAAGCTTGATACTAAATTTGTTAAATCTGGCATAATTACAATTTTTTTACGTTAAAAAAAATTTTTACAAACCTTTTGATAAGCTGGTAATTGTAATAAATCTCTATCGTCAGCTTGTGTTATATCAAATGTTGGTGCTTGTTGTAATGGATATAAACCACCACCCTTACCAGGAAATGATGTGCTTCTGCGAAATTTAACAGGACTAACAGCTGATTGATGTGCGTGTTGTTGTTGTGATAAAGAATTCGAATGTCCTGTAAACGTTGGACTTGGTTTTCTTCCTTGTAATCCAGCAACTGCTGTTGCATGTAATGTTGATTGTAAAGGGGGTAAATTCGGTACTGATCTACCTCTATTCCATAATGAAGCTGCAGCAGCTGCTGCCGCCGCGGCGGCTGCTGCTTGACCTGCTGCGCTTCCAGGCCATTGTTGCTGTTGCTGCTGTTGTTGTGATTGTTGTGATTGTTGTGAGCCTGACCAAGAGGAGAATCCCTTACCTTGTAGGAATTGCTGCTGCTGCTGTTGTTGCTGTTGCTGTTGTTGTTGTTGTTGTTGATGAAGGTGCCGGGAGCCAGGGGCCGCTGATTGTGATTGTTGCTGCGGTTGACCTGGGAAATTGTGATTTGCAGTTATGGCACGTCTTGAATTTGCAGAAAATAGCCCTTGGTTTGGAAAATTTTGAAATTGTGCAGCTAATGAGCCATTGACCTGAAGTGCATGTAAGCTGGCTTGAGAACTTGAGTCATCGGCCCAAAGGTTCGCAGGAACCCTTACTTGTGACGAATCTGAAAAAGCATGTTGAGAACCAACTGTTACTTGTAAAGGATCCTTATCCGGACTCGCTGGGCCAGCTCCAACCCCAGCTACATTGCCTCCAGCTCCACTGGCTCCACTAAGCGCAGCTACTAAACTATCGGTTTCATCTTTACTGGATGAAACTGAAGATTTGCAATTAGCTTCTTTATTATTAGGACTTATTGGATCTGGTAAATCAGGTGGTGACGATGCCGATGATTTTTTCGTGTCCAATAATATATCATCTTGTATACTGGGCACTGTTGGGCTGCAAGTTTGGGGCGGGGAGAAGAGACTCGCAGCTGCTTGGGCAAAGTCGCCCATCGTTCTCCTCCTCTAACTCTTACCCTCTCTCTCTCCCTCTTTGGCTTTCTCACTTAAACTCTATTGTTGCTGAAGCTTTAGAAAAAGCTCGTTTGTTATATGATATTATTAAAAAAATTTTTCTAAAACACTAATCGTGGGAGGACCCGTACTCGGGTGAAGTGGCAGTTTCATCGTGAATAACGACACCTGAACTCGCGCACTAGTATGCAATTTAATTTTTATCAATGAAAAAACACTAAAAACACAATACACTTATAAAAAAATTTTCTTTTATTTTATCACCACTTTTTAACCCTTATTTATAAATAATTAATTTTTTTGTTTTTGTTTAGCCGAGTCTATATACATATACATATATTTAATTTATATATATATATATGAATATATATATATGTATAAATTGTGTAGTATATATGCTACACCACGGAGGAGACGTGCGACTGGCTGGATGGATTTTCTCCTCTGCTGAAGCTCTAGCTGCTTACGGGTTTGCACGCGCGCCGGAGGCAGAGGACTTTAAGCGCCGACGCGATTTCATATATACACATGACTTTCCGTATATATTATAAAATTTTGTTCTATCAAAAAATACTCTTTTAAAACTTACCGATATTAAATGCGCGCGCCGATTTTATGTACTATAGTACACGCATATATATAAATTTTCCCTCTGAAAAGTTGAGCTTTATAGAGTTTTTTTACCTATGCATTTATATATATATATGTATATATCTAAAGAGAAAGAGGGAGCTTTTTTAGAATTGTAAACTGCAAGGGTATGCGTGTATATTCGACTTAAAAAAACGACTTTTCTGCATAAAATGCAATAATTATGAAAAATTTCGATTTTTTTTCAAAATAATTTTTTTTAATTTTACCGGTTATAAAACACAATATAATTAGTATACAAGAAAGAACTTTTTGTTTGATTGCGTAATGACAGTCATATATATAGCGATAAGAGTATGACTTTACATTTATGTGTATTGGAGACTTTTATAATATAAGTGGTATATGTAATAATAATATATAATAGGCACTTTATCGCATGTAAACAAATTACAATAATAGAAATACGTTTTTTTTCGTACGCATGTATGTGTGTGTGTGTAGATATGGAATTTTTTTAGTCAATTTTAGATATATTAAAAAGTTCAAATATTTAAAAATTTTGAATAATATTAAATTTTAAAAAATTAATTGAAAAATTAGAGTAAGACAGATGATAATATTAAGTGCTATAATAATTTTGAAGCATAACGCGCACCTGATAGTTTCTTCAAATATATGTTTTGCAGATTTTCTAATTGCGCAACTGCAATGACCTACATATACATTTATAAAACTGAAAAAATTTTCTTACAGAAATGCATTAATATAAGATTAAAGTATATTATGTTTGTTTGTTTCTATGTATTTGTATGTGTGTGTGTAAATAATTTCTGATAAAGGGATAAATGAAAGATTAGAATATATAACTGTTTTTTTTTTCGTTTTATTTACGTTTATGCTGGTTGGAATGAAAATTTATTTTTATGAAAAATTTTATGTTTTGGCAAATTGTTATTTGGATGTAATTTTTTATGTAATTTTTGAGTCAGGAGTACGCATCTTGTAAATATGTACTTTGCTATAATTTTAATGCAGATAACAATAGTTTTGGGAAATGTGGGGCTGAATGGTGATAGGGGTTTTCATTTTTGTAAAAAGTTTAATTACTGTTATAATTGTTCTTCCTTTGTTAATTGCTACATTGTTGTTATTTCTGAACGAAATTTTAGCTTATTGTAGTTGCAAGCTTACGGGTATTATGTATACAAATACCGAGCTTGCAATGATGGATAGTATATTTGTGTAAAGTAAGCTTAATGAAATTAATGAAGAACAAAACTCATAAGCTTCAATTACTTTTGGGAAGTTTCTTACGAAATTTGAATGGGTAGTTATTTTGAACTTACAAAAGGAGTGACAATTATTTGAGCAGGTGATTTATACTTCAAACTGTCAGTTATGCTTTAGGTAGTTGAAAAATTTTTCTGCACTTTTAGGTCCTAGAATAACGTTTTTCGTGCTCAAAAAATCGCTAAAAATCATTTCAAGATGGAAATAAACCATCTCAACTAGTAACGATTCATGATTGAGGTACAAACAAGCAAAAATCAGAAAAAAATCAAAAAAAAATTTTTTTTAAATCAAATTCGTGATTTCCAAGACGATAGCCCTCGTTTACAATAATCGACCTTCTAAATATTCCCAATCTCACTAAAAAGACTAATTAAGTATTCCATTTTTTTAGGTATAAAAATATTTTCAGAGTGTAATCCACCACTTTCTGTAATATTTTGTCTGATAATTGAAAATTTTACTTAAATAGATCATTTTTCAATTGGACTAAATTGTTTCTAAAACCATAATTATTTGGCAAGTAAATTTTGGGATATCAAATTACTTGAACCATATTGTCAACTTTGAAATAATCTTTAATCTTGATTCGTCATTTTCAATAACTTTTAGTAGGCTTAAACCAAATCGTCGATTCCATAAAATAAGATTTCACAATAACCATTTTGCTTCTCTTTTAGAGGCTTATTAACATGTACCAAAATCTTTTATAGAAATTGAATTATTAAAACCATTAGAAAATTTTAACATATTATTAAAAAGTTATTAAAAAATTACAAAATTTTTATCCTGTTGTTATGTTACCTTATTTACATGGTTGTATGAAAAAAAGTTTTAAAACAATCGATAAAGTAGGTAATGACGTTTCTGCATGAAGGATCCTGAATAAAAACAAGCTAGATTTAATATATAAAATTTTCAAGTTAGGTCAGATTCGTTTTATTATTTTAAATAAGAATATCATAATTGCTTAATATGCAAAACTATTTTTCCTAAAATTTATTCAGTTCCCGAATTTTGAATCAAAATAAGATTAGGGCCATTCTCCTGACCACCATAGTACGCTTGTAAACCGTATCAATAAACAAAATTATCCTAGTTCTGGTATATTTTGATTCTACAAAGACAAGGACGAACTACATAAAGAAGTTGTTAGTTTAAAAATATTTTTTAAAATATGCACTGAAAAACTGACACCTTCGAATCAAGGACGCGCGACATTAAAATATGCCAATAGAATATTCCATTGATTCAATAGAATTTTTATTAATTTAATGTCGCCGCTATTGAATTAATAGATAATTTTATTCATTCAATAGTGGAGACATTAAATTAATAGAATTTTTATTGAATCAATGGAATATTCTATTGGCATATTTTAATTTCGTGCGTCATTGATTCAAAGGCGGCAATTTTTCAGTATGGCCAAAATCGAAAGGGATTTATAATTATGGGAAAAACTCAACAACAAAAATTTTTCTCCAATTTTTTGGTCTTGTGTACTGAAAACGGTCTGAAACATTGAGAAACTTAAATCAATACGGTAAACCTGATAAAAATGGATTAAAGGGAGTTTTAAATTTTAATTTATTTGCTTAAAACCATTTGAATTGGCTAAAATTCCTTATAAATCAAGTTTTCAAACAAAAAAAGTGCTAATGAAAAGAGCAAACAAGATTTTCTTGACAATTTTTATTTTGCCAAAAATCGAAAGGGGTATATATGGACAATTGTCAAAAAATTTTTTTCTCGAATTTTTCGTTCTTTGGTACCGAAAAAGGTTTAAAACAGTTAAAAACTTACATCAATATGGTTTACCGTGTCAGAGAAACAAAAAAACCTGACCTAAATGGATTTAAGTGAGTTTTAAAATTTTTTGATTTTTAGAAATTAAATGGCTATCATATTTAAATTAAAAAATTGATTTGTAAAACAAACACCAAATCTTAAAGTATCTATAGATACACTTTTTAACTAGGAAAAGATTTTTCTTCTGATTAAATCTTTTAAAGGAATTCTTTTTGAAATTAATCCCTTTTAATAACCTATATTTATTGAAAATTATAGCCATTACCCTGCCAAATTTGTTCAAATATGAATTGGTTAAAAATCACTAGAAACCAAGTTTTCTAATAAAAAAAGTGCTGATGAAATGGGGGACTTAAAATTTCTTGACAATTTTTATTTTGGCCAAAATCGAAAGGAATATATGGAAAAATAGCAAAAAAATTTTTTTCTAAATTTTTCGTCTTTTAGTATTGAAAAAGGCTTAAAACAGTTAAAAACTTAGATCAATATGGTTTACCGGGCCTAAGAGCCCATAAAACCTGATATAAATGGATTTAAGTCAGTTTTAAAAATATTGCATTTTTAGAAATTTGGGGTTTATTCGCATAAAACCATATTTGAATCGGTTAAAATCCCTTATAAACCAAGTTTTCTAGCAAAAAAAAGCTAATAAAATGGGGGACCTAAATTTTCTTGACAATTTTTATTTTGGCCAAAATCGAAAGGGGTATATATGGAAAAATGGCAAAAAAATTTTTTTCCAAATTTTTCGTCTTTTAGTATTGAAAAAGGCTTAAAACAGTTAAAAACTTAGATCAATATGGTTTACCGGACCTAAGAGCCCATAAAACCTAATATAAATGGATTTCAGTGAGTTTAAAAATTTTTGCATTTTTAGAAATTAAGGCTTTATTTGCATAAAACCATTTGAATTGGTTGAAATACCTTATAAACCAAATTTTCTAGCAAAAAAAAAGCTAATAAAGTGGGGGACCTAAATTTTCTTGACAATTTTTATTTTGGCCAAAATCGAAAGGGGTATATATGGAAAAATGGCAAAAAAATTTTTTTCCAAATTTTCCATCTTTTAGTATTGAAAAAGGCTTAAAATAGTTAAAAACTTAGATCAATATGGTTTACCGGACCTAAGAGCCCATAAAACCTGATATAAATGGATTTAAGTCAGTTTTAAAAATATTGGATTTTTAGAAATTTGGGGTTTATTCGCATAAGACCATTTGAATCGGTTAAAATTCCTTATAAACCAAGTTTTCTAGTAAAAAAAAGTGCTAATAAAATGGGGGACCTAAATTTTCTTGACAATTTTTATTTTGGCCAAAATCGAAAGGGGTATAAATGAAAAAATGGCAAAAAATTTTTTTCTTCAAATTTTTCGTCTTTTAGTATTGAAAAAGGCTTAAAACAGTTAAAATCTTAAATCAATATGGTTTAACGGGACAAAGAGCCCAAAAAACCTGATATAAACTGATTTAAGTGAGTTTAAAAATTTTTTCATTTTGAAAAATTTCGGCTTTATTTGCTTAAAACCATTTTAATTGGTGAAATTTACTTATAAACCAAGTTTTCTAATAAAAAAAGTGCTGATGAAGTGGGGGAAACAGATTTCCTTGAAAATTTTTATTTTGTCCAAAATCGAAAGGGGTTTATATGGGAAAATGTCAAAAAAAATTTATTTTTCAATTTTTCGTTTTTTGGTACCGAAAAAGGTTTGAAACAGTTAAAAACTTACATCATAATGGTTTACCATGTCAGAGAAACGAAAAAACCTGCTATAAATGGATTTAAGTGAGTTTTAAAATTTTTTGATTTTTAGAAATTCGGGCTTTATTCGCATAAAACCATTTTAATTGGTTAAAATTATTTATAAATCAAGTTGTCTAATAAAAAAAGTGCTGATGAAATAGGGTAACAGGATTTTTTTGAAAATTTTTATTTTGGCCAAAATTGAAAGGGGTATATATGGGAAAATGTCAAAAAAATGTTATTTTTCAATTTTTCGTTTTTTGGTACCAAAAAAGGTTTGAAACAGTTAAAAACTTATATTAATAACATTTAGCGGGTTAAAGAGCCCAAAAAACATGATATAATTGGATTTAAATGTGTTTTAAAATTATTGCATTTTTAAAAATTTTGTCTTTATATTCGCATATTCAAATACAACCATTTGATTTGGTTAAACTTCCTTATAAACCGAGTTTCGAATAAAAAAAGTCATCATCCGAAGCGGTACATTCTGTCTCTCGTGTAATAATATATCATTCTTATTTATATTTTTTAATATTTTATAAGTTTGAATAATTTTGGCTTATTTTGGGCAATTAGAAATCGGAAAATGTATGAAACCTTCAAAATCGTTTTTAGCGCTCAAAAATACACAAGAATCACTTGATTGGATCCGTACTGCTCCATTTAAAATTTTCATATGCATTTAACTTTTTTAGTTCCTCGACTATTATGAATCGCGTAGCTTCTATTATAATCGCATTTAGTAGTTCAACCTTGTTTCCTTGTTTCTAAAGTACTGTAGTACAAAAATCACTGCCAGATTCTTTCATAAATTAAAGCTCTCCATTTTGAATAATTTGTTTACCATAAATTGAAATACCAAAATTAAAACTTTTAATACCTTCAAATCCAATGTTTAAAGCATTCATAAAATTGATGTAGTATTCTAGAGTAGATAAATTAACCAAACACATACAAATACAAAAAATATATGTAATAGAAAATAGTTGAAAAATGAAACTAGTTCCATTGAAAGTGTAAAACTTCATACTGAATTATCAGTCAGAAAATAAAAAAAAATTGTTAGTAATTAGAAACTAGTTCTAAAGTAACGAAGAATATTCTATATATAAATAAAATTTATAATTAAAAAAAAGGTAACTTCGTCTTCTTCGTAATTTTCTTTTATTTTTTACCTTATCTAAGACAAGTTTCCTATAGACCCAGAAAAATTTTCCAACTTGAAATTTAAAATACTGGTTTTTAAGATCCAGTTTTATTTAATAAATCCTGATATACTAAACTTCTAAGGTTTTTCTTTTAGTACTATTTATTACGAGTATTTTTTTTCTTCGGGCAGTAAAGAAAATGTATCATCTATGTTGAAGAATGTTGTACCATTATAGACCCTTGGATATAAATAATGTTTTATGGGTATATTGGACTGGGAGTTATTTGAATGAGATTGTTAGATTTTAGCTGATTAAAATAATATTTCACTGATCTAGCAAATTTTATATTATGGAGCTAGGTGTATCATAATTTTTAATAAATTGCAGTTAATTGCCAAAACTAAAAGTAAATTATTTGTTAGCTTGAATAAAATGCAGCATTGGAAGCACCAAAAATTTTCAAGGTATATTTAGGAATCACATAATTTTTTATTTATCTCATTGGCACTAATATTTTCACCTTTTTTAACCTAATATCTCAAGAATCACTGAAAGGAATTTTAATTTTATTAGTAAAATCAATTATTTAAATATAAAAAATTTTCATACAGCTTCACGTGATCCTCTGCAACAGCAATAAAAAAAAATTTTCAGAGGATACAATTATATAATTTTATTTATATATATATACAAATTACATCATTGATTATATATATATATTTTAAAATAATATATTTTATAATACTCATCGACTGATCTTACAAAAAATATCTTTTGTAAAACAAGAAACCAAAAAAAAATAACTGTTAAAAGAAGAGAAAAAAAAAATATATTGTATAATATTTTTTTATCAGATTTTTTTATGGTTGAAAATTATACAGGGACTCGAATATTTTAAAAAAGCAAAAAAAAGTGGGCCAACAAAATCTAATCCCAGACGTTTAATAGATTCTATAGAGAAGGTTGCATTTCTGGTTTTTTTTTATTTTCTTAATGCATGTTTTTAGTCTATTAAAAAATTCAAACTGCAAAAAAAAGAAATATTATAGTAGAATTCTAATGATTATCCTTGTTCCACCTTTTTAATGCCCATTAGATCATCTTCAGTGTCTGGAAAGTGTTTATAAGCGAGCATAATAATAATAAGCCTTTTTGCCTATACCTACATAAAATAAAAAAAAAATCATACCATGTAACATTGCACACATTTAATATTAAAAAAAAAAGGAACTATAAAAATAAAGGAGTATAACGAGAGCAGACACGCAGACTGACTGATATTACAAGAAGAAGTCTGATATTGAAATTCAAGGGCATCGAGCAAAAAAAATATAAAAAAATACAGTAAAAAGAGTAAGAAAGCAATAGAGAAAAACTTGAAGGTTTTTTTAAACTATATATTTCTTCTTTCAATTTCTTTTATTTATGTTTTTTTGATCTAATGATAAAAACCACGCCACCAGGTCGCGTGTACTGTAATTATTTATTTTACACATATAAATAAACTATGCTACATTTAAAACAGATTTAAATGTACACACCGTAATAATTATTTTATTGTAAATGCAATTCAAGGTCTCTATATTATGCCCTTTATTAATGTTTTGCTAGAGAAAATAATTTTATATATGGGGTATTTTATATATTGAAATTTTCAAGTTGATTTTGAGAAAATTGCACTCTAATTTTATTTCTGATCGTTACTTTAATATATGGTTTTACCAACTTTTTTGCAGAATTATGATAATTAGAAATAATGGTTTAAGTTAAAAAAAATTTTTTCACAAAATATGATTTTTGGTAAAATTCAGCATTGTAATTCAATCAGAAACGAAAGTAAAAGTCATATCTGGCATATGTAATTTCAATTCTGCCATATCAGGCCAGGACTGGCCCATGCTCTTTTTTCTACTCGGGTAAATATTTTGTTTTAACATGGAACATGTTTATAGGCAGGGAGGGGGTACTCAAGCATGTCATTTGGGGGGGGGGGTCAAATGGGTTTAGAATATTTTCGATTTAGAAACTTGGAATAATCTGGGTTTAGGGAATTCGAATATTTTTGAGTTAGGGGCTTTGAATAATTTCAATAAAGGGGTTAATAATATGGATTTTAGGAGCTAAGCATTTTTTTTTTTTGGCTTAAGGACTTAAAATTATAAAGGCTTCAAAATTCAAAATATAAATTTAAACATGTTCTATTTTCGTTGGTTGTGAGTTCACAAACAAAGGTTGAAATAAAAAAAATTGGCTAATTTTTCATTAATATTTATTACTTTTAATACTTTTATTTCTTTAATAAAAAATAATTATTTATACATTTTACAATAATAATGTGTAATATGAGTTTTTTTTCAATAATGAATGAAAATGCGATATAATTTTTTTATTTTATTTACAAAAAATATATTTTATTTCTTAGAATTATCGATACTATTAATGAGTATAAGAATATAATATTAATTAATAAATAGACTGCTTAAAAAAAAAAACTTTTAACAAAATTACAAACTTTTTTTTTACAAAAAAGTACTAATTTTATAAATTTCCCGGGGGGAACAATTTTTTGTATGAACAAATATGATCAGACCTGATCAAACAAAAAATATGTTTCCCCGGGAATTTTTTTTTTAAATCACAAAAATGCACTAAAATAAGTTTGTAATTTTATTAAAAGTGTTTAACAGTATAGTTAATTAAAATTAAAAAAAAATGATTATTTTGAGGTATATGTATTTTGTTTTTCTGTTTTTCACAGAAATATTATTTTATATCATTAAAATAATGATTAAAATAGTATATATATACAATTTAATTAAAATTGTGTACTATATATGTATTAGTAAGCAAAAAAAATTTTACTTTTTAGAAAATTTTTTAATTTAAAAATAATGATAATAACAAAATGGATTTATAAAATTCAAAAAAATTTATAAAATTTTTAACAAAAAACTTGCTAACAAAATTAGAATTTAAAACATTATATTATACTTTTCATTTTTTAAATTAAATTTGGCACGTTACAAATTTTATCACCGTATTTTTAAATTAGTTTTTTGCTTTGTATATTTTTAACATAATTTATTATTATTTTAATTCATTATAATCTATTTTATGAACTCTTTAAACTCTTATTTGAAAATAATTGTCTCGTTTAAGTTTTCGAGCTTATAATTTTCAGATTATCAGACAACCACTTTCAAATTTACAGCTTTTAATATATTTAATAAAATAATGTTAAATAATTATAGAAAATCTTACATTTAGATAAAAATTAGCCTCGCAGTTATTTTAAAAAGTTGTTTTAATTTTCGATCAGCAGGAAAAATTAGGTGCCATTTGTTCAATTAATCACTTCTAAAAGCCCTGATTTCACCTGATCATCGAAAATCCAAGTAACTTTTCAAAATAACTTCTAGGCAAATAAAAATATTTGTATTTAATAAGAATATAAAGCTTTAGAACTTATACTTATACTTTTCTATGAGTCATTTTAAGTCAAAAAAGCACTGCTTAAAATCTCATTTTTTAAACATATTCTATCGCAAAAACTATAAAGTAAAGGAAGATTTTTAGCCCTCTTTAAATAAACCGAATTATAAGAAGAACCAAAGTTTTGCAGCAGATATCAATTTTCAAAGCCTGCTACCAAAATCGAAAGCTGCTAAAAAACTTCTTTCTTAATTAAGCAAATGATTTTTCAAGCAGTGTAGTTTTAACTTGGAATGATTCATATATGCAAGCTTAAAAATTATAAAATTATAGCTATCACCTCTTATTTCATTATTTTCGTTGAAAAAAATTGTAAAATAAAATTTTTCACTTCCAGAATGATTATGATTTATAACTTAACAATCAGTGAATCAGTCTCTTCAACTGTATAATACATTTTTAAATTATGCGTACTCAATGTACGTTAAATAAATATTGGAGTTTAAATCATAAAAATTAAAATACTATCAGTGTAATTAGATAATTATTAAATTTTTATAATTAACTTAAATTATGAAGTAGCTCATTTTAGGACCACTATGTTTTATGAGTCTATTTAAGCTTGAATCTTATGTTTTTATTCACGAAATTCGAAAGAAATTTAATGAATTTTGTGTTTAATACTTTCTTTAATACAAAACTAAGATTTTGTATACGAAACTACGAAATTTGCAGATTCCTTATTAACTCCTATTATTCGGGTGCCATTTCTACACAGAATTTTAATTTCATCACCAACTAATTTTCAACTATTTTAACCGATATTTTGACCGATTAAATTTTCTTACTATTTATTTGGCTCTAATTTGACAACTGACTACGACCTAATTGAAATTTTATTCTCATTAATTAAGGGATTGAACATTTTTCAAATTCTCGTAGATGTCTTCTTGATTAATTCTATTAATTTTTACATTCTTTTTATGAAACATAATTTTTGACGTTACAGTATAAAAATATCAATATTAAAATATCTAAATAAGTTAATCAAAAATTTCATTCTGAAATAAAATTTTGAATTTAATGAAAAACAAAAACAATAATAATTAAATCTATAGTTACATAAAAATCGATTTTACTTAAAAATTAAAATCCCAAAATTTACGAATTTATAATTCTAGATTTAAAATTAAGTGAAAAACAGTCTGGTGCAACAGCAACACAAGTTGGTACTATTTTACTTTTAATATCCTCAACATTAACTGCACTTATATCATAACGCGATAATAATGCTGTGACAATAACAAATGCAAAACCTTGTACCAATTTTTGTCCTACACAAGTTCTTTTTCCTGTTGAAAATGGTAAGAAATGTTCAGGTCTGACGACTTCTATTTTTGTAATACCAGATTCTGTCGTTTGTTTCAAAAACCTATCTGGATTAAAAGTTTTTGAATCTGGGCCCCAATATTTTTCACCTAAATTAAGGTCATAGTTATTAAGGAATACCATAGTTCCTTTTTCAACTGGAAACCCTCCGATATCTGTATTTTCAGATGCTACATGTGGTACAATAGGGGAGCTTGATATTCTTAAAGTTTCCCAAATTGCTGCTTCTGTGTAAGGCATTTCGTATCTATGATCGAATGATATAATTTCATTTTTTGTTTTTGATTCTTTTAATAAAATACTGTCACATTCTTCTTGAATTTTAACTTGGACTTCTGGATGCAAAACACAGTAAGCAAGTATTAACATTACTAAATTTCCAATAGCTGAATGTCCTCCTAAAAAGTCTTCCAATTCATACATCGCATGCTCCCAAGAAAGATCAGATTCTGAACTTTCCAGACTTAAAAGAAGAGCATCGGTAAAATCTCTAGGTTCATTTTTTTCTAAATTCAAATCAACTCTATGAGGTTCTATTATTTCTTCAAGAATAAATTTTCGAATTTCTGCACCCCAATTATGTAATGTACGTAAATGACTTTTATAAAATGGACTTAACCAAGGTAAAAAATCAACAGCGTAACCTTGATTAACATCCCAAAAAATCAGATCGAATTTTCTAACAACTCCATTAAATTTATCATTTTTATAACCAAATCTTTCTGAACACATGTATTTAGTAAACATATTACCGACTGCTGCTAATATCAATGGTTTTATTGATTTTTCACCATTTAAAGTTGATGAATATTCATTTTCATTTAAAATATCTAATAATTTTAATGCTTCGTCTGTTGATACCGTTGATAACTTTTCTTGTTGACAACTACCACCTCTTGGTGAACAAAAACTTCTCGCTATCGAACGACGCTGTTTTTGTAAATCTGACCAGTCACAAAACGCTAATGCTGAAAAAAAAAATATAAAATTACTAAATTACGTAAACCTTTTAAATTAAAATAATATCAGGTTTATTCTGTAAAATATTTTGAAAAATCATCCTAAGAACATTAATTACTGATAATATTGATTGTAACCCTAACCAAAAAAACAAGTTAAACGACTGTATAAATAGGTTAGGAGTATGTATAAATATGAATAATTTACCATAACGTGATAAAGTAGAAAATTTAATTAAAATTTAAGATAAAAGGTTTTATTTTAGTAAGATAAATTTTAATTTATTGGTATTGCTTTACATCAATTAAATATTACCTATTTATATTTAACCTTGGACTTTTTTATCTAAGATAATACAAATATTCCGTAATATATAAAAAACCACACCTTTAAAAAAGTATTAAAATTTCTATTAACCGATATGAAAAAAACAGTAAGTTATTTAAAAATAAAAAAAGTGAACTTCACTTTTAATTTCAGGTTAAAATAAAATTGATTGGCATATTGGATATTACAAACAAAAAAAAAAGGTAAAGATTATGCAAGAAGGATGCATAATTTCCAAGAATAAAAAATGATGACGAGTAATATATATTTTATACCCTACTTAAGTAGCTTGCAGGCTTTTGTGTAAATTTGCTTCCTGCTCCTGAGATGCTGAATATTATGAAAATTTTTTATTTTATTTTTCATTCAAAGATACATGCACTAACACATGTATATATTTTTATTAAACCAGTATTTTTACTCTTAAAATAATTCCTGCATGAGTCCATGTTGTAAATTTTTATTATATCAGCATCTTTTAAGGTACACTGACTTATTATGGTTAAAATTAAATTGTGTTACTCGTAATTTATCGTGCATATTAAACTGGGCTTTAGTTTTTAAAGTTTTTATTGTTCTAGAATGATCTGATGTTGAAAATCAATTCGGTTTAGCTTGAAATTTAAATTTTACCACGCTAGAAAAAGGGTAACTAATTAATTGTGTTTTATTGGGAGTAAAAGCTGGAATATAAGGGTGGTTACCCGAAATAGCGAATGCCTGGCCTGAATGTTTTGGGTTTTTTTGGGGTAAAGTAAAAAATTTTGGAAAAGATCTGCAGGTACAGAATGATCTAAAAATTTCCTTGGCTAAAAATGTAAGAAATCTGAATTTTTGCACACCCTTACTAGAAAGCTTTGAAAGCTCTACAATTTTTGAATTATTTTTTGTGATAAAAACTAAAATATTTTCAAATGCTAAAAATTCTCAATATAAAAGTAAAAAATAATGACTTTTAGTGACTAAAACCAAGAAAATTTTAACAGTTGTAATAAATTAAAGATTACGTCTAAATTATCATATAAATAATTAACCAAAAAATAACGTCAAGTGCTAAAATTCGCAAAATAATTAATTAATCTTATAATTAAAATAAAAAAACAAAAAATAAATAAAAATCTAGATAAAAAATGCAAAAATCTTACAGTACACACACACATTTATGTTTAACAGAGATTATAGGTACGTGAGAGAGTTTTAGCTTCCGCAATTATGACGTATTAATACTTAGAAAGAAATCAGATATTAATTTTATTTGCATATTACAAATTTCTTCTATGACGTATCTTTTTTTTTAATATTAATTTTAAAATAAATTTTTGCTATATTGATTTTTAAATTTGAAATGAATTTTTTTTTTTAATTAATAATTTATCAATGGAGTTTGTCATTTTTTATCAATTAATTTGAGCTAATTGATTTTTTTATCTTTTACTTCTTTTTTTTGAATAAATGATTTGCTTGTAAAAATTTTTTGTTGAATCAGCAAAAACGAAAAAATATTTTGCAAATAACTGAACACGGGTATGTTTGTCTAAAAATTTTGGTCGCTCTCGTCCAAGAAACTTAATTTTGCCACCTACTAATATCTCTTTTACATATTTAGGGCAAAAAAAGTCTATTTTCTACCCCAAGGAGGTGGCTTTTCTGCCCATTATGTAAAACTATATTTTAAATCACGAGACTGAATATGGGGTTCGACTTTTGTATGCTGTCTGCAACTGCATGCAAAGTCAAAACCAATATTTTGTCTAAAATAACAATTTTGAGCAAATCCTTTGATTATTAATCAAATTTACCAAATCCTATGCAAATTAAAAAAAAAATTAAAAATCAGTAGGCATTTCTAGCTGAAAATGCCCATATACTACTTTTCACGTAAACATAAAAAACACGTGCTAAGTTTATGATATGTAATACACCTTTCACCCTCAATCATCTGGATTATAAATTTGTATCGGGTTAATTTTTTTTTTTAAATGAGGTCATTGCCAATTATTTTACACTTCATTAAAGTTATGTTAAATTTTAGTTACACATGCATAAATTTTATTAGAAATCCTTTGCATATTAAATTTTTATTTATTATAAATTGAATGCAGTGACAAAAAATAAATAAATAAAATTGAGAGAGATAGTTAGATTTGTTGTTGTATGAATGGAATTCAAATTCTCAATGAACTTGTTTGAAGAGAAGCTTATTAGTGTATATGTTATGGAACAGATGCTAAATTTTTGAAAAAGTACGGGCTAATTACCCATGGTCATAAATTTCTTTGAAAATACTTTTAGAAGATTTCTTGGCAATTTTTTGAAAAAATTTAAAATTCAGTAAGGAGCTGCAATATCAGCCATATAAAAGGTTAGCACCTGAAGAGCAAAAAATTTTTCCCTTATAGTTTTTTATGACAATAATTATCTGAAATTTTGTTGCTTTAGGCTAGCGGAATTAAAGGTTTTCTTTAAATCTAACTCATGAAGTAAAAATTCATAAATATTTATGTTATACTGACAAAACAAGTATACAGGAAATCCACTTGCTAAAGTGGAATTCCGCTTAGTTGGAAGTAAAATTTTTTAGTGCAGCAATGAAAAACTGCTTAAAAATTTTGATGCCATATATTAGTACATCTTTCTTAGTTAATCACATTTTAATCAAAATGACAAAAAAATTAGACCATTCGTGTTTAAAAAATTTTGACCGCCGGTACTACAAACTTGCCCGGTAACATATAAAATTATACAAAATTAAATTTTTTTTGAATATTAATTTATTGATACAAGTTTACACGTTTATTTTTTAAATAAAATGTAATGCAAGTATATTATTTATTAACCATAATTTATTTGTTTAAAAATAGACATTAATATTATTTTTATTACTGAAATCAGTTGTTACAGGCTATGAAAGCTAAAAAAAATTTTATTTCAAACCTGATCTAGATATCTAAAAATAGATTTTAGTTATGAAAAATCATGCAAATTAAATTTTGAAAGTTAAATAAATTTTTATTAGAAAACTTTACAAAAATAAAGCTTTTTTACCCAGAAAATCATTAATTTCTGAAATTTTATTTGAAAAAAAATTGAAAGATATACATTACGTATTAAATAATTTATTTATGTAAATTTAAATTATATAACAATTAATCCAGTTACATAATTGATTTACAAAGTAAGTGCATAAATATTTTATACTTTCAAAATTCAAAACTAGGCCATTTAATTAATATGTAAGATATTTTTGATTCAATTTTTATGAGTCTAGCTGTTGTAATTTTCGAATTTTTGATTTTACAATTTATTGGGACCTAAATAATAAGTTACTGATTCAAAAAAATTTCATTATTAAAAGAAAAAATTTATGTTCACAGGAAGCATGTACCATTTCAAATTGAATTTAATTGTCTGGTTCCTAATTTTAAAGGTTGATCGTGTGTTTAATTGAAATCAATTGTCATTTGCAGAATATTTTTTGTTTTTAATTTCCTGTTATAAAATTTAATATGAAGAATATCTTAATTAAGGATAATTAGATTAAATTCAAAATTCTAGCAAATAATTTTAAAAATGTTAATTTTTGTGTTTAGTTTTCATTTCTATTGCTGTGGCCTATTAATAGCAAAAAATATTATTGTACTGATTTTCCTCCCTACCCTTAAGTTTTTTTTGCCCTGAAAAATTTTTTTGAAAAGTTACTAATGTACACCTTTAGTTATGAAGCTACTGTTAAATATTAGCATAGAACATGTTTATAGGGAGGAATACTCAGAAGGCCTGAAAATCGAGAAGGTAAGGGTCAAATGGGACTTGGATTTAGGAACTTACAAGATACTTTAAGCTAGAAATTTCGTAATAGATAAGTAGTCAGTAAAGATAAACATATTCCATGCAAGTTACTCGGCTTATCTATAACTATAAAATTAAGTCCATTTTCAAACAAGTTTCATTTTGCATATCTTCCCTTTTTTACTCAATACCTTTACTGAATAGTAATTGTCAGAAACACTCTGTTTGAATTAATCTTAATCAAAATATGATAAAAAATTGAAGAAATTCATACCGAAAATCTTTTTCGTTTGGTGTACAATTGTATTAAGCCCTTACTTTACTATTTGTTGGTTTTAAAATCGATTCCCGGGGAACAGAGCCTCAAAATTGTTGCCAATTTTTCATGAATAATCATTTGTTTTTATTTATCTTATTTTTATATCCTTAAATTAAAAAAATTAATGAAAATAAATTTAAACATTATTTGGAACCTAATTTCATGTTACAGAATTTTAAAATTTGAGAACACCACAAAGAAGCAAGCTAATAATTTAGAGCCATGGTGTAAATCAGGAACCCAATCAGAAACCTTAAGAGATTTTCAGTGTATGGAAAATGAGTGTAATCTGAAAAAGTTCCTTGTGAACATGTTTCATCTCAAAAAATGTGCATAAAGTTTCTATTACGTAGAAAAAATCATAAAGTACAGTTGTATGTACTGCATTTAATGAAAATTATTATTAAATTAATCAATTTTTAAAAATCGATGGTTCGATGCTACTTGAAATAAAATTAGTCATCAGTTGTTAATCATAAAATACACTCTCAATAAAATCGGTCGATAACCCAAAAACAATTACAATTTTAATCTTATATCACAGTAAAAATGTTTTGGGAAATCCCCAATATTATTTTTTGCACGTTATAGTAAATAACTCACTATCAGATTGCTCTACTTTTTGTTTAATCAAAATATTTAGCAAATAATGGTTGAATAATCCAGTAATTGGATTAAAATTTAAACAAGCAATTCAATTTAATCAAACTTAACTAAGTTAAAACGTTTTTAAAATAAATTTTCCTTCTATTTTGCTAATTCAGCATTTTGAGAAAATGAATAACTTTATGACTGATCATTTAAAAATGTTTGAGTATTATTTTATAAGTTGAATATTTTCTAATCGTTTTAGGTTATTAAAAATGCAAAGAGCTCGTATTCTAAAAAGTAAGCAAATTTTTTTCAAATTAATTCTACATTTGGCTCATAACATATACAAATCAAAAGTAAATTAACATATAACTAATTAATTTAATGTCAGTCAATATTTTCAATAAATTAGTAAACATGTTCCTATATATGACGTATCTAATAAATTAATTTAATATTTAGGTCAGTTGCATAAAATTTTTAATTTTAATTAGAACACATTAAAAGTGAGACCAGTCTAACTTATGAAAAAAAATTTTCATATTATGATGCAAGCAAAATTTATAAAAACTTTCACTAAAAAAAATATGATAAAGAATTTTCTTATAATTTACTTACAATTATTTCTATCACCACCAAATAATGAATGAAATCTCAGAAAATCAGGTCTGTCACCAAATGATGCTCCTTTTCTTATTAATACTTCTTTGACTAATTTGTAACTACTGACAACGATACAATTTGATGAACCAAGTTTTATTTCATAAATATCTCCAAAAATTTTAGCTAATCTTGTAAAACATGCAAATGGACCACCAGCACCAGCTAATTCATTAAGGCTACCAATTATTGGGTATGATTTTGGTCCTATTTTTTTTCTTTTATCTGAATTTTCAATCTTGTACCAAATTATTAATAATAATAATAGGCTGCTTAACAGCCAAAAAATGGCCAGCATTTCTTTTTTTATTTTATTGGTTTTTTTACTACCTTCTTCTTGCTCTTTCTTTCTCAAGGCCAAGGTCACGAAAAAAAAATTATACACAATTATTTATTTAATTTAAAAAATACTACTAAATAAAATTAATAATAAAAGTCTTTTTTTTAATTCACAAAAAAAAAAATGAATCTTGTTTATTTTTTTTGTTATTGTTCCTGTATCGTGACTGTAGCTTTGTAAGACTTGAAGTGTTATGAGGCTACTTATTTTACTCTTACGTAGAGTCCTGTTGATGCCCACCGGGACGACGACGGACCAACTTTCTGTGCTCTACGGGAGGAGCCACTTGAGAATATGAAAGAAAAAAAATTTTTTCGAGTGGGGGGAAAAAGGGAAATTATTATTATTTTATAGTAATATTTCTATACACACACACACAAATACAATTAACAATTTTTTATAATTCTGTTGAAAGGGGTTGTGGCCACATAAAATTTTGCACTACTCTAAATTTTTATATTATGTCACTTGAACGCTTATACGATTGTATCTGATTACTGGTATTTTTTTATTTTTTATTTATTTTTTTTTTTTATGTACGTAAAATTTTATTGGGGAGTTCGCAATATAATTGCTGATTTAGTAAATTGCCTAATTTATACCTTCTTTTATTCACACAGTTACATATTATGATAAAAATTTGTACTTCGTATTTAGATTTTTGCTTGTTTCAGCTGATTTTTTATTAATTAATTAATATCATCGTGTTACCAATAAATTTATTTAATTGAACAGTTTTTATCGAATTTTCAATTTATCGTTTGAGGGAATTGAAATTGTTATAGCAGGTAAATAGTATATTCTCGGCTCGCGTCCAGAAAAGTAAAGAATGACCCAAATCGAACGTAAATTACGATCCGAGACAAAGTCAAGTATGGTAAAATACGATTTGGGGCATTCTTTATTTATGGACAAGGGCCGCATAAAATTTTTCTGCGTCAGTGGCAAGAAAACACGTCTTTGTCGGACGCGTAGTGACCGGTAAACATGTGCTTTCGGTCCACCGACCAGAAAAACAGAATTTTGAGATATGCTGCTTAATGTGTCTCCCTTAATATTTCGAAAAAATAGTTGCGAATAGAAATTCAATTATCCCATTATCAATTTTTTCTTTCTTAGTCAACGTTGAATACATTCATTTAAAGTAGTTTTTTAGCTCGTAAAAAAGCTCATTTTGTTTTAACTTTATCATGAACCTGGCAATAGTATTTAAATAAATTAAAATTTTCTAAAATTTACTGTCCAAACAGGGTATTCTGGAGGTATTTCGACCCATAACCTGACCAGAAAACAATTTTTAAATGTTTTTAGACATTTTTACTCGAGCCAGGATTTATTTAAAATATCATATTAGTGACGCTAAAAAAGATACTTGTTTAATTTTGAATTTTTTCTTTTACTACACCATAGGCCAGGGGAAACTGGGATTTTCCGCCCGTTCGACCGAAAAAGTTTGAGCTTGAATTATCAAATTGAGTACGAAAGAGAAGATGTGTTAGTAGCCAGCCTAGTTTCTTTTAGACATCCGAGGAGCTTAAAATACAGCAATATTACGGGGCTCGGAACAGCTTTGCAATAATTTCAATATGGCTCTAGAATGAAAATCTTTTTGGTTTTCTGATCGCTTGGATAGTAGGTCAAAGCTCCAAATCCTTAGCTTGCTTCACTCCAATTTTTCGGGGCATATAGCCCCAAATTTGAGAATTCTGTAACACGAAATTAGGTTCACGACAAAGTGTTTATATGAGCAATTATTTTAAAATTAATACTTAATTCGAGCCTGGAATCGTAAATTTTTTTTTTGAGGGCACATCGATATGACCCGTGTTTTCAGATAGTTTGAACCTTCAGAAAACCGAAAAAAATCGTGAACAAGAAATCGGCGATAGGTGCCAAAAAGATTTTTTCACTTTTATGTCAAAAACCGTGTTTTTCGTATCTGAGCTACCCCAAATTTGTAAAATAACTTTTTAAGAAAATAAAATTTAAAAAAATAGATAAGAAAATCTGATTGCCAGGGAAAAACCACTCCAGAAGAAAAAAAAACTTATCTTTTTCGGATGAAATTTAGCCAAGTTATCGTCAATTTAAGATTTTGCTCAAATTCGTCTTAAAAAAGATTGAAATTTTATTGAAAAAAGCCTGTTTCTGAACTTTAAACATGCATTATTCGCTTGATTTTCATCGTAAAATAATAATTTTTTTTTTAAAATCGATTAATTTTTTCCTGGCAATTCAATTCTTTAAGAAAAAAAATCATTTTTATTGACCAAATTTCAATTTTTAGGTCAAAAGCCTTTGAAAACTTTAAGTAGCAAGATTTACTTAATACAGTTTTTGATCTAAAAATTAAAATTTTGTCAATAAAAATAATTTTTTTCTTAGAGAAATGAATTGCCAGGAAAAAATTAATCGATTTTAAAAAAAAAATTATTATTTTACGATGAAAATGAAGCGAATAATGCACGTTTAAGGTTCAGAAACAGGCTTTTTTCAATAAAATTTCAATCTTTTTTAAGACGAATTTGAGCAAAATCTTAAATTGACGATAACTTGGCTAAATTTCATCCGAAAAAGATAAGTTTTTTTTTCTTCTGGAGTGGTTTTTCCCTGGCAATCAGATTTTCTTATCTATTTTTTTAAATTTTATTTTCTTAAAAAGTTATTTTACAAATTTGGGGTAGCTCAGATACGAAAAACACGGTTTTTGACATAAAAGTGAAAAAATCTTTTTGGCACCTATCGCCGATTTCTTGTTCACGATTTTTTTCGGTTTTCTGAAGGTTCAAACTATCTGAAAACACGGGTCATATCGATGTGCCCTCAAAAAAAAAATTTACGATTCCAGGCTCGAATTAAGTATCAATTTTAAAATAATTGCTCATATTTATTTTGAAAAACTTTTTGAATTTAATTTGGTGTACGGCCCAGTGCCCTCACTAGACCATTGTCCTGTTTTGTTTACAAAATATTTCATTAATAAAATAGTAAGTTTGAATATTAAGCTAGACCAAAGGGGGGCGAGGGTGGCATAGTCTACCATGGGGATTTGGGGACAATTTATAGGGGGCACAGAGCCGATGGTCTGGTTTCAATTTGCTTATGCACTTGTTCATGTAAATGGTATAAATTTTTTAACCCTATTTTTTACAACCTGGGAATTGTACTGGGAATTGTACTTGATTAATTGGATATCAAAAAGCTTCATACAAAGAAGCGCAAAAATTTAGCCCAAAGGTACTCTAGTGTCTTTCAAAAACCAACAATTTTCCTTGTCGAAATAGAATTATTAAAGTCACCTAAAATTTTACAAATGGCCAGCCGACTTATAAGGAAAATGCTTTTAAAAAAAGATTTTGATTAAATTTTTTTATTTTACAAGTTAAAAAATAAGCAGTAAAATAAATTTTAAAAGCGGAAACGCGTGCAAAATAACATAATAAAAAGGAAAAAAATATTTAAGTATTTAATTAATGAAAATGCAATTTCGAAGAATACGCAATTTATTATATCGTACCAAGAATTCATAAGCAATTTTTTGGAAAAAAAACACGTGGATGAAAACGTAAATAAAAATTTATGTAAGTTATGTACGTAAAAAACAATTTCTTTTTTAATTTTTTTGATAAATTTGCAAAAAAAAAATAAATAAAAAAAAAATTTAATTGTCCTTGAAATAAAAATTGACCTTGGAAATAAATGTATAACAATTTTTTTGGTCAAATTTATTATCACGTTTTTTTTTAAATTTTGGTATGATAATTTAAATTTTAAAGATAAATAAAATTTTACTTGATATTTAAAGAAAATAAAATATGATGAATTTCTAAGAAAATGAATCAGTGGATTTATTCTATTAAAAATGCGGAGTACAAAAGAAAATCTATCTTCATTTTTTAAAAGACAGTTAATATATGAAGATGTAATAATTAGATCTTGATAATAAAAAAATTTTAATAAATTTTCTGAGAAATATTTTTTAATTATTATTATTTATCACTTATAGACATTATGGTATTTTATTATTAATATGATCCTTTTAATTAAAAATATTATCTTGTCTGCAAAAAAATTGTAGGGGAGAGTTGGATTAGATCAAACAGAAGGTTTTAGCAATTTTCTTTATCGTTTTTTAGATTTCTTAAAAACAGGATTGGCTACAATTTGCTAACGATTTTGAAAAAAAAAGCTCCGTTTTATATGTCCAAATAATAAGATATTTAGTTGCAAGCATTTTAAAGTTTCATAAAAATTATTTAAATAAATCAAAATTTATGTATTTTTTTTCTTTTACAGGAAGAAAATAATCCTTTTTTGCCCTTTCTTGAGAAAAGAACTCTTGAAAGGATGCAAGCACAACTATCAAACAGAAACTTGCAATTTTTCTCTCATCTTGATTTGGAGGATAAGAGTGAGTTGTAGTTACTCAGAATAATTTTTTTTTTTATTTTTTAAATATTTTTCAAGTATTTTATTGGCTAAAAAAATTGTACCCAATGTTTAAATTTTCAGTTATAGCAGTTTAACTGCATAAGTTTGCAATGTTTTAGGTTGTATATCTCTGTTACCTTGTCTCCATTACCATATCCTTTATTTTCCTCTATATTATTGAGTATTCAAAAATGAAAAATCCGACCCAAAACACCTACTGGGTGGGGTTTTTAGCTTGAAATAATAAATTTTTACATATATAACGAGTTCACCCCTCACCCCTCAATTCATCCCACAGCGAGATATGGTATGAAGAATGTATTCATATTTGATTTTTGGACCAAATTTTTTTGAATGTAATTTAAAAATTATTAAAATTTCAGCCTATTTTAGGGCTTTATATATCTTCCCCAAGGGGTTGAGGATAAAAACAGACTTCAGAAATGGAAATCAAGGCGCCAGAAATGTTAAATGCCCAAAAATTTTATCTGCACAAAAATAGATCCATTTCAGTGAAACGTATGTATTTTTGGTCACTAAAACCCACTTTTAAGGTTTCATCCATTTTCTGATGGCCAATTTTGAGTAATGAACGCTATATCATAAAAAATCGACAACAAATTTGCAAGATAGGTAAATTCTTGAAAACAATTGCTTATTGAATCTATTTTTTGGTACCTCAATTAGGCTTTTGGGGTCGCTGATCACGATTTTGAAGATAGATTTTTAAAATTCAAAATGGCGGACTCAAAATGGCGTATATTCCTATTATATTACCATTTTAGGCCTACTATTTTTATTATTAAAAATGTTACCTTATGATCGTAATAACTGGTCCTAGAGACTTACTAGACAACGTAAATATTCTTAAAACATAACAAATCGCCGTTTCTTAGGTTAGGAATACGCCATTTTGAGTGCGCCATTTTTAATTTTAAAAATCTATCTTCAAAATCGTGATCAGCGACTCCAAAAACCTAAGCGGGGTACCTAAAATAGGCTAAATCATCAATTGTTTTAAAGAATTCACCTATCTTGCAAATTTGTTGTCGATTTTTAATGATATAGCGTTCATTACTCAAAAATGGTCATCAAAAATGGATGAAACCTTCAAAATCGGTTTTAGTGACAAAAAGTACATACGTTTAACAGAGGTAGATCAATTTCTGTGCAGATAAAATTTTTGGATGCATTTAACATTGCTGGTGACTTGACTACTAAGTAGGATTTTTAGCCCAAAATATACAGTTTTTCATATCAAAAATGCATTTGTCCATGAAATGTCGAATGGGCGTTAACTTGCTAAAATAATTCCAAAAAAGTATAGATTTGAAAACATTTTTAAGTAAGTAACGTATAATACTAATAAGATTTTAGAGTAAAATCAACTGTCTTACCCTACCTCTTGAGATTTTCAGTAACGAATATCAATTCTTCAGCGAAAAATTATGCAGTAACCAAATTACTAAGACCCTGACTTCATGGAGCATATTTTCACTAGATTGCTAGGGCACTTCTATTAAAATGATTGAACTCTAGTAACTATTACCAGAAATCTAATAAAATCCTCAAAAGTACGTTTTCCTCGAGCAGTATCTCGCTAAAATTCGAAATCACTGACATTAGATACACTGACAAAATAATTATTTTAATTTTAATGTTCCTAGAAATCTAGTAAAAATATTTTCCATAAGGGCGATTTTATGGAGCATGTTCTTGCTAGATCCTGGACCCTAGAGTTGAAACAATTGAACCCTAGTAAGTATCACTTAAATTTTATTAAAATTTTGCTCTGAGGCTATTTTATGGATCCTGCTCGAACAGAATTTTAATAGATTTTGAGTCATAATTAATTATTTCTACCCTAGTGCCCCTAGAATCTAGTATGAATACGCTCCATGAAATCGCCCCTATAAAATCTCCCTTTAATTGTAAAATCCTAACCAAATTTTAGAATATTTAAAATCTGCGCGACTAATAATTTATGAAGAAAAAAAAAGAATTATTATTATTATTAATCATTTTATTAACCATAAAAAAATTTGTACACTTATTTTAATTATACAGAGACACGGAAAATACTGATCTGACTCCTCAGACCTATTTGTCTAAAAGGTCGTATAAGACCGAAAATGTAAAATTTTGTTACTACATGCATATTTCAGATTCAATGAATACCCAGTATCATCCAATTTTACCCTATATGAATAAAATGTAAATAATTAGATATTTTATTTAAATGAAATAAAAATCATGTTAATAAAAAAAAAAAAAAAAAAAAATTGGGTCGATCTTGATTTATATAATTTCAATGTTATATTATCTTTGGAACATGGAGTAAGTCAGTAGTGACAAGGTCACAGAAAGTGTATTAAATGCATATTACAAATTTACATATATCATTGTTTTATAATATATAAATAAAAGTATAAAATAAGATAAATAAAAAAAATTATGAATTTTTTTAAAAAAAAGTATTAATTTTCATGTTAAAAAAAGTATACAATAAACATAAAATGCATTGTAATTTTAGACTACTCTTATTATTGTAGGCTAATTTTTTATTGTAAATATTGTTTAAGACAAAAGAATTCTTAGTATATTTTTATGTCTGTGTGTGTGTAATTATATTGTTTTTTTTTTTCGAAAGGTATAAATAAATATCGATTGAAATAAAAAATTTTTTTTAACGCTAGTAGTGCGAAACTGGTGCAATAGGGTGATGAAGGATCAATTTTCAGAGTTATTATTGTGAATATATGTTTAAGTATATGTAATTATTGTATATGAGCTTTTGTACTAAATTTCAAATATTAGAAAATTAAAATTTTTAATTACCTGATTCAATATAATGCATTTCGTTTATTTTTCGTTTGCTTTTTCAGTAGGTACCTCCTTTTTTCCCTCGGTATATTGAAATATATTTTGCTAATTACTTTATTGAAATGACTCTGTAAAGTACTGAAGCACATAACCTAATCTGAAAGCTCTAGATAAAAAAATGGTATTTCTTAATTCACTAGTTTTTATAATTTTTAAATTTGACTCCGTTACATGACCAAATGAAAATCTGACTTCAAATTTGAATTTTTTGGAAAATTTGCCTAAAGTAGGTGAAAACACCGCTAATTTTTAGTTGATTTTTCGGAAATAAATATTGTAAAACGATTTCCGCAACCCTCCAGTCCAATTTTACACCAATTTTCCTCCAACTTTCAAATCCATTTAGACTGCAATTTCTCAATACCTGAAGAACCTTGTCAATAACTGATTTAATCCTTGCAAAAATTAAATAGACAAGCTCATATAAAAAAAACAATTATTTAAAATGACGTATATTTTCAAGTAATTTGAGTCTTTCGTGTTACAAAAAAAATTTATAAATTAAAAAAAAAAAAAAAGTAAAAAATATTTGTACAAATTCTCTTGAAATTTTAATTTTCAGCAGTATAGTTGCATGTGTATAGAGAATTCTCTGTGTTTTGTCAAAAAAAGACACATTAAAAAAAAAAAAAAAACAAAACTGGTGCAACAACGTGCATGAAATTCCAAGACATTGAAAATCGACACCGAAAATGATACGAGAATATCAAAAGAATGAGAAAATAAAAAATTAAAGCCAGATAAATTTTATATTTTATTTTTTATCCCTTTTTCTATTTTAATTTAACAAAGAGGAGACAATAAGATAAATTTCAATAAAATAAAATTTTCAATTAAAAAATATTTAGCAAAAAAAAAATCACAAATAAATTATTTAAAAAAAAAAATGAACAGACAAACAAATGTTTTTTGAGTTAGGTTATGGTTTGCCCTTGATATTTTTTTTTTTAAATTCTCTTTCTTTTATTTTTTGACCTCGTTTAAAAAATCAAATTCATTCTCTTCCTTTGTCTTGCAACATAATTTAGAGAATACCTCAATAAAAAAAAAAAAAATCTAAAATATAAAAAAAAAAAGAACTGACCACTACCAGTGATGATGAAAGATGATAAATATTTAAATAATATAGGTAGCAGTTTTTATAATAAAATTTCTTTTGTGTGTCCAATTTAGAATTCAGAATTTTTTTTTAATATATATAATCAAAAAAAAAAGTGCCCTCGAGATATAATATTTCTAAAACCATTAATTAAGAATTATTATATGCAGGTAGTCGCTTTTAAAATAAAGAACAAGGCGATGATAAATTTTTTTTGTCAGAAGTCTTTATTTTATTTTTTTTATTAATGAAGTGACCAAAAAAGAAGAATAAAAAATTTTAAACGTTTCTTTTTATGTATCAACTTTCTTGTGTCTTCTAAAAGGACAGGAGTAATAGTATGAAGACAAAATTTTTTAAACTAGTGTAATTATTATAATTTTAGGGTTTTAATTTATCTTAACTTTTAATTTAAAAAATTGTCAGAATTAATATTACTTAATGACTTGCAAGCTCTGTGAATTTGAATTTTGACACTAAATTTTAATGTCCTGAAAATAGCCTTCATGATGCAATGGCTCAGAATCTTGTGCTAATGATCAAATGTGGACTGCTTTTATCTGATACATTTTTCTGACTGTCTCTCTAAAAATTCAGGGTTTCTAACATTTACAGCTCTCTAGAATTATCAAATTTTCCTAAAAATTAATTCCTGGAATTTTTTGCTTACTTCAGTTTGTCAATTGAACATTGTTCTAAAATACCTATATAAATTTTTAAAAAAAACCTGAAGTGTCCAATTGAATTTTTTTAGCAAAAAACTTACAAAAATCGTTAATTTATAAACAAAAAGTAAATATTACTTAAAATATCTGTTTATGCAAAAGAATATAATGAAAAAAGAAAACCTCATATTATAAATAAAAAATAAATTCATAAATTAAATCATTCTCCCTTTCAATTTACGTATAATTTATACTATAAATTATAAACACACAATTTTCTTACCTTTCAAAATCATGACGGAACAGCTTCTTGCATTAATTTATAAATATATAGACGAACGAAGAAATAAAGTAAAAGCCCTTGATTTATATTAAGGAGAGCGGTTAAATGAGGGGGTCAGGGGGTAGGGAACCGTGAAGATGAGGAAGATATAGTCAGTCAAGTTCAGGGTCTTCCAGTTTCTCTCGAGGACTCTAAATATGGCTTTACGAGCCTCGGGCGAGGATTGGCTGCTGTATTTTTTATTATACAACCCATACCTTCAATCAGCTGATTGATCTTTTAATTTTTTTTTGTTTTTTTTTTCTATATACCTATTTATGGTAATGTAATACAACACCTGTTTATTATACTATCATCAAAATAACATTTTTTAGGACCCATAAAAACTAGGTTTGTCTGCTTCTTACTTTTATTTTTTTTATATTATTCATTTATTTTTCTTTTTTTATGTTTATATTCTTCTCTCCTATGCAAGATGCAACTTTAGGTGCATATAAAAAAAGGATCGAATATCGCGTGATCTGAAAATGAATTATATAAAAAAATGAATATAAAAAAAATAACACGTGATTCTTCGAGAGAACTATAAATTTTGATACTGCAATTTTGATCGTTCTGTCTTGGGACAATCTATATTAGTTTATTTTTTTATGTGAGTGATTCCAGGCTAAAATGAGTAGGGTTGTTGCATGGTATTGAGATTATTAGATATTCTAAAAATATATTCAAAAATATTTAATACCGTAACTGTACTAGAGGTCGCATAGGAAACCATCTTCCCTTAGGATCAGGAACACCGCAATTTTCTTATCCCTAGTGACCGGATGGAAGTTTGTAGATATTAAATAGCGTTATGTATGTATTATGTTTTGTATCTTATGTATATATTGTATTTTATGCATGTATTCAAATATATGATATTTTAAATATAAATAAGAGTGCGTGCTCATGTGAAAATCATGTGTTTTATGTAACGACAATAAAGGGTCGTTATTTTTATTAATTTGCCCGTCCAGATAATTTCTAGCTTCCTGTAACTCCCGCACATGAAATAAGCCCAATGCTAATGCAACAGACACTGTGCTAATGTCTTTTTGGGTGTTAGTCTTTAAGAAGCTTGACTTGAATAAAATCGCAACTATATTTTATATCACATATTATATAACACTTAATATTAATAATAAATTCCTTTTATGTTCAGAATCTTGTTTGATTTTGTTTATGAAAATATTCAACAGGTTATGGTACCACAGTACGTTCACTGAGGGATTGCGTATATTGAATATAAAATAAAAGCTTGTATGATTGTGTAAACACATCAGACAAGAAAATTTTAGAATTAACTAAGTTTGATGCACCAGGTTCAAATTTTCCACAGTGGAAAATTAGCATAACATTTGCCTTATAGGGTAGAGGATTAATGGTATTCTTCAAAGGTACGATTGTAGTACCGGCTGTTGGCAATGATGGAAAAATGCATCCGCTATTGATTAATTGCATGCATGCAAAGAAGATATTGCATAAGCTAGAAAGCTTATAATGCGCCGAAAATGAGGATGCAAAGACAAGCACGTGGGAGGATTCTATGCATATAAAATGAAAATTAGCACAGCAATGTCAACCCAAGTTGAAGAATTTGATCAAATTGTGAAAAGACTGGAAAATGCAGGTGATCTAAAGACGCCAATAAAATCAAAGTTGTTAAATAAATAAGTTGTTACAGAAAGTTCAATAAATTACGCAACTCTGTATGGGGAGAGACCGTTTTATTGAAGCCGTTACTCGGCGTTAATTTAGGGTAGGTTCACGATAAAAAAACTTTGTATTACGAAAATAATTTTTAAATAGATGTTAAATTTTTTTTAAATTTAATAAAATAAAATGCTTAAAACTCATAATAATAAAATGAAAAACATGAATCTTAACATACTATAGGTTTCTTGGGTTGTTAATCAAGAATTTTAGGGGTTTTCCGGGAAAAACCGGTGGAACATCCTTAAAAAGGGTTATTATTTATGTATTCGCACTTTGAGTTTCTAGGTTTGGTTCAAATGGCTTTTTTGGGGTCGCTGATCGTGAATTTCGGGGATTTTTTAATATTCTACCTTTAGTTCAGCAAATGCTAATTCTAAGAGAGAATTGTTGCTATGTAGTTTTTACTAATTTAAGGGTAAAGCACCAATTTTTTGACGGCAGAATCCCAAGATTCTTGATTAGTAACCCAAAAAACCTAAGCTAGACCAATCTCATGACAGCCAGTAACCAAACGTTAGGACTAAAACAATGTTGTCGTACCAACAATAAAAAATATTTATCTTGCCCTTGAACTAATTAACAAATTATAAGAAATATAAGGAAAATATTTTTATGTTAAAAATGTATTTACATTTAAGGTGTATTTTCAAAACACGTGCTCCACCTTTGAATTGATTTGAAAAGACGGGTTTTATGAAACACTCTAGAACGGCGTAATGACAAGATTTTCAGCATAGCGTTATAAAAATATACATTTAATATAATATGAGAGTTTGTCTTTTAAAAATTTAACTTGTCTTTTTATCGTGCATTTTTATATTAAATTCCCTTTAAAAAAATAATACATAACATGTAAAAGAACTGCAAATATCCTGCAGCAAACTATAATAATATCAAAATTAAATTTTATTAAGCTTTATTAAAAAAAAAAGCTCTTTACTAATAAAAAAATTGTTGCACTACGTTTTAGTATAGTGAGTGGGCTGAACCTTAAACTGTTCAAAAATTTACAAAAATTAAGGTTGCATAATTATTAAACGATCCCTTAAATAAGTTGGTAAATTGCTTGTCGCAGAAATGTTCAACTATTCGGATAGAGTTGGAATCAACTCCAACAGCTAAACAATAAAAAACGCCCTTACAGCAATGTAAATAAAAGAAGTTAAGTGTCTTATGAAGTCAGAGGAAGAAACCACTTAAAATCTCGTATATAAAAGTAATTCAAATTAATTTTAATGAAAACGGGAATAATAAGGTTCCTAGTGAGAAAAATAATAAAGCGTATTGTAAACAAAAAGGACATGGGCAACGGGAATTTCTGAAAAACCTTAAGATGAGCAAGCCGGGGATCCTTTAACAAATACAGTTGATTGCCAACAGTCATCTGCATATGTATATGTGATTATATAGCTATGTATTCACAACAGCATAACTGCTACACCAGCAGGGGACAAAGGAGGCACTGCCTGTTCCTTCCATCTAGTCGTAAAAAAAGATTAATAAACAAATAATTAAATAAATAAAAATCTTTCTATGTCTTCCATTGTTGCTCCTTTGGTGTCGTGTGCAAAAACCATCACAGTCGCACTCACACATGGATCTTAGTAAGGGTGCTGTCAATAGCTTCTTAGTGCGCAGAATACCTTTCACGTACTTCGCTACAGTGCTCCATACTTCCTTCCTTGGTAGCATTTTTTCAATTGCATTGTCAGGCGTCAGCATTCTGCTTCTAGCACTATCGTTTCGGTCATCCAGCGATTGCAGTCAAAAAATGTATGATACGTATCTTCATGTTCACCAGGACAAAACAAGTATCCAGGGCTTCTGACCTTGCCCATACTAAAGAGATAAGATTGAAAAAGATACATAAAATATACTTAGGGCTAATTCTACGGAAGTCAGTAAATACAAATGCAGGCTAAAACACGTTGCGCGAAATAATTTTTATATATTGCGTTTCGAAGTAGTTAAAAATCGTATTTAGCACATTGTGTTGTTGTCTTGCATTTTCTGGTTCAGAAGTTTGCAAAAAATTTAATATAAGCTTTAATTCCTGAAAATTTTGGAACGTTATAGACGTTATTTGCTGCAATAAACAAATTAATTTTCTGCTGCAAAAATGAGTATCATAAAATATAATTATCTTGACTTATTTAAAAAATGCTTTGTTATTCTAAACTGTATTTTGTAAGGATTTGCTTTTCAGCACACAATTCGAACAAGAGAAAAAATAAAGATACAAAAAAAATAAACATCCAATAAATTTTACTTACAATAAAAATTAAAATTTTAATACGCGCTGCCTTTTTAATAAAATCTTAGATCAAAGACGACTATGAGAAACCGGTTAATGATGCAACATTGTAATTTATTATACGTTACATGCTAATACTAAAGCAAAAATAAAATACAAAGCCAAATAAAACTCATCCAGTTAAAATTCTAGACATTAATCTCGAAACCAGGTAGCCGAAAATTCCTAATTTATTATATCATGGAGAACGTAACTCTAGATCCTGTTAGCCTATGACAATAATTAGTATACTTTAAAGCGTGCAAGATACAAGCATTTTTATGCTAATTATAATCAATTCATTTTTATGCTTTCAAGTTGAATATGAAAACATTGTAAAAATGCCAACCGGCAAAACATAGTTGCATCAATGTCATGCAAATCTTTCTACATCGTACGCCATCTATAGTTCTATTAGTCATCAGTAACGAAATAGCGCAAAGCTACGAATAAGCGATTGTGGGAAAAAATTACGAGATGATTAGGCCCCATCTACAGAAACCGTAAAAACGAGGCACACCACAAACGCAAGCGCAACGGAATGCGCAGAAAAAGATTTTGTGTTTCGAGTTGCGTAGAATGGTTGCGGCTTCTGTAGATGGGGCCTATGGCTGGTTTTACAAACGCCGCAAATGGGGGTCGAAACCACAAGAGCAAATGCAACGCAATGCGCACAACACGCATGCACACAACAAGATTTTAGTTTGTGTGCATTGCGTTGAGGCTACGCTTACAGTTTCGACCCCCTTTTAGGGCGTTTGTAGAACCACCCTAAGGTCTAGTCTACATAACCACACCGCACGGCGCAACCCAATGCTATTGATATAGGCGTGTGCTTGCGGCATCACGTGACTCGTATACCAATAGCATTCGGCTGCGCCGTGCGGCGCGGTTAGGGTGATTCTACAGAGGCCCCAAATACAATAGCCGTAAAAGGGGGTCGCAACCGCAAGCGCAACGCAATGCGCAGAAACAAATTTTGGCTCCTGCGCAACTCCAACTACACAAAATCTTCTTCTGCGTATTGCGTCGCGCTTACGTTCGCGGTGCGCTTCCGATTTACGGTTTCTAATGGTGGGGCCAGAACAGCATAAACGCAAAACCGCAGCCTCAACGCAATGCACCCAAACCAAAATCGTTTTGTGCCGTGCGGCTCCATCTACAGAAGCCGTAAAAGGGGGTCGCAACCGCAAGCGTCAGTGCAACACAATGCGCAGAAACTAATTTTGACTCCTGCGCAACTCGACAAACACAAAATCTTCTTCTGCGCATTGCGCCGCAATTGCGGTTGTGCCACCTTTTGCGGCTTTTGTAGATGGGGCCTGCGTGTGAGTGTTGGGTTGTGTGCATTGCGTTGCGACTGCGGTTTGCGTTTACGGAGGTCTGAAGAAGCACCCTTATGGAAGTAATATGATCGAGGTGACATCTTGAAACTCAATGTTAATTTTGCTGGAATTTTCCAACGCGAGTTATCTAATACCAAATCCGCATTGAATGTGTAGATGTCGTATTGATCATATTATTCATATAATTTCCTAATAAGTTTTAATATCATTCGAGAAAAATTATTATGCCAAAAAAACTGATTATCCATAAAAATTTTTTTGTATAACTTTCAGAAATGTTTCTTAAGCCCTTTTTAGACCTAATTAATTATTTTTAATCTTGTGTGCTTGGACTATACTCTTTGATATAGTAAAAGAACATGGAATAAAAAAAAATTATTAGGTCTAGAAATGGCTTTACCTGTCCACCTATATTTCTAACCTTTTCGATTCAGTCAATCAGAAGGTATTTAAATTTTACAAGTATTTTATGTTTTTTCTAGTTTTAAAATAATTTCCGAAATAACGTTTTAAGCTCTAAAATATTTCATATTTTTAGTTAAATTTACAATGGGTTCAGTATGACATAAGATATTTGTCGTAAATAGAAATATTTGAGTTAAAAAAAAACGCTGCCAAATTATATTGGCAATATTAACATTATATCGAGTTAAAGGGTTATTTACAAAATTAGTACTTCTATATAAAATAATTAGGTACTCCGTCCACAAAGAAAAAAAATTTGGGTAATTATTATTGGTACTACGGCTCCTCAAGCAATGAAAATTTATCACAATATACTCATAGAGCTTTCAGGTTTAGCTCGGAATCACTCATATAAATTTGTAACATACATAATAACGTTGGCGAATATTTTTTTTATTTACTCATCAAAAGCTAAAAAACTTGTTTTTTTTGTCAACCCAATTTATACATAAAGTAAAAAAATGAAAAAAAAATCTGTTTTTTTAAAACCTTTTTTTAGTTTTTAAATTATATACTGTGTCTTAGTAATCCAGTAGCAGCTCATTAAAAAAAAAATAAAACAAAAAATTAACTCTTTTATTATTCGTTATTTTAAAATCACATGATCGTTTAGCCCGCCTTCAAATGATTCTTATTGGTAAAGAATCATCCAGAATCTTTATAATCCTTTTTTATTTTGCAAGTTGCAATTAAAATTTTTTTTGTATTATTTTTTATTAAATGATGAATGATTTTATATTATTTTTTATGATCACCTGATTTTTGATATCGTCTATGTAATTACGTATAGTCAATTTTAAATCTAGAAAAAAAAAATAAAACTTCAAATTTGGATGCAAAATTTCAAAAGTTATTAACTTTTTGCTTTTTTTTCAAACCTATGTTCTAAAATATTTTTTTTTTTTTATTAAATTTTAAATTAGTTTTTATGATAAAAAAAAAAGAAAATTATTATTTTTGTAACCAATTTTTATTTTTTTAAGTATAGACTGCGGATAATAATTTAAAATTTAAATATCATAGAAAAGCTTGACAATTTTAAAATAGATGGCTATTTTAAAATTATGATAATTGTATCATAATTTTTAATTTTTATATGGACGATTCTAGTTAAAATTGTCAAAGTTTCTAATGAAATGGGCTATTGGGTCCGTAACTAAATATTTGCTGTAAAGCTTTTATAAATTTTAATGTTCACTGAGCATACTTTTTTAAATTCAATAGAAATTTTGAGTCTTAAAAGTTAAATTATGTGATAGCTTAATTAATAATGAAGAAAGATTTACCAAGATAGGTGAAAAAATATTTAATGATCTCAGAAATTAGAGCAAAACAAGCTAAGGTTTAATTTAGTTTAATAATGTAGTTTTTAATGATTATAAAGAAAAAAATGCTAGGAAGCACATAGAATTACGGAATCCTCCGCTATTGAAAATGAAAAGTAAATAACAATGAATTTGAATATATATTTGAGGTGATATTATTGTCTATTTTTCTATTTTTTTTATTTCTCAAATTTTTTTCTGGTAAAAATACGCGTAACGTAAAATTAAATTATTAAATTTAAAAAAATTTTTGTTTACCGGAAAATGGACGCCAATTTCACGTCAGCCGCGTGTAAAAGCCCATATTCGCTATTTAGTCAAGGCACCAGCAATATTAAATGTATCAAAAAATTTTATCTGAACAGAAATAGATCCACCTCAGTGAAACGTGAGTATTTTTGGTCATTAAAATCGATTCTGCAGGTTTCATCCATTTTCCAATGGCCAGTTTATGAACGCTATAATATATGTAATACTCTAGAAAACAATTGCTGATTCAGCCTATTTTTGGCCCCATATAGGTTTTCGTAGTTGCTGATCATGATTTTGATGACAGATTTTTAAAAATCAAAAGGGCGGACTCAAAAATGCTTATTCCTAATCTCAGAAACGGCGAATATGCTGTTTTAAGCACTTATACGTTGTCGAGTAAATCTTTTGAACCAGTTATTAGGATTCTGAAGTCAGTGTTTTAATAATCAAAATATTGGACTTAAAATAGTAGATTTTTAACCTCAAAATCGTCAATAAATGCTATTTTAAGCATTTTAACGTGTTGCAAAAGTTTTTGGGATCGGGGGTCACGATTCTAAGGTGAAATTTTTAATATTTTTTAATTTAGGATACTTATATTCATTTTTTAAAATCTGATATCAGACTCGTAATCAGAGGACCCAAAAACTTACTAGAGAACTATAAAACTCGAATAGCATGTCAATTTTGAGGTTAAAATACCTCCATTTTGAGATCGTCATTTTGATTATTAAATATTTGATCTTAAAAACGAGATCACCGATTCTAAAACTTATTATACAACAAGTTAAAATACTTAAAATAGCATTTATTGCCGATTTTGAGGTTAGAAATCCACCATATTGAACCTGCTGTTTTGATTATTAAAAATGTGACTTCAGAACCAAGATAAGGGTTATTTTAGTTATATTAGTTAAATTAGTTATATTATAAGTTTATTTTTTAATATTTAAAAAATTATAAATAATTAAAGCCCAAATAAACATGACTGGTGGATTGGTCATCATAAGCCACGCAGCCCGGTGGAGCACAACCTAAGGGCTGCTGGTGGGGCACTTGACATTCGGGCGGCCTACCGCCGTTTATTTTTTTTCGGGTATTAATTAATTATAAAAATATAAAACAATAAAATAAAATAAATAAATAAAAATTTGTAACAAAATAAACAATATTTTTATTGGCCCTTAAATTTAAAATATAAATCGTATGTAATATTTAAAATAAAAATTTATCACGCAACAGAATTCGGCAGCTAAAAGTGTAAGTGCAATCCTTTTCATGTAAAAAAAAAATTAAAACCGCATGCCAAAGTGATATACAAAAAATAAAACCGGCCTAAGTACGTCAGAATCATGGAAGTACTTAAGAACTCAGATGAAAAATTATTTTACGATTGGAATTTCAATTTAAAGATTCGTTATTAAGGGTTTTTATTTACTTCATTTTATTTTCGTATAAGATTTAATTCAAATATATTTGAATTCAAATTTGATGAATTTTTCAAAATAAATCATTTTAGCTAGGGAAACTAGAGAAACAATTTAATTTCCATAATTTTAACCTACTTCTATTCAAAAATAAACTTATTAGTCCTGTCGCCAGCAATGCTATTTAATGCCATAAAATAGCATAAAAGTTCCATGGAAAAAAATGGGTGGTATTTATATTTTTTGACCCGCTAAACACGAATCCGGGGTCTATTTTGCAAAATTGACCCCGAATTTTGCAAAATAGACCTCGGATTCGTGTTTAGCGGGTCAAAAAACATAAATACCACCTATTTTTTTCCATGGAACTTTTATGCTATTTTAGGATTTTATGGCATTAAATAGCATTGCTGGCGACAGGACTATAGATTACCAAAAAGGAAAATTGTCGTAAATAAAATTTTCATTTTTTAAAAATAATTATAAAAAATTCTTTCCTGCTTACTGTAATTCAAAATCCAGATAAACTGTTTCATCTTTTATTTTCAAATACGCAGTTTGTATAAAAACTAGGTTGGCTACTTCTCCTTCATTCTTAGCTCAACATGCATCAATATAAAAAGATGCAATTTTTCGGTGCATATAAAAATGCCTGAAGCCAAAACATGTAATCAAAAAATGAAAAAAAAAAAAAAAAAAAAAAAAAAAAAATGAACACGTCAATTTTTGAATTTGATGAGTTCGTGATTTACATTTTGTTTTTTTAGATCCTGCCTATATATTATGCATCAAATTTAAATATCAAAACACATACAGTAAATTAGTGTTTCTTTTTAATGCAGTTCGAAAAAAAATAAATAATGTATTAAATTGCAACAGCTTTTTTTTTTAGCTTAATATTTAGGTCGAAGAAAAAAATATTGCATTTGGTTTTTTGTAACATATTTTATTGCCAATTATATATCACATGGGTTAGTGATCCGCCCTTTATCAATAATTTCTTTTGGATCTATTCTAGTTTATTTTTACAGTAAAAAAATGCAACCAATAAGGTTACTTTGAGAGCGAAGTCAAAGAAGACAGGTAAAAATTAGTAAAATAAAAATCTGATCGTATGATAAATATGTAATTATTAGAATTGGCGAAATTATTTTATTGAAATCGAGATTGAAATTAACTGAAGTGGTGTTCTAACAGTTTGAAAAAACTGACACTTACACCAAAAAATAAGATCAACCAGAAGTATTTTGGATAACTTTTGAAGTGTTTTAGCGTTACGTTGAAAATTACCAGAAAACCCTATTTTGTATCATTGATCTCTGCTTTTTTAGACCAAAAAGGCCCATTGTTATGAACCTAGGGTAATCAGCATGTTTTTTTTAATATAATAAACTCACCCACGTAAAAGGATTAAGCTTAATTTTGGGTAAGCTTACGGACTAACCTAAAAAGGCTTAATTTTTAAAATTAAGCTTACAAACTAACCTAAAAAGACTTAATTTTTAAAATTAAGCTTTTTTAGGTTAGTCCGTAAGCTTACTTCAGTAAGCTTATCCAAAATTAAGCTTAATCCTTTTACATCTACAATCATTTGGTGTAATTTTACATTCCAAAGGTAGTGAAAAATTGTTTAAATTTATTTACTTAACAAATATTAAAACTGCATTTTTCGAGTCCAAATCAGCAACATTAGTACCCACTATTTCAAAAATTAGAAGTTAGAATGTCCAAAAATTTAATTGAATCAGTGGGGAATCAAATATTTTAAAAAATTTTAAATTTACAAAATATTTTGAAATCATAAAATGAAAAATTTTTTGTTGATAAAAATTTTGCTCAAATATTTCTGAGAAAAAAATGATGCTTCAAAAACGACTTAAACCAGTCCACATAATATCAAAATGCATTTAATACGTTACATACATACTCACTTTGTTCAATAAAATGAATCAAGTAAGAAGAATTTGGCAAGTAAAAAAGTGCAAGTAATCTTTTTTAAACAAGTAAAAAAGAATTTTTTTAAAACCACATACCATGCTCGATACCTTGTATAAAAAAACCGGCCTAAGTAAATGATGAATATTTAATATTTTTTATCAACAGAACCGGAGAATAAATATTACTTAACTGGTTTATTAGTAAATGGATTATTAGTATTAAAAATATACATGTAAATGTGGGTGAATACATTTTTTACAGATGTATCTTTTTCATTTCTTTGGGGTATTGTCAAAATAGAGAAAGTATTAAATAAAATTATCAGTTTAGGTGTTAGTCATAAATTTAAATTGACATTTTTTTCAATTTACCTACTGGTATATACCGTAAACTCAAAAATAAAAGCTGTGTCTAGACATTTGTCATTTACAATTATAATAGGGTTGTGCAACACTGTTGAGATTTTTTGATATTATGAAGATTTATATAAAAATATTCGATACGTATTTTATTATTTTCCATAAAAATTAAAAACAACAGAGTAATTAATAAATAAAGTACACTGTAAAAAGTAACTTTCTTATATTAACAAAAAAATTAGTAAATTTTCGAAAAAATTTGTGAATATTCGAAAAAAAATCGTATATTTACTATTAATTTAGTAGTAAATTCTCGATTTTTTTTTGTGAATTCGCAAGAAAAATTGATAATTTACAATTTTTTTCGAAAATTTACAAAAAATAGTTGTGAATTTACAACTTTTTTCGTAAATTCACCAAAAAAAATCGAGAATTCTCGAATTTTTCGATAATATCCTAAATTTAGTAAATTTACGATTTTTATCGACAATTTACAAAATTTTTTGAAAATTTACTAATTTTTCAAAAAAATTCTATTTTTTTTGTAAATCTAAGAAAGTTACTTTTTACAGTGTAGCGCAATGTTAAAACTGTTGGAAATCTGGCTTGTAATAACTCTTTATTTCAAAATTGTTAAATTGTCAACATTGTTAAACATTGTTTGAATAAAAAATAAAAAAATAAGTATCTGACAACAAAACCAACCAAATAGAACTTTTTTCTTGTAGCGACCCTATTAATTATAATTTTATTAAGTTTATTTGTATTCGATATAATTATTATTTAATTACATACGAAAAAAAAATATTTGTATTCCAAAGAAATTTAGAAATTATACAAAAAAAAAGTATGAAATAAGTATAATTAAAAACCCATTATCCATTATTATAAATTTTTTATAATTAATAGTATGTGTATATTTCAAGACTGTGTATAAAATAGCTGTAGTCTATATAAATTGTGCTCATGGTTACGTCGAAGTTAGTAGTACTTAAAAGATCCGAGAAAAATAGTGTTAAAAATATTAGTACTTCAGAAAAGTATGAATGTTGTATACGCAATAAGGTGTCTTTCCTTATAAAAATTTTTTAACATGTAAAAATTTCTTTCCTTTTTGGCAAGTGAAGTAATTTCTAAAGATTTTAAAAAAGGGCAATTTACAAAATATTTAGAATGTAATGGTTACGAGTGTATTTGCATGGTAACGCTGGTTTGGTTGAAAATTTACCCAGTTTGTTAAATTTTCAGCTTTTTGGTTGAATTTCCAATAAATTCATTTTAAAATCCAACCAAAAAAAACGCTGCCAAGTGATTGGCACTATGGTTCCTCATTAACAATAGCAAAATATTTATAATGGTCTATTTTATCTAATAAAAATTATAATTTGAGATATCAGTATTTCATAAAAAAAAGTTAAATACCGTATTTTAAAAGAAAAAAAATGTTGCTGTGATTTAATGTTTTTTATTTAACAAATTTTTAGAAAAAAATTTCTATAAACTAGGTATTACACTTAAAAAAAAACAATATTACAGATTTTTTAATTTTTTTGTTTTATTAATATTGAGAAAAAAAATTTGAAAAAATTCGGTATCAGATCCAAAAAATTACTATGAATAAGCTTTCTAAAACTAGTACTCTCATAGAAATTAATTAGGTACTACGTCCGAACAAAAAAAAAATTTGGTATTCTTTGTATTTTTTTGTGAAAAAAATTTTGGGCAAAAAATTTAAAAAAAATTAATTATCAGATTTGAGATATCGAGTAAAAATCGTACTTTCAAATATAAGTACTTTCATGGAAATAAATGAGGTATTACATCCAAATTAAAAAAAAAAAAAAAGTAGTTTGAGATTTTTTGATGAAAAAATTTTTGAAAAAAAAATTAGATCTTAATTCCATAATGGTTGTTAAATACCACCGATTGCAAAATTTTCAAATATTAGTACTTTCATAGAAAAAAACTAAGTATTACGTCCTAAAATAAAAAAAATTTTGGCACTTTTTGTATCTTTTGGCAACAAAAATTTTGAGAAAAAAATTTTGAAAAAAATAGGTATCAGGTCCAAAAAAATGCTATAAACCATAGTTCTAAAACTAGTACTCTCAAAGAAATAAATTAGGTACTACGTCCAAAAAGAAAAAAAAAATTAGTGTTTTTTGTATTTTTTTGTGAAAAAAATTTTGAGAAAAAAATTTTCAAAAAATTAGTTATCAGATTCGAGATATCGAGTAAAAATCGTACTTTCAAATATAGGTACTTTCGTGGAAATAAATGAGGTATTACATCCAAATTAAAAAAAAAAAAAGTAGTTTGAGATTTTTTGATAAAAAAATTTTTGAAAAAAAAATTAGGTCTTAATTCCATAATGGTTGTGAAATTTCACCGGTTACATACATACACACACACACACACACACACACACACACACACACACACATACACACACATACAGACTTTTTTTAAAAACCGGTTTTTTAGCTTCCTGAGGTCCCAAAACGTGCTTATATGCCAAAAAATCAAAAATCAAAATTTCATCTATCACAAAGGTTCCTCTATGAGGAACCAATTGATTTAATTCGAATACTGCATAAGCAAATAGTTAATATTTGAAGCAGAGCATTTAATTTTTGGGATACTTTTCTATTTTTTTTTATATGACTTAATTTACAAAATAATTCTGAAAATTTAATTAGTAACTCTGAAAATTTTTAATTTTAATTAAATTTTTGATCTTTGAAATAATCACATAGTATGCGAATAAAATCAATTTAATTTAATATTTTACTTATACTGGTTGGATTTTAAACAAAATTGGTCATTTCAACCAATTGGCTGAAAATGCATCCAATTTATTTAAAGTTCAACCAAAGCTGCGTCACCGTTTAAAAAAAAAAACAATTTAGTAAGTCAATAAAATCTTGATTTTTCATCAGTGTTTAATTCAATTTTAATAAAACTTTTTATTACCAATAATTTAAAAATTTTATAACTAATTAAATGAATTGAAGAAAAAAAAATGTCCAAACAAAAATGTTAAAAGATAAAAAAAAATACAGTATTGAATAGGTAATAGATTATCTGGTGATAAAATAAACGTATTTAATATTAAGAATTACTTGAAAATTCTTATCAAAATAAAGAATCATATTAAATTTTCATGTCAAGATAGATAATAATAAAATTTAAATAAAATTACTTCAAAAAATATACACTCAGTCATAAATATACAATTTCTGGTTGCCTTAGTTGAGTTTTAGTTAAATTTTAATAGAAACTTTTACATTTAGTGTCAATGTCAGTATTTCAAGCAAAATTAAAACTAAGCTAGCAGTGTATTTTGGCTTTAAAAAATAAATTTTTAAATTTTTGAATTTTAGTTCAAATTAGAATTAAAAAGAAATCCATGGAAGAGGAAGCAGCCCTTTTTAAAATTTATTTATTAAGTAATTAAAAATTTATTTAATTAAACAATTTGTTATTTATTCAAATATTTAACAAAATATTTCATTTGTTACCTAAATTTTAACTGATTATTAACGAAATATCAGTTACCCCCAACTTTATAAATTTTAATTTTAAAATTAATTTTAATTCATAGTGTGGCCGAGCTGTAATTCATGAAATTTTTTATATCCCATCTTTTTTTAATTTTTTTCTATACAGTCAATTGTAAGACGACTCTCTTCGAGTTAACACAGTGTCATATATTTTAATAGTTTCTAACATAAATTTATTTTTTAAAAAATAGAGCATTTTATTTTTTAAAGTGTATCCCACGTCTTATCCTTTCTTTTCAAGGACATCCATTCCTTTTTCGAAGGGACTATATTTTTTAGTGTATTTTTAGATATATTAAAAGTACCTCCAACAGCTTAGCCAGTTTAAAGAAACATGCTTTACGAAGATGATATTAAATTTTATGCTAACGTTTATACGTTACTTTATTTATTACCAATTACGATAATTTTATATTTTTCATTTTTTTGGAATGTCAATTGGGTTAAAGTAAGTTTTGTAAAAAAATTACATTTATTTTATAATTTATTTTTTATTATTTAACAGTATTTTTTATACTTTTTTTAGTGTTTACCAAACAAAAATTTTGATTATGTAAGCAATATTAAAAAACGTAAAATTGGTAATTTACCACCAGTATATCCAAATGGATGGTTTGGACTATATGAAAGCAGGTTGTTAAAAATTGGCCAAGTTGAACATGTATCAGCTCTCGGAGAAAATTTTGCGGTTTTTAGGTACTAAAGCTAAAAAAAAAATTTTTTTATTTTTAATTTTGAGGTTTTACATTGGAATGTCCTGTAATGATAACGAGTTTTGTAATATATATGGGTATATCCATTACTTTTCATATAAAAGATGGCGCACGCATGTCACTGATTGGGTTGAAAATTTCAAATTTTGTTTGGAGTTATAAATAACACCACTAGACAAATTGTTGCCCTCTAAAGCAATATGGCGCCAAGTTATGGATTGTTGACTGAAACGTAAAAAAACAGGATTTTAAAATTGGCGCCAAATTGGGAAATCTTTATAGAACTACTTAAGGATTGCAAAATTTTGTACTACTCAAAACCTATCAAATGCGACATGCAAAATTAAAACCGACTTATTTAATCTGGAGATAAGTAGATTTTAGATTGGTCATTTTCCGAAAATTTCGGTTTCATGGCATTTTCAAATTACTTTCAAATTACATTTTTTTATCATTTTCAAAATGGCTCAAAATTACATTTTTTGTCGCAAAAAGAATCTACCTGACAAAAGTGACTATACATTTTTTTGGTAAAAGTTGCAACTAAATGAAAATAATTTGACTGAATAATAAGGGAAATGGGGAATTTAGAAAATGAGCTAAAATAGGCCATTTTTGGATTTTCTAGAGGCCATAACTTGGCCCTATATTGTTTTAGAGGCCAAAAACTTGGTTAGTGTTGTTTTTTATAACCCCAAACAACATTTGAAATTTTGCGCCCGATCGGCGAGCTGCGTCCGCCCACTTTTGCGTATGAAAAGTAATGGATATACCCATATACCTATGTTTTTCAAATATATTTTTATTTTAATTTCTATTTTTCAATATATTATAATATGTTAATAAATATGAGGAAGAAGCGCGAGCATATATTATAAGCCTTATTTATAACATCAAGAGTTCATTTCACTTTCGAGAAACCGGAATAATAACAATTTTTATACATAATAAACATGTTTTATGTTGTGTTTTAAATGATTCAGAACAATACAAATTTATTGTCAAAAATTGAAGCGCTGTAGGCTAAAATTAAATTGTTTACATTAATTTTTTTTCAATATATATTTAATTTTAATTTTTTATTACGTTTTAAATTATGATACATACCATAACGAAGTGCTATTTTTAAGGAGCATGCCATGAAAAATAAAATTGTTTAAATAATATGTCACATTATAGCCGAAAATATGGGTATTTATGTTGTCGATAAAATGTTGTCTAATTTATTTATTACTAAATTTATTTATTAATTAAAATTTACGTGGGTTATGAATTTTGATAAGTCAGTATTGAGTAATTTTAAATAAAAATTAGCTAAAAGTTAAATAATAATCTGTAATTGTTCATAAAACTTTAGTCATTTCGATGATTGCACAAATGTACATGGAATATACATGTTTAATACCTACAGATTACATAGTACTACATGCAGAACCCTTAAAGTAATATAATCTAAATTGATATTAGTCCCATTAACCCCCTCCATCTCTTATTAACTGATATTTTGGCTTAACCCACCCTATAAACATGTTCCATTTTAAAAAATAAAACTATTAAAATGGAATGGAGTTAATTGATAACCATAGGAGTGAAGACAACATCTCTGACTTTCTTTGAGGATTCAATAGTTGGTATATTTAGTTTTTTTGCCATACTGGTGTAATCATGGTCATACTTATCGATGGGGGTTCCTGGTTTACGTGCCAGATATCTGACCGCCCTATGAGTAACCCTATCGAGCCTTTCCATACAGCAATTAAACTAAAATTAAACTTAAATTAAAAATTGTCAAGAAAATCAAGTTCCTCTGTTTCATCAGCTTTTTTTATTTATAAACTTGGTTTATAAGGAATTTAAACCAATTTAAATGGTTTTATACAAATAAAGCCAAAATTTCTAAAATTGAAAACATTTTTAAACTCATTTGAATCCATTCATATCAGGTTTTTTGGGCCCTCTGACCCGGTGAACCATATTGATTTAAGTTTTTCACTGTTTCGGACTTTTTTCAGTACAAAACAATGAAAAATTTAAGAAAAAATTTTTTTGACAATTTTCCATATATACCCCTTTCAATTTTGGGCAAATTAAAAATTTTCAAAAAAATCTTGTTGACCCTTTTCATCAGCACTTTTTTTATTAGAAAACTTGGTTTATAAAGAATTTTAACCAATTCAAATGGTTTTAAGCGAAGAAAGCCGAAATTTTTAAAAATGAAAAAATTTTTCAAACTCACTTAAATCAGTTTATATCAGGTTTTTTGGGCTCTTTGGCTCGGTAAACCATATTGATGTAAGTTTTTAACTGTTTCAAACCTTTTGCGGTACCAAACAACAAAAAATTTTTTAAATCAAAAAATCTGACATTTTGATTTGGGCCAAAATAAAAATTATCAAGAAAATCCTTTTTGCCCATTTCAACAGAACTTTTTTTATTAGAAAACTTGATTTATAAGTAATTTTAACCAATTAAAATGGTTTTATGCAAATAAAGCCAATATTTCTAAAAATCCAAAAATTAAAAAAAAAAAAATTTTAACTTAAGTTTTATAACATTATTAGTATCATGATTTTTTTTATAAAGAACATACTTTTCAGATATATAGCAGAATATGATGTTGGGTAATGTAGGGGAAATCAGCTAATTAAAATTTTGGCTTGATTTTTTATTTTTTGATGGGGATATTGCGATCGTCGATAGTCAATGCTGATTCTATCGCAAAAAAAGCGATGAATATTATGAATAATATCAATACAGACTACGGCAATCAATTTAAATTCGGTGTCACATAGACACTTAATTTCAAATTTAAGTTAACTCATTAACGCCGACGCGGAGAGTTTTGGAAATGGTAAAAAAGCAATAACTTCGATTGGTATTGCCCGTTTTACCCCTTTTAGCCCAGCTTTTTGAGCACATGCAAAAGCTATAGGTCAAAACTAATGATGGTTTTTAATAAAAAATTTTTTGGCCATGTACCTGCAAGGAAAATTGTTATTTTTTACCATTTCTGAAAGTCTCCGCGTCGGTGTTAATGAGTTAAACCACCGTAACTTTTTTCGGATAAACTTTTCAAGGGTACGGTTTTGCAAGGATATCCTAAATTTTTATCCGGTTAGAAAATTTTCACCAGGGTAATTTTTAGCTAACCAGCCTAGGCAAATTAGTTTCACCAAGGCTCTTAACATATGACTCATTTGCAATTTTGTTTGGTTAGGCAAAAAATTACCCTATGCATCATATGGGCTCTGCTACTATTCCCTATAAACATGTTCCAATATATATAAAAAAAATTATAATTGGTTTTTGGTTTAACACAATCAATGGATATATGGAATATGCCATTTGAAACAGTTGCAGCTATTATACCATTTATAATGTAATACCTGAGACTCGTAACCAAGTGTAAATATACTACTATAATACTATAACCGAATTATTCGAAGCCCTTAAATTGAAATTATTTTAAATCCTTAAATCTATATTATTAAAAATTCCTAAGCCCTTATAAATTTTTCTAAACCTTTAAATCAAAATTACCCTACTCCATAAAACGGACGCCCCCCTTCCTCTTTCACTGCGCTGATAGTTTTTACCAATTTTTACCAAGTACCCCTTTATATGAACTTGTAAGAAAGAAAGATAAAAAATTTTAAAAAACATACATATAACTGCATACTCCATTTAATTCAGTCGGGTTTTTCAAAAACACCATCTTTTCCTGCAAAACTTTCAGGAGTATTTTAAATTTTATTTATTTTTTTAGAACTGAAGAAGGCGCAGTTTGTATCATCAATGCGTATTGTCCTCATTTAGGAGCAAATATGGCAGAAGGTGGAAAAGTTATTGGAAATTGTTTGGAATGTCCATTTCACAGTTGGCTTTTTGATGGTGAAACAGGAAAATGTACAAATATACCATATGCGAAAACAGGTTTGACTTATTGTAATTTATTTGTTCACTTAATAAAAAATCTATTTGCCGCAAGCACAAATATTTTGATTGTATCTAGCTCAAACATTTGAAAATTGAAGATTTTTTTTAAGGATTCTTTTCTGGAAAAAGTTTTTGTTTTAATTTTCATTACATTTCAAGTCATTTGCAATTGGTTGAGCATGAAGAAGAAAAATTCCGCTATCCAGTTTGCCGTTCGCGGATTTTTTTTTCAGTGTAGATTAAAAGAATAATGCCAATTTTCTTAGAAAATAAGATCTAAAAATTTCTAAACAATTTTTTGTTTCTGATTTGAATTTTAATAAATATTAAATTTTTTCAGTTCCAACAACAATCACAACTAAAACGTGGAAATCACACGAAGCAAACGGAGTAATTTTTGTATGGTATCATGCTGAATCTGAAGAACCTACTTGGTGGCCTGAACAATTTAAAGAAATTAATGACAAAAAATTTGTTTATCAAGGACGCAATGAATATTACATCAATTGTCACATTCAAGTAATTTATTTATTTTTATATATATTTAACAAAATTTTTTCCACTTCTTTTTTAAACTGAAAAAATTCCCTTAGAGGCAAAAAGAAATAATTCAAAACTACATGAATAAATAAACCAAGTGTTTTTGTAGCAAAAACGATTCCTTTCATGTCAAAAATTTAAGAGAAAAATTTAAGATTTAAGATCTTTTACCAAGATTTGAAGAACAATGTGCCCTAAACTATATATTCTATTCTTATGCAAATTTGAAATCTTTCATTTCTGCCCAAAAATTTAGAATTTTTTTATCAGAGCTGTTTTTTGACCTTCCGTAAGGTTCAAAACATAGAGTTTCTTCGCGTCTTTTACATTTCAATAGGTTTATCGAAATTTGTTAAACCTTGTTCTAGGGTAAAGAAATCTATTTTGACTCAAAGTGTAAAATTTCTTTACAATAATGAGAAAATTTTAATTTTGAGATCTAAAAACTGCATGGCAGTGTGCTCTGAAACAAATTTATTTAATTGCCTATTTGCAGGGGAAAAATCAAGAATTTAAAAAATAATGACATTTTTAATAATTATTTTTAGGAGATTCCTGAAAATGGTCCAGATTGGGCACATTTAAACACAGTTCACGGTAGTTTTATGTTGTCTGATAAATTTCTACCTTGGATAATCCGTCATTACTGGAGTAATTATAATTGGTCTTCAAAATCAGACACTCAAGATAAAAATACTCTATCCGATAAAAAGGAAGAAAATAAAACATTTTTAAACCCAGAATTTAAAACCAATCAGCATAAGGCTCAAATGAAACTCAAACATAATCTTCTTTTATTTAATAAAATTCCAACTTTTGAATTAAATGTAGTTGGTAATCAAATTGGTCCTGCATACGTTGAATTAATAGTTCAAGGTGTACTTGGTAAAGTAATAATAATTCAAACCGTAACACCAATTCAACCATTAATCCAAAAAGTAGTTCATTTATTTTATAGTCCTCGATTAATTTCACCATACGCAAAATTTTTTGTCATTGGTGAAAGTTTGCAATTCGAAAAAGATATTAAATTATGGAATAATAAAATGTATCTTGAAAATCCAATGTATATTAAAGAAGATAAAAGTATCAAAGCTTATCGCAGATGGTATAGTCAATTTTATTCTAAAAATAGTCCTACTTATCAATCTTATAAAGATTCTTTAGAATGGTAATTAAATTTATAAGTACAAATGAATTCCAAATAATAATTTTTATGCGTCTAAAAGTGTGTAAATTAAATGTCATTATCAATCATTATCTTAAGTATTTCTTACGCATTTAATTATCAAATTAATTGTAAATAAAATAAGTTACACATTATAATAGTCAGTAATTAATCTTTGTAAATTTCGTTTTTTTATTATAAAAAAATTTTTTTTTTCTTGTCGACAAAAACTTTTATAATTCATTGGTTCTATGAATAATGCTCTTTTAATTTAAATATATTAATTATAATTTTATAACTATGTAAAATATTTAATTAATACAAAATGCAATAAATTAAATTATATTAATTTTAAGTTAATAATTTATCGTTAATTCTATTTATTTACAGTATATAAATTATTAGAATAAATAATAATGTAAATTGTAAATAAAAAATTATGACTTTTTTTGACTAAATATAAAATAAATATACTTACTAAACAAAAAAAAAGTTATCACATTAAATAAAATATAAAAATTTTTTTAATTTTTATAATACTATTTGTTATAAAACAAAACTTTTGTAACCTCTGATAGAGCGTAATTTTTTTTTAATATTGCTTATAAGATCAGACGGTTGTAAAACAACAGAAACATCACGTCCTACAGTATTTAAACGTTCGCGTGCATTTCCGTCTAATAAATTTAAGGGTCTATTATTAACTTCTGTTAATGTCCAACTAATTCTAGCGTTACTATCTGCCGATGGATCTACAGTTGCCGTAAATGTCGATAGACCAAGAGATGATTGTACAGATTCTGAAATTGATATCACTTCGTTTCCATTTACTTCAAGACCAAAGTCTTCATTCTCTGTTCTTCTAGTTAATGTCATTACTCTAGCATGAGGTAATCTTCTAACAACCATTTCCACCTAAACATTTATAAGTTTTAAAAATAATTATTGTTATTATGTTTATAAACCATAAACTTACTCTTGGAGATGAGTAGTTCCTTAAAATATCTTTGATCCCAGAAGCTCCATTTAGTCGTATTCCTGCAATACTTATTACTAAATCTCCAATGTGTAAGACATTGTATAATATTGGGTGTTCTTTATGTTTCCATCCAGCGATCCAAACTTTATCAAAACAATCTACAAAAGCAATGCCATCTTTACAATCTCGTCTACCTAGTTTGATACGTACACCTGCTGGATGGCTCATTTCTTTTGTTAATTTCAGAACTTGTTGCTCTCTCAGAGTAACTAACGCATTTGTCTGTCTATTTTGAATTCCTATATCGGGATTATTAGAACTTCTGTATTCCATTAAAACAGCATACTGATCATTATCGTCATTATTAGAGTTTTGTAATCGATTATTATTTTGTCTTGATGTTTCTCCCCCTTGAGGTGGATAAGAAGATGCAAGAAAAACACTTTCATATCTCGAACTTTCTTCATTTTCATTATTTACATTTGTTGTAGAATTTGGCTGCCTTGTACTGATAGGATTGTTTCGAGTTCTTCTATCACTAATATTAACATCATCAAATGTAAATACAGATGTATTTGCTGGAGTTCTCTGAATAGGATTTAAGATTGGTGGAGGAGGAAGTGGACTAGTTGGATCTCTGGTTGCAATTCGTTCAGGTCCCCGAGAGTAAACATTTTCTTTGGGTTTTAATAATTTCATATCTGTTAATTTTCTTGTTATAACTTGTACCCAATCATTCATTGCCTGGTAACTGGGTGCAGCAAGTCTAACTGTCTCTTCACTAAAATTTATACAAAATTCATAATCATTTTTAGAAGTAGCACAAAGAGTTGGTGATAGGTATAACAAATTTCTAAGCAATTGACTCCAAACTGGTGAATGTGTTGCTGCTTGTTTTTCATCAATAAATCCTTCTAAAAATGGTTCTGTATCATCATGAACACAAAAGGTAACCCAAAAAGCAACATCAGCTCGCCTTAACCATCCATTTTTATAAATTTCTCGAAATAAAACCGAGTTTGCTAAAAAGTGATAAAAAAATAAATGTATTTATTGCAAAATTCATAATATTTAATAAACCATCTGTAATACTTTCGCTAGACGATGACGCAGGCTGCCTTGAACTCGAACCTCCATCATTTCTTGAATGATCATCAGAAGTTCTTGCCATTTCTGTTAGAAGCCTAACAGCTTGTAACATTTTACCATATAAATAATCAATTTTTTTTTGGTACTTTATAAAAATTTGTGTTAAAGATGTTTGTATTTTTCAAATAAATACTGTCCAAATAATTTTAACATGTTATATCTGAAAAAAGTTAATTAAACATGTTAACATCTAATTTTAGATTCTAAAAAAACTAATGCAAATGTTTTTCATATTTTTAAATTATACTCAATTACTCTGTTTATCATTTCTTATTTTAAATAAAATCTTTAATATGATTCATTGTATTGTTTACATCAAGTATCAAAAACTCCAAAATTTTGAGGTCAATTAAAAACATTAAAACATTAATTTCTTAATTTACAATTTACATTAACATAGTTTTAGAAACAACTAATTAAATAAATGAACCAATTAAAAATTAAACGTAAAAATTAAATTATAAATAAATTATAATTAAATATTTAATAAGTGCATCATATATCAACAAGATTTAGTTTTTTTTTCAAATTGATAAATTAATAAACAACTTACACTAAAATTATTATTTATTTGTTTATTTATATAACACCTTATATTTTGTAAGTAATAATAAATAAACATTTTTTAAAAGAAATAAAAATAAATAAAAATAAATTTTTTTTTATTTGTAATTATATTTTAGAATTTAAGGTTATGCATCAAGGTGTGGCGCACACAATGAAATTTCGCGCATACATGTATTATGAAAATTAACATTAATTTAAAACTATGTGATCAGAAAGAGGTATATGATTTTTTATAAAGATTAATTAATTTATGATTAATAGGTAGGTAAAATAAAATAAATCAATTATTTATAAAAATGTCATATTTTTTATATAAAAAATTTATACATCTAAACATTTAACTATATTATTATCGACTAATAATTCTGGAATTTTTTTAAGTTTTTTATCTAATTTTGATAGTAATTTTTCTTCTGTACTGTCAGGATAATGAGGTGTAGATTTAGACAAAACTTTCTTTTTTAATTTTTTTAAAGAAATTTCACCCTTTTTTTGTACAATCTCTAAAATTGTATCTTTCCAATTAAATTTGTCATTTTGTTCAACAGTTAATTCATCTTCTTGATTGCTTTTCTTTTTGGCAGGTTCATTAATTGCATCATTTTCATGTTTTCTTTTTTTTGATTTTTTGGTTTCATTTTTATCAAAATTCTTTTGATTATCAGTATTATTTTCTTCTTTACTATTTTCAATTACATTATTCCCTGCATTTACATTTGAGCTGTCTTGATTTTCTTTAGGTTTTTGTCCGTCTAAAAATTAATAAATTATAAAATACAAAAAACAAATAATAATTTTTAAAATTCTTTTTAAAGAACTTACCATCTTTATTTTTATTGTTAGATTCTTTAAACGTAATTTCCATTTTATTCCAAACACTTTCAACAATTTGCATATCAACCCTTGGTCCATGAATATTTTTAATAAAATTAATAAATTTAGCTTTTTTTCTTGGAATATTTTCATGATGAACAATTGAATTTAAAAAATTTTTTTCTCTTGTCGATAATTCACTTGAATCTAAAACACTTTGCACAACATTGATCCAAGCGAGTTGTTTTTTTTCTCCTTTATTACAGTTTGGTTTTGGATTATAATCTTTACCGCCATACCTTTCATTTTCTGTTATACACTTTGTATGACTTACATATTCATCGCCTCTGCAAATACAATAATTAAAAATTATTAATAAATTGTTGAAAATATGTATGTTATATAAAAATATTGACTAACCTAAAATCTTTATGACAATCTACACAAGTTAAAAATTTAGAAGTACGACATTGAAATTGATAATGTTTAAGAACTTTTGGTTTTTGCAAAGAATCTCCACAATTGTTACAAGTAAATACAACCATAATGGTATAAATTTAGCACCTTACAATTCAATAATATCTAATAAAGTTAATTAAATATTAATAGTTTGAAAATTATAATGTTTTTATTTATTTAAAAACAATTGTTGGCATAAAAATTGTAAAAAATATTGATTTGTATTTTATTTTCTGTCAATAGTTTGTTAATTTTTTTTATCCACAGACCACGTGCTTATCTAGGGTTGATTGTGTGGTTGTAAACGGTGTGTTTTCTCTATCTCTTTTTCAGTCTTCTACTCTTTTTTCTGCTAGTATTTAGTTTTTTTCAAGTTTAATAAAAGTTATATATACTGCTCGTATCATTACTCGTATAATATTATAATGCTAGATGTTAGTAATTGAACATTAAAAAAGTGTTACTCATCTATATTGTGGTTGTAATTACTTGTTATCAACTTGTTATAAATAATTGTTTGAAAGGTATTTTTAAATGCGCACAATAGACAAGAAAAAATCAATTTTTTGCGCTTCCTACATCACGTGACTAATTTAGTTTTTCTCCAAAAGTGTTAAATAACCTAAACATGAAATAAAAACAGTGTATAAATTTTAATAAATCAAAAAAATATTTTAAAAAAAGCTAAAACATGTCTTTTTAATATAAATAAGTGATCAAAAAAAAAACAAAACTGATAAAATAATGCTTCAAAAGAATTCAATAAACTGGAAGGATAATTTATAACTATTTTCTCCAAAAAGTGAGTAATTGAATATGTTAAGTTAATCGTAATATATGTATTATGAATGTATAAATATTTTTATTATGTTTTAGAAAAAAAAGGAAATGAAAAAATGACGAATAAGGGATTCGAAAATTATTTAAATGAACAATTTTCACGATTACATCAATTATCAATGTTGAACATAAAATTTGATAATAAAAATCCTAAGTTAGTTGTTCGAATGCTACCAAAACTTATGAATCTTTACAAGGAATACAAACAAGAAGGACAATTTGAAGATGCTTATATTGCATTGAAAAGATGGTCAATAGCAGCGAATTTCTTAAAAAATTTAAAAAAAAATGAAGATTTCAAAGAATACTTAAATCCAGAATCTGTAAATTTTTTATTTAAAGATTCTTCTTTTACAGCAAAGAAAAAAATAAATTTAACAATATTTTTTATTTTTAGATCGATTTAAACGAAAGATGTCTTAAAGAAGTTAAATTAAAATTGGAGCACATTTACGAAGAAAATTATTTTCCAAAATCACCGCATAATAAAAATTCAAACAACGATGAAATATCCTTTCCTGATATTCCTGATGAAGAGCCAAATGAAAAAATGGAAAATGAAATCACTTGTAATGATTTATATAATTTTTTAAAAGAGAAATCAGAAAATAGCAAAATATTTTTAATCGATATTAGAAAAACAGAAGATTATAATTTGTCAACTGTATTTTTTGAATCAGTGAATATTTATAACATACCAAAAGATATTATTAATTCAGAGTAAATATTTTACATTTCAATTTTAATTAAACTTTTTAATAAAAGGCAATAACATTTTAGGCAACGATTTAATAATAAATATTTTTCTTCATTAAAAAATTTACTTATGGCTGCTTCATCGGCAAAAATTGTATTATTTGATAGAAATACCGTAGATCAAAATTTTGCAGAAACATTTAAAATTTGGTTAAAGGACATTGTGCAATTAAAAAACATTAATTTAATTAATATAGAAATATTATGCGGTGGTTTTGATCAATGGAAACAATTGTATTCAGAATTCACTACTAAGCCTCAAACCAAACAAGATCCACAAAAATCTAAAAAAGTTAGTAGAATTAAATATTTTTATTTTATAAGATGTATAAATACTTGAAAAATTGTTTTTAAAATTAATTTTAATATATTTTTTTATAGAATTTAAGTTTTGATTTATCAAATTTTGATGAAAAGACATTCAAGGTGAATGATGAAGATATTAATAACAAGCCTCAAAGAAAAGTTTGTTCCGAAAAAATATATCCTAATTTAACGGTAATTTTTAAATACTGAGGTTAAATTATTTAAGCTTAAATTTAACTTTTAATTGGTTTTCCAGGAAACATCAAAATTACCAAATCCAAATAAATCTAACAATTTATCAAATTTCAAACCAAATGACAAAATACATTTTAAATCAGAAGTTGTTTTAACAAAATTAGATCATCAAACTGTTCCTTCATTCGATAGAAATAAAAAACCAAATAATTTAATGAACATAGATAAGTCAATGATAGCAAATAATAATTTAAATATACTAAGAGATAATCAAAATAAACAAATTTGGGATAGGGAACAAAATGACACCATAAATAAATTTGATCAAATGGTAATTATATTTAAAATAAATAAAAATTTAATTTATTTTAAAAATTTTATTAAAATTTCAGTCTGGCTTGTATCCAACACTTCAGGACAAAGGTTTAACAAACTTTGCATTAAAGCCATTGGATAAAAAGTAAGAAAAATCTGTATTTTTTTAATTAAAAACTATGTGATTAAACATTTTTTTGTTTTTTAATGTAACAGAATTGATAAAGAAAATAATAAACCACAAATAAAAGAAAATATAGATTATAATTCTCAAATGGAAGTTGATGACATTAACGATGAAAATGAATTTGATGATAAAAATAATACAGAAATGAAACGTTCGTATTCATTTTCAGACCTCACGCAGGTAAAGAAGTTCAAAAATAATGTAAATATCGCTCTCTTTTTCCTATATTTTTTTTATATTTTTGTTAATTTCTATTTTTTTTTTGCTTACTTGTTTTTTTTAGGAACTAAAAAATTTATTTGTAAACTTAAAATTGTTTTACTAGCACATTTAATTATAAAATTATTGTTTTAGAAAGTAATTCAAACACCTGAATATGATAGATCATTAAAACCTAATTTTAATAAAACCCCAGAAAGAAATAATAAATTTAGAGAAGAACGTTTGGATCCAATTTATTTAAGTTCAGGAACTGCGGTAAGCATATAATTTTTTTTGAAAAATCTTTCATATACAGCCCTGTTTCTGCTTTTGGATTTCATCAAAAATTTGTTATCAATATTTTTTATCAGTTTACAAAATGTCTCAATTTAATATAGTAAAATCATGTGATAATATAAATACGCGATACTATCGTTATCACGTGACTTTTCTTTTTAATATTTATCGTAAATTTTAATGATATAGATAATAAAAAAATTTGGTAATTAAGTTAAATACTTAAAAAAATATTATTAAAAAAAAAATTTTTTAATTGGTTATTAAATTATTTATTTTCGTAACTGAATAAATTTATTAAGGCTTGAGATGGTACAAATTAAAATTTTTAATGCCTTTGATCAGTTAGATTTTGTAAGTAAATTTAAAAAAAATTTTATTTAAATTTTTGTTATCTTAAATAAAATATAAATTTTTTGAATATTTAATCGCTTGAAATTTAATTAACTGATTTTAATTTATTTTTCAAAAAATTAGATTTTAGGGATAACAGGTTTAAAGAATTTAGGAAACTCATGTTATATGAACAGTATAGTGCAATGTTTAAGTAACACATCAGATTTATCGCTTTATTTTTTACAAAAATTTAAACCTCAAGATCTAAACAAAAAAGAGGATAATAAAAATCCTCAATTTGTTGCTGAAGAAATAGCTCATATTATAAAAGCTTTATGGAGAGGTAAATATAAAAGTATATCGCCCAGAGATTTAAAGGATGTTATTGGTGAATACAAAGCTCAATTTAGTTCTTATGATCAGCAAGACTCTCATGAATTTTTGACCTTCTTATTAGACTGGGTTCATAATGATTTAAAAAAGGTATTTGTATTTGTTTATTAAATTAAATTAACTTTAATTAATTGATTTATTTTCTTTTAGGAATGTAAAATGGATCCTAAGAAAGAACCAACAGAAGCAGAAAAACAATGGGAAAAAGCAATGGGTGGAAAATCTTCAATAATATCAAGTTTATTTTTTGGACAATTAAGATCAACAATAAAATGTGTAATATGTGGCACTCAAAGTGTTACGTATGAAGTTTTTAACAGTTTAACTTTGTCTTTGCCCTCCAGTAAATGTACACTAGATGTGAGTAATTAAATAATAAATACCTTATAAAATATCTTAATAAAACTAATATTTACAGGATTGCTTAAAAAGGTACGTAAGCAGTCAATCAGTGTCAGGTTGGAAATGTACAAAATGTAAGGCACCACGAGATGCAACAAAAAAATTTGATTTTGTTAAATTAGCACCAGTCGTTGTTATACACTTAAATCGTTTTGGTGATTCAAGTGGATGGTTAGAAAAGAAAAATACTGCTGTTGATTTTCCAATAAAAGATTTAGACCTATCACCATATATCGATCACTCTTATATCAATTATTCTCAAAATTATACATATAATTTATATGCAATGTCTAATCATTATGGTACTATGGATGGTGGTCATTATACAGCATTTTGTAAAAACAGCGACAGAAACAAGTAAGATATATCTTTTTAAATTAAAATTTTTCTTTATAAATTAATTTAATATTTTTCAGATGGTACAAATATGACGATCAATCTGTATCTGAAGTATCTGCAAATCAAATTAAAAATCAAAGTAACAGTGCGTATTTACTTTTTTATACGTCAATACCATCTAATAGACGTTTCTAAAATTTTAAAATGCAATTATTTTTTTTACATACTTATTTCTTTTATTTTTTATATATACCTATTTTTTTAAGAATGTGCGAATACAAAATTTATAAATATATATATATAATATATATATACGCGGTATAAGTATATGTGTATTAGTTATATATTTGTGATTAAAATTTAAATTAATTTAGTTGTGTGTTAATTGCAAATTAATAAAATATGCCTTAAAATTTTTAATTACTATATAGGTAGTTAACGTTTGATTTTCTGTATTCTTTGTAAAATATTTTATTATTAAATTTCATAATTTAAGCAAATTAAAAATATTTTCATTAGATTGAAATTAATTAAAAATGCATTTATTTTTTGAATTTTTGGTTTTTTGTTTCGCATTTGAAAAAATGTTTAATTAAGAAAAACTTTACATAAAAATAATTTAACGTTTAGAAATAAAATTCTAATAACATCAATGATTCAAGGATTATAAAAATTAAACAATGCATAAAAAATGAATTTCTTTTTTTTAAAATATTTATGTATACTTGAAACTAAGTATTAATTAAAAAAAGGTGCCTTAAATATAAATTTGTAAACATAATTAATAATTAATTATATGCAATACCTATAAATTGAATTTAATTTTAAATTGATTTATTTTATACTTAAATTGTAATTTATATAAAAGTAAAAAAAAAAATATTTTATATCTCAAGTGTAAATATAATTGTAAATAAAAATATCTTTGCAATATTTCAATTTAATGAGTGCAAATAAATTAAAATAATTTAAAATACATAACAATTTTAAAAATTAAATTTATTTATAAACCTTTTCTTACATAAATATACATAAAAATTTAAAAGTTATTTAAAATTAATATTTTTTATTTTTTTAGAGTGTAAAAATATAAATGCTGATTCTTTTTTTTCCATCAATTTAATAAGTTTGTACATAATTATTTTTATTTATATCAGAATCAAAAATTTTAGATTTAGACTTCTACGATATTTGAACATTTCTTATATTATATAAAAAATCTAAAACTATTAGTATAGTTAAAAAAATGTTTGCTTATAATTTATATTAATAAATTTTAAACTTTAAATATAAAATTTATACAAAAATATTAAAAATTTCATTAAAATTAATAACTTATAGCCATTAACAATATGAAATAGATATAATTATTTTTTTATCTTTCATTTCACTTCAATCCAGTCTTTTGGATTTTTTAAAACTTCAGTAAGTTTAGCTTCTTTAGAATCAGGCTTAGGTTCGTGCATATATTCCCATTTAGCAACTAATGGAAGAGACATCAAAATACTTTCATATCTTGCACCAGGTGTGTATAACCCAAACTTAGTTCCTCGATCATAGATTAAATTAAATTCAACATAACGTCCTCTTCTTAATAGTTGCCATTGTCGTTCTTGATATCCATAGCCGTCGTTCTTATGTTTTTTTAATAGTGGAATATATGATGGTATTACTGCTTCAGCACAGGATTCAACGAATTTAAAAGCCTCGCTCTGATTTGGTGTATCTAAATCATCAAAAAATATTCCACCAACTCCGCGTCTTTCTCCTCTATGGTTAATGAAGAAGTAGTCATCACACCATTTTTTGAATTGAGCATAATAACTAGGATTGTGTTTGTCACAAGCTTCTTTTAAAGTTTTATGAAAGTGTTTTGCATCTTCTTCATCCAAATAATAAGGCGTTAAGTCCGTACCACCTCCAAACCACCACTGGATAGAACCATCTTTATTTTGTACCTCAAAGTATCGATAATTGAAATGAATCGTTGGCACCTAAAAAATCAGCAATAATTTAGAAATTTTAAATACTTTTCATATATTTACTCGATATTACCATAGGATTTCTTGGATGAATAACAGCACTCACACCAGCAGCAAAAAATGGAAGAGCACCTTCATCCAAGTTTTTCCCTCTAGCTCTCATTTGTTGAATTGCATTTGGCGGTAACATACCAGTAACAACAGAAATATTAACCCCAGCTTTTTCTAAAACAGTACCATCTTGCAAAATACAAGTTATTCCACCACCTCCTTCTTTCCTTAACCATCTGTCAACTTTAAATCTACAACTTTTATCTTCTAAATCTTCTAAAGCTTTAACAAAATCTGATTGAATTTTCATAATCAAAAATTCCATTTTTGATTTCATATCATTTCTATTTTCAATTAAATTATCTTTATCTGTTATTGGATCTGACATAAATGATTTAAAATTTATTGCTGGTTCACTTGCATAAATACAAAAACTATTTCTAAATACATAGAATCCAAATCCTGTCGATGCTAGTCCAATACTTGTAAATTTTAATTTTTGAGAAATATTTTTAATATGTCTTTTGTTTAAAAACAAAGATAAATTCTTAAAATTTTTTAAAAACTTCAACATTTTTTAAAACTTTTAATTATTTTTTTTCATAAAAAACACCAGCATTGCCAGCTGATTTTTCAGATCATATAAACATGCTCTCTAAAAATGATGGTAGCTCTATCTATGATATTGCAATTTTTAAATTGTAATTAAAATTTGCAATTTTAAAATAAATATTTTGAATATATACCTAGAAATGTTAGGAAATAAAAAAACAGAAATATATTACAAAAATATTTTATTTATCATAAATTCCTTAAAAAAGAAACACTGGGTTTTGAATAATAAGCTAAATAAAGTTTAAAAAACTAATAAAGATGTTGTATAATATGCATTATATGCATTTAAAAATAAAAAATACTTCATAAAAGTATAATTAAAAAAGAAATAAATAAATAATATATATATATATAAAATTATTAAGGATAACTAGAATATTCAAATGCATTACAATAAAAAACAGTAACTTTTCAAAATTATTAATTAGCAATAAGCTAAGCTAAGCTTAAGGCTGATATTTCACTGTGTAATTTAATAAATTCATAAGTTTATCTAAAATAAAATAAAATAAAGTATATAATAACATTGATTGCAACTTTCTGTTAAAACTAATATTCTAATATTTTATTTACAGGATATAATTTATTTTAATAATCGATATTTTCTTGAAGGTCATCAAATAATTTACCACTGCAAGGTGAATTACGATAAGTTTTAAAGTGATCGTATGGATCATCAAAATCATTATCAGTTTTAATACCACAAATGTAACAAAAATGAGAATTACAAAATCCACAGGTCATGAGGTTGCAACCTGAAGTCTTCGTGATTACGCTACGGCAATCCGGACATTTTTTAGCATTATCCTTAAAAAATTTAAATATTAAAGTTTTAGTTAAATTAAGGGTTTATCTTAAAACTTACTTTTAAATAAGATTGAGATAAATCTTCTTCTATCTCTTTAATCTGTTGTCTACCATATATTTTTTCAAGCTGTTTTTTTTCAGCTATATCAGCAGCCAAGTATTTGTCTAATAACTCCATTTTTTGTAAACTATTTATTTTACATGCTTCGATACCATGATAGACCTTAAATAATAATTATTATTCATTAAAATGTATTAAATTTATTAATTTATAAACTTACTCTGTTGCAAAGAGCACAAAAACTATATTGACAGTAGGCACAATATGCCAAATTATCATCCGACTCTATCGTTGCTAACATATTACAATTTTTTCTTGGACAATAAACTGTATCTGGCATAGTGAGTAAAGTTTTATCAGTTAATATATTTTCATACTTCTGAAAAGTTTCAGGAGAACAAATTTTTTCTATTTCAGAAGTTTTTATTTCAACTGGACATTTATGACCTGGACATGTAATCGAAATGACATTTTGTTCTTCTATTTTAGACTCTAAATATTGTAAGACACATTTTTTACAAAAAACATGATTACAAATATTTAGTTTAACACATGCTAATCCAATATAAGTTCCAAAACAGATTTCACAATCATGGAAGTCTTTTTTAAACTGAATTTCAATTCCTATATTATTGTTATCAACAAATATTTCAATAGGATTTTTATTAATGTCTTTGTTAATTACTCTAGAATCTTTCAAATTCCATAAATTTTTCAAATTTTTATTCATTGGTTCTTTAAAGTAAGAATAAACAAAAGAAATATCCAAAATCTCTTCTATTTTCAAATCTTGTAATAAATCATTCTTTAAGTAATTAAACCAAATGAATAAAATCTCATTATTTTCATTTTTATTCCATATTTCATCCAATTTTTGACACGCTAATGAAGTTTCCCATGATGGTAACCAATTAACTGATAAATGATATTTTGGAGCACTTTCTGATGGATACTCTTTTGGAATAGAAATATACATTCTTATAGGTGGTAAATATTGCACACTTAAGTCTGATGAACATTTATCTTGATAAGTGTATGTGATTAATATTTTTTTTGAATTAACTTCAGGGTATATTATCAAAAGACATTCCAGTAAACCTGTATTATTGTTTAGTTTGTAAATAAATTCGTTTTTATTACAGATGCTTTCCAACGAAAGCATTTCATTATCTTGCCTTTCTCTATTTGAATCCTATTTTAATTAATATATTTAATTTAAATTTTATGAAATCAGTTATATTTAAAAAAAAAGGTAGACAAAATTTATAGGCTTACCATTTTGCAAATTTTAAAAATTAATGAATTTTTTTTTGGGTTATAAAATAAAAGATGTAGATAATATAAATATTGATGATTACATGATTACTAATTATTGAGTTATAAAGCTTGAAAATTTTTTATGTTTTTTATCGACAAAAATTTGATTAAATTTGAGAGCTTTTATTACAATTTCGAAAATGCAATTAAATGGTAAACATCTCACATACCACAAAAAAAATCATTTTTAATTTCTGCGAATTTCCGCGCTAAAATTACCGTGTGCGTCTCTAGCGTCGTGTCAGCATATTTTTTATCAAATATGCATGAAATTACGATAATGCAATCAAAATTCACAGTGAATTCTGCATGGTGAATTCACTCACAAATCAAGTCACAATGCAATGCACTTAAAGGGGGTTAGGTTAAAAATTTTTAGTTTTGGAGTCGAGTTGGTTAGCGATAAGTATATAGCGACGACTTCGCCGACAAAATTAATTGTTTTGTCCCAAAAATTATGAACTCTTTTATTATTAAACAAAGTGAATAAATTTAATAAGTGATTTATTTAATATTTATTGAAAAACTGATACAAGTTTACAAATATGAAATTATTTTTCAGTTTAAGGTTATCTTCAGATTAAGATATAAACAAAGTTTTTTTGAAATATTATTTTTTTATTATTGCATTAAATAAATAATATTCGTTTATAATTTATATTTATTATATAAAAGAATGAATGAAAATAACGTGCCAATAAAATTTTGGTAAATAATACATATAGTATTTAAAATAAAAAATGCCTCGGATATATTAATAAGGGGCGATAAAAATTCATTAATCTTACACAGCTGCTGACGTAAAAGTCTTCTCTATTTACTTTAAAATTAAAAGGGAGTAGTTAATGTAAATTTTCAAATATATAAGTTATTTATATTTCAAATTGCAATGGAGAGACGAATAAAATTAAAAACGTTAAATAGTTTAATAACTTGTTACATTTGTCGTGGATATCTTATTGATGCAACTACAGTAACAGAATGTTTACATACATTTTGTAAAAGATGTTTAGTTAAACATTTAGAAGAAAAAAATACATGTCCAACATGTCAAATAGTTATTCATCAATCATATCCATTGCAATATATAAGTTTCGATCGAACAATGCAAGATATTGTTTATAAATTAGTTCCTGATCTTCAAGAAAGTAAGATATTTATAAAGAAAAATAATTTTAACTCATATTATTGATTTAATAATTATTGCAGATGAATTAAAAAGAGAAAGAGAATTTTATCGTTCCCGAGGTTTACCTTGTCCTAAAGATGTTTTACCAAATGGTGGAGATGTAGATGACAAAGCTAGTGTAGACACTCATGCAGAATCAGATTATCATAGAACTGATGAACAAGTTGGTTTTTATGTCAATAAAATAAATTGTTTACTGTTGAGTCTATATTTTTAATTTGAATTTACAGGTTAATGTGTGTTTAGAGTGCGTCAATGCAAGCTTAAAAACTTTAAAACGTAGGTTCATAAGATGCTCTGCACAAGCAACTATAACGCATTTGAAAAAATTCATAGCCAAAAAAGTTTTAAGCGGAATGGAAAAATATCGAGATGTAATTATTTATTTTAATATAAATTTAACATATTTGCTGCTATTTTGTTCATATTGATTCATAAACATTTTAAAATCAATTTTATAAAGAACATTATTGCATTATTTAAGAAATTAAAATTTTCAACTTTTTCATTGTAAAAAATTTGTAATGGGTCAATATGTATTTATTCTATCTTAAGCAAATCTTTGCTACCCATAAATTTACGACAGTGTTATTCAATTTAAAAATCAAATATAAATTTTTTTTCAGATTGACATTCTTTGCAATGATGAATTACTAGGAAAGGACCACACATTAAAGTTTGTTTATGTTACAAGATGGAGGTTTCGTGATCCTCCTTTAAAATTACAGTATCGACCTCGAATTGATCTTTAAAAATAAATTTGTTATTTTCTTATTTAAGATTCATATATTATAGTAAAATTGTAAAAAAATTATATTTCATTGTTAAAAGTATTGGTAAAATTTTTTTAGTACTTATTATTTAAACAGTTTAAATTAAATAGTATTAGTTTTATATATTGTGAATAATGTTGTCAGGTGTTGGTGTAAATAAGTAGATTTCAATCTAGATTTTATTATAAAATGTTACTTATTTTTGAGAAAAAAATGTGATTTATTAAATTTCAGCTTATTAAAATACCTTTAAATGTTGCTATCGATTCCATGAGGTTTTATGGGACCAAATATTCATATGACACTATGTAATCAATCATTTAAAGTTATGTAATCAATCAGCTAAAATTTTAAATAATCTCATTTTTGCCTATCCATTAATTATAAGAAACTATTTAAAATAAAATCAAGAGTGGATAAAAAAGTATACATATTTTTACACGTTTGTACATATTTTAAACTTGTCTTATTGTAAAATAAAAAAAAAAGTGTAAAATAAGCATTGTTTTCATATAATTGTTGTAAAATAAATTAATACAAAAAATTAAAATATTATTATTTTCCTAATTTTTGAATATTAAACAGATTTATTGAAAATGGGACGTAAAATACTGAGATATTTTGGATCTGATAATTATTTTTTTTTTAATTAACATTTTGTGAGTTTTTAAAATTTTTCATTTTTATTTAAGTCTGAACATTTTCAGAAAATTTAATGCAAAACAAAATTTTTAGGAGTATAAAAATCAGTCTATAAACTTTTATATTTTTATGATTTTTATTTATCAATTAACATCAATTATAATACTTTAATCTTAAAAACTAAACTTAACTAATCAAAGGACATGATATTATAAATTATAAAAAAAAAAGAATCAAGCATATTTATTTATAATGCAAGTTAAATTGAATTTGCAATTATCACACGCTAAAAATTCTTTTATATATATTTTTAATTATTATTTATCTTATGGGAGACACTAATTTCAAAAATATCGATTTTATTTATCTTTATGAGAATTTCGGAGATCAAAAAAATAAACTTTATTTGTATGAAAAGTAATTTTTTTTACATCAACTAAAAATAAAGATATTTTTAAGACTAGCGCTATCCTAATATTCATATGTACAAATATGCATAATAATTGATATTTATTTATGATTCAAAATTCTTAAAAAATACAATGAAAAAAATTGCTTAATGAGTGTTTTTTACAAAATTAATAATACAAGCAAATATATATAAATATATTGCTAAATCTTAATTATAACTTAATTAGATTTATAACAGTAAACAGAAGTTTTCCTTGGCCATATTGATACAGGAAATAATTTTTATTGCCTGATAAAAATATTTAGAACATTAATTAAGAAGTATCAAGAGGATTTTAATTTGGTAATTTGTACCATAAATTAATCCCACGATTCTTCTTCTACTTGAGCTGTTGCGAGAGTATCTTCAACCTAGAGGAAAATTCATGCATTAAGTACTAACTACTGAATACTTATTAAGCTATTTTGAAACTCACCACAGGAATACTAGCTTCTCTTGGTTTATAACTTGATGGCGCATCCCAATCTTCTTCTTCATGTGAATTGTTTTTAGCTCTGTCAAAAGAATTTGAGGGAGGATCATATCTATTACTTTGATGTCTATCAAAAGATCTGTTATTTTGTTGTCTATCATAAGGTTGGTACCTAAATAAAAAAAAAAAATTAATTAATTTCATTTTAAAATAAATATTTTAATAAATTTTACCTATTTCCTCTTCCACCTCCTCTTTCACCACGGGAATGTCTATTATAAGGTTCTCTAAAACGACCTCTTTGATCAAAATTTCTTGATCGTTGGAAATTATTTGAATTAGAATTTGAATGCCTTTGATTTTGTCTTGAATTGTAATTTGATTGTGAACGATAATCTGAATTGTTATGTCTGTTATATGAATTAGAAAAACTTGAATCAGAATTACTTTCGACGAATCCTCCAAAATTAGCACTGCTATTAGAATTGTCATTTGATGAACTGCTTGTATTACTTGGACGAAATGTTGGGATATCACAAACTGTATTTGATTTTGTAGAAATGCCTGTTGGTGAATCCCAATCTTCTTCTTCTTCTTCATTTTGAGTTACTGATATTTGTTTATTTTTTGGTGGTTCTTCTTCCCAATCGTCCTTGCTATTTTTCCTACTATTATTACTTGAATTGGATTTGTGTGGTTGATAAGTTGGTATTTCATTACTTTGTGAATTTGATTTGCTCTTTCTACTACTCAAACCAGAAGGTTCATCCCAATCTTCTTCATTTTCTGCTACATTTTTACTTGTTATTTTTTGAGCAGAGGAAGATGGATTATAAAGAGGAATTTCTGCTGCTTTTTCAGAACTTAAGGCTGAAGGCGCATCCCAGTCTTCTTCTTCTTCGATTACTTTTGAAGAATTACTTGTTTTATACGATGGCAATTCTTGGGAATTCTTTTTTTTAATCTCATGGCTATCCCAATTTTCTTTTTCAACAATAGCAGATGGCTTGTAAGTAGGAATTTCTGGCATTTTTGAAGTATTTTTATTCGTAATAGAATGTGTTTCTTCAGCGTCCCAGTCTTCTTCATCTTGAAAGCTAGAAGAGTCATTGTAACCTGAAGATTCTGGCAGACTAGGAATACTTTTTTTATTAATATTATTTGTTGGAGTATTCCAGTTTTCTTCAACAAAGCTTGGGGTTCTATTAGGGTTATAAGTAGGTATTTCAGGAAGATTATTTCTGTTATTTGCATCTGGAGTATCCCAGTCTTCTTCAACACCACTTTTTAAATTACTCACAGGATTAGTTTCCCAAATATTTATATTAGTTGGTGGTGGAGCATCCCAATCTTGCACTGGTTTTGGCTTAAGTGAATTTCTAAATGAATTATCTCTTGGATTTCCAAAGCCTCTAGAATTGTTTCTTTGCCCATTATTATTCCTGCGCTGTGAGGGATCAAATCTATTAAAAAACAAAAAAGTGATAATAATTGTCTTAAGTCATCGGTTTAAATATTATTATAATAATTACCTTTTTCCACCACGTTCTCTTTTATTATAGGCATTTGGAACAGCAAAGCCATTGAATGAGCGACTTGAAGCATAAGATGGTCCTTCGACCCAATCATCAATATTAGCAGGGCTTGCTTGAGCTTCATAACTGTATTTGTAACCGTCAGAAATTTTTAAAGTTTTCTGTGGTGCCAATTCATTATTTAGAGGCTTTGGTGCTACTTCTGTTGGTTCATCCCAATTTTCTTCTTCATCCATATTGAAAGTTTGATTTAATTATATGAAGTAATTTTGCAGCTGTAAAATATTTTAAGATATACTACTTGCAAAAACTTTATATACTTTAAGTTATATAGTTTATTTTTGTTTTCCATCAATTTATAATAATGAAAATTCTATAATTTATTTATTTATTTCTTAGTTATATTTTATTAATCACTTTAAAATTTTATTAATTCTTAATTTTTTACAAAAGAAAAAAAAACAATCATTTTTTATTCCATAAAATAGCGGTTCAGAGACGGCACGAACAAATTCTGTTTGAAAAAAATCTATATAACTTGGTATTAATTCTACTAAACAATGATTAATTATTTATGTCGTACAACACACCTGATTAAGGACAGCTTTGTCAAAATATTTTTAATATATATTAAAAAATAATTTGTTAATTAAAATTAAAAATATTATTTTTATTAATGAACTCCGAAATTTCACGTAGTAGTAATTTTATTTTATTTCCCCCTCCTCTTCTTTCAGCGATTGTACTGTCGATAAAGAAGTTTTATTGAAAAGCGGTTTGTTTAAAAATCTATAAAAAACTGATAAAAAACCATTTATTTTTGTTAATTATGACAATGGGAAAATCATAATCTTAAACTATTTTGGATTTTAGAATTATTATTGCATTAAGAAATGATTTACATTATTATTTTTCTTTTTTTTTCACAAAATAGAGAAATTTTTGTAATTTGGAATATTGATTCCGTCAGTAATCTAAAATATTTTGTTTAATTTTAATAAAGGAATTATTTTTTTTTAGCAAATATTGGGTAGCCTCAAGGGGTGTGTGGATACGGCGGACGCATCATATTCAGTGATCCGCAGTGATGCAGAAATGGAGGATAGACTTGCACAGAATTTCTGTGCAGCCGTGCAGCGATGCAGCAGAGATTTCAGATGCATGTAGAGACCCTCTAGGGTCTCTAGATGCATGTGACAAGTAGCGCTACAGTGCCGGTTGTAGAGCTTGGCAACATTGTAACTTCGAGGAGGTCGCTTTCATCGTTCGTCATTGTTGCCACAAAAAAAAAGTGTAGTTTAGGTTCACTTTCATACGAATCTCGTTAGAATTTACACGTATTGTAATAAAAATTTACTGTGACATTCATTTTTAAAAGAAAATCCAAAGAAATCAGAGAAATCATAATGGCCGAAGAATACTTATTTGGTGAGTTTTATAGTTTATAAGTTTTTCTACTTAATAATTTACAAATTTTTAAACTTTTTCGAAAAAAAAGTTTGGAATTTTATTTATAAGACGCCGGCATAGATGCTTTGGAAAAGGCTATAATATCACATTGTACAAATTGTCTATTTTTTCTTAACATTATGTTAAACAAACATTATTTTATGAATTTTTAAAAGTTTTAAAACAATACTTGATATAGAAATTTTGTTGTTAAAATTTATTTATTAAAAAATTTTAATGCATCAAATAATTAATTATTTTAAATGTTTTTCAGGAGTGACGCTAGACAGTACAAAAACTAACGAAGTATGGGATCCTGAGCCAAAACACGATGAATCTGACAGTAATCAACATTTTGGAGTTGATCAAAAACTCATAATAAAAATGGTAAAAATTTATATATTGTTACATTGTTGCGGCCATTAAACGCTTGTAGAGTTTTTACCCCATAAAATTAAAGTATTCATGTTATTTAATTAAATTTTTATAAAAACGGAGCAATTAAATAATATTTTGATTTTTTTTTTACGAAATATTGTATACAAAATAAAAAACCAATTTATAAAATTTATCTTACTTTTCTATTTTAATTTTTATGCTTATTTTTTAATTAGACAATTATGGTGGCAACGCTGTTTTTTTTTTTTTTTTTTAAGCAAGTTTACGCGCGCTAAATGTCGGTGTAATAATAGGGTAGAATAAATTCAATTATAAAATAGAGTCCTTACAGATTGTAATTCAAAGATTTGCAATTCAAATTTTCTAATGTTATTGTTTTAAAATAAAGGAAAACATTCTAAATTTTTCAATTTTTTATAGGCTCTCTTGGGAGCAGAAGCAAAACCAGGAGAAATCAATGTTCTTCAAGTAGAAGCCATGGGACTTAAAGGACTCGTCAAAATTCCTATTGCCATATTAGAAGCAGGAAAAACTTCACAAATTATTCTTGATTTAAGTTTTCCTGATCCACCAGTTACATTTTCACTTATAAAAGGAAGTGGTCCAATTCATATAGTTGGTCATAATCTTCTTGGTAAGTTATTCATGTTTTTTTAATTTTTATAAAAAATGTTTACTTGTTGATGTGATTTTTTTACTATTTTAATTTAAAAACATTGAAACAAAAACTAATTTGCAAATTATTTCAGCATCGCATTTGGAGGAGTATGAAGATATGGAAGACGAAGAAGAAGCAGAAGATAACTTTGATGAAGATGAAGATGAAAAGGTAAATACATAAATTAATTTATTAACCAAAAAGTCAATACTGAGTAATTTGTAAAAAAAAAGTTGTTAATTAGTTAATATTTATAAATTACTAAAGATTGAATATTTAGAGATTGTAAAAAATACTGATGAAACTTTCAGGAGCCACAAAAGAAAAGAAAACTCTCTTCTGACCTTAAAAAAAATGGCACCAAACGCGCTAAGATAGGCGAAGGGGAAAAGTGATTCTCATTAAAATAGAAATTAAATTTTAATTATAATTAATATTTTTTTAATTAATTTAATTTAAATGAATGACTTTTTACTGATTCAAGTATAATGAATCAGTAAATTTTATAAATTATTTTTTGTATAGCATAAATCAATCATTGAAATTTTGTTAAATTATTTTTTTGTCATTTTTTGTGTATAAAAATCATTCACAACGCACATATTATTTTTTTAATAAAACTGTCATTTTTTTTAAAAGGCAGATTAAGTTTTGAATAACTGTATTAAAAAAATCCTTCCTTTTCATCTTTGCGTTGTGCCTTATTTTGAAATATTTTAATTTTAAAGTTATATTTATTTTTTTTTATTTTTTCATCGCTAAGTTCATAAAAAAAATCAATTTAAAAAATGTAAAAATTTTTGTATATGGCGTAGGATTTGGATGATGAAGAAGAAGAAGAAGAAGTCAAAAATCCAAAAAAAAAACTTAAAACATCAAATCAAGAAAATCAAAATCAAATGAAGAACAATAAGAAAAAGTAAATTAATAAAATTTTTACAATGTTGATTTAGATATTTGAACCGTAAGTCTATTATCATTATAATTTGTGATTTCTCTTTGGTTTATCGACTTAAAAATATGATAAACTATGTATTTTTATTTGATCCTACATGACTGACTGATACACTTTGACAATTTTTTTTACTATTGTCAAATGTATTAAAATTAATGGGTCACAATGTGAAATTATTTATTTATAACAGGCATTTTAAAACTTATGTTTTAAAGAAGTCAAAAAATAGTTTAAAATTTTGAATTGTATTTCATTTTATTTTTTTTTTTTATATTTAAGGTATAAAGAGGGGTTACTTAATTTATTATTTTTGTATACATCTATTTAAAGAATTTCCAGTTTTTTAAAAGTATTATACAATATTTTGTATCAACTGTTTCTAATCATTGAAAATTATTTTACAAATGTACAATTATCATATTTTTATAAAAAATATTTTTTTAAAGACTTTACCCTCTTGTAGCTTTTTAATTGAAATTTTATATAAAAAAAAAATCAAGGTTATAGTTTAATTAAAAAAAAAAAAAAAACAAAAACTTTATGATTCCTATTTAATATTAAAATAAACTGTGTTTTAAGTTAATTAAATTGTACATTAATTTTGTACATATTAAATAAATGAACATTTTTCATAGAATTTTTTTGTTTGTTGTGATTTTAAAAATTTTCTAAAATAAATCTGCACTTTTCTTAAGAGGGCAATGAATCGCTTGATATTACCGATATATGCATCCATTATTAATATGATAAAAAAGAACTTGGTTTTACCAACACGTATCATATTATATTTTATTAATTTGAAGAAAAACATTCCAGATATCGCTAGTTACTTGTAATTTTGGATAGCTTTTACAAAATTTTAAAAATTTGCAGTTATATAAAGAACAAAATTTTTAATTTTTTAATTGAATAAATAGTTTCTAAGTAGGAGTGTGCGGTTAACCCAAAATTTTGGTCTTTTTTTGTCAAATTTTTGTAGATCAGATTATATTCGTTTGATGCCTTAGGCTTCCCGGAAAAGGTTTGTAGTTGCAGTTTTTAATCGAAAGCTCCCTTGGATCAAATTAGACCCAACTAAGCTAAGAATCGAAATTTTGGGTACCCACCCCGATTTTCGGGTAACCGTATACCCCTAGTTATAAGTTCTCGGATTTTTGTCCTATAAAAGCCCTCTTCTAAAAATGCCTGTACTGCTATAGCAAAAATAATTTTAATTGGAAAATGGTATTCCTAATTGACAAATAATTAACAAAAAAATCAAAATTTATTGTAATTTTTAAAATAATTAAAATTTGATAGAATTTTTCAAAAAGTACTATAAAACATGTCATAATTAAGCAGTTCATAATTAATATATTATATGAATTTTGATTATCCTCCCTAAAAGAGACATCCTGACGTCTGTCGAACCTAAAAATATTTTAAATACCTTTAAAAATTCCAGAATTAATTTCTGATGTACTACTCATTCTTGCATTATGTTTATCAGCAATAATGTACTTATTTAAATAAATAATTAAATTACTTAATTCTTAAATTATGCAAACTTATATAAAAAAAAAATAGTTTAAATTAAAATAATGATTTTCGTTCAACCAATTAGGAAAAAAAAATCATAAAAAAATGCAATACGCACACCCATAATCTGATCAAAATCAATTCCCTGATTTTTGCAGATTATATAAATAGATAAAAGCGAGAATCTTAAAATTTTATCATTATATTTCATAGTATTTAATCCCTTATAAATAAATGAGCAAAAATTTTATTTTTTTTAACAAAAAAATAAAGACAAGTAACCAAGTAAATAATATAAAAGTGCGTGTAGCTAAATTCCCCTTCTTCTCATTCTATCTTTCTTTTTAACAGGCTATTATATTGTGCCAAAGAGGCATTTATTGTATTTGCCGATAAGTCAGCAGATAAAATAAAAAAAAAAATAATATAAAAATGTGTTAGCTTCTTTTGTGTACATAATTTAATAATACACACTGTTGTTACCCCCGCACCAAAAAAACAGTAAGAAATCTTGACACGTGCGGATTTCATTCTTTATTATATTAAATTCCATAATAATTGAATAAAATTATATTTTTTATCCAGTTATTGTTATGTTTTTATTTACCAAAGTAAAATTAATTTTTATGCGTTTATTGTACTAGTTTTTTATTTTTTTCTTATTTTAGTAATAATTAAATTAACGTCGGTAAAGCTAAAGGTTAAGTAACCTTTGATACTTTTTTGTCTCGTTTTTATAATTAGAAGTTTAAAAAAATATTTAATTTGAAAATAATAATCGGTTTTTTTTTTAATGAGTTTTGACCTTTGATTGTATTTCAATTAAATTTAGTTTTTTTTACTGCTTTTTAATTTAAAACACTTTGTAATAGACCGGAAATATGAATACGTTTGAATGTATTTAAATTTTTTAAATGCAAAAATATAATTTTTAATTGATGTTTATTTATGATTATCGATCAGTTTTTAACTTTTAATTTCCGCTGTTAAATTAATTTCGATTTGAAAGAATTTTAGGCTACTGTTTTGAATTTTTGAAATATAACGTCAAATTTCAATTTTCTTAAACCTAAATAAAACTAGTAAGTCATTATAAATAATAAATAGTCTGAGTGAAGGTACGTAGAATAAACTAATATGCATATTTATTAATTTTTTTATCACTTAATTATTTATTATTTTCATATTATTTAATTTCAACGTTAAAAATTTATAATTTTCCTGGCGGTTCGAAAATACTTTTTTGGAGCAAAAAAAGAATGCCCCCGTTCGAAGTTTAATACCCGAAGAAGGATTGGCTTCGCCTTGGATGGTAATTTAGATGCAATGTGGGCCATTGACTCCCTTAATTAAAAATGTACTAATAATTTAATATTTTAAATTACAAATTTTTTTTTAAATGTGTACTGGTGTATGGGGTATGTGACACCCAACATCCAAGGGTATCGGTGAAAAATTTTTTCTGAATTTTTGGTCATAATAAGTGCTTTTTTTTCTTCATTTTGACTCCTCTTTTATGTAAATATTTTTATCAGATCTCTAATTATAAACAGTAAAACACACGCATTGGTCAAAAGTACATTTAGCTAACCCCAGCTGACCCCAGGTGACAATCAACAAAACTTTACAATCTGTGAAGAAACGTCTGTTTTGAGTAAAAATTTAATTGAATACGTAAAAAATAATGCCGAATAAGGCAAAATCGATTTCCTAGTAAGATTTTTCCATATTTTAAAGATATTTTATTTTATGTCAAAATTTTTTGAAAATTTTAGCGAATTAAATGGAAAATTTGGAATTGTTTGATAATCCCATAGAGATAAAATTTTTTTCTGACAATTAGAGCCATACTTTAGGCTTAGGAGTAGTTTTAGCTCTTTTGTATATTAGTTTCAAATTATCCTTTTTTTTAAAAAAATCTAACACTAACCTTAAATGTTTCTTATTGCAAAGATTAAATTATTTCCTGAATGCTTGCATATTCAAAAATAATCTAACACTATTTCTTGGGGCTCCTTATAAGAAAGATTGGATACCAGTTACAGAAAACGAACTTTTAAAAATATTTACCCTATCAGGTGTACTCCACTCCTCTCAAAATTAAAAATTTTTTTGTAATTTTTTTAACATGGAACATTTTTATAGGTAGGGGGGTATTTCAAGCATGCCATTTGGGGGAGGGGGTCAAATGGACTTAAAATATTTTCTATTTAGAGACTTGGAATAATCCAGGTCTAGGGACTTGAGGACTTGTTTTGGGAATGATTTCTGGTGAGGCCCCGATCAGGATACGGACATATACAATCCCTATCTGGCCCGTAATTTTTCAAAAATCCATTCTGTATGTTTTAATTTAACATTAGGCCAATAAATCCTCCCTTGCTCACGTATAACACAGCATAATTTAAAACTTGTTTGTTTTTTAATATAGATATTTATCTTCCAAAACCAATAGATATATTTACTTCCGATATAAATTTATTACAAAAAAAAATCTCTAAATAAACTCCCTCGAGATATCAAATAACGGCAAATCTATAACCTTCTCTCCAATGAGTTTATACAATTTAAAATTTTTCTACATTATACTTGTTCAACAATTACTTGTTAAGTGAAATTCCCATGATTATTTTTCTCACGTTTAAAAAACACACATTAAAAGGTAAAAATTTATATAAAGCTTTTAACACATGAACCTACACAAACACTCATATTTAGTATTGAACTGTTTTGATTTTTTTTTCTCAATATTTTATTGTAAATATTAAGGTACAATATTTCTATACTTAAAGATTTTTGCTAATTCATCCCAAAAAAAGTAGTTTAAAATCTCAAAAAATAACCTTAAATTTTATTAAGTCATCTTTAAAATATCAGAAGTTTAAGTAGCATACTTGAATGTTTTTATTAAAAAAAAGTAGTAAGTAATGAAAAATGATAAATTCATAAAAAAAATTGAAATTAAAAGTCGTTAAATAAATCTAAAAATTTAAGTGCTACAGTATAATAACTCAATACGATTTAATATTTCTTAAAAACGCATATAAAGAAGTGTATTCTCGTTATCTCTGATAATGGCCTCATAAAAGGGATTTTCAAAAGATCGTAACTTTTCGAATTTTTTTCTCCACTTGTATATATCTCACCTTTTCTCATACACCACCCTTATTATTTATGAATACTCTTATAAATTTTCTCGAGTTTATATCCTACAATAGATTTTTTTGTCCGTAAAATTTTAAATTTAGAAAAAAATTTTAATCAAAATGTATGAATATAAATTGACTTTTACTACTACTAATATAATTTTTCTATAGGCAGGGCAAATTTTCATTTAATAACACGGATATATATATATATCTATAAAATGTTATTATGTACTTATCAGGCTCGAGGTATATTTAATTTCCGGCGTGCAGCACGCTTCTTATCTCTCCCCTTTTTACCCCAATAATAATATTACAAGGCTGGCCGTGTCGCTGAGTAAAATTTAACTACTATAACCTTTAGAAAGTTAATTCTATCCAATCTGAGTATTTAACTTCCGCGACAGACGCGAACGTTCTTCTATTTTTCATTGTTTAGTTAATCACTAAAATATAGAAATTTTCTTTAACCCCTCATCTGAATTTTCCTATTATATTTTACTCCTTTCTGTGTATTAAAGATAATGAGAAAAAAAATATTTTTTATTCATAGTAATGAACATTAAAACCTAAAGTGACCAAAATGAAAGCCGAGTAATATCATTGTCCAATTAATTTTTACAGGCGGGCAATCGAGCGTAAAAGGAAGAGCTTTTTCTGCTAGTATTACTATACATTTGCTATCTGGTATAATTTCTCGTTTCATTTTCATTTATATACAAGAGCCCGCCTGAATTTTCTCCCCATTATATACCAAACTTTTATATGTATAAGCGAACATGTCTGTTATAATAACGAAATAATAATAATAAAATTGCTATTAGGGGTTTGTCATATTATATAAATATATATATACGTTCTCGATGTGGTATTGGTTGATCTGCACCAACAGTCGCGTAATTTCCCGCAATATAGTTCTTGTCGGAAGATGTCTTTTGCGCAGACGTGTTAAAGATCCAACAGCCCGGTAAAATACCCCACTTGATAGAGGATATCAACCCCTCCAAAATTACAAAAGAAACTGTGTATAGGAAGAACTTGTATATAATGAAATACCATCCCTCCGACATAAAAGGTAAGAGCTTTATAATATGAATTTTATTTTTTATTAATATATATATATGTACATTTTTTTTTATTTAAACATTATATCATAAGTATTTTAAATTTCTACCCCTGGAAACTGGATTGTCTGCGAAAAGTTTCAAAAGTTTTCAAAGAGCTTTTGAAAAAATTCTCTGAAAGCTCTTTGAAGACTCTTAACTAACATATTTTATTCTAGGGAAACGACTTTCAAGAACAAAATTCAATTTTCAAGAGCTAAAATAGATTAATAAAATTTTTTTAAAATTGGAGGGTACAAAAGAGCTTTGTTGACTGAGAATCGAACATGAAATTGTCTTCAAAACTTTCCTGAGCAGAGATTTTATAATTTTTTAATTTTATACTCCAGTCAAATCGCAGTTTAGGGTGTTTAGTTACTGGCCGCCATGAGCTTTGGTCTACTCTAGGTGTTTGAATCACTAAACACAAATTTCGGGGTCTTTTCGAGGAGAAATGTGCGGAAAACCGTTAAATTTGCAAATCTACCCCTAAAAAGAGGTATTTTTGATGTATTCGAACTTTCAGTGTCCATATTTGTTGCACATGTCTTTTTTGGATCATTGATTACACATTTCGGGGCCCTGCTTACTAAAAATTGGTGTTTCACACCCTTCACCTTATACATTAGCAAAAACTACCTCATTTTGATGTTTTTCACGTTTTTACAATTTTAAGGGTGAAGTGCCAATTTTTTGTATACAGGACCCCAAAATTCGTAATCAACGACCCAAAACCCCATGCGAACCAAATCTGGACACTGAAAATTCGAATACATCAAAAACACCTCTTTTTAGGGGTAGTTTTGCAAATTTAAGAGGTTTCCGCCCCCATTCCCCTTCATCCCTAGATTTCACTAGACTATGTCCAGAACATTGATCTGACGAGCTTTTTTCCCCAATCAATGTAAATTTCACAATATGCCATTGCTCGTTCATCATGATAATTACAATAAAACAATACCAATCACCGAGCCTAGAACGCTTGCGCACCCTTCAAAATAAATAAACGTATTATATATTGGTTCTGAAACCCCAAGAGAAAACATCCTCATTTTGTCAAGTTAATTGAGTATAATATAGCTAAATAAAAAAATCTTTGCTAAAATGTAACGTTTATCTTAACGATATACAGGCCGTTAACTTAATCGTAAAAAAGTGACAAAATAATAACTACGTTAAAAAAAAATAAAGAGTATTAATTTTTTTAGATTCAAGTTATTTATATATGTAATATAACAATTTTATAATTAAGATATTTCTGAACGATTAAATTCTTTTTTATTTTTGGTAGTAGATAGCATAATAATAGATTATAAACTTAAAAATTCGGCAATATATTAAAAGAAGTAGTATAAAATGACTATTTTGTAAGAAAAAAAAAAAGTCGTAAAAAAATCTCATATTAAAGATACAATAAGGACGAAAGAAGGGACGCGTATAAGAAAGAAAAAGGTCGGTGGCGAAATTCCAGTGTTATCTTTCCTGATGAAGTCGAAATTAGTAGTTTGCTACCGTAGAAAGTACTATATATAATCCAAATGAAAAGAGCGAATGAGCAAAACCCATATAAAAGTGTTGAATTCTCGGGCGTTGTTTTAAGTAAATTGCTTTGCAACTAACCGGTTTTTATTTATTTATTTTTTTTATTTACATAGGAATAACTCCATCTTTATTCTTACCATATTAATTTTACGCACACAGGCACATTTACTTATCATTAAACGGCCAATAACCGTAATGTTTATTTATATAATGTATTATCCATATAGTTGAGTCTAATTAAGGTGCGTGGTGTTCTTTTAAAGCACCTGTAACGAGTATTTGTATAACAATTGTTCCCGCGCGAAAATTCATTACTTTTTGCATTTTATATATATATATCATTTTTTTTACATGTGTGAATAGCTTTTATAAGGATGTGAAGACTTTGGCTATTACAAATTTTTAATCGTGCTCCTCGTTAAAAAAATATAAATAGTCATATGTAAAATTGTCTTAAACCGCCATCGCAAATTTTATTTACTCTTGTATATATAACAATGGAGCCCAGAAATCGTGACGTACTGATCCAGATTCGTAAATTGCTTCCATGGAATCACACTTACACATGGTAGTTCGTCTAAAAAATACAGCGAATTTTATATATATATAAAAGAAAAAAAAATTATGACAATCTTAAGTCTGTTATGAACAAATACAAGTAAATAAATTGCTTATACACACACACACGTATTTTTATATTGGTTTGATCATAGGTGTGGTCCTCCGCCGGATTTCCAAGAACGTGAGTTCTTGAATCTGGTGTTATAAATTTTACATCGTTTAATTAGGTTCGCCTATGCCACTCGCCAATTAATTACCTTAAGAAGATAGAAAGAGATAGAATGAAAAAAAAAGGTAGGAGGAGATAATTTTTAAGAAAGCGCGTCAATTACCGCGCTCTTTTATATATACCGTATAATATAATGTGTAGAAAGAATATTGTGAAAAAAGGTATCCGCTCGTAAAATGTCCGAAAAACTTTACTGATCTTCTTGACGTATACTACTGGCAAAAAAAATAATGATAATAATAATAACAATAATAATAAACGACGAATTCACGACGAAGGCAATTAGTCGATATTTGAATGCGCAAAAAATCGAGATCTCGTTATATCGCACGCTGAATCTCCCAGAAAATATACTCAGAATAAAAAAAAGCCCGGGTTTACACATATACTACACACCTTGTTAGCGCGGATTCCAATAAGCTACCTGAAATATATATTTATATATTTGACAATAAGGGCGTTCAACTTCTATGTATTTATACAATATAAATCTGTATATATATACTCCCCAGATTCGACAAATGCGCCAATTGAGAAATTATTATAAATTGAAGAAAATCAGCATGAAAATTCAGTGGCGATTGCCAAAAATTTATATGTATTTGCAAAAAAGTATTTATGTATAAAACAGTAGATTTGCAGATATAAAATATATATACCTATATATATACATAAAAATAATTGACGTCGGGAGTTTTGTCCCTCGTGATCATCGTATTTTCGAGGTTAGGTACGTCGTTACTTCTTTTTTCGGAATGCAGTCCCCTGTTGCTTTAACTTTCGGCAAAATAAAGCTTTTCTACAAAATATATATTTCTCTTTCTCATTTTATTTCTATACGATTCGAAATCCACAGCTTATCTTAATGCGGCGATCATTGAAAAATTTTTATTCAAAAAAATATAAGCAAAAGAAAAAAAAAATAAATAATTTTAATAATCGCGTATAAATTATACGTGCATTGAATTTCGACGAATTTCACGCCAATTAGTCAACCATACTTGGCGAAAAAATTACGAAGTAGTATAAAAGAAGAAAAAAATTTTTAATTAATTCTTTTTAATTATTATATTTATATTTGTGCGCACAATATATACGGGCAATTAGGAGTATAATATGAAAGTATCATTGGGCCCGTACGACTTGTATAAATTAGTCCCGAATGGCACATAATGGCGTGTCGATAGCTACTGTCCTCGTTCTTTTCTTTTTCTTATATTCGCGTTTATAATCATTTCGTGTTTCTTTTTTTTCAGGTATATAATATGATCGGTATATAAATATGTGATCGGTTTAATTTATGACCAATTAATTTGGATAAACCAAACGAGCGGGTTACGGTAGCCGTTATGTGTATAGCCGCGCTTTATTCTTTTTTTAAAAAATATAAGAGTTCCGAATTTTATAATCATAATAAAAATGAATGGGCTTTTATTTTTAAAGACAATAAAGCTATAAAATTTTTTATGCCAAGTGGGTATTTATTATAAATACTCGTGTTATCAATGAATACATTTTATGCATGTAAACAAATAACAAATAAGAGTAATCTGAAAATTTGAATATCTGAGCTTTTTTGGAAGACAGATGAAAGCTTTAAATTTTTTCGTATAAATTTAGAATTTAATTTTCTATTTGTCTGTAACTAAAATTTATCTAGCAATCTCAGTGGATCATACGTATTTTTTTCACTAAAAACTATGTTTCTTGGCAGTGGCCAGAAGGCACATATTTCTACGCTGCGCGGCCGGAAAAGACGCGTTTTCTCCAGGTTTTCTCACCGCTGACGTACAAAATTCGTATACAACCCTTGTCCTTGCCCTTGTCCATGAATAAAGAATGACCCAAATCGCAGTTTACCAACCTCGGCTTCGTCTCGGATGATAATTTACGTGCGATTTGGACCATTCTTTACTTTTCTGGACACGAGCTCGTAATATTCTATTAAAGTTTTCATCCATTTTTCTGTGGCCAGTTTTGAGTAAATAGCGCTATATCGCTCAAATAAGCAAAAATAGAAATTTTTGAAAAATATTGCTGATTGGGCCAATTTTGGTACACCCTTAAGATTTTTGGGGTGGCTGAATATGGTTCTGAAATAAAAATTTTCAAACTTAAAATGGCGGACTCAAATTTTCGGATTTCTAACTTCAAATTCTATAATTTTAGTTCTTTTAGGCATTTGAAAGCTGATTTAAATTTTTTAGAGTTATTGATTGCTATTCTAAAATGAGATTTTTGACTTGACAAAAGAAAGCCTGTAAATGTGCGTTAAAATGTTTAAAGTAGCTAAAATTACCGATTTTTAAGTTAAAAACTTAGAAACCTGCTATTTTGAGTCTGCAATTTTAATTTTTATAAATTTGATTTCATAATCGTTATCAGCGACCCTAAAAAATCTTCAAAATATACCAAAATTTGGCTCGATCAGCAATACTTTTCAAAATTTTCTATTTTTTTGCTCAATTTGGGTGATTTAACGTTAATTACTTCAAACTGGTCATCGAAAAATGGATGAAACCTTCAAAATCATTTTCAGTGACCAAAAATACAAATAATCTACATTTACCAATTTGCAATTTTTGGATGCATTTAACATTGCTGGCACCTTGGCTATATCAACCCTTAATATTTACTTTCTGAAGAGCTGCAAGTTAAAATTGACTATAAAACTGAAATACTAACAAGTTTTTAATTCTATAAAATAATAATTATTATTAGATTCAAAATTCTTTGAAAATTAAAGCTATATCAATTGGCATATTTTGTCCACTCGAGTGCTAATGGATATTTTGAGTATGATCAAATCATGAATGAATCAATTACTGCAGTAAAAAAAAAATTAAAATTCCAATTCTTTGAATGTAAAACTAAATTAATAAAAAAAAAAACGACAATATATTAGTATATCTTGTACTGTCAATACATTTAGTGTGTTCGTAAATAAATATATAAATAAAGAAATGTATAAATAAAATATACATAATAGATTTTAGGTCGTGATGGCGTGTATATAAATTTTTTGAAGTATAAATTCGATTCTAAGAATTATTCGAGGGTTATACTATTTGATAAGAGAGCATGCTTCTCGACAGAATAAAATAATCTCATTTGCATAAATAAAAGCTACCGGGGCACGCGAGAGACAAAATTAAACGAAACCATGAGTTTATTATATTCAATATGCATATAATGCGCGGGCGGGAGTGTTATACAGATTTTTATTTATTATTATTATTATTCTCGTTATTATTTTTATTTTAACATGGAACATGTTCATTGGATGGGGTATTTGAAAAAGTTTGGCTTGGCAGGGGGGGGGGTCAAAAATTGACGTTTTTAGGGGGGGGTCAAAAATTGACGCTTTTAGGGGGGGGGGTCAAAAATTGACGCTTTCAGGGGGGGGGGGGTCAAAAATTGACGCTTTCAGGGGGGGGGGGGTCAAAAATTGACGCTTTTAGGGGGGGGGGTCAAAAATTGACGCTTTTAGGGGGGGGGTCAAAAATTGACGATTTTGGGGGGGGATGAAATGAACTTCGATTTAGGAACTTAGAATAATTTGAAGTTGGAGTCAGGCCTTGATAACAACAAAAACTTAGAATACTTTAAGTTTATCGACTTAGAATAATTTATATTTCAGGATTTATTGTAATTTAGGTTTTTGGATTTATTACTGTTATGAGTGAACATGTTCCATGCTCGTTGGTTGTGTAGTTACACAAACCGGTTATAAATTTTTTTATTGGCATTTGTAGAATAATCATTATTATTATTATGGTTCCAAGCAGCTAATCGATCAAATGGGTACATAAATTCATGTACGTTAATTGGCGATCATTGGATGTTTTATGACAGCTGATAAATTTAAGTTTTTTTGATGAAAAAATTCTTTGATAAGAAAATTTTTTCTTTTTTTTTGCCTAGTTATTAGTACTACATATTAGTCATTTTTTTGGTTGCCGCAATCGGATTTTTTACTCAGTATTAGCAGTTTTAGACAAAATTTTCAAATACCCGAACAGAAATCCAATGCCGTAAACTGACATGTCACGCGGTGCCTCCATGGGCTGAAAAGGCAGGAATCGCATGTCCCAATTTTTTGAGCTTTAAATATTACTAAATTGCCCATTTGATTTACTTTCAGGTACTTACAATGAATGTTTCGATAATTCCAAAGGGTCCTGAGTTTTAAGGTATTTTTTTTTGTAATAAAAGCAAATCCATAATTGAAACTACTGAAGCAACGTGAAATACCTCCTGTGCACATAAATTTTTACTAAAAAGCAATACAATACATGTGAAAAAGGGGAGGTCTTATATATATATTAGGTATTCTGAGCGCGTAACCAAGTATAATTGGCTGCCAACTGCCCTGACGCTCTTTTAAACCGTATGTATTCGAAAGAGCGCTTCTGCTTTTCTGTCGAGACGTAAGAAATTATTTTCTTTAATTAATTGTCAGGTAACATAACCGCGAGTTTTATATATAATAATACATGATGAGGACACACTATATAGTAATATAATAATAATAATTGTTTATCTCTCTCTGTGCATGTATAGCGTATTAAAAGTTATAAAAATAAACAAGATTTTAACCGTTTATGTACTTTTTTTTTTGAAAAAAAAGAAGATATTTTTATGAATGATATACTTTTTTTTTTTTTAATTTGTTACCAAAAATGGTATATAATTAGAAGCCATATTAATAATTTTTTTTTAGTGCGTTTGCGACGTAAATTAAAATTTTTTGTTTGCAAAAAAAAGAGAAGGTATTTTTATTAAATTTTGGAAATTCCAGTTTAAAAGCAATTAATTAAAATTTATTTAACTTTTTTATATTAATTAATTTCAGGTATTAATAATTTTTAAGCGGTGATGGATAAAAAAATTTAATATATAAGACAAATAAAGCTTTTATAGTGTTAATCGTAACTTTTTATCCACAGTAATTGATCGGAATGGTAAATTATACCTCTGTGTCATGTATATTAGACTGGCTGTTGTTTTTAAAATGTAGGCTGGTTTTTTAACTTTTTCAGTAGGAAAAGGTTCCTTTACCTTTGTTTATATAATTTTGATTATAATATAATTGATTATGACAAAGATGCTCCAAAATGGCATGTGGGTACCAAAATTTTACTTGATTCTTATTAGACAAAAAATTGAAATAATTAAATTACACAAATGATGGGCTAAAATGTTTAACTTTTAACTGTGGTCATCAATTAATCCTTAAATTCTAGGGTGATCCGTATAATTTAAACACCGTTCCTCAAATTTGAAGACACTAAATTTTTAAAATAACTTTCAGGTTAATATATATAAATTATTTTATTTATAATGACAAATAAGGAGATAATTTACTTATTTTATATGGGAAAATAACATTTTTTTTTTCTAACGCTTTTATAAATACAAGTTTGGAATAGAAACTAGAAATTATTATTTGTTGAAAGTCAAATAAAAAAGTTTAATGATTTTCTCACACGTTACAATTAAAATAAAAAAATAAAAAATGTCACAAATTAAAAAAAATAAAATAAACAATATTTTTGGTAATTTACTTAGAGTCTAGATTTTAAGTAGGAAATGATACAGTAAGACATTTTAATCTGACTTCTTATAAATAAATAAAGTAAAATAAAAAAAATTATCATAAAATATCACCCTCCATAAAGAAATAAATAAAAAAAACTGTATTACTTTCAATCAAGTTCATCAATAATCCTGATCTTTATAGTAACCTTTTTTTTTGCACATGATCACTACTTTTTTTGCCTTTGATCAAAAACCGCTTTTTCTTCATTTTTATCTATAAAAATTTTTTTTTATTTATTTTATGTTAGTAATCATTATTTTATTTATTATATTTATTATCAATTAAAAATTATTTATTTTACTTTTTTTTGTTGAGATAAATACATTAAATTTAATATTTTTATTAAATTGTTAAATATAAGGGGAGATTGATACAGAATTTTTTTATTAAATATTGTCTTGATTTTAAGTCTGAATTACTTTTGAAAGGCAGTATGAAAGGCAAATTTAAAATAATATTTTTAAGCTTACTTAATAATATTTAGAGGTATCTTATTACTTTACAAAACAAAAACCAGAATTTTGAATTTATTTATTAATTTTTTTTTTATTTTTAATAATCTCCATGTTTTGTTCATGCTTGTTATCGTACATAAAAAAAATCATACTTACATATACACACACTTATAAACTCAAATTTTTTGTGTAAATTAATTGGTACATAATAATATAAATATTACTCAATGTAATTATAATATAAAGACTTTTTTTTAAAATGTTTCTGTCACTTTTTATTTACACTATGTACACGATTATAAAAGCAATATATGTACATTAATTATATCGCTAATTTATTAATTATTATGATTATTATTAATATTTTTAAGTATAAATAAAATTAATAAAGTCTTTTATATTTTAATAGTAATGTTTGAGTATCACTGGGGCCTTGGTGGAGTCATAAACATTGCTGCATTTCTAGCCATTGCTGCTGCTATAAATGGAGGTACAGCTGTTCCACCAGCTGGCCCAACACCAGGGAACATTAAACCTGATCCAAAACTTGGATGTAATAATGGTCTTGATAACCTTAATTTTTCTATTTCTGCTTCTTGTAATCTTTTTGCTTTTGCGCGACGATTTTGAAACCAAATTTTTACCTAGAATTAAAATTATCAACAAATTTAATAATTTTGACTTTTTAATTTTATTTTATTTATTATTTACTTGAGTTTCTGTGAGGTGAAGCGAAGATGAAAATTCAGCTCTTTCAGCAATTGTTAAATATTGTTTTTCACGAAATTTTTTTTCTAATGACACCAATTGTTGAGTTGTAAATGGCGTGCGAGGTTTACGGTTTGGTTTGTGTTTCCTAAGCGTACATCTGACTGGACCTGGACCACCAAGACGAAGTTCACCTGAAATTAAAAATATTTTTTTTTATTAAATACTGTGTTGCCGACGATTGAAGATCTATTGATAGTTTATGATAAAGTCGTTCAAAATTTTAATTAATCTAAAGAACCTACGAATAGAAGTGAAACGATACTTTTCGACGTACAGAAAATAAGTGATTCATAAGTTTTTATTTTTGTGAATATAAATAAATCTTTATCAGCTTCAATATCTTTGATTCTATTGAAGAGCAAAAATAGTAGCATTAGTCACTCTGGAATACTAGGTGGACCCCATGCGGGCCAAATAACTGCCATACTAATTTTTTTAATGCGGGTTTGTGATATCCACAGTATAAAGATTACCCACTTTTTTTGTTAAATTTTGCCTTCCGTGGCCCAAATAAAGTTGATACTTTGCCTTAATAGGGCCACATAATCTCCTTATTTTGATTTTCGCCCGGGTAAAAAAATTATCAAAAATTCAACAGTGATTCAAGATAACCTTTAAAAGGCATGAAATTTTAAACTTGTGAGAACTAAGTCTTCAAATTTCAAAAAAGACATAAAACTGGAATTGAGTAATCGGTAAAGATTAAAATTTAAGTTTATCAAAATAGGTCATTTGGTTAATTAATTAAAAAATTATAATCAATTTTATTGAAATTAATTTTTTTAGTATCAAAATAAATTAATCATATTAATTCGTTTCAAGAAATTGTCTTTTTTCATAGAAATCTGGGAGGGGGGGTCAAATGGGACTTAGAATAATCTGGATTTAGGGACTTCAGTTTAAAAATTGGCCAGATTTAAGTATTTAGTATCTAAAATCACCTTGAAAAGTCTGAAGAACGTTGACCGTTTATTTTTTGAGTTATTGAGCCCAGAAGTTGAAATTTTATAAGACTCTTATGGAAAATAGAAAATTTTTATAACTCAACTTCTGAATATTGTATTTCAAAAAAAAAAATGTTTGTTGGGTAAGATTTGCAAAGACCAGTTGACAGGTCTAAATTGGAGGTAATTGACCGCTTAGTTTTGTTTTAATTAGCAAAAAACAAAAAATATTTTAAATTTGGCAACGTTATTATTTGTTTATTAAGGTGTGCGTATATCTTGATGCAATATTTTATACACAAAAGGTTGCCCTATAAAATCTTAAATCTCCCTACCATTTTCAATTTCTATTCAACGTTTATTTATTACTTCCAAAATTGTTATAAAATCCCTTACACAAAATTTATCAAATTATAGAGTCAACAAAATTCCCCATCAAATATTCTAATCTAATAATTTAAGAATATTAATCTAAAACCAGACTCCCTAAAAGATAAAATTTAAAATATTTTAATTTATATAAGAAATAAATATAATTATTTTTTTATCAATAATTCTTATAAAAAGTATAAGTTTAATTAAATTTAAGATAATTATCTCACATAAGTAATTAAACTGTCAATTTAAAATTAATCAATATTTAATAATAAATTTGTAAATTAATGCAATTTATTAATAAAAAATTAACTGATATAACTTTTAATTATAAAATAACATAATTTAATTTTCAAAGAAATAAAATGAGAAGGTGATAAGAAAATTAAAAAAAAATTTATTTATTTTTTATAGCAACACCCTAATATATAACCAAAATCAAATATTTATTTAAGGGGTTTTTATATTATGATTTATAAGATTTCTTTTTTCTTCTAATGCATTAAGTCAATTTTCCATACATAAATTTTTTTCAAATATATGAGGGGGAGAATATTTATATAGTTAAATCAGCATGAGACTTTAATATTAAATAATATCAGTGTTACAATATAATAATTGTTGATATATATATATTTTAATGATCATGCCAAGAAATTATTGAATTAAATTTATTGTTCTAGATAATAAAAATTAAAATCTATATGAAAAACTTGTTCTCTGTGTGTGTGTGAGTGGGTATTATATTATAAATGATAATTGTAATTTATATATATTTTATGCATAAAATTATTTTTTATTATTTATAGAAGAAAAATTAAAATGTTAATTTTAATATTTATGGAAATCAGTGCTAATTAGTTGCAAGCTACTGTAAATTTTTATTATACTACAGTGTAGTTTAATAAAAATATATTTAATTAATTTATGTATATTAGACTTCGATATATTTTGGTTTTTGTTTTTTATTTGGATATGTAGGTGTAAAAGATTTAAAAAGTTATTGGCTCATTTTCACCTGGTACCCAATCGTAATCAAAATTTTTAAGCGTTTTTGGGTTTCTATCATTTTAGATTTTAATGAATACATCCATATATTTCATAAAAATTTTAGTCCTGTTACCATAAAAGGTTTTCAATGAATCAAACAGTTTCGTTTCTATACAAATCACTAAAGTTTAAAAAAATCCAAAATAACCAGGGGTTCAATACGTTACATTTATATTTATCAGAGAATATTATTTTTATTTTATTATTTTCAGAAATATTATAAAACTGCGTATATTTTAAATTAAAATATATTGATCAGCTTAAAAATGAGATAACAATCATATTTTATTTAATTATTTTTTATTTATTTACGTAAATAATATAGTTTTTAGCCTTATCAAAAAATTATATCACAAGGCTTTAATTAAATATTACACTGTAAAAAGTAACTTTCTTATATTAACAAAAAAATTAGAACATTTTCGAAAAATTAGTAAATTTTCAAAAAATTTTGTAAATATTCGAAAAAAATCATATATTTACTAAATTTAGTATAATAACAAAAAATTCGAGTATTCTCGATTTTTTTTTTTGTAAATTCGCAAGAAAAATTGATAATTCACAATTTTTTTTCGAAAATTTACAAAAAATAGTTATAAATTTACGAGAAATAGTTGTGAATTTACAACTTTTTTCGTAAAATCACTAAAAAAAATCGAGAATTCTAGAATTTTTCGATAATATACTAAATTTAGTAAATTTACGATTTTTATCGAATATTTACAAAATGTTTTGAAAATTCACTAAATTTTCGAAAAAATTCTATTTTTTTTGGAAATCTAAGAAAGTTACTTTTTACAGTGTACGTTATAGGGCAAATATATTGAAAATAATTTTTGAAACAATAATATAAAATTTAATTGTCCTTAAATTTACAATTTTTTATATAAACTAGTATTAAGCGCGCGTCGCGCGCAAAATGATTTAAAACTATCGACCTTAATTATTTTCTTAAATACCAAAATTTATTCTTACTTTAATTTTTTTATTCATATCAACTACTCGGCGTACTATAACTAACCTCAAAAATAATAAAAATATAATATAAACAATAAAACAATTAATTTTAACCTATTAACAATGAAATTTATATGAGCCAATCAGAATGACTCTTTAGCTATAACAATGTACATAGTTACTGTTGCGATCAACATGTCCTTTTTAAAAAAGGATTTATTACGATGCATTTCTGACGCTAAATATTCATCATCAGGATAATCGTATAAAATATGAGAAGCCTGATAAAATTTGAAAGTTTAAGAAATTATTTCCACTTTTTTTGGTTTTTAATTTAAAAAATAATATTTTTCACTTCAAAACTATTTAACTATTCAAAATAAAGCTTAAAAGTTTAATTTTTGGAACAAAATAGGTTAATAATTACATTAATTCTGATATTGTGAATTAAATACATTGTAATTGTATATTAATTATTATTTCAAAAATACTAATTTATAAATAAAGATAATGCAAATTCTAAGAAATTATCATGTGTAAACTATATTTTAAAGTGCATGTATATGGAGCTTTTAATTGTAACACAGATGGATAAAAGTTTCAATAATAAATTAAAGGAAATAGATCCAACTGAGTGGACTGAACGTAGATTTTTGGTCGTTAAATACTATTTTGAAGATTTTTCTTGTTTTCCGAAAGGCTATAGTTTTGAGTGATTAATGATTTTTCACCAATAATGAACAAGAAATTTGTAAATTTTTTAGAAATATCGTCAATTGAGTCATACATTTTTCTATGCAACATTTTGGGCTGAAACTTATTCTTCGGGTTGCTGATTACGAATATGGCATTGGATTAGGCAAATTCTCAGATGACCACTCAGTACCACGCATGCGCAGTTGTGAAATAGACTTAAATGAGTCAAATTGATATAAAGTTCGTTACTCAGGGTTTTTTGGAGTTGTTGATAATGAATATGACATTAGATTAGTAAAATTCCAAGATGCCTACCCAGTATCGCGCATGCGCAATTGTGAAATAGACGCAAACTTGTCAAAATGACCTAAAATTTATTATTCAGAGGATTTTTGGGGTCGTTGATCACGAATATGGTATTAGATTAGTAAAATTCCAAGATGGCAACCTAGTAACGTGCCTAAAAAGTTGTGAAATAGACAAAAATTTCTCAAAATGACTCGTTACTCGGGGGTTTTTGGGGTCGCTTATCAAGAATATGGCATTAGATTTGTAAAATTACAAGATGGCGACACTGTACCGTGGATTCCCACACGTGAAAAAGATGTTAACTTGTCAAATTTACCCAAAATTTGTTACTTAAGGATCCCTATCTTGTAATTCTACAATTGCAACGCCATAGAAAACTACTATTCTAAAATTTATAAATCTAATTCAATTTTTGAAATCACCATTCTCAGAAATATTGAGAGTGTATCCCCATTTTCATCAATTCGCTCAGAAAACATTTATCGTTAAAAAATTGGTTTGAAAATTACCGCAAAATAATAATCAACACGGCATCGGAGTAACCGATAGGTAGCTACGGAGGTTCCCGTTGGGCGTAATTTATAAGCAGCCTGTAGACTTATTCGCTATCTAAAAAAATATATTTGACTGTATGGAAAAAATGATGGGAGAGAGTAATGAAATTACAATTGATTAAGCATATGATGAGTTTTCTGATTCAGAAGGGGATTCGGATTCAACCGAATTTGATTATACCCAAAGTCTCAAATGTAATATCTAAACGGAACTTGAAAGTACTCTGTATGATTTTGACGATATCATCGGAAAAGATGTAAAGTATAGACGGAAAGTGGGATGTTCAAATGTTCTAGGTCAATTAAGTTCCCCCCTTGACTTATTTTTTGAGAAGATTTTTTGGAACATCTAATAGTTCATAGTAATCTCTATATCAATCAGCAAAAGAAAAACCAACCTTTACTCATTAAAGATGAATGTTTACTGAATGGTGTGAATTCCATTTGCAAAAAATTAATTAATATTTTGAACAATAAATTAATATCATTTTGTAAAAAATTTAAATACATATTGTGAGAACTTAAAATAAGTTCCTTATTTTGGGCCTCTGTTTCAAAATTTCTAGGGGAGACATAAGGACAACCATTAAACAATGTTCAAAAAAGTTCTTAAATAACTCAAACCAAAACATCTCTAAAAATTACATTAAATTAATTTCTGACCACCTAAAAGACATTAAAATGACCTAAAAAACCAAAATTTTAATCAAACTAATTAAAATAAAATACTTCATATATAATAGATTAAGATAAAATATATCAAAATATAAATATTAAATTGCTTTTCAGTGATGAAATTATTATCATAAAATTTTCATTAATGAAGACATTTGTTATCAATATTATTATTGATTAAAACATTTAATTAACAAATTTTTTATTTTATTAACATTAAAAAACATATTTTAAATATTTTGCAATATAAATAAATAAAAAGGAAAATTTTTTTAAAAAACATTTTTATTCATTTTAAAAAATTTATATACAATAATGAGATAAACTCAATTAGTGTAAATATATAAACTAAAAGATGAATGAAAATATCTCCATCAACTTTTTTTTATTTTAAATAAAGTATATAAGTAAAAGTCAGATAACAAGTCTACATATTAATGTATGTACATAAATATATATATATAATAAACATATAAATAAATAAATAAAAAAAAAACGAAGAAAAATAACGAGAAAAAGTCATGCATCGGGTATGCGTGTACTTAATATCCGCACGGAATATAAGAAACTTTGACAAATCGTCGTCGATCATGTCAAACAAAATTAAATAATTATATACGACTTTTGTTAGGTTATGTGTGTTTTACTACTAATTAACGAGAGAGTATACATAAAAATATGTAATATTATTATTATTTTTAAAATTAAAAAAATGTTAACAAAAAAATTTTAAATCGATCACATATTTTATTTGTTGCCTTCTGGCACTTTTTTTTTAAAGTATGCTAGAAGTAGATGTTTATATGTTAGACTTTGGTTTAATTTGGATTTTGTTACATTTTGCATGGTTTTTTGTTAATACTCGTAAAGTGCAAAATCTAATAAGGAAATATTTTTTTTAAATTTTAGCCATAGTTCCATCTTTCCGTAATGCAGATCTATGAATCTATCCATTGCCAAAAATTACATTATCGATATTACAAGTAAATTGGAAAACAATTTTTCCTAAGTAGACGAGAAAAAATCGCAAAAGATATGATAATTTGAGTATGCAAAGATGCAAATAATTTACAGGAAAATAACAGAGTATCAGGTATCATATTGGATGAAAAAAAAACCCCTAAAGTCAGCATTGGAAGAATATTTTAAACCAATCTTAACTCAGCCATCTACACCAGTATACCAACAGTTACAGCAATCTCCAGAAAATCACTCAAGTATTACGAATAACAGCAGCAGAAGTAAACAAAAAATGTATACCAATGAAATCTACACTATCAAAACAATGTAAATCTATTCCAATCATATTGTAATACAATCTTTGTTTAAAACATCATAATGGCTATAGGCAGTTTTACAATAGAGTGGCTTTGATCAACAGATTAGTATTTGAACCTATGAAAGGCTTGGATCAATGAAATTAAGATACTTTAGGCCAATCATCATAGCATTGATCACTCAGTAGCATTTGAAATACACGGAACCAAATTAAATTCAAATTATATTCAGAATAACATTGGTAGCTTAATGTAAGCAAACAGCTCTAAATGAAACAGAAAAGATTTAACAAAATCCAAATTAAGTCGTGGTCTCATGTATAAATTGGTGTAGAATTCTGACCAGATAGTACATAGACTCTTATTTATTATAAACTATAAACAAACATGTCAGTCCAATAATAATAAAGTCAAAGAATTCGTTTGACGACTCAATCTTGATGTTGAATCGCATAAAATAAAGCGCTAAAGCACACTTTAACTTACAAGCAATATAATTATTACAGGATTAACAATATCAAGATAATGAGTTTATTAGCGCATGCGCAATAATATATACCAAATAGAATACAAGTGCCGACGGATATGACTTTGAAGAAAAAAAAATATTAAAAAAATTGTGATCGATTATAAATACACTAAAGAAGAAAAAAGTAATTAATTTATTAATGAGGATCTTTCTTAACTTTTTATTTCAAGATAATAAGATGTTAAGGCAGATGCATAATAATAAATTTCAAAAATAATTAGCTAATCAATTAAAAACAACTTTATTACATATTTATTTATATTTAATTGTCGTCTGCTGTATTAAAGACACTTTTTAATAATGATTATTGCGCATGCGTTATTATAAATAAGTGTAATGCAGTTAAATTTATGGTTAATTTCTTAGCGACAATAAAATATGTATAATTCACATAAGCATTTTACTAATTGAAACTTAATCAATGTCACTTAATTAGTAAATATAAGAGCTTTTAGATTTAAGTTGTAAGGAATATAAGAGTTTATATTGGAATTTGCGATGATTTTATACATTAGCCCAGACATTATTTTTAAATTTATACAAGGTACTAAAATTTTATAAATTATTAGTGACCTAAAATTCAGCGAAATAGACTTATTTACTAAACTGATCCACGCTTAAGCTTTTGGGCTAAAATTTAGTATAAGATTAAATTAGTTTTTATTAGTATAAGATTATATTCAAATATCTACTCTTTCGCTCAAAAAATTAGTATATTTTGTCCAATCGCCGGAAAAATAAAGAAACTCGTAACAATTATTAATTTTTTATTTTCAGGCGATCATTGCTTTCGATTTTAATGAAAAACCGCATATGTGTTGAGTATCGTGATATAATTCTATTTATTCCCATTGTTTTACAAATAGCTATTTCTTGTCAGCGGCTAGAAACCTCGTATTACGCTGTGCTGCCGGCAAAGACGCATTTTTTTGCCACTGACGATGAAAAATCTAGGTACTTTTCTGACCATGGGTCTTATTATACAATTCCGATTTTTCTTTTCTGGCCGAGGGCTGTGAAGGATTTTACATATTTAGGGCAAAAAAGTCTATTTTCGGCTATATGGAGACGGCTATTTTGCCCATTATATGTAACACTATGTTTTAAATTATGGGAAAAAATATGGGGTTCGAGTTTTGCATGCTGTCTGCATCAAACTGCATGCCAAGTCAAACCCAATATTTCATAGCCTTCCCCCCTTACGTTCTAGTTTTTACACAAAGTCTTCAACAAAAGACCAGCTTTCAGCTTTACTAAATTTTTTAAAACTATTTATTTGGTACCTTAATTTTTGTTAGATTTGTAAATTTAATTTTTATATTTTATTAACTTTTTTAAAGATTTTAAATTGGGAAACTATTGAAACCATTAGTACTTCAGTTTTTTTTTGATAAATTGATAACTTTTAGGATGCCAAGGGTACCAAACATATGCAAATTTTCAAAATTACATCCCAGCTAATATGCATTATAATTATATTAATATTGTACATACAAAGTAATAAGATGCAAATAAAATAAGGGGATATTTTGATAAAATGAAACGATAAAATGTTACGGTGCAATTGAGTATAATGATTATAAAGTTGCTATTTGCAAATTATAAAGACCTATTTAAAGTAATATTTATACATATATGTGTATTTTAAAATCAATTTTTACAAGTACATAAATATATTAAATACAACGTCTATATTAATTAGCTGTTTATTATAATATATTAAAAACTACAGAAACTCTTGGATAAATAAATAAATTTTATACATATAAAGATATTAACTTTATTAAATTGCTTATTTTATCTTATCTAAAATATACAATTTAATTAGAAAATTAATATGCAACTTATTGCGAAACTCAATTATATTAATAAAATTCAAAATCTTTTAATTTTATCACATTTTATTTTTTTTTAAAATGAGCTAATATTTTAAGAAATTTTTTTTGCAAACGTGTATTTTTTTATGAAAAAAAGTTAAGTGTGAAATAAATGATTGTATCTTAATTAATTTTTTTTATGTTAATCTGAAATTATTACTTTGATATTTTATCAAATTGCGTATCCGGTTTTGTGTTGGAATAGTATTTTAATTAGTACTTTTTTTTATGTATAGATAAGTTGCTGAGCTTCAAATTTTTAAGTATTTTTTATTTTTTTGTCTAGTAAAAAAATAATCTCTATGAGTTAAAATAGAGTTTTAAGGTGAAAATGAGTTTTCAAATGGGGTGAATCATAATTTTTTAGAAAAAAATTGACGTGGAAATCGCATCCAAATTTTGGAGGAAAAACTGTTAAAAACGAAAATTATTTTAAACCAGATAATCATTTTAATTTTCATCTAAATAGATGAAATAAAGGCTGCTCCAGACTGAAGGTAAATTAAGCGCGATTTCGGAAATTCTTCATTTTTTTGGCTATTATGGTTAAGCTAAATCGAAAAAAATAGGGTTTTTTATTTTAAAGGTTTTAAAAATAATATTTGCCATTAAATTTTCTATTTTTTGTGATTTTACATGGCTAATACTTAATAACTAATGAAAGAGCTTATGAGCTGGATAGGTTCGGATCGGAGTTGGGCGGACAGCAAAAAAATTTTATTGGAAAGGACTTAAATAGCAAATGATTTTCTGCATGGGTAAATAACCCATAAAATTTCACGTTGATTGGCAAATTTGTTTTTGTTAATTGATATTTAACCATTTAAATGGTAAACTGCGTTGGTGAATAATTGACTGAATTTAACATATAATTATACTTCCCGAGTAGAATTAATGGGTGGAAATCTTTCGGCCCACATAAGGCAAGTCTACCGAACGAATAGCTGATAATTCAAAAATTATATCTAAATAGAATTTTTTCTTGGAAAGTAGGTACTTGCAAGTAATCATAGAATTATTGGAATTTTTTCAAACAAAATAGGCATTTGCAAATTCTGTTGTGAAATTTTTTAAGTTTGCAAATTATCCATCAAAATTTCACCCTGGTCTAGAATGTGTGAATTAAATACTCGTTAAGTTCGCCTATTATTCAGTCTGATAGTAAATATATTACAGGCGTCTCCACATTTAAAATGAGAGCTTGACAAAGTTATAAAAATCATAATCGCACATAACCAATAAAATTTGAATTAATATCATAAATTTATACAATCAAAATATTTAACAAAAAAAAAAAATCAATTTTATTGACGATTAAAAATAAACGTAAAACACAAGTTTTTACAGTTATTGGATGCATTATTGATGTTGGGTAGTAATATCGTATGACTTTATCGTATCAGGGGGGTTCATCTTGGTGACACTACACATTTATATATATAATAAATACGCGGCTTTCTTCATCTTTTACAAAGAGAGTCTATAAGAGAGAGAATCCTGTAATGGTTTATATAAGATTTCTTTCTCGGAAGTACCGCGAGCGAGTAAGTAAGTTTCTCATTACGGTTCTATAAGTGAATCCATTTTTATATAAATGTGTTTAATATGGGAAAAAATATCAAGTACGACTATATATAACATTTAAATCGTAATACAAAAATCCGGTAATTACGCGCGAAGAGACATATTTGAATGTCCCGCCATTAGGATTTTCGATCCATATTAAATCTATAAAATTGAACTTTGAAGTGTTGCCGTACTAAGAAAATAAAAAAAAAAGTTTAAATAAAAATACTGAAAAATTTAATTATTTCCATAAACGGTTATAAAATATTCCTCCATGTTATAAATACAAGTGTAAACTTGATTTCCGGAATTTTCTTTTTCATATTATTTTATTTATATAGTACGTTAATGTGAAATTCATTTATTTATTATTAAACATAAAATAAGTGCAACAAAAAAATAAACTCGTTTATCTCGATACTTATTAACGAGGCGTCGTTGCAAATTTCGATTCGATAAACACCGATATTTAAACTCTCTTTTTATAGGTTATGTATATTTTGATATATCGAATAAATTAAATGTCAACATTTTTTAATTTAATTTTTATGCATAATTTTTTAATTTTATTATGTAAGTGAATACATTTTAATTATTGAATAAAAATTTTTTAAAGAATTTTTTTATTAAAAAAATAAAATAAAATGAAAGAAAGAATAGAAAAAAGGAATGACAGTAATTAGTCTTTTAAGATAAGATATTGCGGTGAAGTATTTTAAAACGAGGATACATAACCTGTAAAAAAAAAGAAATAAATGCAATAAAAGCGTAATTTTTCAATTCTCATTTTCGAAGATCTGATTTGATGATGGTTATGTTCCTTATAGTGTCCGCATCAGGTGCCAGTAGTCGTTAAAGTAAAGCCGCGCATTTATTGTAAGGGAGATTGCCCTAATGTTGCGCAGTTTCTAAAGCTGTGATCATAAATTGTTTACATTCGATGTAATGAATTATACGCAACCGAAAAATATACAAAAAAACTTAGGGCCATTCTACAATCAATTGGGAATATCCTTGCGGACGCTTGCGGAGATGCGCAGTAGGTACTGTAACTTAATGTTACGCCGTTTAAGTTTTGCAGAAAAATTATTTTTGGAAGAAATTAAGATGTTTACAAGTTATTGAAATTTTAACATGGAACATGTTTCTAGGTAGGGGGGGGTATTTAAAGCATTTTGGAGAGAGGGGGGTCCATCGGACTTAGAAAAATTCAGGTTAAGTAGAGGGTTTAGGGGCTTAGAATGATTTTGATTTAGGTACTTAGAATAATCTGGTTTTAGAGACTTAGAATAATTTTGATAAAGGGGTATGGAACAAGGATTTTAGGTGCTTAAAATTATTATTTTTTTGGCTTAAGGACTTAAAATTATAAAGTCTTTAAGGTTCAAAATATAAATTTTTATAAATATTTTTTTTTTAACTTCAAATAATTAAAGGCAAAACGAATCAAAAAATTAATTTAACCGTTTCTTATAACGCATTCTTTTGTGGTTGCTTTCAGCTATGCACAGAACAGTACAATCGTTTACTGTACACAATGCCACAAAAGTCCGCTAGAGAATGTCAAATAATTTTTGATCTATTATTTGTAAATTTTTAAAAGTAAAACGATTTATTTCTAAGTTTGCAAACATCCTTATCCAACTAAATCCAGTACTTCGCAGAAATTTAGACAAAAAATTTCTGCATTTTTTTTGGTAGACTTTTTCGTCCGATTTTTGTATTTTTTAGTAAAGAGTAACTGCACTTGGGTACCATCAGATACTTCTAAGAATTTAAGTTAGATTATCAAGGAATTTAATATTGAATTATCTTTCAAATTATCTTTATTTCACTTCCCGAGTATTATAAACACTTTTACATAACTTTGGGAAAAAGGACTAGTTTATAACCTTAACGGGATAAGGTTTTTACTATTTTCGTGTAAAATATTGTTCTACGATCGTTGTAAAAAAGTTTATCACGTCGAATTTGGTTAGATTCCCTCGGTTTAATAAACCTTCGTACTTGGCAAAAACAAACTTTTTCATAATAGGTATTTTTAAATTAAAAAATGGATTACCTATATAGACAGCATTTCAAAGTGGTCACCATCTAAGTATACGCTACACGCAACGCTGCTTAGTCTAAATAACTATATCGTGTCAAAACAACGGCGCGGCATATTCATTCTTTATTCATGAAGACCCTTGAGAAAAGTCAAAATCTTACATCTAACCTTAGCACATGAGATATAATCATTAAGATTTAATAAATATTTTAGGTATATGCAAATGTTATTTATATTAACGTAAATTATAGGTACATATTTATAAAACCAAAATAATTTTTCTTGAATGGAAAGTCGTATGTAGAAGGTGTGCTGGTGCGCTAATAAGCTTGATATAGTTATTCGGTAATATAAAGTAGACTTAATCGCCTGCTGTAAAATAAAACCTTTTATATAAAATAAAAATTTATTTAAATTTTCTTATAAAATTAATTCTTGAAAAGAATTATTTTTAATAAGAAATTTAACGCACATAACGGAACAACCAAAATATTAATTGGTCTATTTCGGCTGTTTTTAGGCTACGTAAACCTCGTAAAAAAAGTTTACAATGGCACCACTTTTGGATCACTACCCCTACAATTGATTCTTATGTGTAACATAAGAAAACGAGTCTGACTGGTTGGATGCCGCACATCAACTGTAATGTACACACATATATAAGTTTCAAATATGGCTTCCGATGCTCATCGCGGAAAAACTTCAGTTTAATAAAATATTTTTTAGACATATTTACTTAATGACTATACAAAGAAACAAAACAAAAATTTTTTTTTACTTTGAGAAATTTGTATATACCAACAGAATTTAAACATACTTTTTCGCATAGTTAACTAATTATCGATACAAAGTTGTTAAACAAAATAAACAATCAGAATAGGTGTTAATTAGTAGCGGCGTTTTTTTTATATGTTAAATTTAAACAGCTATGAGAAAGTGTACTGATTTATTTTTATTTGTAATTTTCTGTGAGAATATTATTTTTAAAATGTACATTATTGTTAATTATAAAAAAAGGTGTTAAGTAGAACAAAAAAATGCTTTATTTAATAAATATTTTATTGTAATGATAATTCTTTGCTTTATTGGATTTTCTGATTAAAATTAATTTTAATTCTGTTAAAAAATTATTACTTTAGACAACAAAATTAAGTAATTTTCTTATTTTAAAAAATTTATTTTATATTTTATTACTCTAATAAAAATGAGATTGTTAGCCAAGATTTATCTGCTTAAAATGTCTTTTCAAAAAATAAATTTGTCTTAATTAAATTTAAACATTAGTTTATTTTATTTAATGCTAAAGCAATCGTTTTTATTTTTTTTTATTTATTTAAATACTTGAATTTTTAGGTAGCCCTCAAAATTTTAGTATTTTTAGTTAATTTTAGTCAAGGTTACACAAATTAGTCTGGACCCTAAACAAAATATTACCAAAATTACACGGAGCTACACGAAACCAACAATTTGCCCTGTGTCAAATTAATAAAAAAATTTTTTACAGACTACTGAAATTTTCATTTGACGTCTAAGCTAATATGCATAAATTAATTATGAAAAAAACGATATTTATTTAATAATAAATAATACGAGTGTAATAAACTTTTGATAACCTCGTAATTACTAATTATAATTTTTTTATCAAATTTAATATTCAATGTTTCATTTTCAATTTTATTAAATTAAAATATTTATAACTAATTAAGTTTTTTAATCTGTTTTTTTATTTTAATTAAGTTTAATTTTTAAAGAATTACGCAATTTCGTTTTATGCATTTAGGATTCTGAAACAAATTTGGGAAATTAATATTTTTTAAAGGTCATATTAAAAATTCAGATATTTTGATATTAAAAATAATTGACTTTTTTTAACGTTCATATTTTATCATAAAATTGTTGTCTTTAATAAAATTTCATCTTTGGATAACCGATATAGTTGCTTCGATAGGAGATTAATTAATAAAGTCTGCGTTTTGCAAAAGATGAATTTTTAGAAATTAATGAAAAAACTGGCTTTGCGTATTTACATTTGTAAAATTGTACGGTGTTAGTAAACTCAACATTTATAGTGTTTGTATACTTTAATGCTATTACAAGTATTGAAAACAAAAATTAGAGATATTAAAAATTTTCATTTTTGTGAAGGTTAAAATTAATTGTTATGTTTTGTAACTCTTCAAGGTTTTGTATGCATTTTCTCTTAAAAATATTCAAATTATTGCAAAAAAATTCAGTAATCTTTAATATACTAAAATATATTTTTAAAACTTGATTCCAGCTAAACTAAAATTTCTTAACAAAATATTCTGTACCAGAATATTTAATTACTGTTTCTAAAGTTCAAGTAAATTAAAAACCAACAATTCCTCACCATTAGGACTAGTAGGCCCTCCTTGCGGATTGTATAGATGACTATGAGGATGCGGCGGAGGAGGTAACCATGCAAATCCTGCTAAAGCATGTGGGAACCCATGTGAATTCCACCCCGATCCTGGCCCAGGAAACCTTTGCAAACCTGGATGTATTGGTTGTGGTATAACAACAGCACTAGGTTTTTGGCTACTTCCTTCAGGCTCTGAAGATTCATCAGAATCGAGAACGTTAAGGTCTTCATCGTCAATTTGACTGGATGCAGCCTCAGGTTCTGGGGAACGATTACCTTCAGAACCACTAATTCTGTCATCTTCAAGAATCGGAGTTACTGGCCGATTACTGGACAAATCCCTTGGCTGATTATTGTTATTGTTATGGTTGTTATTATTGTTGTTATTAGTGTTATTAGAATTATTTGTTGTGCCGCTGAGAAGCGAGTCGACGCTAAAGCTGATCTTGCCGGGCCGCGACCTCAAACTCGAGGAGGCCGGCGGCGCCGACTCGTCTCCGCTCATGGCTCACCAGGGCCCGTCCGAGCCACCAGCTGCAGCCCGGGCCACCCTTTCCCATCGAACATAATTTATATTATCTTAATAGCAAAAAATTAATTATTTTTAATAAAACACAACACTAATAAACCTCGAGGTTTATTTATAAAAACACTGTATACAATGTCAAGTCAACAAAGTCACGCTAGAAAAGCTGCTGAGGTCCGCGCTGAATCGCACACGGCACTGATTGACCGGCTGCTAAAGAGGCGCGCGCGTTCGCTGTCGTGCGCGATAGGGGTGTGTCCTGTGTAAATGGGCGGATCATTAGTAAGTTACACCTCTTGTTGAAAGGGGCGCACGAATCGATTGGTGTCCACTTAACTCTTTGAATGTAATGTATATAGAAAAGGCGAGGGTGCTGGATTATTAATATCCATAGCCAATTCGATTTATATAGAATAATCGGTTGGTGGCTAAATTCATATTATATATTCTTCGCTTCTGTGTTTTTATAGATCGAGTATACATGTTATCATATCCCGTTAAAGATTTAAACATGTATTATATGCATAATATATCCGACGGTTTTGCCACCGTCGACGCTGTATATTACATACTCATTTTCCTGTACACATGGTTAAGCGTTAAATTTGACAAAGTAAATGCGAAACTGATGGCAGAGAAATTTCTTATACTGTAATATGACAACATGTATACTACGTAAAACGATGATGTTAATGTTAAGTACGTGGAAAAAGAATTGCAAAAATATGACACTTGATTGTAATGTCGAGAAAAAGTTGTAAAAAATGTTGAAAAATTTAAAGGGATTATTAATTTATTACGTATATTTATTTCACATTGCTATTTCGAAGATTTTAATTTAAAAATATTGCAAAAAATATCAAATTAATTAAATGAATAATATTATGTGATTAATGATATTTTACAAAATGATTTATTTTCCATTTAATTAGATAAATATTTTTATTTTGTATTTTACTAAACCCTAATTATATGGATTAATTTTTTTTAATTAGATTTGAAATTATTTGTTTTATTATATAAATAGATGTTAATTAGAGAAAAATATTGTAAATTTCAAGCGAATTGTTATTAGAGTATCTTTTATAATAAATATATTTTTAAAAGTTACGTAAATTTTTTCATGCGTAATATTTATATGTTTAAATGTAATTTTATATAATAGTTTTAAACTAATTAATTCAGAATAATTTTAACAAATATTTTAATATAAAATTGAATTATGTAACTGTTATTACTGTAACGTTTAAAATTTAAATGCCAGTCTAGAATAATCGTGGAAAAAAATTCCGAGTCCGAGTTTCAAAATATTCCTTTTTCTAAAAAAAAGGAATGAGGATTAGAAAATTATTTGAAACTTTAAGTCTCTTAAAGTAGTACCACTAACACCAACGGAGTCAATTATTACAGATATAGTGCTTTAGTAAAACAGAACCTTTTTTTAAAAATTAAGATAAAATTTTAGATAAAGTTTTAGTTACAATTTCTTTATAATTTGTAATTTAATTCTTAATATGGATGCTAAATTGAGGTTACTTAAAGCTTTCTCACAACCGAAATGATGTTGGGACAGTATAAATATATAAAATAGGATCAGATTTTTAAGTTTGAGCGCAGTCATAGTCCAGGGAGTAGCGCTCGTGCCTCGCAATCGCAAGGACCTGGGTTCAATTCCCTGATATGGTAGACATTTTTTTTCCAATTTAATTCAAAAAAAATTAAATACTATGAAAAAAATAAGATTCGCCTTGGGGGAATAGGAAAAATATCTTAGAAAATATGATCCGTTATTGCTTTTACCTAATTTTCAATTAAAATTCTCTTCAGATTTTTCCCCGCGTACAATTCAAATAAAAAATTTAAAATTCATAAATAACAAGCATATGATTATTAATAAAATAAATTAAAATAAATTAAAATACAAATTACAATAAAAACACCATAAAAAAGTACGAAAAATTTACATAACCTAAAAATGACTCCAAAAAAAAGTAGTTTATAAAGTGACAAATAAAAATTTATCTAATAAAACTAACCTTATTCTCATCCAGCAAGTAGTAAATCCGAACAAAAAAAAATATTTTAATGTTTTTAATCCACATTAAAATAGAAGCTAAATATACATTTTGAATTTTTAATTTATTACATTATTAAATCACATAACCTATAATAATGTTTACAGTAATGTACACTAACACATACGTATTATTATTCGTGCGAATTTTATAATATATATCTAATAAAGAAAAAAAAAATGTCATTTCTTTATAATATATAATATAATAATAATATGGTCTTTTTAAAAAGTACTTAATAGATAAATAGGTGCAATATACTCTATTAAAAAAAACCAGTAACAATATAAATATATATATGAGTTAGCAATCCAGTTTTAAGGTACAAAATGGCTGTCGTTTAGTAAGGATTAATGGCCCTTAGTGTATAATGGGGCAGATGCACTTGGATAGCTCATTATATTATATAAATAAATACTACCTAGACCCGGCATATTATGCTCTTTTTTTTTATTATTATTTTTTTCTCTTCATATTATTACAAACAAGGGTAAAAAGATATTCGCGAAAAGAGCGGCGTTTAGTTGGGCGTTTCACGCTCGAGTGGCTCCCCTCCTACCCTATTTAAAAAAATAAAAAGGGGAGCCCTCCTTTTCATTTAACTATTATATATTTTTTTCTCTCTTCTGTGTACATTATTATCTTCTTGCTGACAGAGATTTAGAGTGTATTTAATGTTGAATTAGCCCCAGTATATGAATTTTTAGTTTATATAATATAGCAGTTCTTTATATTAAACTTAATAAACTGCTACTAATCGATTGACTTTTTAACTTAATGGCAGTTTAAAGACCCGTCATAGAAATATGTCAGTTTTATATGTTTTATTAAAGATTATTCGATGGGAAAAATATATAGAATTTTGACCTTTTTTTTACTATATATATAAATTATTGAATATTTTAATAATTGTTTAATATCACTCGTCGCGTGCAATATCATCATTAATTTCGGTTAAATACACGGTTATTCGATTGGAAATTTTTTTACAAACCAAATCAAATTTTATAAATTCGGAATTTTTTGATTTATTTGGAGAAAATGAACTGCATATAATTTTTAGTTTATTACAGAGTTCTAAGTTAATAATAATATATGGGGCTTTTCAGAAAATTTTAGTCATTTTAAGAAATTTGTTGAAATTTTCTTCAAATTTATGATAAATATGCAATTCTGGTACACATTCTAGAAAAATATTGTTGATTGAGTCAATTTTTGTTACCCTCTCAGGTTTTTGGGGCCACTGATCAATATTTTAAGGTAATATTTTTAAAATTATAAAATTAGTGAACTCTAATGGTGAATTCCTAACCTCTAAATCAGTAATTTAAGTTATATATTCAAAAATGTTAAAAATTTTCAGTGCTCGCAGTCGTTGATCACGATTCTAAAAGCAGAATTTTTACGTATTTATAAAAAATTGCTAAAAATGCTTGAAATAACATAATTTACTGTTTTTTAGATTCAAAATTTAGAAATTCGCTATTTCGAGTCAGTCATTTTCAATTTAAAAAAAAAATTTAATGAATTTTGATTCGCCTCTTTGAAAACCCGAGAGGAGCACCATAAATTGACTTAGGTAGAAATATTTGACCATAATTTGTTTATTTTTGCAATTATACAAATATATTTTGCTTTCTTCCTCATTTTAGGTGATATGGCTATAATTACATAAAACTGGACATCGGGAAATGGCGGAAATTTTCTAATCGTTTTTAATGACCAAAAGTACATAAGATCTACGGAGTGAGCTTTTCATCCATTTAAAACTTTTGGGTACATTTAACATTGCTGTTGCTATAATAAAAAGTGTTTTTTTGCCTTATAAAAGCGATTTGAAATTGCATGCGTGAATCAACCCATATTGATAAAAATTTGAGTCTTGTAATGATAAAAATCACGAATAATTTTCATTTAATTATCGCCAGTTTTCTCTAATTAATTATCGGGAATCTTATTTTCCTTCAAAGTTCAAATGCAATTTATGTCCCTACAGTAATTAGGAATTAAAGAATTTTTCTTTTAATTATTACAATCTTGATAAAAAAATAATCAATAGTATTATTACATTTAACTACAAGGGCGTGTTGTCAATTTTTCTCCAGAGAATTCGGATTGTGATACTAATCAGATATCAGTATAATTTCAGAAGGGTGTACGTACGTTTATTTTATTTTATTTTTTTGGTGACAAGATTTTTTTATCTTAATGATATTTGTTAAAAGGATATAAAAATATTAAATATTTTATCTTTGAATTGAATTTAATGATTTTATTTTATAGAAATAATCTTATCTAAAATTTGGAAAATGTAATAAATTATTGGTAAAAATGGGTGCTGTTATCTGTTAATTTTATTTTTATTGTTTGCAGAAATATTGAATAAATTTTGAGTATGAATGAAATATTTTATGATTTTTACATTAGGATAATCTGGTATTATTGTAGATGGATAGATTTAAGATATTTTTTACATGTAGTTTGAGAGATCATTTTTGAGATAATCCTAAATTTTAGTTTTATTTCTCATAATTGATAAGGTTCTATTGAATAAGATCAGTTTTTAATTATTTATCTTAATGATAGTACCACAGCACATATATAGACTTTTTTTGAAGATCTAATTATTTTTATACATTTTATTGCTGCCGTTTTTCCCCACTAAAATGCTGGAAATTTATGGCTAATTTGTAAATTTATCAATTTTGAACTAACAAAATGAGTTTTCAAAGGATGTCATAAATTTCTATTTGGTTGAAGTCGATAATTTTAGTATGCGAGCCTTTTAATTAGTTTTTAACCTAAATTCTTAGCGACTTAGCTATCAGTAATAAATAAACAGTCGAAAAAAATTGATCTAATTTGACCAAATTTGGTCGTATCCAAAATTTCTTGATTTAGCTCTACTTTTTACCCGCAGCCTGTAGCCACTTCTAAAACAGAAGAAAACTTTCTCCCCAAAATCTCATAAATTACCAAACTGTTCACAATAACAATAAAAAATTAAAAAACAAATCTCCATAATCAACCAAAAAAAATAAAATTTCAAAAAAATCTGTATCAAATTGAAAAATTTTTTCTATCATTAAATTCTATTAAATACCGTTTTTTTATTTTCAAAATCAAAACCCATAAAAATCTTTACACGATGCATTTTACAATATAATATTACCTTTTTCGATAATAATAATAATTTTTTAACGAGCAACTACTGTCATTTTAATATAATATAAAGTTAATGTGCCACGACGTTTTATTTTCTATACCATGAATACTTTTTTTCATTCTATTCATTTTATTATAAATATGTGTTTATTTATTGTGTATGCTGTAATAAATAAAAAAAAAAAAATTTTTATTTTAATATGAGTTTATACTTATTATGTTATTAAATATTTTTTTTCAGACTGTTTTTTATTGTTGCTAAGAGTTTTTGTATTGAAAAGTGTTTTTTTGATGTTAGAATTATACTAAAAGATGATACGATTGAAAGTGGTGTAATTAGGTCTTATCTGCTAAAAATTTACTAATAAATCAATGGAATGTTGTATATTCTACGATTTCGATATTATTCCAATGTATGCTTGCATAGGATACCATTTATTATAGCAATTGATTTATATGCGACGAAATTTTTTTTGACTTGCTATATCGGGAATTCGGGTTTATAAAAATTGTGTTTTTTTATCCTAGCAGGCTGTATATTGGAATTTGGTAAGTTTTTTGATTTAGTTTGAATTAGTCTAACATAAATAAGCGAACATAGAATTTTTAGAGTATTTTTAATTCGTTTTACCTCAAAAAACGTGATTCCAATTTTGAAAATATTGCTTTGTGCCCAGAAATTTCTCGGATGCTAATTTAGATGTTACAGTTTACTATTTTTAGATATTACGTCAATGTTCTAACCTAAAAAGTTAAAAAAAGATTCTTAAATTTTAAAGTTTTATTTACCTTCATTAGAAACCTTTTAAAAATTTGGGAATATTTCAAATAATGCAAAAAACCAAACCCAAATACTTTAAACGTAAAGATACATAAAATTATTGTAAATTTATCAAGAGAAAAAAAGTCATTTATATTTCTATTATGTACCCAACACATAAAAAAAAAGGCGATACGTCAAAAAAATGTAAGGGAAGAACATAATAAAGGAATATAACGCATACGTAATGTAGTAGTATAACTGATAAGAGTAAAAAGAAGGCGATATAGAGATGATTACAATGTTGTATAAGGGTGTGAATTTTCAGATGTTGTTGAAAATTCAGAACAGGAAATTAGAGTTTCGTAGCTCGGCTTCCCATTTATACACACATAAAAGCACGATGATCAATACGTAGAGGGAAGTCAGAGCTGTGCACGTGTTATGTTGAAGCTTTCAATGTATAATACAACATATAACTCGTTATCAGGAGGAATCTTCATTTTATAAGGGCTAGGAAATCTATATTTCTCTCTTGTATGATGTTTAAAACTTTTTGAATAATATTATACTACAACATTAATTCACTTTTCGATATATATGAGATATGGCAAACAATGATTGAAGAGGCTTTGTCATATATTTGTACTTGAGATTTCAAGCTCACCGCTATATAATGATATGATTTTTGTCTTTACTTGTGTTTTACATTTTAAATTATATTTTAACCAATTAAAAAGATTAAAATATTTTTAACTTTTACTGTTTTTTTTATTAATGATAAGAATACTAATTTAAGATTTTATTATGTTTTTATACAAGGAAATTATTTTTAATGAGTAATTTTTGAATATTGAGCTTTAAAAATTTGCTAAGAACGAATTTCACTAAAATTTTAATACTTTTTGTATTTTTTGAACATAATTTTTATAGTATCAAAGGTGCAAAAAAGCTATTTTGATCAAGCTAATGATTCAAATTTTTTGCCTTCTAGGCGCTCTACAAGTGCAAAAATTCTGGGTCACGTTTTTAACAAAGTGGAGAAAAAAAAAATTTATGATAATAATTATCATAAATGAAACGTAAAATATAAATATTTTTAAGAAATGTATTTCAAAATACATTTTATGATATTTATATTACAGGATATATTAATTAATCATTAAGATATAAAAAATTATTAATTGATAAAAATAATGGCAAATAAGATTTTTGTTTTAAATCACGCCACAATTTGAAAAAAGTACAGTAAAAATTAAATATTTCTCGGTATTCGGTGAATGCTCATTCTTTTATTAAGTAATAATTTTAAATTTATTTTTTAACAAAACGTGTTTATAGCATTTTTAGGAGTATTTTTTGCAAATTAAAGGGTCAAGCGCAAATTTGATGTAGACAGAACCCCGAAATTAGTGATTAGGGACCCCAAAAATGTATATAGACAGAATTTGGACATTTAAATATTGAATAAATAAAAAATAATCCTTTTTATGACTAGTTTTTGCAAAATTAGCGGTGTAGCTCAGAAGCCCCTAAAATTCGTGATTAATGATCCAAAAAACATATTGAACCTAAACATATAGAATACGAAGAATTACCAGCCAACAAAAAATATGAATTTTTCGTAAAGATAATTAGTGAAAGTGTCAAAAAAGTTACTCCAAAAAAAAAGTTTCACAATTTCAAAAGTAATCCAGTCAGCTGGTGGGACGAAGAATGTAACAAAATTAAAAGACTACGTAAAGCTGCATATAAAAAGTGGCAATTCACCAACAATGTTGAAGACTACATAACCTATAAAAAACAATGTGCGATAGCCAAAAAAACTTTTAGGAAAAAAAAGAAAGAAGACTTTAAAAAATTTGCCGCAACTATAAACTTCCATACCAATTCAACTTATGTCTGGAACAAAAGTAAGATTTTCAAGAATAAATGGACCAAAGTTAATGACATACATGCCGAAGAAAACTTGCAAACAAAGGATAAAGCAGAAAAAGAATTAAATAAAATGTGTCCACCATGGGTAATAACCAATCCTGAATGGATACCAGATTGCCAACCTAATGAATTTCTTGATAATTACTTCAGCTTCGTCGAATTTAATATTGCATTAGACACTAAAAATACAAAATCTTCACCAGGATTAGACGGAATTAATTATCAAATGCTACAAGAATTACCCATCAAATACAAATTACTACTACTAGATATTTTAAATGAAATGCATAAACATAATGATTACCCAAATAGCTGGCGTGAATCATACATCCATTTTATTGAAAAACAAGGTAAAAAAGGACTACGCCCACTAAGCTTGACATCATGTATGTGTAAACTGTTTGAAACACTAATAAAAAACAGATTACAATGGTACGCAGAATATCACCAACTAATAGCAGAAGATCAATGCGGATTTAGAAAAGGACGCTCAACTGCAGACAATCTAACAAATTTAGTATTGCAAGTAGACGAAGCCATGGCGAAGAAAGAAGATATTTATGCTGCATTTTTAGACGTAGAAAGTGCGTTCCCAAGTGTATCATGTGAAGTGCTTTTATCAGTGTTAGCTAACTTAGGATGTTCTGAAAAAATAGTGAGATTTGTGAAGTTTCTTAATTACGAAAGGTTAATTTACAGTGAATATTTAGATAGTGAAAAAAAATCAATACATAAAGGTGTTAGTCAAGGAGGGGTACTAAGCCCACTCCTATATATTCTATATGTATCGAAAATCATGCATAATGTTCCAAAAGACGTACAAGTATCACAGTTTGCGGACGATATAGAAATACACTCAAAAAATAAAGTTAGCTTAGAATATGCAATCGAAATTATTAACACTAACTTAAATGAACTCGGACTATCATTATCTCCTCAAAAAACGGTATTCATACACTTCAATAACAAAAATATCCTCCCCGGAGAAAGCAAAATTAAAGTTAATAATCACGAAATAAAATCAAGTGAGACTGTACGTTTTTTGGGCATTATATTTGATTTCAAATTAACTTTTACGGCGCATATAAATTACATTCAAAAAAGATGTTTAAAGGCTTTGAATATTATTAAATTTCTATGTGGTACCTGGTGGGGATCTCCGCCAGACACATTAATGATTTTTTATAAGAGTTTCGTGCGATCAATCATAGAATATTGCTCATTTATATATTTCCCTAAAACAAAAGTTCAATAGATAAAATTGAAAAAATTCAGTACGCAGCTATTAGATGTATGATGGGATATAGACAAAGTACACCTATTAGTATATTATTGGCGGAAAGCAAATTACATACTATGAAAGATCGCACTAAGCTCTTATGCAAGCGCTACCTCAGTAAAGTCATTTCAAACTCTAGTAACTCATCATACCATACAATCAAAATATATTCAAATTATTGTAAAAAAAATAAAAAAAAAAACAAAAGAATAATAGAACACTGCATAAAAGAAATAACGCCTTTCGAAAAACTTATCAAAAAAGAACAAAAAATGAACTGCTATTGCTATGACTATGCATACTCAATCGCTAGCATTGAAGTAAATTACGAATTTGGCAATTTAATTAAAAAAACCATTGATAAAAATGACGCCATAAATAAATTGCTATTAAAAAATAAAGCCAAAAGTATTTATACAGATGGTAGCAAAATTAAACAAAACAGGGCAGTTGGTTATGCGGCTGTCTGCCCAGAATTAGATATAAAAATAGTTAAGGCTATGCCTAAGGAATCTTCCATTTTTACAGCTGAATGTGCAGCTCTAAGTGAAGCCTTAGATATTGCCTCTAAATATTCAAATTGTAACTCCTGCATTTTTTCTGATTCCTATAGTGCACTACAAAGCATTACTAGTAATAATTTTAAAACAAAAAAAAATAATCATATTTTTGAAATTAAAAAAAAATACACAGAAATAATGAAAAATAACAGCTGCAAAATTATCTTTTTCTGGATCCCTTCTCATATAGGAATCACAGGAAATGAGGAAGCAGATACTCTGGCTAAGACAGCAACAAATCTTGCATTTAATAATATTCTCCATATACCGCATACAGACATGTTTGAAATATTTAATACCGAAGCTACCTCACAAACAAATAAATTAATAGATAAATTAAGTAAAACTACAGGTAAAGATTATTTCAAATATTACTATTCACAATGTCGTACACCATGGTTTAGCAATAAAAAATTAGACAGAGAATTTACAGTCACAATTAGTAGAATCAGATCAAATCATTATAATTTAGCAGCATCACTAAGTAGAGTAAATATTATAAATGACCCTAGATGCCAATGCCATTATGAAAGTCAGGATATTAACCATGTTGTATGGCAATGTGAATTGTACAACAGCGAAAGAAAAAAGCTAATTATGAAATTAAAAAGGTGTAAATTACAATTGCCATTAAGTATTGAAATTATAGTTCAAAAACCTTCTAGTCGAGCTAGTATGCATGTCTACGAATTTCTAAAAAAATGTAACTTACAGATTTAATATTTTAGGTTATAGAATTTAAAATATCTTATATTATCCTTATGTATAATAATTTTATGTAATGCTAATAACTTTTCATATGTAAAGGTTCTAAAGCTAAATAAAAAAAAAAAAAAAAAATGAACCAAATCTATTAAAGACCAGTAACTACTGTTAAAAATTATTTTTTTTAATCGTTTTTACGAAAATTACTGAGAGGCCTTGGTGATTTTATAAAATTACTAAGTTCAATTAGTCATTTTAATATAATTTAAAATTTTATATGATAACCTATGAATTCTAAGTATTCAAGCACTTTTCCACTCTCCACATACTCATTATATTTCAAAACAATATTAAATATAAATTACTAAAAGCGCATTTCTTTTTATTTTCTGGCCTAAATTCAACTGCCTTATCATATTTTCAGTGTCTTATTGTTCTTTCTGTAATTCGTCTAATGTGTACATACCTGGGTGTTTGCGACCTATGACAAGATTAAATCTACTGTGCCAACCTTCTGCAAAATGGTTTGTTCTTGCTGATTTTTTGTAAGACTGACTCATAATGGTTCCATAATGACGGGCGATATCGAGGTTTTAACGCTTTTCTTCTTCCACGCACATCATAAAGCTGTAAATAATTTGATAATCATATAAATTAAATAATTATTATTATTGTAAAAACTTACATCAGCTTACGTCAGCTACTGATAAAAAATCCTCTGGAATTTCATCGAATAATAACTCAAAAGTATGAACTACATCTTCTTCTGGTACAAATGTTAACGAACACAGTTTTTGAGCGGGATTTTTTATATCCTTGTCGTATTTGTCATTATATACCTCCTGCAACCCTTCACTTTGGATTTTTCTATACACATTTAGCTGCAAGTGGAAAAAACTATATATATTTACTTAATTATTTGAAGAAAGTGATCAGTAGAAAAGTAGTTTACTGAATAAGCTAAAATTATATATTTTTACAATTTAATTAATTTAATTTATTTTATGAAATAATTTTTAATTATCAATAATTAATAATTTAATCAACAATGATAGTTAGCAATAAAAAATAATGTGTTACTCATTATTTGCGCACAGGTAAGAAAATTTATCCCCACTTAATAAAACTTAAAATAAATTTAAATTATTAAATTAAGAAAATATGGAAATTTTTGAAAACTTTTTTTTGGGAATTTTTATTTTGGAACTTATTTTTTTTGGTAAAAATCCCGTTGGGAGAAAAGGAATGAGAAAAATGTGGCCAGATCCTTAACGAAGCGTTAGGGCTAATAATTAGGCAGCTTTTTTTTATTGCGCAGGGCATGAAACTCATTTTTTTATTTGTGAAAAATCAAAAAAATTGATTTTAAGGTCATCTTGGCTCCTGAGCCCTTTGAACCCAGAAAGAAAAGATTTTTATTTTTATATCGAAAAAATAAACTACAGAAAATTGGGCAACACAAGGCTAAAATAAAGCAAATGCTTGAAAATTCAAGCAACAAAAAAATTTTAAGCAAAGCAGCCTGGCCGTGTACTTACAATAATTAAGTAGAAAAATATTAACAGTAATATAGGCCTAATATGATTTTCATATAACTATGTGAGAAAAAAAATTGTTTTTTTATATTATGACTTATTTGTCTGTTATTTTACAATTAAACACACACACAAGAATACATAGAACGCACTTAAATACGCATAAAAATTTACATAAAAGAAAATATAAAACGAGCAAACATTATAATTAATTATGCATATTATAAACAGTAAACGTATTAAACATCATCTTATCTTTGTGGCAATTAAATTTCCCCCTTACACACACACAATCATAAACATTTTCCATTGTATTAATATCGAAGAAACATATAGTCATTATGCAATACTGGAAAAGGGAATGTTATTTTTTTTTCAGTACAGTAAAATGAATTGTTTGTGTGATGAGCGGAAGAAAACTGAAAAAAGGCGTAACTACTTTTATATTTTAGAATATTAAAAAAATGAGCTGCTAATCATACGCCGTGTAAGTTTTGTTGTTATAGGTATTTTTATTTTAATTAAATATGCGCGCGCATTAATGTTATTTGAAAAAAGAAAATTTTTTGTATTTTTTGTTCCGTAACGCGAGAAAAGATTCTTTTCTAGCATGTAATTAATTCACAAATAGTTGCTTGTTTTCCGTTTGAGCAAATTTTAATTGCCAGTGACTAATTATTAAAAAGTTTTATCATAAATTTTATTATTGTATTTGTGAACGTTATTGAAGTATATCAGAAGGTGAAGCCATTGGCAGAATCCTCAGTTGTATTCCAGGAGGTAAAATAGCAAACAAGAGGTTCAAAATAAACCCAACAATAAAAAGCAGTTTAGCCAGAAAAAAATCAACAAGATAATACTGAAATGGTCATGATAGTAAATTTTTTAGAGTAAAAATTATTTTTTAAGATAAAAATTCATCTTCAGCTAAAAACTCACTTTTCCCAGGGCATTGCCATAGAATACAAATTTAAATCTAAAAAGATTATTAATTTATATTTCAGCGCTTCTGCGCTAATTTATTAAAATTTTTTTAACCACTTATCAATTTTTTTAATTAATTATATCAAACAGACGAATATAAGATACGCTTGAGAAAAAAAATAAGTACTGTTACGTGATGAGAAATTTTTTTTCTAAACTTATTATACTGATAAATTATAATTTTTGAGAATTTATGAGACTTAAATTAAGTAAAACAACAGATATGATAATTTTATCATTTTCTATTAAATTATTTAAGCTAAATGTACCAGTAAATGACTTGCAAATTCCATATTTTTCAAGTAGTTAAGGCACCAATAATGTTAAATGAGTACAAAAATTTTAAGCAGAGTAAAATGAATCTACCCCAGTGGATTAAACGTCTTTTGGTCTGCTCAAAACGATTTTTAAGGTTTCATCTATTTCCTGATAGTCAATTTTGAGTAATTAACAATTTTTCATCTAAAATAAGTAAAAAATTTTCAAAAAATACAAATTCTGAAATAGATTTTTTATTTTTAAGGTTGCTGAGCAACATTTTGTAAGTATTTTTTAAATTAAAAATGGGTCAATTAATAAGACCTATTAGTAACCTGCCCCTAAACTCGGAATCAGTAATTTTTTTATAAGTTATTGAAAGCATTTTAACTAAATTAATTTGTTAGCATGGAATGTATTGATAGGGAGGAGTACCCGAAAAATCCCTATCAGCAGTGGGGGGGGGGGTTCAAATGGATTAAAATAATTTCGATTTAGGGATTTCTAGGGTCCCTAGAATACTTTTCTTTTACCAACTTAAGGAGCTGTTAAAAAAATACGTAACGCAAAACACGCATGCAGGGTTCAACAAAAATGTTACGGTCCTATCGAAACAATACTGTAAAAAGTAACTTCCTTAGATAAAAAATTAGAAAATTTTCGAAAAATTAGTAAATATTCGAAAAAAACGTAAATTTACTAAATTTAGTATATTAGCAAAAAATTCCAGTATGCTCGATTTTTTTTTGGGAATTAGCAAGAAAAATTAATAATTTACAACTTGATTATTGAATTGAATTTTTTTTCGAAAATTTACAAAAAATAGTTATAAATTTACGAAAAATAGTTGTGAATTTACAACTTTTTTCGTAAATTTACAAAAAAAAATCGAGAATACTCGAATTTTTTGCTAATATAATAAATTTAGTAAATTTACGATTTCTATCAAATATTTACAATTTTTTTTGAAAATTTACTAATTTTTCGAAAACATTTTATTTTTTTTGATAGTCGAAGGAAGTTACTTTTAACAGTGAACATTAAAGTTACTAATAATAGTGTTATTTTGCCACGCATATGGATGGGTTTTTTCATAAAATTCGTGTTACGTATTTTTATGAACGTCCCCTAAGGAGCGATTTCTTAGAGCACATTTTTACTATTAAATACCAGGGACACTAGAGTTGAAATAATTGAAACCGCAGGCGCGCACACACGCTATAGGCTACTTAGGCTGTAGCCTACCCTTTCAAGGCATCTTTTTCATAAATATTTTAATTTTTTTCATATATATATATTTAAAAAATTTATCATTATTAGCCTACCCCAGCGCAACTTTCTGTGTGTGCACCTGGAAACCTATTAATTAGCATTATAAAAATTTATTTAAAATTTGCTCCATGGCGATTTTATGGATCCTGCTCGAGCAGAATTTTAATAGATTTTGAATCATAATTAAATATTTCTTCTCTAGTACCCCTAGAATCTAGTAAGAATACGCTCCATGAAATCGAGATTTTCGATTTAGACTTCTGAAAAATCAGTGCAGCGGGTCAAAGTTGGCCAAAATTTAAAAAAAACGTTACGTAAAAGCCCTGATTATTATGTTACAAAACGCTGTAATTTTACTAAAAACTGCTACATTTTCATTTACTTAATGTTTAGAACTTATATTTTCACCACGAGAAAAAAAATTTAATTTTGGAAAATGAAAATATAATTTTTCATTCGCATCCAAAGTCCATATAAAAGTATCTTAAACTTACTCGTATATTATTTTTAATTTTAGCATTATTAACTTTTTCCAACAAATTTTCCTCAAAGTTTTCCGTCCGCCATTTTGGAAATTTTTTCTCGCGGTGAAAATATAAGTTCTAAACATTAAATAAATAAAAATGTAGCGGTTTTAAGTAAGATTACAGCGATTTGTAATATAATAATAAGGGCTTTTACGTAACGTTTTTTTTTAATTTTGGCCAACTTTGACCCGCTGCACTGACTTTTCAGAAGTCTAAATCGAAAATCTGACCTCGGATTCTTGAAAAGCAACTCTTTTTACTTAAGGGACCATCATTTTATTTGCTTCTAAATTTCAGAACAGGTTGTGGTAGTTGAAAAAACACCCTCATGCCTTCAGTTTACCTGAATGGGCCACCTGAGCCTAGAAATTAGATCCCCTAACAGGGTTCTATGCTATGAGATAGGGTTTTTTATCTTTTAATTGACACTGCTACCTTAGAAGTCAACTAAACCAACCTGTTAGTTGTTCTCATTTTTTTCGTGTAAGTGTTAGCTTTCGATGAATTGCGCAGCGAGCTGCTTGTACTAATTTTAAATATTTAAACGCTTCACTTTTGGTTCGGTGTAACTTAAAAAGCCCTATCTTAAAACATGGAACCCTGCTAGGGGATCTAATTTCTAGGCTCATTCAGGTAAACAAAGGGTATGAGGGATATTTTTTCAACTACCACAAACTGTACTAAAAGTTAAAAGCAAATCGGCTTTCCGAATAGTTGACATTCCTCTTGTCAGTCAGTAATATTTTTTAAAAATTTTTAGTTCTTGCAAAATTTTTGGTACCTTAAATTTATTCAACTTTTTATTATTTTTACCAAACATTATCACCGTTTATACAACTAGGAAGTTTTATTTTATCAAAAATTATGATAGTCTGATTTATAATCAATATTTTTTTATAGTGTTTTTTTTTTCTTCAAATTTTATAAAGGAGTTTCAGGCCTGAGGAGTTTAAACTTGTTAATTTGTTAAAATTTTAGTTTCTTTGGTAATTAACTGAACAATTTTTTTTTTTATAAAGTTATCATTTTAAATGATATTTTATCATTTTAAATTAATATTTTTTTTGATAAAATTTAAGATATTTTATTGAAAAAAAAAATATCATATCTAAGTTATTTGAAAAATGATGAAATTTATTAATTTCGTAAATATTCGGGTTAAAGTTGATAAAATTTAATTAATTTAAAATTTTTAAAGATAAAATTATCATAAATTTTATGTTTTTTATCTAATTATGATAACTAGTCATGGGGTAACCCCATGGATAAAAAATTTTGTTTTTTTCTCGATATAATAAATGATTCTGCGAATCTGAAAGAATTAATTTGTCTAATTGAGATGTATCATTCCTAGGATACCAAAATTACTGTAGAAGTAATTACCCGTGTAAAATTTCCCGCAAAATACAAATTCTTTGTCAGATTATCATTTGGAAAAAAGTGTAAAAGTTACGAAAATCGGTGTAACGCACTTACAACAAAAATTGCTCTCCGGAAATTTTTTTTAGTGGGAAACTTTTCGGCTATTTTCACTTAAAGTTGAGCACATATTTAAATTTTCCTGCGATTCGACTCAGAATGGGAAAAATGTATCTGAAAATTCGAATTCCTCATCAAATTTCACAATGAAAACCTATTTCTTTTTTTTAACCTTTTTTAGAGCTTTTTTACGGGACTTTCAAAAATGAGGAGAGCCGTTTTAAAAATTATTACTTCTTGGACGCCATTTTGGTGTATTTAAGCGAATCAGAGCACTGTAATTTTTTCAACGCCCCATCAGATTAATTTTAATTAAAATATAAAAAGAAAATTAGAAAAATGACAAATTCTGCAGATTCGATAACTCTCCCTTTTCATAGAAAATTTTCCTGAAACAGTGTAAAAAATAAAAGAAAATTCTGTATCAAAAATCGTCTGCTCTGACATTGCGCCCGAAAAATATTGAGAAATTGAAAGTTATCTGGAGCTGTACTTAAAATTTGATTGCAATTGAAATGAGCAAAAGCTCTGGTTTACTAAACAATATTTCCAGTGTACGAGAGAAGTTACAGATTGATAAAATTTGTCTGATGGATAAACTTTTTAAAACTAAAGTAAAATATAAATTTCCACAACGCATTTTAAATAAATTAGCAAAAAAATGCATAAAATATTTTAAAAATCTCCCATAAAACAAAAAATATTCGGTGACATTTAAGCTTGTAAGTACATGCATATTAACATAACAAACGATTAAAATAATAAAAAAAACAAAAAATTCAAAAAAAGAAATATTTTGCAAAGATAAATGAGAATTTTTCTATGCAAAAAAAATTTAAAATCTCATTATAATATTTCATAAAACCACATGGTTAATATATTTATATTTATGTCAGTAAAAATTTAAAAAAATATTAACATATTATATGCGTGCAGAGCAAAGACAATATTTTTAAATCATATAATATGTGCGTACTAAAACATCCGGCAGTCCTAATTACTGTCATGATTAATATATTTAAATCTTTATTTTTATATATTTTCATGTCTTTCGTACACATAAAAAATGATTTTTATTTATTTAGTGTAATAAATTTTTTTTTGAGGTTAGAAAATTTTCAAAAAATAAACTCAATTAGACCAATTTTTCTCCCAAAAATTGATTAAATTTAATTTACGAAACCATAGAAAAGAAATCAAGATAAAATAAAAGTTAAATAAATAGATTTATAGGATAAACGTTTTTGGTAACATGATATTATACAGTGCGCTCCCATTATAATTGAAAATTTGATTTTTAGGCGTACGCCGCATATTATTACAATATAAAATCTAGTATGTATAAATGACACCCTTTATAAATATTAAATTCCCTAATCTATAAATAATAACATAAGTTAACATTTATCTAATAATAAGCTAAAGATTAAAAACCCTCATCGTTCTTCATTTGCCTTTTTATTTTATGTATAATAGCAAAAATATATATTGAAATTTTCTAACCCCTTTTTTTCAACAAGAATTATTTTTATTATATCAAATCCTATATATACAGCTGTTGTATTAATGTCAATCTTAACCGAGTTATTTTAACCTTTTTTAATCGATCTGGTATTGTATGAACATAAAATAATATACCACATGAAATTTAATATCTTAAATATTATATCGTCTCTTAGGGATTTTTTGAGGTTATGTACTTTTTTTTTTTTTTTGATTTGTTTTGTACAAACAAATTTTTACTTAATTGAAATTTATATATTTTTCTTGTGTACATAATTATAAAATTTTGCAGATAGATTTTGCTTGAATTTTCATTTAAATAAATTTGTAGTGAGTTTGAATTGTGTTATTGAAACAACTTATTACATAAATTTTGTGTTTTTTTTAAAAATAATGGTATCTCGTTGATATAAGACCTAAATTTTTCCATTAGTTTTGAAATATGATTTGCTATTTTTACAATTTGAAATTATTATGGTACCCTTTTGGGCACGCGACTAAGTTAAGTTCATAACTTAGAAACACTAAAATCCGCGACATCGAGCTTTCTCTTTACCTATACCAGATGTCAAGATTCTAAATCCAAATTATTCTGATTCCCTAAGCCTGAATTATTATAAGTCCCTAAACCCGGATTATTCCTAGCCCCTAAATCGAAAATATTCTAAGTCCCATTTTATCCCCCCTCCCTTTATTTTCAGATTCCCAGGGTACTCCTCCCTATAAACATGTTCCATGTTAAAAGAGGCAATTTTTATATGTACTCACACTTTGAGTGCCCAGATTTGGTGTGTATAGGGTCGCTGATAACGAATTTCTGGTCCTCTTTTATTAAAAGTTACTAAGGCACCCTTAAATTAAGAAAATCATTATAAGCCCTGTGTATTTAAAAAAAAAACTTATAACTGGTTTGTGCTTTCACACAACCAACGATCATGGAACAAGTTCACTTATAACAGTTTTAATGTATACTCCCTAATTATTATAAGTCCTAAAACCAAAATTACAATAAATCCCGAAATATAAATTATCGTAAGTCCATAAACTTAAAGTATTTGTTCTGTTTCTCCCACTTCAAATTATTCGAACATAAGTCCCTAAGGGAGCATTCAGACGAGAAAAAAATGTTAACCACCACTTCCAAAATTTACTCCCACTTTTTATTATTTAACATGCAAGAATGAAACGAGAGGGGGTAAATATCGAAGGTGGGGGTTAGAAATTTTTTCTCGTCTGAATGCTCCCTAAATCGAAAATATTTTAAGTCCATTTCACCCCCCCCCCTTAAAACGTAACTTTTACACCCCCCACATTCGGAGCCGAACTTTTTTAAATACTCCATCCAATGAACATGTTCCATGTTAAAAAAAAAACTTTCCAAAAAACCTGTACACACCAAATCTGGACACTCAAGTTTTTACAAATATAAGGGTGTTCCACGCATTTTTTACATAAATGATCCCAAAATTCGTGATCAGCGACCTTAAAAACCTATGATATATCAAATCTGATGGTGGATGAAAAGAATACCGATGAAACCGTATATTGACTGGAGTAACCCTTTTTTTGAAATTCATTAAAAAAATTTTATAAACAGAAACTCGCTAAATTAAAAAATAACAATTATAATTAACATTTTATATAATTATTTGATTATAAAATTTCAATTTTATAAGGAAAATAAAGAAAAAAAGTATTTTATTTTTATGGATACATAATAAATACATTTATGGTTATTTAAGTATAAACATCCGGTTAATTTTTTTTCTTGTATATCCTAATAAGTGAAAAAAATACATTGTTTAAAAAGTAAATACAACACATTAATTAATTAAAAAATAATTTAATTTATCGCTTTGTACATAAAAATGTAACAATTTTTTTTTAATTGTTATTTAAAATTTTATAAATAATAAGTTTAGTTAATTAATTTTACTTTATTTGCAAATAAAATGTTTAATTGTATGTGAATAGCTTTATTGTGTTGGAAATAAGTTTTTGAATAAATTAATTAAATTGAATTTTTTGTTACAAATAAGGTACATATTATTTTCAAAATTTATAATTATTTGGACATTTTGAACTTAAATAGAATCAAAAAATGAGCAACCAATAAAAAAATCATTATTTTTTTAAAAAAAACACTCAAAAAAATTAATTCACATGATTAGCTTAAAATAAATATTTAGTATATTAATTCTCTTAGTACCCAAACTACATTAGAGTAAAAGAAAATTAATGCAAAAAAAACTTGCTTTCTCCTCCATCAGTAGTTTCAATAAAAACATTAATAAATAACCTCCCTTTTATACAAGAGAATTTGGCGTAAAATATTAATTTAAAAACTGTATATTATTTAATACAGAACATGCTCTATAAATAATAAAGAAAACTTGTTATGAATATTTAGATTGAATTTTTTTTCTCTTTTTTTGTCATCCTTATATATTTTACAAAGCGGGTTTTTATATCTGACCGGTCAAAATACAATTAACTGTTAATAAAAGTCATCCCTTTTTTTATTATAATTCAAAATATAACCCATTCATAAAAAGAAATCAAGAAGAGACAAAATTTGTACCAAAAAAAAAAGTATATATTGAATAACTTACATACTTTTTTTGGTTTTGTTACAGATATAATATCAATTTATGAATTGCCAAAATAATTTATTTAACCGTAATTTTCAATAGGATTTAAATTGATTTTGATTTAAGGACAAAATTTTTTATTGTATTTATAAAATAATGATAAAAAAGAAAAAATTATATATAAAATACAACACCCACGCGTGCTAACAAGCCCTTTACACCTTTAGAGTGTATGTATGTGTGATGTTCCCTACTGTGAATTCTTTCCCTTATTATTATACTGCTTAAAGACTTTTTTCTATTGTTATTTTACCAGTCTTTTTTTTTTGTTCTTTAACTATTTTATGTATCCTTAACTTTATTGGCTTTTAATGTTAAATTGGATTATACTTGTGTTAATGTATATGGGTTATTCTGGGTTGGATTGGATATTTGGATCAAAATTTGAAGAGTTTTGAGTTTATTGAAGTGAATTAAGATCATGCATAACCAAATGATAAACTAGGATCTGAAGCATTTATTTGTTTCAGAATTAGAATAAAGTTGTTAGCTTGATTACTCAAACTTGCAAATCAAAAAGTTATAAAATTTAAAATTTTATTGAATATTCTACTTACTTTTCCAAATCCAAAACTAAACTTTTTAATTTTTACTGTAAGACCTCCCACGTTCTTTAATTTTTCAGACGATAAATAAAAGTACACCCAAATTAACCAAGGATGATCCATATACATTTGTTTTTTTACTTAATAAATTATCTAAAAAAAGATTTACACATTGTTATTATTTATCGACTAAAAAAAAAATCAATTTTTATAATTTTTTTTGTATCAACGAACTCTGTAATTACAATCACATAAAAAATTTAATGGAACAGTATCAAAATAATAATAATCAAAGACAGCTGAAAAAAAAGGTTAGTATGACTCTGTTATTATTTTATGAGTGTTTACATACGAATTATAACCTATAAGGTCAATAAATATACACATTTTTAATCTTATTTCATTCTAAATATTTTATTTATTTTAACTTTGCTTAGAGGTCTTAAATAAACTTTGGTAATTTCAATATAAATATTATTAATTTTTCTTATAATCGACCGACCTTTTTTTTGGGGATTATGTTTTATTTGTTGTTTTTTTACAAAGATTTTCAGATTTAAAACAAATGTCTCCTTTTGTTTTTATTTTTTTTTTTACTTAATTAAATAATGCTTACTTAAATATGTAGGTTTTGTATACACTGCTGTAAAAATATTTATTTAGTTTTTCTTTTTTTATTGGAATAAGCTTTAAATATGAGTTGGTTTTTGGAAAATTAATAGAAACAAAATTTTGAATAGGGGAGGCTAATTCTTGGATTTTTTTTATTTACAAAAAACTGACAAGATTAATAAATATTTATGATAAAAATTAAAAAAATTATATGAGATACCTCACCAACTAGGGCCAAGTTGAACTGTAGGTCGAAGAAATTGGCACAAACTATATTACAACAGGGTTTTAGAATATTATCGATTTAGGGACCTAGAATATTTTTGCTTTAGGGACTTACAATAATACGGTTTTAGGGACTTAGAATATTATCGATTTAGGGACCCAGAATATTTTCCATTTAGGGACTTAAAATTATACGGATTTAGGGATTTAGAATATTATCGATTTAGGGACATAGAATATTTTTGCTTTAGGGACTTATAATAATACGGATTTAGGGACTTAGAATAATTTCGATTGAGGGATCTAGAATATTTTCGCTTTAGGGACTTACAATAATACGGATGTAGGGACTTAGATTATTATCGATTTAGGGACCCAGAATATTTTCCATTTAGGGACTTAAAATTATACGGATTTAGGGATTTAGAATATTATCGATTTAGGGACCTAGAATATTTTTGCTTTAGGGACTTACAATTATACGGATTTAGGGATTTAGAATATTATCGATTTAGGGACCTAGAATATTTTTGCTTTAGGGACTTACAATTATACGGATTTAGGGATTTAGAATATTATCGATTTAGGGACATAGAATATTTTTGCTTTAGGGACTTACAATTATACGGATTTAGAAATTAGAATATTATCAATTTAGGGACCTAGAATATTATCGATTTAGGGACCTAGAATATTTTCGATTTAGGGACCTAGAAAAATTTAGGTTTAGGGACTGTTATGCCGTATACCAGATCTCAGCTGTACATAACGTTCCATGCATTTAGGTTGTGTTTACACAAACCAGTTATAAGTTTTTTTCCGAAAGCAGAAAAGTTTCGGTACTAGCGTGATCACCAATATAAGTACTCAGCGAAGCTGGGCACGAGATTTATATGCAGTGTTAATAGAGTTTAACGTTTTTTGCCCATGGTGCTTACATTTTAAATTTTTGGAAATTATATAATTGTTTACGTTGAAAACATTTATAACAGCCAGAATCCGAAAATTGAGATAACCCGCAGAATATCCAAAACTAACCAAAAACAGAATCCAGCGAGAAAAAATGACCAAAATATTCACAATAACCCCACCAAACAACGCAAATACCAATAAATAAAGCTTATTGACGAATTTAAAGCATACGAACCTAATGGGCCACCACTATTAGCCTATAAATAAATAAGAAATAAATAAACAGAAAATAAATTAAAATTGTTGTCTTTTTTATTTGTTTTAATTAAAAAAAAGATGGTTAAAATGTATTTGTATCCTTTCCATACATATTTAAATATGTTATTTGCAAATACACACATACATACAAAGATATATTTAAATAATTTCAATACATGCTTAAAATATCCTACATATATATATATATTTATAGCTATTCATTTCATCAAGTTACAAATAATTCTTTTACGTCATTGTTTTGTTTTTATTTATTTCTGCAATGTTTATTCGATTTACTGATGCATTTACGAGTATATTGGAATTTAAAATAGCCATTAAATAGTCTGCTTTTTTTATATACACATATATATTTAAAATAAGTTTTCTTTCCTTTTCATCAATCATTTAATACCTACTGATATTTATATAAATACAAAATACTTTTTTTTTTTTTTTAATTGTGATAAATTTTTATGTTTGAAAAATATTAATAAATGATAGCTGATAAATAAAAAAAAGTTTTTGTGATATTGATTTATAAAATGTATACTAGTCCGGCAGTTGGCTTATGAAATAGGTGGATTTAAATGCATATTTTTAAAGAACAGAGACTTTAAGTCGTTGAAACAAGGCAGTCCCTTATTTATAAAGTTCGGAAAATTATTTTTTGACAAATAAATGGAGGGTAACTACAATTTACTTAGCTGAATGATGCTTTGGCTGAAATATTTTAAAGACAGTGTTAAAATTAAGTCAGACCCAACTGGGATTATTCAAGATTTTCTGCCAAATACCCATATTTATTCTGAAAGATAATTTGGTACTGCAAGTATTTTGGCTGTGTTGAAACAATTTTTAGTTTCATAAAAAATAATTTTATTTTTTTTGGACTTGAAGCAGTACCGAATACTCTAAGATTTTAAAAATCTAATTATTTTAGTAAATTACACCAAAACCTAACAAAACCAATTTTTTAAAATTTAACTACCAGGCTAACCCACAAATCAGCCTTTAAGCCTTCGAATGCGATCTCCTTTTAAAAAATACTAATGATTGTTATGTAAAAAGTAATACAAAAAAAAGAATTCTTAACACAAACTATCAATAGAAATTTAAAAAATGATAATAAAATATGACATTTATAATGATATTGCAATTAATTACTTACAAAAAAAAAAGGACTAAAGTATCAAAAAAAATTAACTTAGTCATCATTTCTACTTGTCATTATATATCATAACAAATAATCGAGTAAAATATTTTTTATTTTAAAATTTTTCAATTGCGTCATGGTTGATTGAAAAACAGAAAGAAAAGATATTTTATTTATATGTTTGTGTGTGGCCAATATGAAAGATGAAGGATTTTATATATCAAAAGGATATTATAAAAGACACTTTTATGACCCAATCAACGCTACATTCATATAGTCACACCTTTATGCACCTTTAGAAAGATATTTATTTGTAATAATAATTTTTAAATATTTATTATTAATGATCGAGTTATAAAATATAAACAATTTTCTCTCTTTTTTTTTTACTAAAGTAGAGTATTTATTGCATTTTTATTAATTTTTTTAAATCAATAAATTATCAATTTTAATAGGTAAATTTATTTTTTTGCAAGAATAGATTTTTTTAACAATGAAAAAAGCGCACGCTCTTCAGACTAAAAGAAATAAATATCCATACCAGGTGAGTTTACGTCTGAAGTGCCAAATAACAAAACGCTATATCATTTTTTTTTTTAAGAATGATAGAGAAAAAAATAATAAAACCCAGGTGTATTATTAATGCACCAAACTCTATGTGGTCATCATGGGTAATTTGATTCGGTTATATTTGAACTATTCATTAAATAAACATAAATTTCAAAAAAAAAATTTTTTTGGCTTCGAAAATTTTTTTTATAATTTTGACGTGATTTTGATGAAATAAAATGATTGAATGATATAAATTGACTAAAACGAATTTTTCAATCATTTTTTATTTCTAAATTTTTAAAAAATTTATTAAGATACCAAAAAATAGTAAATGATTGCCTGGATCAAATTGATATTTTTTAATTTAGTCATAGTAATAATTTTTTTTTTTTTACAACTTTATAATTTTTGCTTTTGATAATGACATTTATTTTTTTATTTCGTAGAATTTTTTGAAAAATTGACAGAAGATTTTTTAGTAAATTGCGTAACTAAATATTTCAATTTTTTATGTGTAAAATAAAGTTTTTTTTAAGTTGGAAATTTCGTTGTGTCAATTAATCAAATTAAACGTATTTTTATAACCAGAAAATATTTCATTTTACATCACTAATTTTTATGTCTTTATTGTCAGGAAGGAATGCTAATACAATTATTTATTGCTATTTTTATAAAATATTTTAAAAAAGATTTGTACGCGGGAAAATGTTTGATAAGATGCTAAAAATTTGTATTTTGCAGAAACTATTAAGGGGGGTCCGCTGTTTACATTTTTAGATTTAGCTGAGATCAGGAGCAAAAATGTAATAAAAATGCATTTCAAGCCCAAATAGGCATATTTTACATTTATCCGATATTTTTGTGCAGTTGTAATCGATGGTGCGTGAGAGACAATTTTTTATTAAAAAAAAAAAATATATACTATGCAATTGCAATTGACAACCTCGAGGAAAAAAAATTATTGTAAAATGCGATTTAGGCTGATTCTTCGGCTGATTCTGTAAATAAAGATTAGATTATTTTGAGAACTTAGGTTTATTCCGAACGGGAACCAGAACCTCGCAGTGAATAGCAGTCCAGGTTGGTTTCGCGCAGTCTCTGACTGATACCGTACCAATACAATTGCAATACATTTCAGGCATAATCTGATGAATACCAGGGTTTCTCTCTAAAGAAACTTTTTCTGAGAATTTCCCTCCAGGAAAATCCCCTCGAAGTTTTGTTTGTTTATTGCGGGGGCTTTGATCTCGAACCCCCAAGGGTGGCTATGGTCTAGCTTAATTTAAGGGTAGATCCGAGTACACCATTTTGGGGTAGGTAAAATTTTTGTTATTTATTGCGAGAAATTTATATCAAACACTCGCGGGAGGGCTCTACCGACCCCCCTGACAAAGGGAAAATTTAAACGTTTCTTGTTTTTATTGAAATAAGGTAGAAAATGAATCTTGGTTGGTAAATTATAAAATTTTATTGAAATACTGACTATTGAGGTAATATTTGGCGTAAAATACCCAATTTAGACACCTTTTAAACCACTTTAATGAGCACAAATTTTTTTGCAATTATTAATTGGTTCATATATGACAAAGTATACCACGGTACTTCAGAACGGTAAATTTTAACAGAACTTGGTCTTTACAAGTAAAAAGTACGAAAAAAAATGTTTATTAAATTGGCATAACTGGCGTCTAAAGTAATAAAAATCCACAATAAAATGATTATTATAACCAAAAATACACTGTATACATATTTAAACATCAATCTTTTTCGGTCTATCATTATAAAATCTTTTAATAGCCACTATACACTAAAAAAAAAATTCACCAACAAAAATATGAGGGTTGAATTTATTTATTACAAAACGATTATTTAAAAAATAGAATATTTGAATATAAATTTTAAAATGATCCATACACTTATAATATTTGGAAAATACCAATTTTACAAAGGCGTGATGGGGATTTTTCATACACATGCAGGTATATATATATCATTTTTTTGCATTGATCGTACATAAATAGTGAATGCAACATTTTATAAAAAAAAACGTCACGAACTTTTTATTATACTTTTTTCGAATAAAAAGAACCGGCCGCACGCTTCATAATATAGTTTAAATCCTTACAAGAATTCGAGTCCTGGTGTCATTTTTATATATTTCACCTTTATATATATTTTTTGCATATAACACTATCCTTTACAATATCTTCTTGAGTGGTACTTGTGAGTGTGTATTGTCAAAAAAATAGTTTTTAATATACTGAAAAATATAATACAAAAAAATACTTGTTTTATTGTTACTTTTTTTTTTTGGAAGATACTTTTTTTTTTTTGTTGGACAGATGCTGTATTTAATAATAATTTGTTGGTATTATATCGATTTTACAGTTGAGTTAAATTCACACTTTTATATTATAGAAAATTATTACAATTGAAAATTTTCATTAAAGTCAAAGTTTGTGTTATTTATTGTGCCAATCATTTTAGTACTTTTATTTAAATGGATTTTAATATTATTGAAAATAATAATACTTGTCATGTTTTATTTTGTATTTAAAAAAAACTAATAATATTTAATTAATATGATAAGAGAGTTTTATTTATATAAAAAGTTTTTTTTTTTTTTCAAAATTAATTATATTTTTTTATTTAAATTAAAAACTTTATTATGAATGATAAAAGAGATAGTTTTAATTAAAATACTTTTTAATGACGTTATTTGTATTAATGATATTTTTGTATTTACTAATTAAATTTCAGTTATTGTTTTTATTAAATGAGGTTTTTTGTATTTAGTTTTAGGGTAGGTTGGTTAGTTAGAGACCGCGGATAATTTTTATATGAATTTTTTTCGTTCTTCGGTAAGGGTTATTATGGTGCTGGGTGTTCAGAGTTCTTGGAGCAATTGATTTTAGCCTTAAATGACTATGAACCGAGCTGTGAACATTTAAAGGGCCGTTTAGAAAAGGCGTCATTGGGATAGATGGATGGAGCTGTTATCCAATGATCATGAATAGATATTAAAGGTTATCCTGGAATATTATAGATCATATCTGGTAAAGCGAGTGATTAGAGGTATTGGAGCCGAAATGCCTATTCTCAAACTTTACATGCTCTCAAACATTAAATGGGTGAGATCTTTGACTTGCTTGAACAGCAAAGCCAGAGTATCTCTTGGATCAAAGCGTCTGGTGGGCCAATTTTTTTTCGTGCTTTGGCTTCAATATTCAAGCAAGACAGAGATCTTACCAATTTAATCTTTGAAAATTTAAAGTTTAAGAATTGGTTGAGTTCGTATGGTCCCGAATTTCTCTAATCATTTGGTTTACTAGATGAGACTCGTTTAACGAGTGTCAGCTATTCTGAGGGAAATTTTTGTTGGTGTACATGGTTACTTCAACATAAAAAGTAAAACTTAGGTAAAATAAACCTTAAATAAGCGTCAAAAATGGCAAAAAAAAACCGAAAATTGAATTTTCAAGGGTAAACCACCACGTTTTGCAAAATTTTTTTTAGCAAAAAATGTCTCTTAGGTAAATATAAATTCTAAAAAAATTAAATTTTCTGCCCCTTCACGAATAACTTAACTCATTAACGCCGACGCGGAGAGTTTTGGAAATGGTAAAAAAGCAATAACTTCGATTGGTATTGCCTGTTTTACCCCTTTTAGCCCAGTTTTTTGAGCACATACAAGAACTATAGGTCAAAACTAATGATGGGTCTTAATGAAAAATTTTTTAGCCATGTACCTGCAAGGGAAATTGTCATTTTTTACCATTTCCAAAACTCTCCGCGTCGGCGTTAATGAGTTATACATTTTTCGATTTTAGATAATTTTAGAAGCCCTAAAAATACAGTATTTGACACGGGCAGCCAAAGTTGAAAAATTGATAGTGTACCTGAGACCCTTTTTTCGTAGTCATTTTTTTTTTCGTTTATACTATGGAATTTTCCAACGAGTATTTATGTTTTTTGGCTCACCGAACACGAATAGCGAATAGGCTACCTGTTTTTATCGAAAATGGTACAGTTGCCCACTATAGGCAACTTTAGGTAATTTTTTACGACATTTTCGACATTTATATCTGTTTTTTTTTTTGGGTCGCTGATTACGAATATGCTATTTGTTTTTACAAAAAAGAAAAGATCCAGTTGCCCATAACAGGCAACTTTAATTTGTTTTGGTCAAAAGCAAAAAAAAACAGTTTTCAAAACTACATTATTATTTCTCCAGTAAAAATACGGGTTTGGTTGTACTTAAAGTTGCGAATAGCAGATTTGCTCTAATATAGGTTTTTCGGGTCCCTGAACACGAAAATCGGGATCACTTGGTAAAGAAATGGACGAAACACCTAAATTTGCAAAAACTACCCCCAAAAGGGGCTATTTTTTATATATTCGAGTTCTGAGTCTATAGATTTGGCCAAGAATTGGTTTCCAAGGGTTTTTTGGGTCGCTAATTAAGAATCTTGGTTTTTTAAGGTAACATTAATATTTAAACCTTAAATTAGGTAAAACTACATTCCAAAGGGGGCGTTTTCGCTATTTTCGCACTTTTTGCTACCAGATTAGGTCCGTATGGGTTTTTTGGGTCGTTGAAAACGAATTTCACGGATTTTTTGATAAATAATTAATATATCTTCCCTAAATTAGCTAAAACTACCCCAAAAGGGGCGTCTGTCATGTTAAAACTTTCTGCGTTCAGATTAGGTGCAAAGGGTTTTATGGTTTTTTTAATCAATAATTCTAAGTTATAATACTAAATAATTCTAATTATTTTAAGTCCCTAAACCCGGATTATTTTAAGTCCTATTTGACCCCCTTGATTCACCTCCTTATAAATATGTTCCAAGTTTATAAAGGGCAAAAAAACTTAAAAATCCAAGTTCTTAGGTCATATATGAACCTAACTTGGAACATATTTATAAGGAGGTGAATCAAGGGGGTCAAATAGGACTTAAAATAATCCAGGTTTAGGGACTTAAAATAATTAGAATTATTTAGTATTATAACTTAGAATTATTGATTAGAAAAACCATAAAACCCTTATAGTAACACCATCATCCGTTTTATTTGAAAATCCGAGTCTTAGGGCATTTCACTTATCTTATTCCAGGATACCCTTTAACATAAATTTTTTGCAGATTTTGAGGCAGGAAAATCGCCGTTCTGAATTTTAATAATCTATTAATAATTGAAATTTGAATATTTAGAAATTCTCGAAACCTTTAAATTTGGTTACAAAAACATATGCATTTAATTTTTAATCCGATTAAAATCACTGACATTTAGAATCCACAAACAATTGCATTTATTACTTTTCCCCTAAGTATTTATCTATACGTATACCTGTAACATATAATAATATAATGTAAGTGTTTCTAAAAGTTTTGCTTTTTTTTAAATAAACAGGGGATCAACTCTTGTAAGAGGATAATATTTTACCTTTATATTATATAGAAATTGTTATAATCTTCAAAAAAGGAATTATAACTATACAATATGCTTTAAATAGCTTGTATATAAGACTATTACTCGAGATTTGATAAAGTTAATTGGAAACGATACATCTTTCTTTCTATTATTATTTTTTTGTTGCTGTTGAATATTTTATCTTATTAAATAAAATAAAAGCACAATGGTATTATAAAATAAAGTTTATTTAATTTACATTAAAGGGCAAATATGAAAACTTATGTATTGAAAATAATGAAAATCTGATATACATTAAAAATTTTAGGTATTGATAAGAAAATTTTTGTTTAAAGTTTTTTAAGTTTTTTGTTTAACAGCACTGTAAAAAGTAACTTTCTTATATTAACAAAAAAATTAGAACATTTTTGAAAAATTAGTAAATTTTCGAAAAAATTTGTAAATATTCGAAAAAAATCAATTAATTACTAAATTTAGTATATTAACAAAAAATTCGAGTATTTTCGATTTTTTTTTGTGAATTCACAAGAAAAATTGATTATTTACAGTTTTTTCTCGAAAATTTAAAAAAAATAGTTGTAAATTTCCGAAAAGTAGTTGTGAATTTACAACTTTTTTCGTAAAATCACAAAAAAAAATCGAGAATTCTCGAATTTTTCGATAATGTACTAAATTTAGTAAATTTACGATTTTTATCGAATATTTACAAAATGTTTTGAAAAATTACTAATTTTTCGAAAAAATTCTATTTTTTTTGTAAATTGAAAGTTACTTTTTACAGTGAGTTTTATTAAAAGATGATATGAGGGTTGCTTAAAATTTTGAGCTTGTCTTATATTTATTAGACTGATTTTATTCGTAAGATCAACGATTTCTGGGTCACTGATTACACAAATATTGAGGTTTCCTTATTTTCATCTTCCCCCCTCTTCTCTGCCTCTTCTGCAAGGTACTTTTCCGGGTACCCTCCCTATGAACACATTCCACGTTGCCTAGATTGCCTTGATTTAAATATTGAAAAAATATCCCCAAATGGATCTCTAATAGAGGATATTTTTCCACAGTTGAAGGATTTTTGACTTCTTTTCCATTCGAAGGTACCCGAAATTCGTATAGTAACTCCGAAAACCCTGCCAAAAACCTATATTCTCGATTGAATCTCCAATTTGTAAATATTATAAAAACACTCTTATAATGGGGTACTTTATAATAATTTAAGAGTGGTTCGTTTATTTTGTAGGAGAAATTGCAAATTTACAAAAATATGTTTGCAATCTGCAAATTCTTAGATTTTCCTACAAAATTAAAATTTAGCATGAGGTTTCGTAAAACATTAATATGTTTAATGGTTAAAATTTTTCTGAATTCATTTTCTGCGAAAAATATCATAAAAATTAAATTTTTTTGGTGTCTAAATATTTAAAACTATCATTTATAATGAATTTTTGAAGAAAAAAAATACAAAAGTTTGGCCTTTTAATAATAAGTTCCAAAAATTAATGCAATTTTCCGTCGATTTGATTGGGGAACAGAATAATGCTTAAGCCATTAATAAGTCAAACAAACCAAAACGCATCAAAACATCATTAATTTTCGCATACTATCGGAGCTGTGAATTTTATTAAATTTAAATTCATTCAAATTATGTACAAAGAGGGTTCTTACCTAGTACAAAATTTATAATTCTGTTGTGTGCAGAAAGATTAAGTTCTTGATAGACATTGTTAGATTTTATCCTTCACAAATATTTCTAGATCTGTCCTAATTACAATTTCATCCTCAAAAAAATCCTGCTTATTTTTCTGCTCTAAAATATCAACAATGAAATTAAAATTTTTATATACTATGACTCCATAAAATCTATAAAAACTTTATAAAATGACCAAAAAATGAAGCATACATAATTTTTATGATATTTTCATGATACACTTTAACTTTTATAATCTCTTTAAAAAGATTAAAAAAGAAAAATTGTAAAATACAATAATTCTTTATTTTTTTTATTGTACCCAAAAAAAAAGTGTCATTTTTAACTTTTTATTATTTGGAGTACACTGTGTATTGTAATAAAACATACAATGTAAATAATAATAGCCAACAAAAAAAATTGATCAAGTAAAGCAATCAGTCTATAAACCGTCAATAATTTCAATTTTTTATAAAATAAAAAAAATTTTTTAAATTTCCAGGGAGTCTATTAAATATCCACAATAGATCAGTCATCTATTTTATATTTCTTTGATATTATTATAATATGGTTATAATATATCCCGCATAACCTATATCGTTGTTAGTTATTTGTCTTGAAGATTCGTAGTAAACTGCCCTTATAACCTCAAAAATATAGAAAAGAAAACGACACAAGTCAAATAGTTCTCTAAGGAATATCAAAATTGCTCAATTGTTAGGTTCGAGTGTCCAATGCATTGTAATATAAAGAAAAAATAGTTTTTTTAACGCAGCTGGCTTATAGGTTAGAATACAATTGGCTCGCGCCCTTAAATCGCAATTATATGCGGGCGTGCGGTCGCACTTATAAATTTTTTATTGTATTTTTATTTTTTTTCTTCAAAAATTTACTCTTCTTTTTATTAAAAAAAAAAGATTGAAAGAAACATGCGGACAATAATGTAAAATACATTCTCTGCGGGGAAGCAAAAAGAAAGAAACTTAAAAATTCCAACAAGCGAATACATAAAATGTTTTTACAACGCGCGTTTTTTTATTTTTAACAAAAATAGCCAAAACGACTAATAGACTTGAGTGTTTTCTTAATTGAGTAGGTGATTTCTTGGCTCGTACTCCGTTATTTTTAACCCCCCTTTGATATATTAAAACCGATACGTCATGCAAACATGTTGAACAGCTTAATATACTATATAAATAAATCCCTTTTTACTTATTTAAAAAAAAAAATCATTCACGCAACCAATAATAAACATGAATTTTACTTTCTTCCAAGAAATTTCAAATATTTAGTAATAATAATATTAAATGACTTTAGTTTTAGAGTGTAAAAATTTTTAAATTATGGCATATTTCAAGTTTTTCTGACATCATATCATTGACTAAAACACACACACACAGACAGAATTAATGAAATAAAATATATGATTTTATAAATATGACTTTTCCATTTAATGAGTCTCGATTTATCACGAAATTGGACTTTGACTAACGAGCACGTGTTTTTAATAACGCCACGTGATATATTATAGTTTATAATTAACAATTTCATGATTTTTAGAACTAACCAACAAAAATTTATAAATATAAATATCGATCAATTTTAATATTTTTAACTTTCTTGCTAATAGTTTTTGACATTAATTTTTGAAGAAAAAAATTTTATGCATTCCTCTTAATTGCCATATAATATTGCCATCTATTCGTGTTAATTTTTCCCGCGTTTACTAAACATAACCTTAAAAAAAAAATTTTTCTAAAAATATGTAATATATAAATACTGTCTGTATTGCTTACAAATGTTTACGTCTTAAAAAAAAGTTTCAAAAGTGCATAAAAGTGCCTAATGAGTCTGGTTTGTTAAAAGATGTCTTTAGTATATTTATATTGTTTTTTTTTAATAAAGAGGGCGCCATAACGAAAAAAATAAACTGCATGGAAATGCAATTGTAAAAAAGCATATCGCCCATTTAGTAAAAGACTTTTTTATTTAAAAATCTTAATGTCTTAAAGTTCGCAGAAGGATCAGCGCGTATTAAAACGTATCAATTTCTTTGAAATCAAATAATTTTGAATTAATTTATTTTTTCTTTTTTAAATCAGATTTATTTAAAGAGAAACTATTTATCATTTTATTACAAAAAAAATTAAATTATTTTTGTGCGAACTAATTTCCTTTTTATAGAAATAAATAAAAATTTTATTAAAGAAACGGAAGCACTTGCTGTTTTTTATTAAATACAATTATATTTACCGTTTTCTTTCCTATTTGTCTGTTTTTTTTTTAGACGTTAATCTTTTTAAATTTATTTTGCATTCTTAAAAAATAAGTAGACAAAAAAAAATGGAAATTTAAGAGTCTGAATGATGTTTAAAAAAAAGCGAAGAAGCTCTTAAATTTTTTTTATTCTTTTTTTTACGACGGGAAGTGTAAGTATAATAGTGCGAAAAGACACGTGTTACGGAATTTTGCATTTTTTTTTTGTACTAAAATGTAATTTAACGATTTAATTTAGTTATTTAAATTTCGAAATTTTTTAATCAAAAATTAATTAGGGTTATGTACTAATATTTTAAATAAATATGTTTATTTAAGCGCGCAGACAGAAAAATATATAAATTTCAAAAAAAAAAAAACTTTTTAAAACTCAATCTTTTTAAATATGTTTAAACAGCTCTAATAGCAATCGAGTGTAACGCGTGTCCCATTAAAAGCATGTCGTTTTTTTTATCTTCGTCAAAAAAAAGAAAAAAAAATTTCTCGTTTACCGCTTGTGAAACTACAAATTATTTTCGGCTTGCAACCAGACAATTTTCGAAAGGGTATTTTTTTTTTATGTGTTTTGTATTTTTTTTAAACATTTTTTTTAAAGAGTAAAATGTGGTTTTCCGTAATTCTTTATAGGAATGTAAACCTGGATAAAAGACCGCGCGATTCGAATAGGTGATAAATCTCAGTTTAGAGGGTTAAATCGTTATTTTTTATGCAATAATAAAAAAAGTTTAAAAAACAAGGTACAAAACAAAAGCCCACGCCCCAAAAAGGATCAGAGACACATATTATGCATTGCTCGTAATATTATAGCCGGATCCGCCCGCGAGATTTTGCTCGCTCCTGGCGCCGTATTATACTTTTTTTTTACACTTATCCTGAACTGCAGTTTCTTTTTTAATGACTGTTCTTCTTAACTCTTTCCTTCAAAAAAAAGTGCATCCGGTTTCTTTTGTATTTTTAAGTATGTGCTTGATTCATTTGTATACTAATTTTTTGAATAATTTTTATAATATGAAAGAAGATTAAGTAAAAAAAAAATTTAGATATTTTAAGTAATTAATCAACACACTGATGTCTAAATTGCTGTGTTTAAGATTGATGCAATAGAAAAAAAAGCCAAATGGTTTTGTGCATGTAAATAATACATTTTAAATTATCTTAAACGTGTTTAATATACAAATTTTTTATTTCACACGCAATTTAAATTTTAAATTCGAGATTGAAACATATGGAAAATGGGGCTGTGTTTCACATTTTTTTGAAAGACATAATGAGCATATTTTGCAAGTCTTAATTTTACCTTTCTTCAGTTTTTTGAAGAAAAGTCAGCTTTAGTTTTTCGAAAAAATCCAATAAAAAAATAAATTTTAAATAAAGTAGTAGTTTGGGAAGGGCCCTCAGAAATATGTTATATGGGTTATTTGCTGCCCCTCGCTGCAAAACCATTGTTCCCATCCGTATACCAGACTCTTGTATAATCCAGCTCCAGATGAGCGTTATCAACCCATTCTCCCCTGCTGTTTATTCTAACGGAGAACCTACATCCAAAGATGAACTCCCCAGCAGGTCTGTCCAGGCCATTTTTTAGTAATTTCATGCAGGGTAGTTCCGATATTTCAGCATGCCTACCCCGACCAGGTATCTATTCACCTAGATTCCGTAGTCTAGCTGCGGTTTTGGCTGCTGATTCTTTGAAAACCATGTGAAACGTAGGAACCCCCAAGAGCACGCGAAGTGCCGTGTTTGGGGTACTCCTTGTCGCTAACCATGCTTTTAAGCATCAGTGCTGGTCCAGATTCTTCCCCTCGATGATAAAGTGAGATTCTGGCCACCATACTACTGACCCGTATGTGAGCCTTGGAATCCTGACTACGTAGTAAATCCATTTTACCAATTTTGGTCTTAGACCCCAGGAATTGGCCGTTACGTGCTTAATGTAAGCCTTCTACTTCAGCTTATTGTTCAGCACCACACCAAGATAATTTAGCTCTTTGGAATAGTTGGACGTTTTGCTGTTGAAGATAGGGGTCCTGGAGGTATCCAGGCTGCGTTTTCTCGTAAGAGGATGCATTGGGTTTTATCAGAATTAGCCGATAGACTTCCAACGTTGGTGTAACATTCTTCAAAAAACTGCAAGGTCCTCTGCATTTCGCCCATAAGAACTTACATGCATGACCACTAAGTCAGAGTTATGATGTCATGCGAAAAACCAAACACCTCGATTCCTAATCTTTCGAACGTCGTGAGGAGTTTGTTGACCGCCAGAAACCATAGTTTCGGAGATAGCACTATACCCCCTGTAGACAGCCTCACGTTATTTTTCCCGACAGCTTCTAGAAACCGAATTCTGAAACGACGTATCTGTGCTTAAAGTATTCTTCCAACTACTCCTTTATTGTTCCGTTTATCCCATGAACCCTTGCGCCACTATCGATGGCTTCGTAAGAGGTATATTTGAATGCACCTACAATGTCAATGAGAGTGACCATTACCTTCCCGTATGTTGCCATACCGGCTTTGATGAAGCTAAACACTTCACGAAAGGCCAAAATGTTTACCAAGAACTAATTTCTTTGCATAAAGTTTTTAAGTCCTAACTATAATATATAAATTTTTTACCGCTTAACAGGTCAAAGCTCAATCAAGGTTGTCATCAGTTAATTTGAGGATTCCATAGAAACTAAAAGCCTGTTTACTATCACCTTGATGAGAATTGCAACATATTTACCACTGAAATGAAGTATGGAAAAGAAATGTAACATCTGCTTTTAGAAGGCGTTTTTGAGCAATTTACCAAAAGTCAAAATATTCGTGTCAAGAAATCATGATACTCTAATAATTAAGATAATTAGACCTAAAGTTTTTTTTTATTGTAATTCTTGCTACTAAAATTTTATTCATACACACATTTAAAAATCAATATAAAATATTGTAATTTTATTACAGTATAAATTACAAGGTATAAAAGTTCCTTAATCAATTTAAAATCAAGGTGTGTACCATAAATTACAAGCTTTTCAACGTTGATTATAACTTTTGCGTCTACACAAAACAGCATGAATTTTTTATATTTCATTCAAATGTATTAAAAATTTTTTAAAAGAATCATTCATAAAATTGAAATACCGTTATTTTTTAGACTTTTTTACAAATTATTGTAATTTTTTTGACTTCATTGTTCCTGTCAATAAAATTTTTGATAAAATTTTTCATTCAAAAAGTCAATTCAAAATTAAAATACTATTTAAAAAAATAAAAAACTTTAAATATTTAAATGAAAATAGTTCGATGTGCACTAATTGACATTCTGATGGTTAGGTTGAGATGTTCCGTAAAACAAGCCGATTAATTTCGAGTGACTTTGAATAATCTTTTTCTCAAAGAACTTTTTCAGTAAATATAAAGTGTTTTCGTTTATTATTATTATTATTGTTCTATATGGCAAAGAGAATTTGTTGATAGTCAGAATAAGAAAAGCATTTCTCTCTAAAAAAAAAAAAAAATCTTTGCAGAATAAAAAAAGAAAGATATTATAATACATTTGAATATAAAAAAGAAACGGGTATATAGGATTTTACTTAAAACTGACTGTGAATAATAGGTTTCGAAGCACAAAGTTCTCTCTTGGGAGTATATATAGATGAAATTTAACGAAGGTTTATATATCGATCCGATAAGATCTGCATTCGTCGTATTATTTTTTTTGAGAAAGGGGGGGTTAGAAATAAGACGTCTAACGTTTGCAAAAAGAGCAGTTTCGACGCGGCAGCTATTGAGATTCTTGGGACTATATACACTCTCATCTTTTAGCGAACCGAGGAGGTTTTTATAAACTTATTTGCATTTTATATATAAACGCGAATCACACAGAAAACATAAACGGACTCGTTTAGTGTTCTTCGTTTCCCGGGCTTTTTGCAAGGCATCCGCCCAATAATTGAATATCGGCAAAAGACTTATGTATATATGAAGAAAACATTCAAACAAATATACATATATATATAAAAGTGCTAGTGTATTATATATAGGAAATGAGAAAATGGTGAACAACGTAAATATAGGAAGAGAGAGAAAGAAATATAAGATATCTTTTCTCTATAATATAGCGAAAAGATAGAAACTTTCATGTTATATTGTATATAATTGTGAGCTATATAACGTAAGCGACACACAAATTTTCATGGAATAGATCAGGAAATGTATTGTGACAATTTCATTATATACATGTATATATGTGTGAATATATATATATTTGTAGAACACTATATTATTAGAAACTCATATGACAATAGCATATTATGATTTTGTTCAGTTTAATGTATGGAATAAACTACTAACTGTGAACAGGAGGCAGTATTTTATATTGAAAAATATCCTCTTATACAAACTTTTATGTAATTTTCAATGAAAACTTTTAATTATGTATTATTTAATAAAAGATTTATATATATTTTATTTTAATTTTTTAATTAAAATGCGACTATTGTTAATTAAGTTTTTTAAAATTATAACTGGTTTGGGTGTTAATACGACTGTCGAGCATGGAACGGTTTTAACTGCTACTCCCTAATTATTATAAGTTCTTGAATCGAAATTAAAAACCTTCCTGGTAACATAGCTTTGGATGAATATTCAGCCAATTGGTTGAATTTATCAAATTGAATTATTAACTTGAATTATCAACTCTAAAATCTTAATAATTTGTTAATTTTAAAGCTTGTACTATATTAATAATTAAAAATAAAGGTTCAAAGGCTGATTTAAATTTTTATTGCTTATTTTGTTCATCCAGTTTACTGTATTAAGCAGTGTCAGCGTGTAAAGTATTCTAAGTCCCGGAAACAAAATTATTCTAAGACCCGAAATCGAAATTATTGTAATTCCATTTACCCACCCCCCTTCTGAAAACGACTATTTTTTACCCCCCCTCCTTCACTAAATTTTGGGTCTTATTCAAATATACCTTCACATGAACATGTCCCATGTTAATAACATTGCATTTTTTAGTTTAAAATATATAGAGAGAAGTTTTCATCATTTAGTACAAAAGATTTTTCCAAAGATAATTTTTTTGGCTAAAGAAAATATTTTTATAGCATTTTTAAATCCTATTGGGACAGGGTTCCAGGATAAAGTTACAAAAATTTATAAATTTTCACCTTCGGGTAGTAAACCTTCTAGAAAAGTGACATCTAGAAAAGTCATGGTAGACTACCGTTGCGTTGGTGTGAAAATTAACATGTAAATTACAACACTTCAGTTTCCAATATTGAAAAACGAAACGTCAGACGCGACATCTAGAAAATACATAACAGATTTTGCTAGGTCCAAGTTGGTGTGATCAACATGAAAATTACAGTGCATTTCACTTTCCAATTAAGCGGAAAGTTTGAAGAAGACGTCTACTATGCGCCGGCTTTAAAAGTATTTTTTCCTTGAAGATAATTCAATAATACACAAAAATGCAATTGTTTCTTTAATAAATTAATATTAAATTTAAGGGCTAAAAAAAAAGGGGGGTGTTTTTCATTCCTAGGGGTTGTATATTTTGATTTTTTTGTAAACTAATCATATTTTACATCAAATATAAGCAATAACTTTGTTAAACATCAAATTTAACAAATTATACTATTTTTGGTGATATTTGGGGTAGTTCAACCCTTATTTTGAGCTAATTGAAACCTTAATATAGGGGTTAAATGGAAGAAAATACTTTATTTGCATATAATATGCAATCATTAAATCACATTTTTACAGAACTAACAAAGATAACAGTTTTTCATTGGCTTTTTATGAATTTTTAGCGAAAAATTGAAAAATTACCCTAAGGCTGATTCCATGTGAAACGTACGTTGACCTCCAGATGGGGTCTTCCGATTGGGCTGTAACTTTGCAAAGGTGATTATATATATAAAATGTCCTCACTCCCCAAATTTTACGTCTTAAAATCATTTCTAGCCGTCTCTGTGAATTTTTTAAAATTAGGACCGATTTTAAAGCTCTCAGCCACCAACTTTTGCTTCATTATATAAAAGCATGAAGAAATGTTAAAAATATTATTAGAAAAATGGTTTCGATCGGAAATTCCCCTGGCTATCCGAATTTTTAAACCGTTTTTTAAAATTTTCACGTGGAAACCCGGAAAATTGGAAAATGTGAGCCGTAGCGGCTGTAGCTCATAACTCAAAACCCGTCACTTCAAATAACTTCAAACTGGGAATAGAGACAGGGTATTCCATATACTTTCACCTGGTATTAATATGGGTATGGGTATTTTCACATACGGAAAAGTTATAACGATAATTAGTTAAATTTTCCGATTTTGAAAATGCAAATTTAGCGAAAAAAAGCTATATTTATATGCAAATTTAGGCAGAACCGATTTCATATGTAAAATTTATCATAAAATAAATTTTTTTTTAATCCCTTTAAACCTTTTCTATTGATATATTATAATTTCAGTTTTTCCATTAGTTGTGTTTTTCTTTTTGAAAAAAAAACAGAAATCTCAGATTTACCATTATTTGTGTTTTTTTTTTTTGAAAAAAAAAACAGAAATCTTAGATTTCGCATTATTTGTGTTTTTTTTTTTTGAAAAAAAAAAACAGAAATCTCTGGTTTTCCATTATTTTTGACAGAAATTTCAGATTCTCCATTAGTTTTGTTTTTTTTTTGAAAAAAAAAACAGAAATCTCAGATTTTCCATAAGTTGTGTTTTTTTTTTTTTGAAAAAAAAACAGAAATCTCCGGTTTTACATTATTTGTGACAGAAATTTCAGATTTTCCATTAGTTGTGTTTTTCTTTTTGAAAAAAAAAACAGAAGTCTCAGGATTTCCATTAGTTGTGTTTTTTTTTTTTGAAAAAAAAAAACAGAAATCTCAGATTTTCCATTATTTGTGTTTTTTTTTTTGAAAAAAAAAAACAGAAATCTCCGGTTTTCCATTATTTGTGTTTTTTTTTTGAAAAAAAAAAACAGAAATCTCAGATTTTCCATTATTTGTGACAGAAATTTCAGATTTTCCATTAGTTGTGTTTTTTTTTTTGAAAAAAAAAAACAGAAATCTCCGGTTTTCCATTATTTGTGTTTTTTTTTTTGAAAAAAAAAACAGAAATCTCAGATTTTCCATTATTTGTGACAGAAATTTCAGATTTTCCATTAGTTGTGTTTTTTTTTTTGAAAAAAAAAACAGAAATCTCAGATTTTCCATTAGTTGTGTTTTTTTTTTTTGAAAAAAAAAACAGAAATCTCCGGTTTTACATTATTTGTGACAGAAATTTCAGATTTTCCATTAGTTGTGTTTTTCTTTTTGAAAAAAAAAACAGAAGTCTCAGATTTTCCATTAGTTGTGTTTTTTTTTTTGAAAAAAAAAACAGAAATCTCAGATTTTCCATTAGTTGTGTTTTTCTTTTTGAAAAAAAAAACAGAAATCTCCGGTTTTCCATTATTTGTGTTTTTTTTTTTGAAAAAAAAAACAGAAATCTCAGATTTTCCATTATTTGTGTTTTTTTTTTTGAAAAAAAAAACAGAAATCTCAGATTTTCCATTAGTTGTGTTTTTCTTTTTGAAAAAAAAAACAGAAGTCTCAGATTTTCCATTAGTTGTGTTTTTTTTTTTGAAAAAAAAAACAGAAATCTCAGATTTTCCATTAGTTGTGTTTTTCTTTTTGAAAAAAAAAACAGAAATCTCCGGTTTTCCATTATTTGTGTTTTTTTTTTTGAAAAAAAAAAACAGAAATCTCAGATTTTCCATTATTTGTGTTTTTTTTTTTGAAAAAAAAAACAGAAATCTCAGATTTTCCATTAGTTGTGTTTTTTTTTTTGAAAAAAAAAACAGAAATCTCAGATTTTCCATTATTGGTGTTTTTTTTTTTGAAAAAAAAAACAGAAATCTCCGGTTTTCTATTATTTGTGTTTTTTTTTTTGAAAAAAAAAACAGAAATCTCAGATTTTCCATTATTTGTGACAGAAATTTCAGATTTTCCATTAGTTGTGTTTTTTTTTTTGAAAAAAAAAGCAGAAATCTTCGGTTTTCCATTATGGCTGATTCCATGTGAAACGTACGTTGACCTCCAGATGGGGTCTTCCGATTGGGCTGTAACTTTGCACAGGTGATTATATATAAAATGTCCTCACTCCCCAAATTTTACGTCTTAAAATCATTTCTAGCCGTCTCTGTGAATTTTTGAAAATTGGGACCGATTTTAAAGCTCTCAGCCACCAACTTTTGCTTCATTATATAAAAGCATGAAGAAATGTTAAAAATACTATTAGAAAAATGGTTTCGATCGAAAATTTTCCTGGCTATCCGAATTTTTAAACCGTTTTTTAAAATTTTCACGTGGAAACCCGGAAAATTGGAAAATGTGAGCCGTACCGGCTGTAGCTCATAACTCAAAACCCGTCACTTCAAATAACTTCAAACTGGGAGTAGAGACAGGGTATTCCATATACTTTCACCTGGTATTAATATGGGTATGGGTATTTTCACATACGGAAAAGTTATAACGATAATTAGTTAAATTTTCCGATTTTGAAAATGCAAATTTAGCGAAAAAAGCTATATTTATATGCAAATTTAGGCAGAACCGATTTCATATGTAAAATTTATCATAAAATAAATTTTTTTTTAATCCCTTTAAACCTTTTCTATTGATATATATAGTCAATTCTACGAAATTAGACTTTTTATAAGAAACTATTCATGTAATTATTAGTGAAAATGACCTAATAGGAAAACAAATGTCTGTAATTTTGAAAAATCAAATTAGGCTGGATTAAGTATGTTAAACTATGACACCTTACCAATTTTTATGGTTCTGGAGTAAAAACTTTTGACATAGCAGCTGTTTTTTGAATTAAAAATATTTTCAAATTTTTAAATTTTATATCTGAGTAAATTTTGTATTTTAATTTTTTTACACTCTGAACAGAGCTCAAAAACTGTTTTCAATCCTAGGAAATAGCTGAAACTTCTTACTGAGATTCATTTTGGCTGTCAGTTTTTGGAAAAACATCAAGGAAAGCTGAATAAAACTAAAATTCTAAAAGAAAATTTTTTTTTTTAATGTGGATTTTTAATTGTTATATTTTATAATTATTTGTTTTTTAAGTTTTTCAAAACTAAAAAGGTTAAATACTCAGAGTTATGAGCTACAGCCGCTACGGCTCACATTTTCCAATTTTCCGGGTTTCCACGTGAAAATTTTAAAAAACGGTTTAAAAATTCGGATAGCCAGGGAAATTTCCGATCGAAACCATTTTTCTAATAATATTTTTAACATTTCTTCATGCTTTTATATAATGAAGTAAAAGTTGGTGGCTGAGAGCTTTAAAATCGGTCCTAATTTTAAAAAATTCACAGAGACGGCTAGAAATGATTTTAAGACGTAAAATTTGGGGAGTGAGGACATTTTATATATATAATCACCTGTGCAAAGTTACAGCCCAATCGGAAGACCCCATCTGGAGGTCAACGTACGTTTCACATGGAATCAGTCCTAAAGAAAAGGTGTTTTTTGGTAATTTAGCAGGTAATTTAGGGGTTTTAAACACATTTTTATGTTTTGGGGCCATGATTTTTGAAACCAGCAACCAAAAAAACGTACTCCTAGGCATATTTGAAGCCTTTTAAAAAAATGTTGTGAATCCATTGTGAGCTGCCCTCGTTTTTCAATTTTAAAAAAGCTTCTAGAGACTCGAGCGACCTCTAATATGTCACCAAATGAGCTGATATTTGCCATGATATCTTGGTATCATGTTTACAATAACATACTCCAGAAATAGCTAATTTCAAGCACTTTTTTTTTTGAATCATCCTATATGCATACTCGTAAGTATTTTCCTTGACACCTTTCTCTTGATCATAAAATAGACACCGTTTAAAATTTCATCAAAAATTTAAGTCCTTTTTTTGGAACTGTTAAAATTTTCTTTCTATATTGTTCATAAGAATGCATGTAAATTAATCAGTCCTGATATTAACCATTTACCAAGTAACTGAAAATATTCGTTTAATAATAAGAGATTTTGTGAGACCATCATTATTTTTAGTGATACAGAAAACATTTTCTGCCTAGTGTTAGAATTCGGTATATTAATTACCTTTCACCATACCTTGGCATTATGCTCCTTAGACTCGTAATATTTCGTATTCAGTAAAATAAATTATTCCAAAATGTACTCTGGCTTAACTGTACCGAAATTCTAATTATATCCAAAAATCCAAACTTTAAAAGTAAAAAATTTTTTCTGCAGTACCCATACTTACATTACACAAAATTCTTTTTAATTTAACTAATTTATATGACTCTCAGTAAATTCACTAAAATATTAAAAAACTCATAAAAAACACTTATTAACTTAAAAAGAATTCTTAAATTTTAAAATAACTTGGCCATAAAAAATTTATTTCACAGAAATAAATATCAACTTTTTGTAAACTGTATACATAATTTAAAAAAGTGATAAAATCTTTTTAAAAAATTTGTTTCATATATGTCTAACAATTAAAATTGTATTTGCAAAAAAAAAGCATTTAATTAATAAAAAGAAGAAATAAAACTCATTAAAAAACATGAAACTTAACAAAATTAATTGTACAAAGAAATTACAATAGTTTAACAAGTACACATTTTGGTAACAACGTAGTTACTTAGTATGATGATTTATTCACTTGAATTTTTGAAGACGTAATTAAATTGCAGGTTGTCCTGTGTCCGGAAATGGTTCCCGGTATGAAATCGAATTTCTCAGTAAAAACGTCAATAATATATAAATGAAAAAATAAATATTGAGATGCACATCATGCAATGTGTTCAATATACAATATCGTACGAGTCCCTTAAAAATATAGTAATTGAAAGTGAGATAGAAGCGATATATAAATATATTCATTACTTGCTAATCGCGATGTTTTAATTGGACAAAATAATTGGTAGTATTTCTTTCCCTTTTTTTTTTATTTATACAATTCAGAGAAGGGGATGAAAATGAAGATTGTAATCTACCAAGCGAGCGAATTCAAGCGCATCCCTTTGTATTTATATATAACCAAGAGAGCTTTTTCAACTCAATTTTATATTATATCCTCGACAAAGTTTGTGGCGAATAATTTTACCCGCGTTTAATTAAATTCGAATATATAACTTGTATGTATATGAAGAGATATCTCGAAACAATATAAATGTGTATGCTACATCATGACAATACAAAATAATACCTTGTTTATTTTTAATGACATTGATGGGTATTATGTTTTAAGTATGTTAATATTTTTTGTGCTGCTGTTATTTTAATTATTAATATTAATATTTTGTAATCTGGTATTATTACGATGCATTAAAAAGTATTTATTTAAAATTATCAAAAAATTGAACATAAAATTGATAATTTATTTGATAAGTTAGAAATTTCTAATTTGATGCCTGGAGAATCCAATTTTTCAAGTTACGTTCTAGGTAAGGCATGTCTTTTTTAATTAAAAATTATTTTCAAAAATATTTCTCGTCCTAGTTTTTTGGCAAAATAGACCTTATAGGCTCATGTTTAGTAGATTTGAAAATATAAATATTTTAACAAATAAATTTGGGTAAAATCAAGGGTAAAATACTTAGCTAAATTGAAATATTTATGCGAATAAAGCCAAAATTTCTAAAAATGAAAAAATTTTAAAACTCACTTAAATCCATTTATATCAGGTTTTTTGGGCTCTTTGGGCCGGAAAACCATTTTGATCTAAGTTTTTAACTGTTTTAAGCCTTTTTCAATACAGAAGAACAAAAAATCTGAACAAAATTTTTTTTCTATTTTTTCATCTATTTTTATATATAAACCTCTTTCGATTTTGGCAAAAATAAAAATTGTCAGGAAAATCTAGTTCCCCCATCTCATCAGCACTTTTTTTGCTAGAAAACTTGGTTTATAACGGATTTTAACTGATTCAAATGGTTTTATGCAAATAAACCCCAAATTTCTAAATATGCAATATTTTTAAAACTGACTTAAATCCACTTGTATCAGGTTTTTTGGGCTCTTAGGCCAGGTAAACCATTTTGATCTAAGTTTTTAACTGTTTTAAGCCTTTTTCAATACTAAAAGACGAAAAATTTGAAAAAAAATTTTTTTACCATTTTTCCATATTTACATATACCCCTTTCCATATATACTTTTGATTTTGGCCAAAATAAAAATTTTCAAAGAAATCTGATTCCCCTAATTCATCAGTACTTTTTTGGTTAGAAAACTTGGTTTGTAATTAACCAATTCAAAAGGTTTTAAGCGAATAAAGCCAAAATTTCTAAAAATGCAAAAATTTTTTAAATCACTTAAATCCATTTATATCAGGTTTTTTGGGCTCTCTGACCCGGTGAACCTTTATTAATTTAAGTTTTTCACCGTTTCAATGCTTTTTCAGTACCAAACATTGAAAAATTAAAAAAAAAAATCTGACATTTTTCCATATATAATCTTTTCGATTTTTATTATCAATGTTCTTGAAAAAAAGCTCAAAAATTAAAAACCTTTTGGGCTATAAAAATATAAACGATAATGTATAATGATTTGAACTTAAATAAAAATAATTTACAATTAAACCTTTATGGCGATTAAACTAAAATTTATTGATACTATTTTACTAATTTAAATTATCACTATCTTGATAAACTAATTTTAAAGTTTACAAATTTAAGAAAATAATTAACGTAGGAAAGAGGGTGGGGGGGGGTATTTTCTTATGAAAAGTGATTACGTTACTTTTTAGACGAGTTAGGATCGGATAGCACACCCGGCCTCCAGAAAGACTGCCCATCTTAAAGTTGTCATTTAAGCAACGCCATCTCCTCTTCAAAAAAAGGGATTATTTAACTGAAAATAGCTCATTACTTTTAGAGATTTGACAGAATGGCAAAGAAAATTGTTCTGATTTCTCTTTTTGGTATACTCTGCTAATAACATCTGTCAGCAATCTTCTTGCGTTTAACCCAATTTTTTCGCTAGTCTTTAGTGGAAGCAAATTTTAGGGGGAACAACTGCACTAACTTATAGTTGCATTAACAGGTTCACATACTTGGGCAAAGTTGACTTTATTTTTGCTGACATCTTTCGTTTCTGACTTTTCTGAATTCATTTCCGTTTGAGTAATCACTGTTACTCTTCTGGTGACTCTAATATTTATTTGGAGCCAGTCCTGACCCCATCTGAACGTTTCTCACTCTATATTGTATGACTGCTGCGCAGGATCAATTTGCGTACCTAACACCGACTTTACTACAAAAAGTAAATGTTCCGGTTATTTAGCTGTGGGCATTGGAGAGTTTTGTGATTTGTGTCTTTGCACAGAACGCAGTGGAAATACTGCAACGCATACTTGAAATGCAAACTTGATGCCTTTGAGGCATCATTTGTTTGAAGTAATGAGGGGATGCAAACATAGGGGGAAACTAGGAAAAGTTTTGAGATGCCATTGGCTGCATTAGGGGCACGATATGCTGCTGTTGATGAGCTCCTTGTTGATTCTTCTGCTGAGGTTGCTGATTTCTAATGCTAACAGTTTTTTTGATTACGTTTCCTTTCATCATTTGAGTCTTCTGACACATTTTTGGTTTTAGACACGTTTACCACAGTGTTAGTCGCTTCTGCAACTGCTGCTATATCTTTATAAAGATACCTTTACCGTTTTGCTTTTGTACGCCGACTCTGTTACTTTAGATTGGTCTTTAAGTCTAATATTTTACTAATGTTTGTTATTGTTTCAGTAAGCCTGTATGTTTCCAAACTACACTGATATTCTGGGTGTAGGTTTCTTAGAGCCATTGCTAACAATTTCTTTTGCCTATGTGTTATGATAATTTATCAGCTATTGACCTGAAAGCACATAAAAATGTGGCCATATTTTCGCTCTTTCCATGTGTTCTCTTATGAAGCTCTTCGAGATAATCTTTGCTCTTCATGTACGGGACAAAATCATATTTCATTCCATATTTCATTTGCACGAAAGAGAGTCCTGACGTTAGATAGCAATCTTTTAGCTTAAATAGAAATTCTTCAGCTGTTCTTCGGCTTCTGTGCACTGTACATAACTTCGATTTCTGATTCTTCAGTATCTTCTAAACCTGAATTCATGAAGACGTTTTTCTCGTGCTTTTTATTTTTAGAGGTTTTTGATATTTTTTTTTACTTTCTTGTAGCTTAAGGTTATTGTATCTTTTGAGTAATGATTATGAGTATTTTCCTTGGAAAAATGAATTTCGAATCATTAAAATAAAATTTTAATCCATTTCTAATACCCCTCAATCTACTTGATTATTTTATTAATCTTATTCTCCAATTTTAATGTGGCGCGAGGAAGTTGGAATCAACAACGGGGTTTAAACAAAGTCTAGTACATCTAGTATTTTTGTGTCACTGAATCTGAATTTACTGAATCAACATTCACATGCATACACATCCAGGGTACTAAGTCGCTAGAAAATATGAAAATACCATTGAATTAAGGGTTATTTTTTCAATATTTGGGAACTAATGATCAAATAAATGCCATATTTTAAGAATATTTAACAAAAAATTGGGTTTATATTAAAAGTAGAATATTGAAGCTAATTATAGGGGGTGGAAAAATATCCCTGAAATGAGAAATAAATTGGAAAAGCACGACCTAAGTTAACTTTCTTTACTTTTCTTTTTGAATCTTGAATTTGAAAATTTTTTATCTATTTTGACTTATATAATCTATTGAGCTCTTTCAAGGTAATGAAAATGGGTAAAAACTAAAAAAAAAACCCCGTAAAATAAAAAAATTAATATAAAAATTCATAAATAGCCATTTAATTAAACACATTTTGTCATATAAAAATCTTTTTAGATACCTAAAAACGAAAGCAATAAATAATTTTTTATTAATAATCTTTTCTTAACAAATTTTCGTATGATTTATTTTGACATAAAAAATATTTTTGAAAACTTCTCTATTGTATTTCTAGACTATATATATAATATTCTATTATTAAAAATATTTTTTACGTACATAACGCAACAGTTTATACATACATATATAAAAGCATGCATCATGAAATCATTTAGTTTACGGGCTATTTGAAATATTTAAGTAGACGTTAAAATTTTAACATATTAATGTCTAATATAATAAGTAAGATAAAGAAAGATATATATAACATATATATATTAAATGTTCTGAGAATAGAAGATCTAATTCTGTGGTCTATAAGGGATTTTATTTTTATTTTTTTGGCAAAAAAATATATATAAGTCAAAATAATACAATAAAAATATTTAAGATATATGGACCACCATGATATTTTAATTTTTCTTTTTTAGGTTATGAAATATTATATATATTTTTTTAAATTTTACTTAATGAATTTATTTTTTAATTATATGTAATTGCCATGTGTAGTTGATCGATAAAGAGATTTCTTTTAAAATGAAAATAAAAAATTATGCTGTTACTAATTATCCTAACATATATATGTATGTATATATGAAACTAAAAGAAGTGCTTTAACGTCAACATAAAGAGCTAGTGCGCTGAGTAATGATCTTAGTTCTACAAACTGTTGTGGTGAATTTATATGCATTAGGCTGATGCTTATTTATTAGAGGGTTTGAGGGAAGTTTTGAGTTTCTAATAATTAAAATTTAATATTTTGGGTAAAATAGGATCTCAAAGGGTTAGGAAGTCTATATGAGCCTTTTTTCCAAAGATTTCATTTTTATCAATATTGTCTATTTTTATATCCTGATTGCCCGTAATCAATTTTCCCAAAAACCTATTGGCCCTATCTGGGTCTTTTAAATCCAAAAGCTTAGATTTGACCAATAACGTAAATTTTTAGAGCCCATATCCCCATATCCAGTATTCATCATGTGATTAAAATCTACAAGCTCGAAAGCTTCCTAAAAATTTCTCTTGCAAGAATAAATTTATTGGCACATATTCACATACATTTATTTAGGCTTATGCTCTCAAAATTGTCTTTGAGTATTTCAGCCACCTAAATTTTCATTTTTTAGCAATCTACTATTTGTAGCCATATTGATGAAATAAGTATCAACCTAATATGCATAACTACAAGTATGTAATGCATGCATACATGGGAGTTCAAAGTACTCAAACATACATACAGTCGATCCTATCAATCGCAAGTGTATATAATACAGTAAAAAGCGTCAAGTTAAATGAAATAGTGCAGTTATTATGTATGCATACTATATTATATTCTTAGCCTTTTTATAATATAAAGCCAGATACTATGTGTGTATATAAACTTTTAGCGAACGACATGGCAATTAGTATAAAGATTGCAATAGTATATATATATATAACGGTTAAAATGTAAGTAGTAGTGGGTTTGGCTTGCAAATATATATAGATAGGGACTGAGATGTCGGGTGGTCCTCGTTATACTTGAGTTTCTACGAGACGAGTATTATATATACTGGACGTCCTATCTATTTAACGTATCGTTTGCCTTTGGTGAGCTTCCAAATTGGACCAACCCATTTTAAAATTTTATATATACCATAAGAAAAATGAGTTTACAAGTTTTACTTGTCTATCTATCTTATACCTTACCTACTATTTATAATGTAACCAATTATTCGGTATACTGAATTTATAAAAGCTTTTTTTTAAGTTTGGCATTTATTTATTTTTAGCTTAAAATTTTATATTTATTGCCAAATTGATTAATCTTAATTTTTTTTTTTTATTTAATTTAATATGTACGTTTAATTTAATCTAATTATCCAAATTGCTTTATTTCACTTAATTTATTTTATATTTTATAAAATTTTATTTGTTTTATCTAACTTAATTTATCTCGTTTTAGTTTTGTCAAAATTTTTTTAAAAGTAAATTTACTGATTTATTTATATATTTTTAATTTTAATTGCTATTAATTTATTTTGAGCTTTTTAGAAATTGTTTATTTTTTAACCTATAAAATTAAATTTTGGTTCGTAAATATTTTTTTTGAATTTAGTATTAAAAATTTTTATGATTGCAAGGGTTCAAAATTTAATATTGTGCTCGATATTGTGTTACAATTTTATAGCATGATGAGTTATTTGCGAACACGCGATTATCTAAAGTATGTTATGTGCGCAGGATAATTTGGATCACTAGATACTTAGGAAATTTACCTAAAATGATATTGAGTTATTAAATTCTGGTATATTCTAGTTTGCAGTAGATTCTATTGCTTAAATGAGTCTTGGTGTAAAATTCTGATAGCTCATCAAGTATAGCCACTAATTCTCTGACGTATAATTACTTATTGATTTTACTGTTTTTGGTTACACACTGAGAAAAATATATGCTTAGAGCAATGAAATATTCTATTGAATTAATAAAATATCCTATTGATTTAATAGAAATGTTATTGATTCAACAATAATTTTATAAGGCCAATTACAATTTTATTAAATGAATAGAATTATTTTATTAATTTAGTAGAATATTTCATTGCTCTATTTCGACTACATATTTTATTAAATTAATAATATATTTTTCTCAGTGTTCAAATGCATTTGTGTTTGTAAGTCATGTAAATTGTATCGTACCAGCAAATTTTTGCGAGTGCCTTCTAATGCTTTGAGAATCAAACGGATGGTAGGCTTTAAAAATTATAGGACTAAATGCGACAATTTTTCTAATGAGCCTTAAACCCTTCGAAAAATTCCTAACTGATACAGCTATACTGAAATTTTTACCTGCTTATATGTTTTACGAGTATCTGATTTTGTCCTTATTTTGTCCAAAAATTATTCGATATGCGGTAATACAATTTTTAAATAGAAATGAATTTCGACAAAGTCAAGGGCTGGATGCGATTTTAAATGCAGCATTTTCAGATAGCTCTTGACCTGCAACTGTACTAAAATCTATAACTCACGGGGATAAAATCAAACAAATCTTTTTGAACAAAAATCCAAAATATTGTTAATTTTGTTTTGCACATTTTTCAAAAATTTTGTGTTAAGCTGTAACCTATGGGCGAATAGCTAGTTCCACATTTTTAAGTACTGAATTTAAAAAAGATGCCTTTAGACCAATTTTCCTCTCGTTTTCTTTAAGTTATTCACAGTGAGATAAATTCAGAAAAATTTCTCGGGAGGAGCAGAGGGCAAAAAATGTGTCCAAAAAACAAAATAATCAATAAAAAATATGCAACTTTTTGGAGCTCAGATGGAAGAGGGCAAAAGTTCTTACCATCCCTTCTCTGAATCCACCCTTAGTTATTCATTAAAAATGTCTATAATGATATAACCGATAATATATTAAAGTTATTAATCATAATTTTAAAATGCAAATTTTTTAATTAAAAATTGTACATACAAAGTAGTATGATTAAATTTACTTTTCAGAACTCAGAAAGTATGTAGTTTCCTAACGCTGCAAGGTAGGCCAGTGTTTCGATTTTGTTTTTCATCGGGCGAGAAAAAATGTATCTGGCCACTGATAAGAATAATTAAGAATAAAAATATTCATAGTAATTTTAACCAGAAAATTGAGAATACAATTAATATTGATCAAAAATTTGAATAGTTCCAAATGAACTTAAACAATATTACCACCTATTAGTCTGAAAATTTAAATTAAGTATTGAAAAACCTTATTTACTAAAGCAGAAAATTTTGAAACAATATGCCGATTGCCAGTTTATGCACAAAATTTGCTTTCTGTTTACCTTTAAATTATATTTAAAAGCATTAAATTCATGGAAATTTCTGATTCCTAATTTTATCATTACTCACAATATAAAATTGATATTTTGCCAACTAAATTATTGGCCAAAGTTAAAAAATATTATATTGCGCTAATTATAAATAAAATTTATTAAATGATAAATTAATATTCTTTGAAAAATTTTTCAGCCTGATGACTAACATAATTAAATTATTGTCCCATTAATTTAAAATTTTGTAACAGCCATCGCGTAATGAGGCATGGTGTAAAAAAATTTTGTAATCTTTCATACACTATAAATTACATATTTTATTTGGGAAAGAAAAAATGATGGGTTCTTAATTCACATAAACGTTGGGGAATCCTATTCTCACCCTAAATCTTCTTTACTGGATAAAAAAATTAACTGAAAATTACATTTTTTGGCACAGTTAAAATTGCATCAAAAAAGCTATGTAAAACCAAAAATTAAAAATTTTTCAAATTTCTAGCTCAAAATAAAAATGACTAAGCCTTTTTACTTATAAAAAACACACCAAAAGATCAATCAAATAATCACCAAAATCACACGCTATTACAAAACTCATAATTTTATTTGACCAGATGTTTTCAAAAGATATGCATTCACAGAAATTTCAAAAAAAAAAAAAATAATAATTACATATTTTTATTCCAAAAAAAACGAAAGAAAAAAAAAATTATCTTTTTTTCAAAATATTTATTTAATTTTTTGGATCATAGTTTTAACTAATCATAATAAAAGATAAAATAGAAAAAAATAAAGGAAATAATTTTTTAAAAAATAATTTAGATAAGATTACAGAAAAATATTTATTTAAGTAAATGTCACTTTTAATTTATTTTTTCTTTAAAATTATCGAATTCAAAAGAATTTTTCAAAGTTTACATAATTTATTTTTTTGGAATAAAAATAATTTTTTAAAATTAAATTTTATATTCAAATTAAACAAATAATTAAAAAAAATTAATTAGACATTTTTTTCTTGAATTTAATTACATGCAAAAATAATGTCATGAAATTTTCTGCATTAATAAATCTAAACCATAACACGCATAATAAGAATATGAATTTAAAGAAAAGAAAAATCTCATTTACGTTTTTTTTTTTTAAATAGTATTTTTCCATTTTTCGCAAGACTCAAGTAGTAGCTGTTGCGCCTAATTGGTCAATTACGCTCATTATTACCGTCTCCGCACGGCACGGCACACTTCCTTACAACAAACAACCATCAAGCACACCGATTAGATCGATTTTATCCCCACTACCTTTAATTTTCTTTCTCTTCCTTCCCCTTCCAATTTATTCTTTTTTATTATTACTACCTTATAATCTGCATTTGCATCCCGTATAAAATTTACCCCGGTTAAAAATTTTTTACTGCATCAAAACAGGCGTGTCTTTAAATAAACTCCACCTTATTTTACCACAAACTACGCCTTGAAATCCCAGAGACGAGCGCAACGCCGTTCCTCGGTCAATCATTAGTCAGTCAGCCAGAGAACTTCGTAAGAGTCGGATATATCGACTTATCGATTAGCCGCTTTACGCACAAATAATTAATATAATTGTAATTAAATAATATAAGGAAGAATTTTGTGTTTTAATTATTTTGTTTATTAATTGTTGATCATAATAAAAAGCAAATATTTTAACGTTTTGTAAATAAATATTTGTCAAGATCGCGATGTTCAACTCGCAGTGAGTTTTAGTCCGAAGTGCGCGATGACAGTGCTTAGGATGACATCCCCGCTGACCCCGGCCCTACAAGCACAGGACTCGCCGCGGCCAGCTCAAAAATTAAGTTTTTCAGTGGCATCACTATTATCAGATACTCGAAATCTAAATAACAATCATCAATCAACGCTGGATCTATCAATAAGATCACGTATAACATTATCACCAGCTAGTTCTTCAAAAGGTGATGATGCCGATGCCGATGACGATGAAGCTGGAAGCTTAGTCGATGTAGAAGAATTAAGAGAAGAAGAACCAAAACCATTCAGACCAACACCAAATTATGTTGCTGGTTTTGCAGCGTTAGGCGGATTGGCTGGTTTACCAGCCGCTGCTTTACATCCAGCATTATGGGCTGCTGTTGGTTCACAAGCTGCTTTGAATGCATCAAATCCTGCAGCTGCGGCGGCAGCCTCAGCAAATTTTGCTGCAGCAACAGCAAATTTTTTCCCGTCGCATTTTGGACCACTTGTGCCATTAAACGGTTAGTAAAATTTTTCTGATTTTTTACAAAAATTTTAATATTAATACGGCGCCTATAAAATTTAAAGAATTTCTTTTATTTATTATTAACTTACACTTTACACCATCTTTTTTTAAAAAAATATGAATAAAAAAAATTTTTTATAACAAAAGACCAAATTCTTTATATTTGAATTATAGGCGCCGTAAAATAAAATAGATCAAAAAAATATGTTTAATTGTATGTGCGAAAGGTCAATTTCATTCTATTATTAAAAAGTGGCATGCCTTCTTTTGAGTATCGAGTATTGTAATATTTAGTTGACTTTATTATAATAAAAGCAAATAAGTAAAATAGAAAAATATGTCTTTGGCGAAAAAACATAAAGAATAACACAAAAAAGGTACAAGAAATTCTTTTTAAAAAAATTATAATAGAAAGTAAAGAATTTTTTTATCCGACGGCTAAAATTGACTTTTTTTAATTCATAAAATGAACCTAAAAAATGGTATTGTACTTGAAGAAAAAAAATATTTAAATAATCGAAGAAAAAAATGTCTTTTTACTGATTTTATTGGTCATATTATTACCCAATTTAAATAATTCTTAGAAATAAAAAAATATTTTAATCTATTTTAAACATCAGCTAATTATTTCGAATGCATTCTCTCTCATCTTTTTATTTTATAAATTACTGACTGATCTTTTATTTTGATTAAATAAAAAAATAAATCCTTTTTTTTAACGAATTATACGACTAATTGGGACGGTAGGTTTAAAAAAATAAAATTCAAGAAATAAATTTAAAATTCAAAAATTTTTCAGCTACCGTTGAGTAAAATAAGCCACAAATCTGTCAATTTTTTGTTTAAAAAAAATATTTAATTGAACGTTTCGTCGGTATAACATTAAAAGATGGAATTTTAATTATTTAAAAACAACAAAAAAAAATTTTTTATTATAAAATATTATGCAATTTAATTGTTTATCATTCTTTAAATAAAACACAAATAATATTTATGACAAATAATCAATTTTATTGATAAAAATCAAGCATGATTAATAATAAATTGGAATTTTTTCGTTAATATCTGATAACGAAAAAAATGTTATTTACAAATATTATAATATTTTTCTGAATCATTAAAGAATTAATCATGTGTAAAATTGTATTTTTAAAAGAAAAAAATGAGAGTACACCTGTTTATTAAAAATTTTTATTTCTAGATAATAATGAGCCAGCAAAGATAAAATGTCACTTAAGAAAGCACAAACCAAACAGAAAGCCACGTACGCCATTTACAACCCAGCAGTTATTAGAATTAGAAAAAAAATTTCAACAACGTCAGTATTTAAGTGTTGCTGAAAGAGCTGAATTTTCATCATCCTTACATTTAACAGAAACCCAGGTATGTAACATAACCTCAAAATTGATAAAAACATAATTCAAGTTTATTTAAATAAAAATTAATATTTTTATAGGTTAAAATATGGTTTCAAAATCGTCGTGCAAAAGCGAAAAGATTGCAAGAAGCTGAAATTGAAAAAATTCGTATGAATGCTGTTAGACAACATCACACAGCGTTATATGGTTCACATCCAAGTTTATTAGCTAGTGCTGCTGGTTTATATTCTGTTGGTATGTTAAATCATCATGGCTTACAAAATCATACAACAATTAATCAACAACAAAATAGGGATTAATTATATTATTTGACTTAATTTAATTTTTTTTTATTATCATTTTATGAGACTGATATTTAAATATTTTTTTTTGTAAATAAAATTTTTTCTTCAATTTTTGTAAATATTAACCTAATTTTTGTAAATATTTTAATTAATTTTTTCTCTCTCTCTCTATCTCTATGTGTGTGTATAAAATTAATTGTGTATAAATGTGATTTATTGTAAAGTGTTTTTATGTTTTTTTTTGTTGTTTAATTATTGTAAAAAAAACAAATAACGTGATAAATTTTTAATTTTAGTTATTATGTGTAAATATGACAAACATGATAAATGAAAATAATTAAAAATATGACAATTGTAATATAAATTATATATATATAATTAATTAATTGATAATGATATAGAAATTAATTATTTAATAAAAGAAATTTTAAAAATAATTTTTTTGATGTTTCTTTTTATTTATTTTTACCTTGGGAAGTTAACAGATTTAGGTAAAATTAGGGTATTTTTATGGGTTTTAGGATAAAAATTGGTTAAAATCAAATTTAAGGTTATTTTAATTGTTTTGTTGCACTTCGAAGTTAGTAGCCCCTTTTGGCATTTTGGCACTTTTTTAATATGCAAGGAATATCGTAAAAAACGATTGAAAATTTATTTTGGTGGGTTAAAAATAGCATTACTTAGTTATTTGTATCTGAACCCCAACTTAGGCCCTGAAATTTTGTACCCTAAAGTTTAAAAAAACCTTAAGTGTCTGAAGTTTAGTACACCGAAAATTGGTGCAAAAAACTAAAAATTGCAGTCTCGATTTTAGTCGATTCCTAGTAAAAAATTCATTATCGTATAAAATCGTTTTTCTTTAAACCACTCAAAATTGCTATAAATGGGCTTATTTAACTGAAAATTACCTAAAAAACATAAATTTTACAAAAATAATAAAAGCAGATAATTTTATTGCTGGAATTTTTCCGCAATTAATCAAATTCTACTTTGATTAAAATAGTTTCACCAGACCATAAAATTAGCAAAACGCAAGAATCTCAAAAAATTTCTAGAAAAATTGCAAAAATCCAAAAATCCATTTTCACCAATTTTTCCTAAAAAAATTCTAATCCAAAAAATAATCAAATTTTAAATTTACACTTGACTTTGAAATAAAAAAAATTATCCACACAAGTGCCCCAAAACGCCTCAATCTCCCCTTAAAAAAAAAATAATAAAAATTCTTTTTAATAAAATAATTAAATAAAATAATATTAATTAGTTACAAAATTGTCCACAGTTAGCGCTATAATAATCTTGATTTACAAATATGTGAATAAAAGAATATAGTAGAAAGAAAGTAAATATATTTGCACACTTACACAGTCATAAAACATACACACACACACACACACATACAGAAATAAAAAAAAATATACGAATATGGAAAACAGTAGCCAGCACTGTTGTTTGCCGAAAGAGTTGAAGAAACAAGCTAATTAGCGATTCCCAGTGCGAGATAATATAAATTTTTTTTTATATTTAACGCGCGCAAAGCGCACAAAACACTAATAGCTTTTAACATTTTTTTTTTTATTTTTTTTAAAACCAAAACTGACCTTTTATTTTTTTATGTTAAAACTTCGTTTTCAATTTAATTTACTCAATTGCTCGTTAAATGTATTTCTTTTAAAAAGTTATTATCTTTCTTTATTTAACTTATTATTACAGTCTATTAGCATTTTTCGCGCTAACAGATCATCCGCGAAATGAATTTTGTTATTTTACAATATTAATAAATGAAAATAATACTGATAATAATAATAATAAATTATGATGCACCCGTTCTGTATGGTTAATTTTTGCGTGCGCAATACAAAAGAAAAGTATTCGTTGCATTATTATGTTCACTAACACTATTTCAAGATTGTTAATCGCAAATATAAGTACGAAGACAGTTAATGTTTAATTAACAGCAGCATCAGACACTATTTTTTTTCCTCGTTCTTTTTTTTTTTTCTTTTTTTACTCTTAAATAATTAATTATCTAAATGTTTGTTGTGTGTGTATGTGTGTGTAATATTTATGATAATTTTTAAGTATAAGAAAGAAAAATAAAAAATACGTAAAAAAATTTTGCAATATCTTTTAAAAACTAATTTGTTTACAAAATTCCCAGTAAATAAGTTAATAAAGTCTGAGAGAATTTATTGATTTTAATTAAGAGATAATTATATATAATTATAAATATTGTTTTATAATTGTATTTAGTATACGTAATTACTTTCTCCTAGTTAATAATTTTTTGTGGTGTATATTAGTCTGGTCATTATTTAAAAAATTTTTGCAAAGTTAAATTTTAATTCTGGTTGAATTAGGGCTTAGGATGGGCTGGGGTTGTTAATAACTTTGTTTTTTAATATTTTGGTCCTTCGAGCCGGATAACAAGCAACCAAATAATCACCAAAACCTAAAATCCTTCAAAATCATTGCTCTAATTAAACAACAAATACATTAAAATCACATAAATACCAATTTTCACATTTTGAAACGAAAGATTAAACAAAATTAATGCAATGAAAATTAATTATCCATAATAATAAATTGTTCATTTTATGCATAAAAGATCAAACTGATAATTATTTTACATACATAATTCGCCTATATATAACATTCTTGATTATATTTTCGGTATAGCATACACTACACACATAGTAGTTTAATATATGTCTAAAACCGACGGGTCAACATTGTAAGATAGGCATCAAAAAACCTCCGAAAAAAAATATATAAATTAACTAATTTTAATTATACGATTCTAAGTTTTATTTAATTAAGAGGTAAAAAATTTTTTGTAATCCGCGTGTTTGCTCATTCATTCAGTTGCTTATACGTGTGTGTGTGTGTGTGTATTGATTATTATTATATGACGTTAAACACGAGTATATAAATCACTTAATTCAACAATTCTCGATCTTGTCACCGACACATTTTGTAAATTTTTTTTTTTATGTAATTTTAATTTAATTGACACTTTTTAACATAGTTTAAGATCTATTAAACTTTTTTTATTTTTTTTTTTTTATTATTGAAATTAATTTTTGTAAATTACTTATACTATTACGTAAAATTAAATGTAGCATAAATTTTATTATTATTTTTATTTATTTTTTGGTTCCTCATAGAGGAACCATTGTGTTAGGTCAAATTTTGTTTTCTGATTTTTTGGCATATAAGCACGTTTTGGGACCCCAGGAAGCTAAAAAATCGGTTTTTAAAAAAAGTCTGTGTGTGTGTGTGTGTGTGTGTGTGTGTGTGTGTGTGTGTGTGTGTACGTATGTATGTAATCGCTGATATTTCACAAACATTATGGAATTAAGACCTAATTTTTTTTTCAAAAATTTTTTCACCAAAAAAGCTCGAGGTACTTTTTTTTTTTTTTAATTTGGATGTAATACCTCATTTATTTCCATGAAAGTACTTATATTTGAAAGTATGGTTTTCAAATGATATCTCGAATCGGATACTTAATTTTCTGAAAATTTTTTTCCTAAAATTTTTTTCACAAAAAAATACAAAAAATACCAATTTTTTTTTCTTTTTGGACGTAGTACCTAATTTATTTCCATGGAAGTACTAGTTTTAGAAATATCGTTTATAGTAATTTTTTGGACCTAATACTTAATTTTTTTTAAATTTTTTTCTCAAAATTTTTGTCGCCAAAAAATACAAAAAACGCCAAAATTTTTTTTATTTTAGGACGTAATACTTAATTTTTTCCTATGAAAGTACGAATATCTAGAATTATCGTTTGTAAAGGATTTCTCCATCTGATACATAATTTTTCGAAATTTTTTTTTTTTTAATTTTTTACATAAAATAATTAAAAAAATACCATAATTTTTTTTCTTTTTGGACGTAGTACCTCATTTTTTTCCATGAAAGTACTGATATCTAGAGTATCGTTTTTACTCGATATCTCGAATCTTATAATTTATTTATTAAAAATTTTTTTCTCAAAATTTTTTTCACCAAAAAATACAAAAAATACCAATTTTTTTTTTCTTTATGGACGCAGTACTTAATTTATTTCTGTGGAAGTACTAGTTTTAGAGATATCATTCATAGTAATTTTTTTGACCTGATTCTTAATTTTTTTTAAATTTTTTTCTCAAAATTTTTGTCGTCAAAAAATACAAAAAACGCCAAATTTTTTTTTATTTTAGGACGTAATACTTAATTTTTTCCTATGAAGGTACGAATATCTAGAATTATCGTTTGTAAAGGATTTCTCCATCTGATACGTAATTTTTCTAAATTTTTTTTTCTAAATTTTTTACATAAAATAATTAAAAAAATACCATAATTTTGCAATATTTTTTTGTGTGTGTAATATTTCATTTAATTCCATGAAAGTACTATCTTGAATAATTATTATCCAATGAATTACGTTAGATTTTATTTTGAAAAAAATAGATTTAGTTCAATTTAGTTAATTCAATACATAAATTTTCTTTGAACTTTTAAAAGTTAATAAAAATGAATGTATGATTGCATGGTTGTAATCGGTGATATTTGTGGCATATTGAAGTATTTAGCTCATTGTTTGAGGAACCTTAGTGCCATCTAGTTGGCAGGGTATTTTTATTGGTGGTAGTTTCGGAATTAGAGCAGAAATTATATTTTTATCTTGTAGAGATTTTTTTTTTGAGTTAAGTAAACTTTTTTTGAATGAACGAATTTATTAATTATTTACTTGCCGGTTTTAGTAATACAGTAGCCAAAATCGGTAAATTTTAAATAAAAATTATTTGGCTATATGAAACGAATTTTTCTGAACATAGTGACGATTTTTTCTTTCACTACTCAATTTTTCAGAGCGTAAAATTTTATTACATATCTTTTTGATCATTTTGCGGATTTAAAATGTTTTTTGTTGAAAATTTGCTCCTCTAAAGAAAGTTAATTTCCAAAATTCTTTATATTTAATTTTAAAAAATTTGACATTGTATTTAAAATTTGCGCCATTCTCCCTATTAAGTGTGTTTTGAAAGCTTGAAAGATTCTCTTTTGATCCACCCCAATTAGTAGAAGAACCTAGTACATGAAATTTTAAAAGTTTGACTTTTCCACGCGATCAATGAATTGACCTGATTTTTTTTGCAATCGTTTCCAAATTGTACCTAGAAAAATGGAACCCAAGTGAAAATTGGGGCACGAACCCCCAACTGGGTCAAAACTCCCCCCTTACTACCCCCAAATGAACATTTTACAAAAATAAAAATTTCAAGCAAAAAACAGTTGGAAAACCGATATTATGCAATCAAATATTGAAAAATATAAAAAAAATAAACAATTAACCCCTTTTTACCCCCTGAAACCCTCTAATTACCCTAAAATACAAATTTTAGCTGGCGACTGAAGTATCCATTAAAGTCGTTCAAAAAGGGGATCCGGGGGGTTTTTGAGGTTGCTAAATACGAATTTCATAATAAAATTGGAAAAATCCTTCTAGAAAATTCAAAATGAAGGATTTTCCACAATAAAAAACAGAAAATTAGCATTCGAAAGATTTTACAAGCATAATAAATTCTGTACTGTTTATTAATAAAATATTTTTTGGGTCGCTAATTTCGAATTTTACATGAAAATGGAGAAAATTTTTGAGGAAAATGCATTTTGGTGGATTTTTCACTTAAAAAATTAAAACAATAAAATTTACTTGTGTGGAGCTAATTTCTGAGGATTTTTTGGGTCGCTGATTACGAATTTCACATGGAAATTCGGAAAAGCTTTGAGAAAAATGCAATATGGCGGATTTTCCACTTAATAAATTAAAAAAAATTAATTAGTTTTGGGCTGATTTCTAGGGGTTTTTTGGGTCGCTGATTACGAATTTTAAATGAAAATTTTGAAAATATTGTGTTTTTCCTCAAAGCTTTTCCAAATTTCCATGTGAAATTCGTAATCAGCGACCGAAAAAACCCCCAGAAAGTAGCTTCACACAAGTAAATTTTATTGTTTCAATTTTTTAAGTGGAAAATCCACCATAATGCATTTTCCTCAAAAATTTTCTCCATTTTCATGTAAAATTCGAAATTAGCGACCCAAAAAATATTTTATTAATAAACAGTACAGAATTTATTATGCTTGTAAAATCTTTCGAATGCTAATTTTCTGTTTTTTATTGTGGAAAATCCTCCATTTTGAATTTTCTAGAAGGACTTTTCCAATTTTATTATGAAATTCGTATTTAGCGACCTCAAAAACCCCCCGGATCTCCTTTTTGAACCACTTTAATGGATACTTCAGTCGCCAGCTAAAATTTGTATTTTAGGGTAATTAGAGGGTTTCAGGGGGTAAAAAGGGGTTAATTGTTTATTTTTCTTATATTTTTCAATATTTGATTGCATAATATCGGTTTTCCAACTGTTTTTTGCTTGAATTTTTTATTTTTGTAAAATGTTCATTTGGGGGTAGTAAGGGGGGAGTTTTGACCCAGTTGGGGGTTCATGCCCCAATTTTCACTCGGGTTCCATTTTTCTAGGTACAATTTGGAAGCGATTACAAAAAAAATCAGGTCAATTCATTGATCGCGTGGAAAAGTCAAACTTTTAAAATTTCATGTACTAGGTTCTTCTACTAAATTCAAATATTAATGGACCCGACATCGGTCACCCATTAACAGTCTGCCCATTTACTTTTACAGTGTTCAACAATAACTGTGCCAATTTTTAATTTATCATAATTTAATTAAATTACAAGTAAATATTTAAGTAAATATTTAAGTGGCATATAATGTTGCGAACTCTAGGTGGTAAAATAAAATGACATATAATGAGAAAAATTTATTATCCTAATGTACTTTCGGCATAAAACACTTTGCAAATATTATGTACATTTACTAAAAAAAAGAAGCAAAAAGAGAGAAAATAAATTCAAAAAAAAAAATGTCTTTTAATATATGACGAGTTGTCACGAGAATGTACATTTAAGTGCAACTCGACAGAACCGTCAAAACGAAAGAAACGATTTGTGGCTTTAAATAAATATATGTAAATATGCATTAGGGTCTTCGTTATTTCTTTGCTGGTTTTTGTTAAGGTAAATACAGTTGAAATTTTTTAATAAACAAAATGATTGGGGTACAAAAGTTCCCAAAAAAAACTTCTAATCCAAAAGTTCCAATTTAAAAAGTTCCAGAAAATTATTTTTCCAAATTCAAAAGCTCAAAAAATTTATTTTTCCAAACCAAAAACATTAGTAATTTAAAATTTTAAATTATGCTCGATACTTCTTAGATAATCTAATTTATCATCAAAATTTTCAAAACTATAAACTATATTGTAAATTCTTTTTTCCATTTGGACTGTTTTCGGAGTCTTTGGTCTTCTTATTATTGCCCTAAACTTGATTGTTGAAGCATTTTTTCAGTTTCACCCTTCTCTTTTTGAAGTTCTATTCAAAATTTATAGAAACTTGGATGGTATTTGCCTACTACGACCTGAAATCTCAAAGAAAATGGCTCAAACCCTAAGAAAAACTTTTTTTTTTGGATTTACCGAAAATACCCTAAAAGTGATTTATAATTTGTCATTTTTTTAAAAGTATAGTTAATTTGGGTGATTTAGGGCAAATTACAGCTATCTGGCTAAATTTTCTAATTTTGGGTGTTCTAAAATAAAATAAATGGCTAAACTGGGCAAAATATGAATATTAAAATCAGCTAGCAATAACTGAGCTATGATTTAACCACTAAAGATCAAATTAACCACTAAAGTCTGGTACTAAATTCAATTCTCCGTTATGGCAAAAATTTTTTTCTCGAAAATTTTAATTTTATTACTATGGTTGGCTTAGGAATTTGAAAACAAATTAAATTCTGTCAAAAAAAGATCCACAATAGGGAATATTAAATATTTCCTAGAAAAAATGAATATTTGTTGCTCCCACCGAAATTTCCTAAATTTCAATTAAAATTCTCTTTAGATTTTTCCACACATGGGGCTTTCTCCTGAAATTTCGTTATTTGATCGTTATTTCAAGTCCTGTTACTTCTAATTTTATGATAATTATAGTGTGAACGCAATACCATGTGACGAACTCAGTACCTCCAATTCAAGATAATTTACCGTTTCAATCAGGAGGGAAAATTCTAGCCAGACCTCCGGTGGCTGTGCCTTATGTTAAAAAATGGGAAGGGGCAACTTTGAATGTTCAGAAGAAATATAGTTTTTTCCCCATAGAAATATAAAATTTTATCAAAATAAAATTATTATATAAAATTAAAAATATATGATTAATATTAGAACCACATACAGGTTAAGTACCTAAATGCCCCATGTATTATTATTATTTTCAATAAAGACTTTTTGAACTGAAAAAAACTAACCTTGAAAATGTATGGTGCTTCGTAGTAACTCTTCCTAAGAGCTTTGATAAGCAGATATACCAACAACTGAAATCTCAAATCCAATCTTCAAAATCTGTAAAAAAAAAGGTTATTCAATAACACCCTAATATACATAAATGCTCAAAAAGTAATTGCAATATACACACTAAATATATTAAAACGATGTCATTTTTAAAAGTTAATAAGTTTTTTCTTAAATAAATTTATATTTATTTGTTTATTATTACATGCTTTTAAATTTAATTTATATAAAAAATTTCAAAATTCTTTCTTCTAATGTGTAACTATCAATTAGAATAATTAATGACGAGTAATATACATGATTCAATTTTTCTTTTTTATTATAAATGAAGATAATTATTTAACTTTTATTAGCAAAATAGTGCTAAAAAAAATTTTTTTTAACGATTAAAGTCGGACGTAAGTATTTAATATGTATTTGTGTATTTTATTATTTATTTATAGATGCAGATAATTTTGTGTTAATTTTGAGATGAGGAAAAAATTTTATTTAAATAAGTAGAGTATTACTCATTGTGTTAAATTTTTATTTTGATTTTTTATGAGATTTTTTAATTACTAATTTATTTGGGTGAAATATTTTAGGGAAATTAAAATTGATGAACTACTCTGGAAAATCTTGCAGAAGTTAGAACCATTTGTGATAAACTGAAAATTGGCAAGCAGGTGCTGTGTTTGGGTTAAAGAAAACAACCTATTTTCATAAATAAGGTCACTTCCAACTGTGATTGGGTTGGTTATTAAAGATGGCTAAACAGCTTTTTATATAAAAAGGAACCAAAAGCATTAATGCCTAAAGAGCAAAAATATAGATAAAAATAGGCACTAAATTAAATATTTTAGAAATTATCACCCATCCAGATACAATCATACGATTATTAGACTATTAACACATTACCCTCATTTAAGTTTTAATATTTGTCTACCCATAAGTACTCACTTCCTGCTTTATTAAATAATTTTTAATCACTCATATTAATAATTATCTTCCCTAAATGTCATTCTAAAAAATGAAAAATATATTTTTTTTTTGATAAATAATTTCTTAAAAACAAAAATTATCAATTTTATTTATTTCATAATTAAAAATTAAAAAAGCCATAATTTTATTCAAATGAGGCATATTATTGATAAATTTTAAAATTACATAATCCATTTTTTTTGTTATTTTTATTGACAATAATAAACAAAATTTATCACACACACATATATTTACAAAAAATTATTGATTATAATTATTTTTTTCTTTGAATAAACAAAAAAATAAAAAACGATTAAAATGTCTCCATGATATCTAATGTTTACATTTCTCCTGAATCATCAAAAAATATATTAAGGAAAAAATTCATAAAAAGAATTTCATAACAATTATCATTTTATTATTTATTTATTTATTATTATTTTAATTTTATTATTTTTTTATTGATTAGGTATTTTTTTAAGAAGTTAATATATTTTTTTTGATAAGAATTTTGAGAAAAATTATTTTTTTAATCATATTAATTATTGTGCAAGTAAGTTGATGTATGTGTATAGAATTTTTCTTTCAGTCTTATTTTGTTTATCTATCATTATTTTTTAATTAATGATATATAGGAAGAAAGAAAAAAAATTGATAAAAATTTTATTTTATTTTTGGTTAAAAATAACATTTTATTTACAATTTTTGACGACGTAAATAAAATTATCAAATTTGAATATTAATAATGTTTTGATGTTTTTTATAAAGGGTTAAAAAGCATGTGTTTTCCTGGTTAGTTAGCGTTTTTTTTGGGTCTACTCGGAACCTACACATTTCGAACTTGCACATCTATTTTCTTACACATTTTATTACACGAAAAAAATATTACACGTTAAATAAATTACCAAAATAAATCTTACACAAGTGTAGGAAAATTGATAATTAAATATTTTATATATTTTAATTGTAAAACAATATAAAAATTATAAAAATATATAAAATATTTAATTATTAATTTTCCTACACTTGTGTAAAATTTATTTTGGTAATTTATTTAATGTGTAATATTTTTTTCGTGTAATAAAATGTGTAAGAAAATAGATGTGCAAGTTCGAAATGTGTAGGCGAAATGTGTAGGTTCCGAGTAGATCCTTTTTATTGCCACTGACAAAGAAAAGTCGTTCGATTATCCATAAATCATTTCTGCGTTTTCGTAATATTTTGTACTCATATGAAATATGATTTGTCTAAAATATTGTAGTCTTCTTACAAAACCGTCCAAATTAGTTTTATTTCAGTTTTTTAACCACTTTTAGCAGAACCCAAGTAAAAAAAATAATTTCAATAAGTAACTTGATGTAAAATCTCTCATCAAATCCAATTTTCAGTTTTGGCTTATAAAGTATCAGGACGTCTAAAAAATCAAGAATCATCCAGAATTATGTTCACTACTGATTTTTCAAATCATATGCTGCTTTCAATGCATAAAATTTGACCATAGGTCCTTGGCAATTTACTATTTAAAAAGCTTAAAAACTTTAAAAACTAATTTTAAAAATCTCAATAAAAACTAATAAGGTCAGGCCTCTCAAACCATATCCTTTCTAAATAAAATTTCTCTTTATAAATTAAAAAAAAAAAATCATATATTTACATAAAACAACAACAAAAAATCGTGCAAAAGTAATTTAATTAAAAACTTAAAATGTAATAATTTCTTGTATACACAACAACTAAACGATTAAAATAATTTATTTATTTAACATTAATTAATAATAATAATAAATTAAATAATATTTTAAACGATAAAAAAAAATATAAAAAAAAATTAATTATAAATTATCAATTAAAATGTTTATTTATTATTATCATCAACTTGACTAATAATTTAATATTATTTTTAATTACATTTAATAATATTAGCACACACACAGTAGTTTATATGTTTGTATTTATGTAATTCATAATTTATTATCTAAATTATAGATCTTTTATTTATATTAATTATTTCTTATCTCTTTAATATTTTTTTTTTTAAATATTTTTTTGTTTTTGTGTGTTAGGTCTTTTTATAAAGTATTAATGATGCATTAAAAAAATGAGCTATTTTTTATTTTAAAATTACTGATTTTTATCATTTTTTTAAAATTTATAATTTTAGATTAAAATAGCCTCATTCAGTTTTAATATTTTTATTGTTTAAGGTCATTGAGATTATTTATATTAAATAAATTTAATTGTGTTGATTACGAGTGATTATTATGATTTTTATATTATATGAGTGATTATTTAATTGACTTTTAACTGGAATAAAGTAATGGAAAAAAATTTAATTTTTTATGCTTCTGTGAAAAAGTTCCATTCTTAAATATTAGAAAAATGTATTTTGAATTTTGATTTTTTTGGCATATAAGTACGTTTTGAGACCCCAGGAAGCTAAAAAACCGGTTTTTAAAAAAAAGTCTGTATGTGTGTGTATGTGTGTGTATGTATGTATGTATGACTGTAACCGGTGATATTTCACAACTATTATGGTATAAGAGCTAATTTATTTTTTTAAATTTTTTTTACCAAAAAATCTTGAGGTACTTTATTTTTTTAATTTGGATGTAATACCTCATTTTTACCCATGAAAGTACTAATATCTAGAAGAATCGATTTTACTCGATATCTTGAATCTTATAATTAATTTTTTAAACATTTTTCTCTGAAAATTTTTGCCTTCGAAATATACAAAAAACAACATTAGTTTTTTTCTTTTCAGATGTAGTACTTAATTTTTTCTATGGGAGTACAAATTTTGGATCTGATAACAAATATTTTGAAAATTTGTTCTTCAAAATTTTTTACATTAAATATTTAAAAAAAGCACAAAAATTTTTTTTCTCTTTGGATGTAGTACCTACTACGGGAGAGATCTAGTTTTAAGAAATTCATTATATCTCAATTCCTCGTTTATTTTTTTTTATTTTTTCGTCAAAAAACAGAAAAAATCCATTCATTTTTTTTTTTTTGACGTAACACCAAATTTTTTGCAAGGGAGTTCTAGTTTTAATATATTTGATGTAACTTTATTTTTCAGATATGATACATAATATGGTAAAAATTTTCAACTCACATGAATATTTGCCATTGCTTGAGGAACCGTAGTGCCAATAATTTGGCAGTGTTTTTTGTTTGTTTTATTGACATTGTGGACTGAGGGTTTTATATCTTTAGACGAAAATAGACTTTGGTGATGTATTTTTACTTCCTTCAAAACATGCAACCATTTTTGTCAGAATCCGAAAGCTTGCTCAGCCACAAGGATCCAATAAATGGCACAAAAAAATGATTTTTTTTGTTTAATGGACTCTGTGACCTTTACACTGGACTCTTGCAAACCATGCTGATTATGATTAACGTATTTTGATCTCTTAAATATAATGGTGCAATTAGTTTTGAAATTAGAGCGGGACATTATCCACTACAGCCCAAATTTTGGCCTGAAAATTGGAATTTTGTAGGACCCTAGCGGATGATGACTTGCTACAATTTAAAAATAAAGTATTCCGTTATTTTTAGGTTAAAATACGTAAGTCATGATGAGTTAGGTCTGCGAGAATCCAAGGTACAGGCCACAAAGTCCATTAAACGAAAAAAAATTATTTTTTTGGGCCATTTATTGGGTCCGAGCGGCTGAGCGAGCTTTCGAATTCTGACAAAAGTCGTTGGGTATTTTGAAGGAAGTAAAAATACAGAACTGAAGACAAGTTTTGTCTATAGAATCCAAATCCTCAGTTCACAATGTCCATAAAAAAAAAAATATTTTTTGGGCCATGAATTGGATTCTATCGGCAAAACGAGCACTCGGATCGTAAGGTAAATGGTTACATATTTTTTAGGTCACGGTAGATATTTTATTTTAATTAAATCATCAAGATAATTATTAAATTAAAGATCAAGTATTTTTCCCCTAAGGTGGGCATAGCGGCCAGACCGACAATTTTTTTTTAGGTGGGTATCGTTTTTAGGAGTTCAAAAAACATAACTGACCCCATTTTCAGCGTGGGTATTCTTATTTTCAAATCATTTTATTGCGGCGTCTAAATTAATTTAATGGCAGCCTTTGCATAAAATAGACTAACCTCAAAACTGAAGTGTTTTGTTGCATTATGTAATTTGCAAACTATCTTTGAGATCATGTAGGGTAAAAACAAAATAAAGACAGTAAAAAATAAATTTTTATATTTTTATTAATTGCAATAAAATTATACCGCTGCAGTACATTCTTTTCTAATGTAAGTACAAACATTTTTAATTTAAAATATCACAGTTATTGATATATTTCTAGAATCTATTGGACGTTCTGAGCATGTGCAAGGATTACACTTTTTTCATGATATACCATCATGCAATTAAAAATTTGTAAACTCGCGGGTTTTTCTAAAGCAATGTAGAAAACTACATTGTTGATGTTTCGTTATTTTTAGGAAGTCTTCTTTGTTTCACAATATTCTTTAATAGTCTTAATTATCTATTTACAATAAGATTTATTTTAAGTAAATAAAAATCAAATACTGATCGAATATTAATGTAATTTAGCTACTAATAGTTAAAATCTTAATTTAACAATTTTTTGAATTTTACCAATTATAATTCTAAATTTATTTAAAATTATGTACATTTGGTTTTTTTAATTTATTTTAATTAATTTTTTTTGTTATTGAGATTCTTTTTTGATAGATCAACATGTTTATACCAAAAGTATTAATTTTTCGAATCTGGTTAATTATACCCATAGGCAGAATTTAGCAGCTACAAATGAAACTTTTTATTTACTTTATCTATACTGCCAAATTCTTCCATATTTTTAGTTTTAATTTCATGATAAGATTGCTCAAAAAATCTTCATAATTATCAGAATCCATATTTTTAGCAAGTTGATATAACAAAAACCAATCGCCAATTTGACACTTATTTGACAAAAATTTTACCTCATAAGATGATAAATTTTTCGCTCTAGCATAAAGTAAACAATATCTTAATTTTGATATAAACAAAACAGCTAAACGATAAATTAAACATAATGCACTCAAAGTAAATAACGCAATAAACCAGAACCACAATAGAACAAAAATTTTTTCATTAACGACATTTATTGGTAAAACGCATAAAACTTCTCGGTTTTCTATAGTTCCAGAAACACCATATTTTTTAAAAGTACATTTTGTTAGTTTAGGAAATACTTTTGACATGGGATCAAATCTTTTAGTATCATCCTTATGGATTATAATTTTTAAAACATCTAGTCCATAATATGAAAATTCTCCTTCAAGAAAATGATCCGTTAAGAACATTTGCAGTAACAAATTTAAAAAGTTTAGCAATTCACAGAAGAAAAATTTAAAAGCATAAAAATTTTGGCGGTTAAAATTTTTTACAAAATATTTTACTAGAAAGTGTCTTTTATCTTTTATTACATCATCTTTGCCAAAGATAGCATTAACATCTAAACCGTCAACTAATGCACTTAATCTTCCACCTTCCCAAGTCTTCCAAATGCAATGTGGCAAATAAAATGATATTGCTTGGAAAAATAATACAAATGGAACCCATTGATAATAACTGTGGTGTTTGATTATCTTTTTATTAGAGTAGGGTTTGGATAATTCCTCTATTTCAGCAACCGTAGGAGGTCTAACGCCATAAGCAATATCTTCCTGTGGTGAATACATACGAGTAGGCAGCGTAAAAGTTGATGTAACCCAGCAATATGTGTCCAGTGTAGGCCGTATGATTTCAGTATCAGTAATACAATCAATTGGATCACCGAAATATTCTCTGAATGTTACTAGTGCTGAAAATGCCATAAGTAAAATAAATGTTCCTTTGTAATAAAATCTGAAAATTGCATTGTCTATGCACACTGAATCAAACTTCAGGAATTTTATAAACTGCTCGAATAAACTATACATCTTCACGGACGGAATCAATTTTTATTCAATAATTTATACTGATTATACTGAAACATTAAATTTATTTATGAAACATAATTTTTACAGGCCCCTAAAAGCCTGAATCCGACACTGTTTGAATATTATGAAACCCTAATTTTTTTATTATACTCTTTTACAAAAATGAAGAACCGATAAAGTACATAATATTGCTTTATTCAGGAATCACATAAAAATGCTAAAGTCGAAGATTCTGACATCTCATATGACTCAAATTATAGTAGATACCAAAAGCTTTGTTAGGCACATTCCACATTCTTTTGGTAAACACTAGCAGTCGTCTTTTAGAGGTCCGCAAGGTAGTGGCGCCAACCAAAACTAAATGATAAAGTAAAATTAACATGTGTATTTATTTTGTGTAAAGTTAAATTGGTACCACTGAATTGCGGATCTCTTTCGCCGGATCGCAAGAGTTTACCGGATGAATGTGCCTTCAAATCAGAGTATTTCGGAATAGGGGGCTCGCATGGGTCGCAAATTGATTGATTTTTTAGTTTCATATTGTGCAAAAAAATGATCAAAATTTAGACCCATACAAGCCCCCTATTCGTGCGTTCGGGGCGGAAGTGTTCCATTTTTAAGTTTAGTACTTGCTAACCTTAAATAAAAATTAGTATTTATTGCTGTTTATTATTTATTAACAAATAAAAAAAAAAGTAGAATTTTTTAGAATTTCAGCAAAAAAAAACTTAAAATTAATAAAATTGTACTATATTTTCATTTATAAATAACAAACGGCAAACAAACGGCTATAACTAATTTTTAAACTTCCGCACCGAGCGCACGAATTTCGAAATTTTCTGTTTACCGCCGATATAACAAAGACTACGCCATCTCCTATGCTTACATACAGGAATTAGCGTAATTTTCGCTAACAGTATCGATGTAATTTATTTTTCAATTAAAAAATGTTTATTTAAGATTTAATTAAATTAATAAATAAATATTTGCTTACTTTATATTATTTGTAGATGATAATTTATAATTTATCTTGTTAAACTTAAATTTTGTTTTAATTTGTACAACTTTATTAATAAAAAATTACTGCCTTAGTGATCCTTTCGATCCTACTGATGACAAAAAAATGTTGCACTGAAAGATAATATAATTTTGGTTTGCTAACGTATTTGGTTTTTTGACTATGTGTCATACAGCTAATTCCTATGTGTCATACAGCTGATTCGCCGGTATGTATATTCAAATATATATACATATTTAGTATACACACACGTGAAGTGAACGTTACAGTGTGATTAAACTATATTTTTAATTGTTTAGCAAAATTGGGTGCTATTTTTTCTGATCCCCTTTTTCAAATAATTTTTTTTCCCATTTTTTTTTTATATTAAGGTACACAAGGTATTCCAATAGGCTCTCAATGTATTTAGTTTTTAGGCACTAAATATAGCAGTTAATTTTATGATCATACTAATCAATTTTTTTTTAATAAAGTTCGTTGCACAAGAAAGCTGCAGAAAATTTTTGTCAATTTTTATGTTCGATCGTTTCCTCACCCGCAATTTATAATTTAAATTAGTATAATAATTTTTAATATATTTTTTTAGCATTAATTTTTTGTATAAAAATTTCCAGGCAAAATTTTTTTTTATCTTGGGAAAACCTTGGGTTTCCTATGCAAAAAGAAAATATTTATACTTTACAGTGATACATTATTTTTTGTTCTGAAACCCCATAGTTTTGTATTTGCATGTTGTTTGCATGAAGTGACGAAAAAGAAAATAATAAATTAATACTGTTTTAAATTACTGTGCTACATAATTTGTGAATCATCAAAAATGATAAAAATAAAAAAAATATGTTTACAATTTTATTTATTGTAGTAACATAATATACATTTTGCCGATATGAAATATTTACATAATGTGTAAAAATTATCTTATTTTACATTACGTTTATATAAACGCAATTTCTTTTAAAAATTTTAAACATCTTGTCTAAAGAAATTCTTTTTGCCTTTAAATTACACCATTTTTTTAAGGGCACATGTTTTACTTAAAATTATTTTTTAATTGATTTGCATCCACATTCAAATTTTGCTCAATCTGAAATATTTTTTAAAAATTTATACAAAACAGATTTTTTAATCAAATACTGATTATCACTTATATTTTAATAATATTTTACATAATCTTAAATATACTATTTTAATTATTTATATATTTGGTTTTTGTTAATTATTTTTTTGATTTTATATTTTTTATTAATTGATAAGAGATTCTATTTTACAATCTGGTATGTAAAATTAACTCAGATCTTGCTTAATTATTAGTTACAATTGAATAAAGCTATGCGATTTTTAAACAAAGTTTATTTTTCATTATATAATTATAACTTTAAATTCCATTCAACTGTAGAGGAATATTTTTATCTGCTTCATCTAATCTACAAATTTCTTCCTGATCCTTAGTTTCAAAATTCATAATAACATGACTAACAAAATCTTCATAATTATCAGAATCCATATTTTTACCAAGTTGACATAACAAAAACCAATCTCCAATTTGGCACTTATTTGACAAAAATTTAACCTCATAAGATGACAAGTTTTTTGCTTTAGCATAAAGTAAACAATATCTTAATTTTGATATAAATAAAACAGCTAAACGATAAATTAAACTTAATGAACTTAAAGTAAATAACACAATAAACCAGAACCATAAAAATACAAAAACTTTTTCATTAACAGCATTGATCGGTAAAATGCATAAGACGTCAATGGGTTGTATAGATCCACTAGGACCATAATACTCGAACTTACATTTTGTCAGTTTCGGAAATACATATGACATTGAATCATATCTATCGATATCCTCCTTTTCGATTACAAATTTTAAGACGTCTAGGCCATAATCAGAAAATTCTCTTTCAAGAAAAAGGTCCGTTAGGAACATTTGTACAAGCAAATTTAAAAAGTTTAACAATTCACAGAAGAAAAATTTTAGAGCGTAAAAATTTTGATTGTTAAAATTTTTTACAAAGTATTTGACCAGAGATTTTGTTTTATCTTTTATTACATCATTGTTGCCAAAGATAGGATTACTGTCTAAACCATCAACTAATGTACTTAATCTTCCACCTTCCCAAGTCTTCCAAATGTAATGTGGCAAATAAAATGATATTGCTTGGAAAAATAATACAAATGGCACCCATTGATAATAACTGTGGCGCTTAAATATTTCTTTGTCTGGGTGGGTTTTTGACATTTCATCTAATTCCCCAGCCTTAGGAGTTCTGACACCAGCAGATATCTGATCTCTCTCTGTTATACCTGTTCGATTGGGTAATGTATAAGTTGAACTAATCCAACAAAACGTATTGACGGCAGGCTTTATTATGTCGGAATCCGTTATACATTTTATTGGATCACCAAAATATTCTCTAAATGATACTAGTGAAGAAAATAGTAAAAGCAAAGTAAATGCTCCTTTGTAATAAAATTTGAATATCGTATTGTCTATACATACTGAATCAAATTTTAGGAACTTTAAAAATTGCTGAAATAAAATATACATCTTAAAGGTTTTAATGGATCTTTCTTCAAAAATTCACCTTCCTGAAACATAAAAATAAAAATTTTCAGTGTAAGATTATCGGCATTAAGATATTAATTATTTGAGATTATGAAATAATATTTTAATTAACTATGTCTTACAAAAACGAAAAATTTACAATTGTATACAAATAACTCGTATGGAACATATTTAATGACTAACTGTTTATTTCAAACGTTCTAGTTTTTTAAAGTACCTTATAAAATCGCATTCCTAAACCCGTATTATACAAAGTCCCTAAATCAAAACTATTCTAACTCTTTAAAGCTAGATTACTCTAAGCCCCTAAATAAAAATTATTTTCAGTCCGTAAATTGAAATTATTATAAGTCCCGATATCAATATTATTAGGGGCATCAAACAGGGAACTCATAGATCTTTAGGCATAGCCTTCAGGAATCCCTGTTGCAGGCTCACCTTAGGCTTCCCCCTCCGATGGTCTCCGCCCTCCCGTGAACTCCTCAAGGCCAAGTGACCTTATAAAGTTCACGAGGCTCTGCGGTTTCAATGTCCCACATCTTCCGTATTCGTTAGTGAAAACTCGAGGTACCGTCTACGTCGTTTCTCAAGCGCTGGGCAAGCCTAGATCAGGTGTCTGCAGTTCTGAATATCGTTTATGTTCCCCCATCTGTGATGATTCAGTACGGAATGTCCCGTTATCTAGCCCACCACACAGGATGAACACAGGAATATGTTCATCCTGCCACCACAACACGGGTATAAATTCTATTCATATTCAGTAGTTCGTCGCGCCACTCGTAGATCGGAGAGGTACCTAGGGCTCTTTTGGTATGTGGCAAGAAAATACGTCTTTGCCGGACGCACAGCGTCTGGGAAATGCGTGCTATCGGGCCACAGACAAGAAAAAATTTTAATCTTTAGTAAAACTCAAAATAGGTCAAATACACAATTAAACATCTGGGCATCACATATTGGGTGCGAGCTTTTTTATATTTTCCTTTCTCCTGTTAGTGAATATCGCCACTCGCGGCGGTTTTTACAACTGTGGGTGCTCAGAAACTGAACAATACGACGTGTAAAAATTCTCGTTACCCCGCTTATGCACACGAAGTTACAAGCACGACCACTAGTTTCACTACCTTTTTTCTCTTTAAAAGAGGGGGAATTATCGGGAAAGCTCGCATTCAATACTCAAAAAATTAACATTTCTAATAAAAAAAAATTAAAATATCAATTAAAATTATAAAATCGTATAAATATGATGCCCCTTGTTGAAATACATGCTTTCTGAACACTGATAAAAAAAAAGTGAACCCTCCCACCCTTTAAAAGAAAATACCGTGCATCCTATGTAAATTAAATAATGAAATTTCAGCCGAAAACTCTCGAACGACTTTATATTACAAAATTTTCATTAATATATTGTGCTAATATAACGATAACTATGCCACCTCCTATAAAGTATTTCGGGCTGGTCACGTAATATGGTAGGTTTTTAGTGAAGACCACGACAGCTCTAACATTTAAGCATAGGAGTTGACGTGGTCTTCCATAAAGAATACTCGAGAAAAACAAATGTTTTTTATGGAAGACCACGCCAGCTGCATAGCTTATACGCAGGGTGGTCGTTGTTTTCGCTAAAAAGCTCCAATGTCACGTGTCTAACCCGAAAAGCCTTATATCTGTGGCCGCGAGGAAAAAACGCACAAGTCACAAATTTTGAAAAACTAATTTTTTTTTATTTTCATATTTTTTAAGGTCATATCCTTCATATGAATTCAATTTTTAGCCCTTAAATCAAAAATTCAGGTCTTAAAATTAGAAATAAAAAAACGTAAAACTATTAAGTTTCAAGGAAAAAAAAATCTTTAAATGCATTTATCTCAAAAACATAAATATGTGACTTGTGCGTTTTTTCCTCGCGGCCACAGATATATTTATACATTAAAAAATAGCGCAGTTTTAGCTACTATTGTAGATATTTATACCAAAATATAGTTTATTTATTTTTTAATATAAAAAAAAATGTTTATGTTTATTTTTAAGATCTAACTAAATTAATGAATAAATGTTTACTTACTTTAATTTATTTATGTGATTGTAATTAATCTGACTAATTATTAAACTATAATAAATTACGAATTTTGATTTGCACTTTGTAATCTTCACTATTAAAAACATTTAAAAAATTTTTAAACAAATTTCTGGCTTAAAGATCCTTTCGAGCCTACTGATGGCAAGAAAATGTTGATCTGATAATTTTGGTTTGCTAACGTATATGATTTTTTTTGATTGGGGCCGGATGCTAAGTGGTTGTATAGGACATTGCTTTAACGAGTAATCTAAGACTTAATTTTTATAAAATTATAACTAAACTCCAATAAACTTAACCTATGCTATTTCTATAAGAAAAATAAAAAACGCGAATACGACATACGCCAATGCAAATGGTATCTGTGTTGCATTCTGTGTGCATATACTATACAATATCAATATGATCTAAATTTTTCTATATAGATATTTGAACACCTTATTTAATTTGCATACACCTGCTATGTAACAACACTGTAAAAAGTAACTTCTTTGGATTAACAAAAAAAAAATAGAACATTTTCTAAAAATTAGTAAATTTTTTTGAAAATTGACTAATTTTTCGAAAACGTTCTATTTTTTTTGTTGATCTAAGGAAGTTACTTTTTACAGTGAACTTTAGCACCCAGCCCCCGGCCCCTATGCAAACCCTGACTTAAACTGCGCATTAATTCTCCGCTTTATTTACAATAAAACATAATACGTCATTTTTGATGTTATTATTTTAAAAAACACCGCGGCTACATAATTATGGGCTACATTATGTTTTAGTATATATACTCCAGTCAAATCACGGGGGGGGGGGGTGGTATTGTTTGTGGCCGCCACCAGATTTAGTCTACTATAGGTTTTTTGGGTCGCTGAACACGAAAATCGGAGTCTTTTCTATGCGCAATTGGGGCTTGACCCTTAAATCGGGCAAAACTGCCCCTAAAAAGGACATTTTTGCTGTATTCATTGTAAGCCTTTAAAATTTGGTATACAGGGGATTTTTAGGTCGCTGATAACGAATATTGCAGTTATAACTATGAAAAATTACCCCTTGACCCTTAAAAAGGGCAAAACTGCCCCTAAAAAGGGAATTTTTGCTGTATTCATTGTAAGCCTTTGAAATTTGGTATACGGGGGATTTTGGGTCGCTGATAACGAATATTGCGGTTATAACTATGAAAAATTACCCCTTGACCCTTAAATCGGGCAAAACTGCCCCTAAAAAGGGCATTTTTGCTGTATTCATGGTAAGCCTTTGAAATTTGGTATACGGGGGATTTTGGGTTGCTGATAACGAATATTGCAGTTATAACTATGAAAAATTATCCCTTCACCCTTAAATTGGACAAAACTATCCCTAAAAGGGGTATTTTTGCAACTTTTACTCTAGCCCTCCAAGATTTGGTCTAATAAAGGTTTTTGGGGTCGCTGATCACGAATATTGAAGTTATAACTATGAAAAATAACTCCTTCACCCTTAAATTGGCCAAAAGTACCCCTAAAAGGGGTGTTTTTTCTACTTTCGCTCTAGCCCTTCAAGATTTGGTCTTACAGGGTTTTTTAGGTCGCTGATCATGAAAATCGCGTTGAAAGTAGCGAAAACACCCCTTTTAGGGGCATTTTTGCCCAATTTAAGGGTGAAGGGGTAATTTTTCATAGTTATAACTGCAATTTTTGTTATCAGTGACCCAAAAAACCCCCGTATACCAAATTTCATAGGCTTACAGTGAATACAGCAAAAATGCCCTAGTTAAGGGCAGTTTTGCCCAATTTAAGGGTGAAGGGGTAATTTTTCATAGTTATAACTGCAATATTCGTTATCAGCGACCCAAAAAACCCCCGCATACCAACTTTCAAAGGCTTACAATGAATACAGCAAAAATGCCCTTTTGAGGGGCAGTTTTGCCCGATTTAAGGGTCAAGCCCCAATTGCGCATAGAAAAAACCCCGATTTTCGTGTTCAGCGACCCAAAAAACCTATAGTAGACCAAATCTGGTAGCGGCCACAAACAATAAAACCAAAACCGTGATTTTACTGGAGTAATACTACAATTAATATAGAAGAGAATTAATGCGTAGTGGAGTCAGGGCTTTATATTCTTTGGCGAATATTGTATATGCATATTGAATGTACATATTTTTTAGCAAAGTAGTTAAATAAGTCATTGAGCTATGTATTTCGTTATATTTAGCAAACATAGGGGTAATTTTTTCTCATGCAACCAGATTTCCCCAATAGTTTTTTTCCTGCAAGTGTAACAACAAATTTGCAAAATAATTTTTTTTTTTTTGATAAATGAAATTTAAAAATAACTTTCAAATTAATTATTTGTTTTCTACTAATATACACATGGTGATAAAAAAAGAAAAAAAATAACTTTATTTCATAAACTGCGTACTACCCAATTTGTGAATCATCTTGAGATATTAAAAATAAAACTGATAAAATAAAACATTAAAAATTTTTATCAATTTTAATAACAAATTTTTTTATATTTTGCATTCATAATAAATAAGTAAATATTTGTAGGATTGGGCGTAGTATCTTGAAATAATTAGCAACACTTTTTATTTAGATTTAAAAATAAAACAACACATCATATTTATTTATACAACATTGATTTTAAATACTACATTTTTAACATTACTACTTTAAGTGCTTCAAACAACATACTACACCCAACAGACTACAGGCCATACACAACTCAACTGATTAACTGCCTCCCGCGACCAAAATCCTGCAGCTTTTATACATTTTAATATTCTTTCTAGATCGTTCTATTCTCGAATCTTCTAGCTATACTTAGCAAACATTCTTTCTATAAAACTAAAGACAATTAAGACCTAGAATAATTCTAATTTCCTTCCATACATTAAAATATCATAAGATAGACACTACAAAAAACACACCATATGACTCCGGAAACATCTTGACTCTTCTAGAAAGATTCTCATACAACATAAAAATACAATACAAACTACGGAAATCTCACATATAATCAAAACAGTTAACAATCAATAATTAATTAATAATTATCTTCAGGTTGACGCAAATCCTACATATTTAATTTATTTAGGCACTTTTTTAAGTTAAATTTACGTACTAATACTTATAATAATAATTAATCTTAATTGACAGTTTAACAATTTTTTAAATCCTGAATTATAATCTTAAGCATATTTACAATTTTAAATAAATTAACATAAAACATGTTAATACAGACACGTAGCCAGGGAGGAGGCTGGGGATCCTTAGCTCCCCCCCCCGAATTTTTTTCAAATGTATTTTATTTCAAAAATGGGGGGAAATGCTAGTTATTTTGAAGAACTTGTTGCAATGACTAGAGTTTCCTTAATTTATTTACAATTTTAAATAACATTTTCTATAAAAGATTTAAATAATCCACTAAACTAGGTATGATTTCCTTTCCTTTCAAATTTTTCAAAAATATCATTTATAAAATCTCTATAATTAAGAGGATCCATATTTTTACCAAGTTGAGCCAATAAAAACCAATCACCAATTTGACATTTATCAGTTAACAATTTAACTTGATAAGAAGATGATAATTTAGCTTTTATATAAAGTAAATTAAATCTTAATTTTGAGGATATTAAAACAGCAAAACGATAAATTAAAGATAATGAACTTAAAATAAATAATCCTAAAAACCAAAACCATAAAAATACAAAAAGTTTTTCATTAATTGCATTTATTGGTAATACGCATAAACCATCAGTAAGTTGTATTGATCCAGAAACACCATAATGCTTGAAATGACATTTTGTTACTTTTGGAAATATTCTTGCCATTGGATCAGTTCTTCTTTTCTCTTGATTAACGAATTTCATGACTTCTAGTCCATAAGTTAAAAATTCCCCATTAAGAAAAAGATCCATAAGAAACATTTGTAGTAACAAATTTGAATAGTTTAGTAATTCACAAAAGAAAAATTTAAATGCATAAAAATTTTGCTTATTTAAATTTTTCAGAAAATATTTAACCAGAGTATTTCTTTTATCTCTTATTAAATCATCTTTGCCAAAATGAATATTACGATCTAAACCTTCTGCTAACGATCTTAACCTTCCACCTTCCCATGTCTTCCAAATGTAACGTGGAACATGAAATGACACTGCTTGGAAAAACAATACAAATGGTACCCATTGATAATAATTGTGGTACGTAATTTTTTGGTCATCAACAGCTACGGTATGAAAAATACCTTGATCTATACCTTCAGTTTCATTACGATTTAGTATTGTAAAAGTTGATGTAATCCAACAATAATGGTCCATAATTTTGTTTATCATTTTATTGTCAGTTATACAATCCATTGGGTCTCCAAGATATTCTCTTAATGTCAATAATACTGAGGCTCCTAAGAATAAAATGAATGTTGCTTTGTAATATAATCTGAATACAGTATTATCTATGCATACTGAATCAAATTTCAGGTATTTTGTAAAACGTTGAAATTTAGCGTACATTTTTGCGGTTTAAATAGATCTTTTTTGGAAAATTCAATTTTTCTGAAACCATAAAACAAAAAATTAATATAAATAAAATAAAAGATAATTTTTTAGATAAAAAATAAAGTAATAATAAAAAAACAAAAAATAACTGAAAATTTTTTGCCCATTAGTATATGCAAAACTATATTTCAAATCATGGGACAAAATATGGGCTTCGACTTTTGCATGCCTTCTGCACTCGTTTGCTAAGCTTGCTTGTCTGTTAAGTCAAAACCAATATTTTCTCCCTTGTTTAAAAAATAGCTATTTCATTTACATTAAATAACGACATTTTCAATACTTACATACATGAAATATCAGGATATTCGTTAGAAACACTAAAACATACATTTTCTATTTTTTACTTTTATTTATTCCTATCAGAAGATTAATTTAATTATATTTATTTATGATTTATCTAAATTAATGTACAAAGTATTTACTTACTTTATATTATTTGTAGATGATAATAATTAATCTTGTTGAACTAAACTATTAAATTATAATAAATTTTTTTAACTCATGTAACAATATTGTAAACAAATTATAAAATTTAATTAATAAACTTTTGCCTTAGTGCGAGCCTTAGTGATTCTATCAGTATACTGATCCGAATTAACTAAAGGCATTGAGTTGGGCTACTAACGTATATCAACGAATAACATATTATTGCGTATATTATAAAGGTTTTTTGAAATAATTTCCTATGCGTCATACACAACTGATTCGTAAAAATGAATAAGTGCTGATTCAGATGTATCAATTCGAGGTTCAGTCAAATTATTAAATGCAAAATTTGATAATTATATTGTTTGATTATTTTTTTTATCAGTGATTTCTCCTTTTTTTCTATATTTTTATCTACCATAATAAATTATCTTGTAATTTAAATAGATAAATTTGCAGGCTTGGTATAAGGTGAAAAAATTTATATTGGTTAATTAATTAATACTTTTTTTAAGAAATATAGGAAATCTGTAAAATTGAAAAGTTTTGAATTATTTTTAATTAAAATCCTAATCCTTTTTGGGGTTATTCTAGCATTTTTGTAAATTTTTCTAATTATTTAAGTTTCTGAATTCTTCCGTGAATTCAGATATTGGCGATCATTAAATTTTTCCAAAAAACAGTATATTTCAGATTTTAAAATTCATTAATATTTTTGATATTTCAGTTTAATGCTATGCCCAGAATTAAATAAAAATAAATCTAGCAAAAAAATAAATTTCGAAAGTTTTAATTAATACCAATGACTTGTAAGATTAATTGTAAATAAGAAATTTTAATAAGCAAAAATATATTTTTTAATAATCAAATTTTTTATCAAAAAAATAATTAACACTTTATTATAATTTTACGTAATTTTATGAATATTTATTTATCAAAACAAGGAAAAATCATTTAATTAAATAGATATATTAAAAAAATTTGATAAATAATAAAATATAAAAACAAAATTTTAGATACGAATTTAAATAAATAATATTATTTTTTTAAAATATCTTAATTATTGCTTAATAAGGCCAAACATGTTTTTATTTTTAAGAAAGTCAATTCATCTTCAAGTGATAAAAATTTTGTTTAGAACTGTTTTTTATATAAAGTATCCGAAAACTTAAATTACAATGCTCATCTGGCAAAAGTTTTTACATTAAAAATAAAAAGAATTCTGCGTATTTTTTTTTGGGGGGGGGAGACTGACAAGAACTCTTTTATGCGTTGCAAATAATTTGCATTTCATCTTCCCTGTCAACCGTAAACTCCAAAAAATGAGTTTCAGACTAAAAAAAACCGTTTAATATATTCATTTCATTAAACTTATGCAAAAATCATTTTTTTCTAATTTCTCAGACAAAAACTACTACAACCCAAACATAATGCAACATAAAAAAAGTCTCAAGATTTATCTACACACATACTGACCCAAAAAAATTTTTAATGCATCATAACAGATGAAAGAATACAAATGAAGTAATAAAGAAGCATCTAACTTTTCTATAATTCATCAGTTTCATTCTTACATACATCAAAATCACAACTTAAATGCACCCATAAAAAAAATAACAAATTCACAAAATATTATATTTCTCTACATTATTATTTAAGGTGTCAACAACAAAAAAGGGGGAGAATACGAAAAAAAAAATTCATTTATTCGTGAGAAACCTTAAAAAAAAAAATTTTTATAATCATCTCGCGACATTTCTCTCCAGTCACGCTATAAATTATCAATGATATTCTTGTTTTATAAAAAAATTTTTAGTCGAAAACCGGAAAATAAGATCACGTGTATTAAACTCGATGCGTTTATGATTATTAAATCAATTGTGTATTTTATAAATACAGTCTATTCAATAAAAATGATGTCTTTTTTGTAAGAAAAAAAATGGACCACTTGACTTCTTTTTTTGAATAAGAATATTTTTTAAAAAGACACCCTTTTAAATAAAAAATTGTATAAAATTTTTATTGTACTAAAGTTTATTATTAAATAGACTTCTTCTGTACTTTTAAAAAAAAATTTTTTATTTACAAGAATGCACTTTTTAAAAATGCACGTAATATGAAGATATTAAACCTTTTTTTTTATGATTTTTTATTTAATGTAATGTCATAAATATATATTTCTTAATATTGGTTTTTTTGAGAAAGTGCAATGTATTGTAAATTTTGGTACTAAAGTAACTCTTTCAATAAAATTAATGTAATTTTTAAAAAATATTATTTAAATATTTATTATTATGCTTAAAAAACGTGTACTAGAAATATTAAATTTTATTGTTATTATATGGTTTAGGTACAATAAATAAAATCTATATTTTTTATTTTGTGTAATAATTTTTTGCTTGATTTTTTGTATAATAAAATTAAATCTAGTGAATATTTTAATGGTTTATAATTTTTAGGTACTTTGGTATATATTTTTGTTTAGAAAAGAAATATTTATGGTATGGGGTGGATAATGTAAGTGAGGTATTAAAAATTTTTAATTTTTCTGAAGGAATTTAATGCTGGTTTTAGAGAAATTTTGAAATTTTAAGTGGAAGTTTTAGTTTTATGGTACAGGGAGAAATTTTAGAGTCGGTTCTAACATAAAAGTTTAAATTTATAATTTTATTACCGTTTTTAGTTTACTGATCCTAAAAAATCACGCAATTCTGTGAGTAAATTTATAATTACGTATATAGAGGTCGATTTTTAAAGCATATTTTTAATATAGATTTTTGGTGAAAATTATCAACGACTATAATTAAAAGGTGTCTTTTATGGAGCATATTTTTACTATATATTTTTAGGGAAAGTAGTGTTAAAACAATTGAACTTTAGTAACTATCACTAAATAATTATTAAACTAGGGGGCAAGCCCCTGCGCGCTGAAGTACGCCAACCCTCTCAGATCATGTTTCATGTTTAATCGCAATAAATTTGTGGTTTAATTCATAAATAAAAACACCCCTTTCGATTTTGAACAAAGCAAAAATAGACAAAAAAAATCCTGTTTTCCCTTTTAATCAGCACTTTTTTTATTAGAAAACTTGGTTTATAAGGCATTTTAAACGATTCAAATGGTTTTATGCGAATAAAGCCCAAATTTCTAAAAATGAAAAAATTTTAAACTCACTTAAACCAATTAATAACAGGTTTTTTGGACCCGTTGACCCGGTAACCAACTTTGATTTAAGTTTTTAACTGTTTCAAGCCCTTTTCAGTACAAAAGATTGAAAAATTGGAGAAAATTTTTTTTTGACATTTTCCCATATAAACCCCTTTCGATTTTGGCCAAAATAAAAATTTTCAAAAAAATTCCTTTTCCTCACTTCATCAGCACTGTTTTTATTAGAAAGCTTGGTTTCTAGTGATTTTTAACCAATTCAAATGGTTTTATGCGAATAAAACCCAAATTTCTAAAATCGCAATATTTTTAAAACTGACTTAATTCCATTTATAACAGGTTTTTTGGGCTCTTAGGCCCGGTAAACCATATTGATCTCATTTATTAAATTTTTCAAACCTTTTTCGGTACCAAAAGAAGAAAAATTTAAAGAAAAAAAAATCTGAACCCCTTCGATTTTAGGCGAAATAAAAATTGTCAAGAAAATCCAGTTCCCCTATTTTATCAACCCTTTTTTGGCTTAATTCTTAAATAAAAACAATTGTACAGTAAGATGTCGATTGCAAATATGAACTGTTTTCATAATTTTAATAAGCCAATATTATTTACTCTCTAAGTTCTAATTTGTAAAAATACAGCGAAAATAAAAAATATTTAATACTCATCTGAATTTAAATACGTATTACTGTCCCTTGGTGCTACACACCTCGGGTAAGAACTTGAAGAAGGCAACAATTTTGATTTTCTAGAAAAATTTTTTTCTTCAAATCTATACCTTTTATACTGTTTTTCTATTCAGCACTCTATCGCAATAGACCGTTGATATGCTTAAAATTCCCCTTAAGATTTTTCTTACTTTATTACATTTTCTATATGATAAAATTGGATACAATGGGGTGGAAAAAGGGAATTAAGATCTTAAATATAAGTTTATTATTATTTCGGTACTTTTTCAATTCATGAATTAGTTTAAAATTTAATTAAATCGATTTACATCATATTTCCAATTAAACAATATTAAAAATAAAATTAATTTATATATATTTAAGCTTACAAAATCTCAAAGAAAACAAAAGGCAACAAATTTCAAAAACTGCTTTCAACAATATCTAAACATAAATTGTCCTCTTACATATATATATCCAAAGTCATTTGAAAATTAGGCGAAATAAACTTATTCGTCCCACACATTCATACATAATTTCGTATTTGCATCTTTTTAAAATAAAACAAAAGAGAAAAAATAAAAAATAAAAATTATTCCAAGTATACAAAAGAGTTGTTTTCAGAATGAGTAGATAGAGGAGTAAGAGGGTGGTTATTCGGGCGCCAGTTCATAACTCGAGCTGTAGTCACCTTAACATATACATAAACATGTTTTTTTTATGCATATATATACTCGTGTATATAAAATGAAGTTGTCTCGTTGTATTATACTAAAAGAGTCCGTGAAAGACAATGCAGCACATAAAATATATATATATCTTTTTGCTCTCAAAAAAGAGGAGAACCTCTTTCATATTATATGCCCGGACTTATATATATACACCCGCTATATTCGTGACTCTCGTTCGCGCAAAAACCAAAACTATATATATAGAACCCTCTAAGAATGAACAAAAGCTAATACAAGCATAATATACGAAAACTTTCAAGAATATTGATATTATCTTCTATGTATGAGATTTTCTGACAAAGATACAGAACTTATTTTATATATATATATAATTTATATATATAAATATTTTTTTTTTTATTAATTCTTTTTTGTCACGAGTATCACCTTTTTCCAGAATTTTCCAGGATTTATATGGAAAAATATGCAGTTTGGCTTAGCAGTGATTTTAAAAAGTTGTTTGGATTCTTGGTTGCCAGGTAAAATTAAATAAAATTCAAAAAATTGAATTTATTAGAATACTAGAGTTAAGAGAAATTATAAAATATTGCATTAATTTTGTTGCAAACACCCAATGGCACTAGTTTTCTCAAATTTTTATAAAAGCTACAAGTGTTATGTGGTATGCCTCTGGACTTAAATAATAGGTGTGAGATTTTGACTGATTAAAATAGAAATCCCCTTCCACTGACTAGCAAATACTAGATTTAAGTTATCTATGCTTAAATTTAATTTTTTATGACTTTCTTTTTGCTGCCCAGTATCACACCGAAACTTTTGACTTCTACTACAAAATAGATAGTTAGTTAGTTATTCGTGAAAGATATTAAGAACTTGCTTATGATCTCTTGTGTTATTTTAAGATAGATTTTTTAAATATTTATTTATTAAGATAGATTTTATATAGTGTGAGTGTATATGTTTGTGTGATGTGTGAGTATTTTTTTGTTTTTTAAGATAGATTTATTAAGATAGATTTTGCGTAAGTGTATCTGTTTGTGTGAATGTTTTTTATTAGCGATATACCTATGGTCCAGGAGGTACGCTACCTCTCCCAAACCCCGCGCCTCTTTAAGTGCCCCGGAAGCACTTCGGACTGCGTTATCTACATAATGCTGGGTTTTACGCCTTAATTTAACATTATGCGGATGCCTCACTCCTAAAACACTGATGAAAATAATTGTAGAATTTTATTTTTTGTCCGAAGCTGTACACGAACCCCCAACCTATAGGTTGAAGAGTGAGCGCGCTACCAACTGAGCCATCAATGCTCTTTCTACAACAAAATATGGGATGTTGATACCTCCATCTAAGTAAACCCCTAGATAATTCGAGCTATTTAAAAAATTTAAGAAAATACTTCTGCCAAAATAAATAGCTTTAATTTTCTTATGATTAAGGCGTAGGGGATTATCAGCCCAATCTGAAATCTTGCCAACAACCAAGAGCAATGCATCAATAACAATTAATATGTTTTCAGGAGGAGCCTGTATATAGACTTGAAGATCGTCAAGATTAATTAAGCAAATTAAAGACTAGGTAGATGGCCTTTTATATATAACCCGTTGATACATAGACAAAATAGTAATGAGCCCATGACCGAACATTCAGGAACACCAAGATTTGTGCTCAGCAAATCAGAAGTTGATATTTTGTAAACTACTTGGATTTGCCTAATTTGAAGGAAGGATTTTACAAAAAAGCATTGAAATATTGACCAAGAATGAAATATATCGTGGATAATGAATTGGCAATTATTTTTGAGGGATGCCAAAATCTCCCGTTACCTGCAAGCTGGAACGAATCAAAAAGAAAATATTCAGTTTTGAAAACACAGTGCAACATGCATAAATCAAATAAATATTTTTTTCAAATACGTGTATAAATAATATTAAAAGTTTAAAACCCAAGAAATTTCTGAATATACATATAAAGCACATATTAAAAATAAATTTAAGACAGAAAAGAAGAAAAGGCATATACAATAGATATTCGAGTGTTTGACTTGTCTTCTTATACCGACCATTAGTAAACACCGGCTGGCTACTGTCCATTGTTTCTTATATATATTTGCAGTTTGAATTGACGGTCCAACGGTCGTCTCGTTAGCGCGCGGAAAGTAAAAAAAAGGGAAGAATATAATATGTTCAAGACCTTATAATCCAAGTATTGTTTGATGGAAAAATCCTATAACGAGCTAAATAATAATGAAAGAACTTCTTTTTATGGATAGCTACTGTTTAACACCTACCAGAAAAAAATTACATTTATCTACTAAGAAACAAAAACTGGAAAATATATATTCCATTTGGCAAATTAACACTAAAAAAATTTTTTAAATAAAAGAATTTTCACACACAATCGAATTAACTGCAATTACCTTATGGAAGGAAGAATATAAACTACAGGCAAAAAAAGAACATCACATATTACAGTGAGTCGATTATCCTATGGATAAGTGAATATTTTTTTCCCCTTATAACACATTATTCGTATAACTAAACGATTATCTAAAATTTAAATCTACTTGTTCGATATATATAGGGTGTCGTTAAATATAGTAATTCTTAAGGCTTATCTTCCGTGACTTTTCTAACCGATAACGAGGCAGTTTTTACACTTATCCATTTAGTGTTATATTGAAATCTATTGTTCATAAAAAATCCAGACATTTTAACTCGGAATAATAATGTTAACGCACGTGCCACTAAAAATGACAAATGACGCGAGCTACACCACCCTTTTTATCGATATTGAGAAGCAAAATAAAATTTTTTTTGATATATTCTCGATAATTTAGGTAAGAAAATTACTAGATATTCTTTAGAGGGTTATAGGAGGTAACCAAGTGTAAGAGATTAAATACTGTATTTATATTGTAGGCTCTATATCAAAACCAACAGATAAACTCGCACCCTAATATTAACTGACGACACTTTTTTATATGACATCGTATGATGATGCGAATTTGTAAAATAAAAATTCATTTTTTTCTAAATAATTTACATTTGATATTTTAATAGTTCAAGAATGCACTCTTTTGGTATGCGAAAAAATCAGTGTTATGGATTTTTTTAACTCGCTTTTTTGTTATACTAACGCATGCGCTTTTTTTTGGTCAGGGAAAATAAATTTTTTTTTTTAGGTCCAAGGAAATTTAGTTTTCTCTGATTTAATGGACTTGTAGAAATTGAATAAAGTTTAAAAATAAAATGCTGATTTATATATGTGAAATATTGAAGCCTTGTTTTAAATAAAACGCTTAAAAAAAAGGGAAAATATTTTTAGCGAGGACAGAAATGAATGAAAAAACGATATGTATATTGGACAACCGGAAAATAAAAATCCAAACTGATGGAAAAAATTTATATAATATAATGTAGGCGGAGATAAAAGGGCGGTTTATCTGTTATGTATATTACTTTTATAGACCGTACGTTATAATCCAGAGGCGCAGGCGTATTTATGTCAATTTTTTTATTTAGCCTCCGTATAAAATTTTATGTATAAATCCGAGAGGGTCGAATCTTTCGATAAAAATTTTTTTTTGTAAAGCGCCATTTTGCTAAAAAGTTTAAATGTGAAAATCCGACCCTCCAATTTTTAGCGGGGGTGGTCTGTTTTTCTCTCTCTCTCTTTTTTAACATGCAAATTAAACTACCTTTTTTTTCAATGCAATGAATAAAAAATTCATAGGGTTGGGCGTAAGGGGGCGCGTCATTTGACGAATAGCAAAAAAAAGTACCAACCAACCCCCTATGTGTATTTATTGTTATATTTCTATGAGTGGGTGTAATATGAATATATTTTATTTTATTACTTTTTGACGCATCGAATGATTTTTCGATATTAAAACGAAAGCAATTACCGTTAAACTCAATTTTCTTTTAAAACATAAAATGGTATATTACGAAAAAAAAGTTTCAATTAAAAGAATGAAATTTTTTTTTAGGATACTCGTTAAATCGACAGAAAAAAAATTTTATATCGAATAATATCAAATTTTTCAATTAAAAAAAGCTCACAAAAAAAAATTAAATTAGTTAAGAAAGAATCTTTTATTAAATTAAATAAAAAATTTAAGTACTATTTTTAAAAAAGATCTTAAAGTGTCAAAAAAAATAAAAAAGAGATATTTTATTACAAAATTTACAGCACTTCATTATTTGAATATAAGTGAGCTATATTTTATATGAAAAAAAGCTCCTCATGCAAAATTATTATCTTTTTTTCTGCTCTCTTAAAAAAATATATAAAGCATCTTACTTTTGCTTATTATAACACACACACACATATAAGTGTGATATAAAAGTAAAGAAAAACTTTAAAAAAAATAAGAAGACAGTTATGAAATTTTCTTTTTAAAATTATTATTTCTGTGTGTGTTTAAGCTTGGCAAAACTTTTATTTTTTCATAAAAAAAAAAGGTAGTAATATTTTCACAACTTGGTAATTCGTGGTATATGTAAGTGTTAATATCTTACGATCTTTAAATGTGTGGGTATAAAAAGCTAAGGGATTTTAGAAGAAAGCTTTATTGGATAGAGAAGCATCCTCGAGAAAAAAAAGTTAATTGTTTACGAGGGGGTGCTGGCGAAAAAACTACGAGGTAAAAGGAAATTGCTTTAGTAATAAAAAAAAAATAGCGATTTTTTACGCAAATGTAAATATTCTAATCTCTGCGAAATTGAATCGAGTGCAATAATCGTGAGCTATAAGCTTTTTTTTTTTATTTGTCACACAATGTATGTGTGTGTGTGTGTAGATTTGAATATTGATTCTTCGACTTATTTAAATTCGTTTTGTTATCAGTATTTAAATATCAGAGAAGAGTTTTTTTTATATATACAAGCTAACTATGCTATAAAAGCGCGCACGGTTCTCCGGGGTGCGATAACAAAAAACGAAATAACAGGCGCCCCGGAAAAAGGTTATAAGAGACGCGAGTTTTTTTATATGTATGTGATCAGGACAAAGGAGAAATGCAAAAAAGGATATATATATATCGAATAGAATTTATAAAAACACGATCTCGTTTGATCTCGAATGCTTCTGTGTGTATTGAATAGAGTGAGACAAAAATTATTGATCGATTTATTTATTTAATTTTTTTACTAAAAAAAATAATATGTGTGTGTGTGATATTTTTTTAATGCCATTTATTTATATGCTATTGGATATTTATACTTGAGTTTCCGTTTTAAGTTAACAATTGAGATATAAAATCTACTACTATTTAAAATTGAGCTTATTCATGAAAAGCTTTATAAACGAGATATTTTTTTTTGTATAAAAAAGAGTTATGATTGTACCGAGAGAGAAAAATGATAAAATAATATTGCAGTTTATTTTTCAATTTATATACCCACAAAATTATTGAATAAAAGTATATAGAAATTGCATGTAATTTATGATTTTTTTTTAATTTAGTGGATTTTTGTATGATAAGAATTTTATTTAATATTATTATTTTTATAGTTTGTTTTAATGTTTTAGACTTGATAATTGAGTTTGCCTTTTTTGCTTTTTTATAGCGAGATTTTACTCCAGCGATTCTAAAATTAGTTTTCGTACAATAGAAAATGTACTTGACCAGGTTTTAATGTTTAATTTGCCCATTGCGAAATATTAAATACCCGAGGAGCTTTTTTATTTATTAGTAGGTAATAATGTACTCGTTCTAAATTTGACTTATCGTCATAATTGCTTTTGGTAGGGATACAAATTGCGATCTTATGCTACCTGCTTCAAGCTCGTAACATTTGGCGAATAAAAATTTCCGAAAACCCAGTTAAGAATCTAGTGTTATCTGCTACTGAACAATACTGAGAGTAGTCAGCTATATTCCAATTTTGAGAGGCCGTCATTATTTCCCTTTATAGAGAAAAAACATTGTGAAACTCGTATAAGATATATTTATTATACCTCATCATTACGTAACTTGGGCCCACACGGGGATTTAACTTTTTTTAAATAAAAAAATAAACAGGATTGCAGGTTCAACACTAACCTATTTTCAATTGTTAGAATCACAAAGAAATTTTGTTTGTAGCTCACAAATAAATTTTTGACAGTTAAAGTCATAAGCAAATGCTGATTTTTGTAAATAATATTTAATTTCACCTGAATCCTTCCATTGGACTTGAGAAGTTGATTAGGCTTTAGGGTACTTGCTTAGAAAACTCGTAAAAACAAAATTTTATTTTATAAAAAATGGTTTTCCTATTAAAAAAAATTGATTTTTCAATTTTGTCATTTTTAGAGCCATAGATTTTTAATATTTTAGACCACACAAATTAAATTTAACCACTCCAAGTTTGCTAATTTTTAATATCAAACATGACTTCATTGTAAAAAACTTATAACCATTTTGTGTAAACACAACCAAAATGCATGGAACATGTTTACTTACACGTGTATAGTTTGAGACAAAACAAAGTATAGATTGAGACAATTCGTGTGTATAGTTTGAGATCATTTTTAAAAATTTTAATTTTGTGTTTATAACAGGAAAATAAAGTAAATAAAGTATATTATAATTTTATTTACATTTACTAATGTATCTTTATAGTAAATATTGATAATTTGAATACAATTTATGGCTCTATATAAGATCTAACCACATATTTGTGTGTGTTGCAATATCTTTATTAGGTAAAAAGCAGTATGCAACTTGAACATAATATCCGATTTTCAGGACGTGAATGGTATAGAGCTGTAAATAGTACTTTGGTGCATATTCAAATGTACCATCACCAAACACTTCATCACTTTCACATAAAAGTCTTAAATTATTTTTAGTAGTAAATATAAATGTATGTCTTCCTCCTTCGTAACAAAACCTTTCTTTTTCTTCTGTTACAATTGATACTTTAGCTTCTGTTAATTTGAATTGAGCTTCTTCATATGATTTCGGTACTTTTGGATATTTTTTTTACGTTCGTTGTAAACACAGAATCTCATTTGTTTTAGCTGTTCAAAATCTATACACTTTTGTCTCAAACTATACATCCATTATTAATTTTAAATCCACTTAATTGTCTCAAACTAAGTGCTACGGTACAATTTACAGGATTATTTATGGATTTGAAATACCAAAAAGTATTTCGTATATTTAAAAGTTTTTGGAGTCCAAGATACTGAATACCTAAACGACACTAGATTTCAACAAATAATTTTCAGGGTAAAAAACCTTCGAAAAAACTTTAAATTTCCAGGGAGAGTATAGAACCCAAATTTTGTGAGGCTACTTTCCCTTTTATTTTATTAATTAAATCCACCTGGTTGTAAAATTGTTATATAGTCATATTTGAATAAAATTAGCTAACTTAGAGTGATCACATTTACCCTCTAGTCAGAAATTCTGAAAATCTGACCCCAGAAAGGACTCTTTTTATTTGGGATGAAATTTCTTTCTAAAATAAATTTTCATTTTTTTACAAGAATTCCAGACGAAAACTCAATCAACTACTCAATTTAGCTTCGGAAGGTCAAGGCTTTCCTGAAAAAAATAAAATAGTTTTAGTATTTTTTAATATATTTTCAGGTTACTCTGCTTGAATTACTAAAAAATATGGAAATTCGCTTGAATATTCAACAGTGTTTGAATTTTCAAGCATTAAATATCATTTTCAAGCGTTTACTCAAATATTCAAGCCTTTATTTGAGTTTTCAAACTATTTTTAAGAAAAATTCAAGCAGAGCAATCTTACTTTATTTTGTATTTGCAATATTTTTATAACATTTACCTTGTAATTACTGATATTCTGTTATCTTTTACGAAAATCTTTGTTATCGTTTGTATCAATAACTGGTTTTTCAAAACCTGAAAAAAATATAAAAAAAATTAAAATTTTAATTATTTTAAATAAAATACTTATATGCTAATTTTTTGTTATAAAACTTAAAAACGATACTGTTCGTTCAAAAATTACAAAAATAAAATCTTAAACAAAATTCTTCTCTATTTATCTATTCCATTTCCCAACAATACCTCGAATTTATTAAAATTTAAAAAACACCTAAAAAACCCCTATAAATATCACTAGACATTATAATTCAAATGATCTAAAACCAATACATTTAATAAATGCATATAAAAAAGGGATAATAGATTCCGCCTGAATAGATTTCAGTGATTTTGCCTATAATATATCAATTTCTGTGCGTCCACTGATTTCCTTAATATTCTCAAAAAAAAGGGGGGAAATACACAGTCCATAAAATCTTACTCGTCAGTCTGAATAAATAACCCAAAAAAATAATATATTCTCTTAGGTTAAATCTCTTTATGAAAATACAGATTTACCCTTATAAGATTCTTTTGGACATTGTCCAGTGTCTTGAAAATCCGATTTATCCCTTTTTTCGTATAAATCCTTATGAATAACCTAACACGTATGTAATTTAAGAATACTAAAATATTATTCTTTTGGATCAAATAAAAGATGACGGATTTTTTTTGGGTAAATTCGCACGGACTATATAATATCACCCTTATTCGCCTATTTAACAAACCCCCTTTGTGTAATATAAGCTTTAAAAAATAGTAATAAACGTCTTTACACAGTAAACCTCAGATGATCGATCGTGTTAATAATAAGAAAATAACTTGAGATCGTTACATATAGGATTAATAAAATTTTTCTAAATGTTTTATTATAATAATTTTGTATATGCCTCCGTAGACATTAATATTCATCGCGTGGCGCGCGTGCCATGATTTACGAGTTTAATTTGAAAGTTATATATTTATATTAGAAAATTTTATGCTAAAAATTGATGCTATAAGTTAATCGGTAAATTTACTTTTTGGTCGTTTGCATATTAGGGTGCAGATTTAATCACGTGACTTTGTGTTTGGTAATTATGTAATAAAAGATTATTATATTTTTAACTCATTTTTAGGGTTTACACACACTCCAGGTGAAATTTTGTCGAAATGTACACACATAAAAAAATTTTCTTAAAAATAAATTTGTAACTCGATATTATATTAAGACTTTAAATATTTATTTACATTAGTACATAAATATAGGAAATGGTTAATTACATTAAGATCAGTACGTACAAACAGTTAAAAACAAACCACCGGAAGTATTGATCACTCTTTTTTTATCCTTAGTAAAAAAATTGTATGGGAATGACAAGAATCCTTTTTATTTCATTAATAAAATAAACAAAGTCATTTTTTATCTCAAACGTAATTGATGACTTCTAAAGGTATTCGCATTAAATAAAATTTAATTGATATACTTTATATTCTCATATTTAAAAAAAAGTTGTGTGTGAAAAATTTTAAATTTATTAGTAATTAGATGTATTTTAATACTATAAATAACAAATTAATTACACACACACAGTTATCGATATAATTCTTGATGATTTTTTAATTAAATAAAAGTTATTATGCACTACGATTTATCTAATTTATTCATGTTTTAATGTAATATAAAGTTTTTTTTTTATTAAACTTAGATACTTTTCTTTTATTCATAGAATTTTACTTACTTTTTTTTTATTATTTAGAACATTAATTTTAAAGGATAAAAATGTGTATTTATCTGAATTTATTCTTAGACAGAGAGAGAGAAATTTATTAAATTGTTATAAGATATTAAATTTTTTATAAGGATTTTTAGACTTATTATTTAAATTATTTATTGGTTGGGAGGTTGGAGAATTTTACTAGTGGATCTAATTCTTGGGAAATTTTGTAATTGGATTGGTAGTTATTATCTGAATTTTTAAGAATTAAGGTTTTTATTTTTGTTTAGCTGGTGTCAGTTGCTTGAACAAGGGTAAGGATAAATTGATGCAAGATTTAATACGTCTTTAGCAAAATTCGTCATCAGCGATACCAAAATACCTATAATTTACCAAACCTAGTGAGGCACCCCTTCGCGATTTGACTGGAGTATCGCCCGTTAAATACATTGTTAAATACATACATCATAATCCCAATTGATTCCCTACATGGTAAATTTCCATCCAGAAATTTTTTTCCGAGGGGACTAAAAATTTTCGGGGGGGGGGCAGAACCTAATAATACTAATAATTATGGTTTTAATTTGTTTATTAAGAATCGAAATTGAATCGTTTCTTATTTCAAATTGTTTAAAAGTCATATTTGTAAATAAACAATTAAAAACTTTTGAAAATAGGGCTAAAAAAATTCCTATTTTTACTAAAAATTTTCATTTTGGGTGAAGGGGGGCCATGGCTTTCTTGCCCCCCCTTCTCTTCTTTTGACTGCTTAAATTTATATAAGAATCAGCTAGTATTTTTACAGAATTTACGCCAGAATTTGTCATTCTAAAATTTTCTATCACCTTTTCAAAATATTGCTTTTTACTCCAGTCAAAATACGGGGAGGGGGGGTTGTATTTTCATTGGCGAACACGAGATTTGCTCTCCTATAGGTTTTTTGGGTGGCTGAACACGAAAATCAGGGTCATTTCGTAAAGAAATGGGGGCTTCCCCCTTAAATTTGCAAAAACTACCCCCAAAAAGGTTTTTTTTTTAAATATTCGCACTTTGAGCGCTCAAATTTGCACCATGCTGGTTTTTTGGGTCGCTGATCAAGAATTTTGACTTATTTTTCATAAATAATCAATATTTCACCCCTAAACTAGCAAAAACACCCCTTTCAGTGGTAGTAGTTAAACTACCCCTGAAAGGGGTGTTTTTGCTATTTTCGCACTTTGAGCATCCAAGATATGCCCATATAGGTTTTTTGGGTCACTAATTAAGAATTTCGTCTTCTTTTTCATAAATAATAAATATTTCACCCTTAAAATAACTAAAACTACCCCTAAAAGGGGTGTTTTAGCACTTTGATTTTTTTCTTCAGCTTTAACTTTAGCACGTCTGATTTGATAGGGGGAGAGTCAAATGTATCCGATCTAAGAGGGGGGAGTCAAACAGACTTAGAATACTTTCGATCTGAGGGCTTAAAATAATTATTGGAGATTAGGTATTTAGAATAACATCTATTAAAGGTCATATTTTACCGGAAAATAATTTAAAGAATTATTTTACAGTATCCTGTAAAAATTCAAAAACTTTAAATTCCAAAAACGCGAAAGGACCCATATATACACATATACCTAATTTTTTTACATATACACATTAAAAAATAGCCTATTTACATGAATATTTTTTTATTTTTGCATAAATAATTTATTCTTCAGTTAAAATATACGTTATACATAAAAGTTATATTATATTTAAAGAAATGCAAATTAAAAAAGTAAAATAAAATAAGAATAAAGTTTAAAAGAATTGCTAACCAAATTGACTTTTGACAACTCAATCGCATCGTAACTGACAATTCAACAGTATAAAACCACAAGTCCCAAATAAAAAAAAATTTAACCAAAAAGAAATCTGAGTTAAATAAAAAAGAAACAAAATAATCAGTAAAAGATATATAATGTAAATACATAAATACAAAAAACGAACGGGGCTCACATCGTGTCGAAAGTTTTGCTTATTCGATCGTTTCAAGCACACAGTGAAATATCGATTTCGCGAGAGAGTCTTTGCGGGGCAGCGCACGACATTGTAAGGTATAATGGCAGGGATTGAAAATTCAAATAACAGCGCCATTATATTATATATATATATATATAAGTGCATGTAACGAGAAAACGCCGCTGCTATAATACACGTTCAAAATATGAACACGACTATGATTTGCGGCCTCGTAAACCCTTTTCATAAATATATACACTTTGCGATATGTTTTATATATAAAAGGAATAATAATGTCACCCGCTGGAGCCTTATATATTCCAAGTACCAAGAATCCGAGTACAATTTCCTGCTTTTCTCGCTTGCACTTATAAATTAAATAATAAAATATATAAATAATAAATGTACATATATTTATTCATTTAATCAGAATCAATAATGTAAATTAACATCTTGATTATATATATAAAGAAAGCCCTCTCTCGAGAAAGCCTCAGGTGTATATTCAATTATACACATATAAATAAAATACATAATGTATTAAGTAAAAATAAAAAAGAGATTGCAAATACCTTTGGTGCAAAGTATAGGTTATAATAAAGCAGTAAATAGTATACGAGAGTAGAGCAAATAATGAAGATGTTGATTTAATTGGCCGTGCGCGCACAGCATCTTGCTAATTAACGTACGATCACCTTTTTATAATATATATATAAGATAGAAAGAATGAAAAGATAATAAAACAGAGAGCAAAAAATATAATCGCATTGAAACAAGTACATGAAATTCTGATAAGGCAAGGGCGTAAATTTATGCGCGATATACCATAAAAGAGAACGTCTTAATTGAAAAAATTCAAAAAAAGCTGTCGAGCTGAATGGGCTTTAATATTAAAACCTGGTATTATAATTTTATAAAAAGGTATATTTAATTTTTTGGGCCTTGTACATCGGGTCAATTAAGCTTGGTATATATATATATATATAACCGGTAACGCCATTAGCATTCGCGTAATTTGTGCTTCTTTTAATTAAATCATCCGTCTCTTCTTTTTCCCTTTTTTTTTCTCTGTGTATCTTTTTTATTTGTTTTTTAACCGTATTACACACACATAAATACTAACGCACACATTTATACGCATAAAAGTAAACATTGAGCCCTCGAGGCAAACAAATTTTATGGCAAGCTAAGCTTTATCCTGTCCACTCTTTTGCTTCTGGTTCAGCAATTAACCACCCTGAAAGTTATCCGGTTAAGGACACACCGTGGGCCTTTTTATGTATCTTCAAAGATAAAACATGAATAAAAAAATGTATTGTGCATAAAATGGCGCCCAACGTGGGGCATACTGTATTTATATAAAAGAAGGCGTGTGCGCAAGTTCACGTAATCTCTCAATTAAATGAGGCTAAAAGAAGAGTATAAGGTATAAATACATAAACATTAACTTGATTTTTGCACATAAACATATAACGTCACTTATAAAAAATACTGTTTTTCTCTTATTTTGAAAAAAAAAATAAAATGACAAAATAAATAAGAAAATATCATCAATGAAATACAAGAAATCAAGACAGGCTATTTTATATTTTATAAACAATATATGCCAAAGGAAGATTAAGGGGAACAAGAATAATAATAAGAAGCCTTTTTAACATTGAAGAACAAAAGACTTGCAAAAAAAATAAATTAAATGACATTATTAATGGTTAAATAAAAAACAAAAAACCCCCCGGATATCAAAAAATCAGTTTTTTGTTTATTTGAATCAAATAGGGGAAAACCAAAAATTATTTTTCATAAAATGCAAACATAACCTAATAAAAAATAAAAACCACAAGTTTAATCCTCGGTTAAAGTCAAAAGAGGTTATAATATATAAAATTATAATATGATAAATAATCCAATAAAAGAGATGACGCGTGCCTTAAGTGTATTATGTGTGTTTTTGTTTTTCCCCCTTTTTTTTATATTATGTAGTTTTTATGTATGTAAGATTTTTTTATTGACATTGTACATTTGCTATGATATGTTTTTTATTGTGTTTGCTACTCCCTAATATTGCTCGATTTTAGTTTTTTGGTGTTTGGGGCTTTTTGGACTGAATTTAGTTTAAGTTTCATAAATTTTTATCGTTGTTTGGGTTATTATATGAGCATTTAATTACTATGGGAAATCAGATTTTCAGTACTTTACCGACGGTACAGGAAACTCTAAGACTTGGTGTTAAACCTACATTTCCTTCAAAACTTACATTTTCGGGTATGTAATTTATGCGAAACTTGGGAAAAAAGCACTAACTTATAGCAGCAATTTGAAAAAAATTTGTCACAGCAAGGTTTTAGGTTCCTTGAAAAAATCGAGACAAAATTCAGCTAAGGGATTTTTTTTCAGTTATTAAAATGAAGGCTCAAAGCACTAAAGTGATATAATTCTAATTACTTCAGGATTTAAGTCTTAAAACGAATCTTAAGCTGTTTATTATAACCCATGGACAAAAAAATAAAGAATAGCTCTTCTGTCTAGAATAGAATTTTCCTTCGTCAGTGGCGGGAAAAAACAATTTTACTGGTACTGTACCAGCTGGTTATTACGCTTTTTTTTACCGGCAACAAGAAAATTAGCTAAAAAAATAAAAATAAATAAATACAAATAAATTCGTCTTTAAAAAGTTCATCTAAAGAAAAACATTTTTTCTCAACATTTTTTACAAAAAACATAATTTTTTCCTTCTAAAAAACTAAAACAGACATTAAGGGACACCCAGCCTATTTTTCATCCGATATCATCACCATCCTTCTCTTTTTTTAGATGTTTTAACGTTCCCACACCCAAACACAATATCCTTTTATACACACAGAGTTAAACTTCTAGTAAACACGATTAAAAAAAAAAATACATCTTTTTTCATCTCTCTAATATTAATACACATAACCAAAAAAAAACTACAGGATGTTTACCTTTCGCACAGTTAAAATATAATTAACGATCTAAAAAAATGAATATTTTAAATGACGTAAATTGTTATAATATTTTATAGACACGTGTCATTTATTCTGATATGAATTTTTTTATAGGGTACATGCATAATCTTTATTTATGCAGATTTTTTATTTTGATGACATTTTTATTCATAGATTAAAATATTATATACGTTTGTTTCGTACTTTTTTATAGTAAATGTTTGAGGATTTATTATTTATAATTAGGATTATTATGTTGATATAAATTTTTTAATGATTAAAATAATTGATCTTATATTTTTAATAAATGATTAAAAAAAAAATAATTTGATAAAAATAAATTAAATTTTATATTGTTTAGTCGTGTGTTCTACTTTTAAATAATTAAAATTTTATTTTTTTTTTTTTAAATGTAACATGCAATATCATTTTCATTTAATTAAAATAAAATAATGAATATTTTCTGTTTTTATTAAAAAGTTACTACTATTTTTGCAAGCATTAATGATAATAATTATAATAACAAATTTTATTTACATAATGTGAGAAAAAATATTTTATGTTAAAATTTTAAAATATTAATAAAAATTTTTTTAAACTTGTAGGGTCAAGGATGGGGTGGTGGACACTATAAGCAAATTCGTGAGCTTACTAACGAATAAAAATTAAAAATATAATATTTTTTAATGTAGAAACTTTTTAGATTATAGCAATAATGTACACAATTCTTGAGGAACAAACGGTTATTTTCCAGATAATTTTAAATAGAGCTAGAGAAAATCTATAATGTCAGGGTTTTGGACACTAAGTATAGGGTTTTGGAATCGATTTCGAGTTTTTTTTTCCACTAGAAGTTTCTAAAGTTTCTGATTTTCTGATATTCAGAAAAAATTTCATTATCAGTACCTGAAATCAAAAAAACCCACTATTGTAAAAATCAAATTTATTATTAAGTATCAAGGGAGCTAAATTCTTGATTACACAACAATAAAATTTCAAAATTTCAAAACTCCAGTAAAAATCGCTGGCGCCTAGATTAATTTATCATAATTTGATAATTTAATTTCGAAAAAAAATTATTTACTATAAAAAAAATACTCTTATAATTTACAATACCTCGTCTTATCAAAAGTCATAAATCTTTTTCATTTACCTTAAATTTAAAACTAATAAACTTATTGAATATTGAAAAATATTTGATAAGCGCTTATAAAAACAATTTAAAAATAAATATTTTTTTACCTATAAAAATAATAAATTTTTATTTACACTAATAAAACAAAAAATTTTTTTTGTTTGTATGCATAGATAATTATAATCTTATAGTTAAACATCCGTTTTTTAAAATATAATTTATTATCATATTTTTCAAAAAATAAAACGCATTTTAATATTTATTTTACTTGTATAAATAATATAAATATAATGCACTAATCTATTGCTTGTTACGAAATTTTTATAGATATTTTTTAATATAGATTAAATAGACAAAAAATAAATTCAAATGGTTGTTTTGAAATAATTAAAAAATAATGTACTTTAGTGTTTTATTAATTTTTTGAATATAATAAAAAATAAAATACGTAATTTTATTTATAAAGGAAATGCAAAAACATTCGATGAATAAAATTTAAGTATTGAAAAAACAATTTTATATGGACAATACTTTTTTAGATCAGCCAAACATAAAAACGTGGCTGTGATTTTTTCGAACCAGTGTTAGGACCTGAAATAGGTCTTTAATAGGTGACTATTTTTTTAAAATTAGTGTTTTAACTAGATATTTTGATTGATATCCAGCTGCTTTAATTTTTATAGAATTTCGAATTTAAAAATCGTTTTTGATTTAAAAATTCATTTAGATATGCTACAATTATTCTGAAAATATATATTACGTGATGAACATTCAAAAACGAAACGATTTTGAGCTGATTTCGCGAATAAAACGTGCCACTTTGACAAATTAGCCCTAAATTTATATTTTCTGAAGAATTGTAGGTTAGAATTGATTATATAACTGATACACTGATTAATTCTTAAACCTAAAATGATTGTTATATTCAAAATCCTATGAAAATTAAAGCCTTTTAGATATCAAGTGGCACGTTCGGCCAATCATACAAGACAAAAACCAGACCTCAAAAACATTTTTAAAACCGAGTGTCTAAATTAAAAAATAATCGTCCATGTATAAAACTCGATTAATAATTAAATTAAAAAATACGTACATAAACTAATTAGAATAAACAGTTAATTAATATTCAAACTTTTATTTTATTTTTTTTGAAATTTAAATTTTCCCTTAATTATCTAATTGTTTTAATTCTTCATTATTTAAATTAAGTTTTTTAAATTATTTTTTTTTTTAACAAAAAATGAATATTTATTAATAATTTTTAAATTTTTACAAAAAAAAAAGATAAAAATATAGTTTAATAGAACAGAAAGTCTAGACAAAAATAAAAAAATAATTTTTTTGAAAAAATATTTCTGTAATATTAATAATTGTATTTAAAATATTTGACGTTGTTATTTTATTTGTTTTTAAATTAATTTTTATTATTGTTTTTTTATTGGATTAAAATTAACTCTTTATTATGATTAATTGATATTTTTTTAAATCTTACAAAAAAAATAAATAAGGAATTATATGTAATATAAATATTTTAAATTTTGTTATGTAGTGTTTTAAATTTAAATTATTCTGCTGAATAAGCAGAAAAATGAAAATAATAGTTGGTTGAGTACCATCAGAGGCGAAATAGAAAAATTTTTTGGGCCAATTTATTGTGAATACTGGAGGCTCAATAGATTTTTTAGTTCATAAATATTTACAAATTAACAAAAAAATGAATAAAAAGCATTGTACCAATAAAAACAAAAATTTGCTTAATTTAAATCCTCAAATAAACTAAAAATTAGGTACAAATTATTTTTAAAAAACTAAATATTTTAATTAATTTAATGCATGAAATCCACCAGCCTATTATATTTACATAAATATAATTTAGTAAAAAGTAAAAAAAATTTCTGAAATTCTCTTAGTTTAACTTAACAGCAGTCCGTCGTCTCGCCTAATTGCAAGTCACACAAATGGCTCGTTTATCAAGAAAAAAAAAATAAATAGAAGATGAGTTTATCCTCTTTCCTTTTCCATACATACTCTTATTTGCCTTTTCTGTATAGCAAAGTTAATATACACAAAATGTTCAAAATGCACTAGCCAAGCATGCACGATGACTAATGACCCTTTAAATGCCGCTTAAGTGCTGCCACAAATAGGCGACCTTTTTTACATATACAACAAAGTCTACATGGATTTTTTTCTTTCTTTCTTTTTTTACATTTCTTAAAGTCTCTCTCAATTAATTTTGAGAAAGACAAAAGCCAACCTCTACAAATCATAAAATTAGAATATTAAATAACCCTTCTCGCATTGTTTTGTCTCTATAGGAATGCAGATTAAATTGCTTGATTCTTCTGACAAATTGCCTTTACTGACATGAAATTATGATCTTTATTTTTTTTTCTTTATTTATTTTATTCTCACAAATACTTATATTGTAATTGATATATATACTAAATTGCACTAATATTCTTTTAAAAATTGTTAATAATATGTAAGAAGCTATTCATATAAAAATTAAACAAAAATACTAAAAAATTCTCCTATTTTTGACTTAATTTTAAGTTTTTGAAATTACAATAACTGCATAAAAAGCTGAAAAAAATTAAAAATTCTATTGAGTATTTGAGGTAACTTCCCATTCGGGTTCTGATAAAGTGTTTATAGTAACAGAATTATTTTGACTTAGTAAATATTTTTTTGCATGTTTATAATCCTCTAACAGATTTTTTTTCTAAACATTCATGCAATTCTATCTTTTTAGAATATGTTTCTGAAGTATTGTATTGACTAAAAAAGAATTATTGAACTTAGAGAATTTTGAGTCAGGGACTAAAAGATGAGGACGTAGATGAGAGCGTAAGTCTAAGCTGTGACTTAAGGTGGCATAGTCTGACGTTCAACTAACCTAGTTATACTCTAGCAGAAGAAATCCTGTTGGGAAATTTAATGCCAGGCACGTATCTAACTGCGGCTTTTTGGAGTTTTTGTAGTCTTCATATAGGTACTCTAAGAGTTACCTATTGAAAAAGCACCATATAGGTAAAGAATGGGATACAAGAAATATCTAAGACTGTAGAGAACATAGTTTATGGATTTAGTCTTATGGTTTATTTGGGAGTTCCAACTGATGTCTGAGTTGAACAAAAGGCCAAGATTTGTTACAGATTCTGGTACGGGAATGTACATACCACTGAATTAGAATGAGGATTTGATGGTACAGAAATTCTAAGATTTGTTACCAAAAATGATGATTTTAGTTTTTTCTTTATTTAAGAAAAAGTTAATTTGAGAGGACCATATTTCAATATTTCTCAGATCAGTTTGTTAGAGGGAAACACCTAAATTATAATCTTTCTTAGGGATTTGTATATTGTACAAATCTATAATTATATCTATAAAAAAAAATTTATAAATTGGTACTACTAAACTTTTACTAATATCAGCATACTTTTCATTATTTTTAATTCATTATTTTTACTCTTTTCTTGTTAAAAAAAAATCAATTAATTAATATTTTAAAAGAATACTTTTAAAACACATATTACAAAATATAATTCATAGATAATAAGGTAATTTAAAAACAAATCAAAAAAATAATTTGGGTTGAAATATTCGCACATATATACAGTTCTGCTAGTCACTTAACTTTGGTTTTTAACATGCCATCAGCCAGCTACCACAGGCCTCGATGCCATAAACTCACATATATACAGATATACAAACACAAATTTATTCCCATTTGATTTACGAGCAATCAGTCTCTCTTTGTAAATATTCCGCACTCTAATTGGATTTGATTAGGACGTAAGTATTTTATGTATACAGGATTCAAAAGATGAAGAGAGAATATATTGACAGCGTTATATTTACTTCTTCTTTTTTTTACTGTTTTTATAACCATATTCCACTGATTGACTATTACGTCTTCTTCAATAATCTTCAACTCCTCGTTAACTTTTAAAATTAAATCATTAACTACTTTCATTTTCCAGTAGCTATAATAAAAAAATAATTGCATATATATATCAGCCTGGTAGTTATTTTAAAAAGATATCTTAATTTTTGATTTCCTAATAAAAGTAGCGGCCATTCGCAGAAAAATTAGATTCCCAAATTTTCAGCTAATTAAATTTATGCAAAGTATTGTTATCAAGAACATGAAAATAAGACCCCTATTTCGTAAACACTTTTTATTTTGATGCGTCGCTGAATATGAATATGAAATCCGTTTTTACCGAAAATCGTCAAGTTTCCCATAATGGAAATTTTCAGATTATCGTTTGTTATTTATGTTTTTTGGTTTACTGATTACGAATATGATATCCATTTTCATTTAAAATTCTCAAGTTGTTCATAAAAAAATGTCTAAGAAACCACAAAAAATAATCTAAAATTTTCAAGTGAGTAAAATACCAGAAATGTTACTTTTATAGTCAATTTTTTTATATAAGAAATATGCTTCAACAACAATCCTTCAACCAGATTTTTTTACAAGTTGAACAAATGTTATACTCTCCTGTCTAATTTCAATAAAACTAAAAAAATGTTTAAAATTTCGCCCAAAAAAGTTTCAAAGGAGGCAACCCTAATATAATAACATTTGTGTTGTTAGCTTTCTGCATATTTTAAATTTGAATTCTTAATCTCTTTTATTTACTGGGTACAAAAAAAAGCTTAATTTATTTTTCTCTTTATTATTTGTAAAATTAATGCAGTTCTTTTTTATTTTATTTTTTCGGACCATTCTCATGTTAACTTAATTGAAAGGGCCAATTGTTTTTAAACGATTTGGTTACTACTAAACACAATAAACAGCAAATTTTCAGGTTTATATATAAAAATGCATATATATATAAAATATATTCTATAAATGTGTATGTGAATTTTATACAAATACAAAATAAAATCGAATTTCCATATTATAGACACAAGACAATGCATCTTTTAGCACAGAGAATACAAGATTCGCGGAACATAACCTCAAAAAATAAAAAAAAACGATCCGAGTTATAAGATAACAGGGTGATCTGTGGAACCTGGTGTGCGGTAGCGCGCGAGGATTGAGATGTCTTTTCTCGTATTATATATAGTATTATAGTCTTGGAGAATCGGGATTTACGAGCTTGAACATTTACCACAATGCGCTATAACTTTTCGAAAAGGGACGTTATACAGCAATATATATATCTATATACTTCGTATATACCTTTTTTTTTTGTTTAAAGAACTTTTTTGCAAACACACACATATATATATACCTATTACTATATTTACACATGCATATAATATTACACATGTAGACAATAAAAGCTAATTGAGAAAGAGCTAAATCTTAAAGTTTCTCAATGAGATCATTAGCAAAAAAGTTCCGGAAAATGTATAAATAAACATATATATAAATCCAATATATATATATATAATGCATACACAAAGACTTTGATGGCTCAATCGTATTAAATATATAAACATTTATACAACTTTTATAAATACACAAATGTACTTACACGTTTTGGTATCGATAAATGGTATAACTCTTTCGATGCGAATATAATAATATAAGATTATAAATATGTTTGAAAGTATAGTTCCAAGAATATTATGGCGAACAAAAGTGGCCCATTCCTCTGTGATCACATATTTATATTCATATCTTTATATTATATGTACACGAACATGCTGTATATATACCTCGTAAATTATTCATGAAACGTATAATGGCAGTATCAATATCATATTCAATTTTTAATTGCAATTAAATATACTGTAACTGTAAAATTATGTTTTGATACTTTGAATTTAGAAAAATTTTCAATATTTAGCTAGTTCGAGACGGTTTACACAGGTTTAGTGTAATTTAAAGTTTGTGCAGAATCTATTGATTGATTTTATTGATTTTTAGAATACGTTTTAAAATTAGGGATTGGACAAATGAATATGGACAGTTAGGACATTGAATACTATTAGGACACGTTGGTCAAAATTCAAAATATTTAAGGCAGTATTCAAATCCGGGACTAGTAATGGATAATCATAGTAGATTCATAAAGCACGGGTAAACAGCAATGAGGTACGATTGGGACTGCAGAATGCTACTGATAAAAATCAGTATAATATCTATAAACTGTTTAAAATAAAAATTTCATAGCAGTAAAAAAACCCGGGTAAACGGGGGGTAGAAGATTTTGAATTCTTGGGTATTGGAATGTGGTTCCTCCTCCAGGAGATTTTCTTTTTAGCCCTATTATTTTTATCAGTCCCCACGTTGCATTTATATTGCTTTCCTTGCCTTTCCCACAACACAAGGAATCTATTGTTCCTTGGATCAAGTTACCCCAAAAGTTAATTCCAAATATTAAAATTCCTGCACTACTTGTAATGGGTCCCATTTGTAGCTCCATTTATCTTTTTTCCCCAGTTTTCCATCTCTCCTGAAAACTATTACTTTAGTTTTCTTTGTATTAACGATTAATTTATTTTTATTACAGTACTTTGCTAATCTATCCAACATTTCTTGTAACCCTTCCGTATTATCGGCTGTTGGTATAAGGTCATCAGCAAATTTCATGCAAAAAATTTTCTTTCCACCTATAACTGGGGCTGGATGCTAAAGTGGTAGTATGGTCTATAGCAGGTGTATGCAAATTAAATAAGGTCTTATACATACTTGTTCAACTATCTGTATAGGAAAATATAGATCATATTGGCGTTGTATAGTATATGTACACAGAATGCAACGCAGATACCATTTGCATAGGCGTAAGTCGTTTACGCGTTTTTTATTTTTCGTATAGAAATAACATAGGTTAAGTTTATTGGACATTAATAATTTTATAAAAATTAAATATTAGGTTACACGTTTCAGCTACAGCTTATACAATCACTTTAGAATCCTGCCTCTGTGCCTCCAATATTTTTCTTTGCCAAAGTTTCATCTATATCCTCAATGAAGAGATTAAACAGTGTTAGACTGAGTGGGCACGTTTGCTGCTCTCCTACTTCTGTTCAAAAATTCCTTGAAAACCCTTCCTCTGTTATAATTTTGCACCAGGTCTCCTGATATATTTTTTCTACTCACCTTGAAAATCTACCCTTCATACCTTCTTATGTTAAGGATGCTGCTCACCTTTTTTGTTTGAGTACAGATTTTAATAAAAGTTGGTATATAACAAGAAAGCATATTAAAAAATACATATTTAAAATTAGAAGATCCTAGGGTGACTTCTTCATTATTAAATAATTAAAAATAATTTTGCTTCTCCGAGCATCTTATACACGTGATTCTTATGGGACGACATTTTACAATAAAAAATTAAAGTATGCAACACAGATACTATTTGCATTGGCGTATGTCGTATACCGTTCGTATATGCAATTTTTATTATTCGTATAGAAATTATAATCATTCGCAATTAAAAAAAGTTGACAATGTTACATTGTTTTATTTAAATTCCATTTAGTATTGTATAAGCTAGTACTCAGTAAAAAATGACGTATTCTTTGCTTAAAATTTAAAGTTTTATATGATAAGATTTACTAGAAATAGTTATAATTTTGTAATTTGTTTTGCGAAATTGTTAATGTTTAATAAATTTTTAGCCTGACGAGGTCGGTGGTATACCAACGAAACTTTGCGCTAAATAAAACAATGAAAGATTAGTCCTGAATTTTATTTAATCTTGCCCAATAAGGTGGATAAATTCTTTGAAATAACATAAATTAAGTAAATTAAATTTATTGGACATTAATAATTTTATAAAAATTAAGTATTTGGTTACACGTTGAAGCAACACCCTATACAAGCCAAAAAAAAAGTTTGGATAAAAAACCAAACAAAATATAACTTTTCATGTCCCTATTTATTAACAGTAGGTACCTCTGTTTCTATGACATACGCACATACTAATAGGCAAACAAGAGATATATTTCGAGATTTAGATTAAAATAAATGATAATAATAATTAAAAGGATTGACGTGATTTGTATGCTTATATGTACACATATACCTATATATAAATAAAATACAATAATAATAATGATATAATAATGAGTTGTTTCAATTATCGTATAGGTTATAAAAGGCAATTAGCAAGTTGTGATTATAGAAGCTTAAGTTCGTTAAAGCGGCACCTGCGATGTTTTTCTTTTTTAAACATATATAGTATTCGTCTGCATATAATACATATAATAGCTATATATAACAACAGAGAGGATTAGAGTCAGTCATCACTGGGTGACACAAAAGGTTGCCGCTTATAGATCTTTTTATAACGATAAAGTTATTTTTGCTTGTATTTTTAATAAATATATATACCTAACCTATAATATAATAAATATCTCTATAGGTTATATTCGATTGCCACGCCTTGTAAGCGGGTGTATTATTGAATTTTTTTTAAATGCTACCTTACATGTGCATAAGTAAGATGAAACCAATTGGAAAAGATGATTTTTGATGTAATACTCCCACGTGGAGTAGTCTTCCGAATATGATTTAGTTATAAGTAATCCACCTGCCGCACGCGACAAGTATCTTTTTTTATATTTTTTTGCTTAATAGGATTTCTGGGTCGAAGATCTTTAAGCTTTCCCATAGGAGTTATAATATTGTGTGTATACTATTTTTTTTTTAAAACTAATATCAATGATTTATACCCATTGGGATTTTTTTTTTCTTTTATTTTTTATTACACCCACTTAGTGAGTTTTGATTTATTGATTATGATGGAGAATTTATATTAGATTTATGCATTTTTTTTACGCTTTCTTTGATGAGAAAGTGTGAACTTTTTATTGTAAGAAGATAAAAATTACTTTTAGTTTTTTACGGGTGCATTGATCAATAATTATTTAAGGATTAGAAGTAAAATTTGTACCTATTAAACCATTGAAATTTTTTAAATAACTGTGACTTTGCTATTTATGGTGAAAATTCTTGGTATTTAAAATTTAATAATTTTGTAAAATTTAACCCTTTTTGGGATATTGTTTTGGTTTTTGAAGAATTTACCAGAGCTTTTGATTTCTTTTGAAAATGTAGGGTTTTTGAAAATATTTGTTTTTAGAAAATATGCAATTTGCAAAATTTAGGACATGCTTTCTTTAGAACTGACGTACAAGCTCGAGCTTCAAAGATTTTAAAATGTGGCAAATAACCCTGCAAATAACTGATTGTAATTTATGCTAGTATTACCTAATTTATTAATGATGAAAAATTAAAAAATTGTAAATGGACTAAAATTTCATTTTTTCTAATAAGTATTGCTCCAAAAAATAAAGTAATAGATTTAAAATTGGAACTTAAGCAGGCGAGACACCCTTTAAACAGTTCATAATAAAATAATTGAAAGGGCAAATAAAAAGCTCAATAAAATTTCTGGTATGTATGAATCTCAAGGGGCAAATAAAATATGCTACTTTTTAAAAAATCAAGTGGGATTTTTATGTTCAATGACTTTTTATTAAATAAGAGCCATCACGATATGCTTAATAACTAAATAAATTAAATCCATAAAAATTATTTATCAACACCAAAAAGAAAAAAAGAAATTAACATTTATTTAAAAATCGTTAAACATATATTTTACCGACAAATTTAATTCAATAAAATTTCAAAGGTTATCAGAATGTAATATTAAATAAAATCAGCAACGTATGTTCTTTCCCGCTTATTAAATCAAATGTAACAAGAATAATTTTCAAACTTACAATACATAAATCATCAAAAATTCAAAAAACGTTTTTCAATACATACGAATGCAATCAACATCATTGCAATATTCATATAAAATGATGCAGAATCTCTTATACAACACAGGTAAAAGAAAATAAAGCAGGTGTTGACGAAGCGCGGGCGATTCTTTGCAAACTGCCGACGAACATTTGTTTTATATATTATTTATTTATATAACATATAAGGGGATTCTCGTATAGATCAAAATCTTATAAGGGGAGTTTACAATTGAAATAATAACTAGAAAATATACAGTCACATATATATTTATATTGCATAATTAATTAGGTAATTATTTTTATTTTTTATCGTGATTTACATTATTATTTTTTAATTCTTGATATTCTTTTTAAATATAGTAAGTAATATAAAAATTATATTTTAATGATAATAAAAAAAGATTTATATTTTATGATAACGAATTATTTAAAATTACTTTCACAGAATACAATTTATCTGTAGTTATGTCAGTCATTTATTTATTTTTTTTTATTTTCTTTTGATTTAATGTAATTAAATGACAAAATAAAAAAATTCTTTCTTTTTATTTTAATAACAGCTATAAATATAAGTAATTGCATTGTATTATGTGCTAAAAAATAAATAAGTGCATTTTGTTCATTTATGTGTCAAATTAAAGTGAAGTGAACAGTGTTGGATTAAAATTCTTTTGTACTATTAAATTTTTAAACGTACAATTTTTGGTGTACAGTGGAAATCACTGTTACGAGATCTCTCAATAGTGAGTAATTATAAATTATGAGTCTTATATTAACATTTTTCTAATTATATGCAATTTTGTCAAAATGCAAGGCACGTGTCACTAGCGACTATTTTGTATTTTTAAACAACGACAGAGATGGATTCGACACTGTAAAAAGACTTTTTCTCATACAATTTTTCCTAATATCTAAAACAACGGGAAAAAAATAAGAAACAGCAACTCAGAAGGTCCTATAGGGTTGAATCAATAATCAAAAAACAGCAGAAACTTTTCAAGGAGTATGGGGTTAATCCAGTAAAAATTACATATTTTTATAACAAAATTTTTAAATGACTTATAACAGTTTTATCTTATATCCTGAATTATTTGAAAATAATAATTAAAAAGTTCCCATATTGAAATTAGCGTACATTTTTACCCCCCCCCCCCCCTAAAAACGTTAATATTTAATCAGCCCCCTGAAAACTTCAATTTTTAACCCATCCTCCTCTAGAAACGCCAAAATTTAACAACCACCATGTTGAAAACTTTTTTCAATTACTCCCGAGATTACTCCTGCCTGTGAACGTGTTTGAAATACGATTCATACGAAATTCCAATTCACGGAAAGGGGTATAGAAGTGCCCTTGTATAAAATGACAAAATGTACTATTCTAAAATTGACATGAAAGATTTTTGAAAATTAGACCCCCATTTCATGAAGCAGAATTTCACTAAACTGCTAACCATAGTTTCCAGATATTAAAACGCTCATGTCTTACGCCCCCCCCCCTTTATGTTGGGGGCCTTATACGCGTCTTCCTATTACCGTATCCAAAAACGTGTTTGCATTTATGAAAAGTAAAATTTTTTCAGTAAATTGTCATAAAGAAGTTTAACGCTTTTTGGTGGAAACGGGTCTTGAGCTTTTTGCTCTTGGGTAACCATTTAGGAAAGTTCAGTAAGTCAGTATGAAATGACTTAATCTATTAAAAATCTGCTCCATCAAATAGACTATGTCATTTTTAACATAGAACATGTTAATAAGGAGAAAGACCCAACATACTTGGGGGAGGTACAATAATGAATATTACTAGGGAGGAGCTGATTACGAATTTGTTGGTCCTTTTTCCGAAAAATGGTAACGTTTTTCAGTATAGCCCAATTTAGGTCAGTTTTATCCATTTATTTTTAATATTTAGAGTTCCCGGAATACAATAAAGTTATCCTAATCCCTGGGTATTATGTTTTTTGGTGCATTGATTACGGAAATGTTTTTTTTTTAAATGCTGTAGCCTATTTTAAGCCATTTTAGCTATTCTTTTAATGTTCTGAGCTCCTGTAACAATAAAAAAATTATTATAAGCAATGTCAATTATGTTTTTTGACACATAGATTATGAATTTTTCAGTCATTTCTCCGAAAAACGGTTAGTTTTTCAACTATAGCCCATATTAGGGCATTTGTGGCCATTCTTTTAGTGTTTAGAGCTCTGGTAACAACTAAAATTATCCTAACAACCAGCAATTATGTTTTCTGGTAACTATATTATGAAAATGTTGTCTATCTTCCTAGGAAATTTTCAGTTTTCTTACTGCAGCTCATTTTAGGGCACTTTTGGCCATTTTTTAGCGTTACGAGTTCTACTTCTGGTAATCAAAAAATTAATCCTAACAATTGGCAATTACATTTTAGGGCTACAGCGGAATACTGACATTTCCGTAATCTACGCAACATAAAGCATAATGCCCAGTGGTTAGGATAACTTTACTGTGTTCCGGGAATTCGAAATATTAAAAAAATGGCTAAAAATGACTTAAAGTGGGCTATAGTGAAAAACGTGACCATTTTCCGGAAAAAGGACCAAAAAATTCGTAGTCAGCACACCAAAAAACTTAAGTATCACAGGTGTTCTATTCTCTCTCTCTCTCTCTCTCTCTCTCTCTCTCTCTCTTCCTTTAGAATCCACCATGTATACAGGCCTTATGGGCGGCCACTGGACTATTAATAGACAAGCCAGTTATAAATTTTAGATTCAGATGTCTAAGAGGGTAGCAACATTTGGTATCAATCCTAACAATTTTGTCGCGGTCCGTACAGACTTCTTTGCACTTGAACCCCAAACTTTATAAATTTTATTTTTGTTTATATCGCCCATTACTTTGTAATATAAAATCTTGTGAATTCTTTTTTTGTAATGACCAGGACTTTGGAGTTAACCTGATAGAAATTTTTTACTTTTATACACAATAATTTAAACTTTTTGCCCAGTCCTGGTCAAAAGAAGAATTCACAAGATTTTATTTCATAAATTAATTTCCATGCCAATATTCATCTTTTCAAATTAATCCTTTCTCAAATAACCAGTATTATAAGATAAATGAAATCTGCCACAACTGCAACAACAGAATTAAACTGCAACTATTAATTAAATTTGTATAATCAGAGTTTACAGTCACCTATTTTGTCGTATTTAATACCTGGAACAAATAAATAATTATAAGTGCGAAAAGAAAAATTATTAGAAACACTAAATCAATAATCATTCAATTAACAGCTGAGTTAACCTGATAGAAATTTTTTACTCTTACAATAATTTAAACTTATAAACTTAATTTATTTTTAAAATATTTTTTTGTAAGATCATTATTTATCCTGATTTTATTAAGATATTTTATCTTTAAAATTTAACTTTATAAGAGAAAATTTTTTAAATTCTTAAGTAAATTAATGATATAAATATTTTATGGGTTTGTTTAGTTAAAAATATTTTTTTTTTTTAAATATTAATTATCAAAAAATAATTTCAACTGTATTACATAATATCAAAAAAACAAACATCAAATTAGTAAATTTTAGCTACTAATTTAAAAAAAAAAAAATCAAAAGTAAACATAAAATAATATAAAAATCTACAGATTTCGATAATTAAATTGGCATATTAAATCTTTTTTGGACAAAAAAATAAAAATAATCTTATAAAAACACGCATTAAATTCACACAGGAAAACATCAAAGATTTAAAAAACCGACAATCCTTATTTTCTGCTCTAGCGCCGAAATTCAAAAAAAAAAGTATCTTTTTAAAGGTATTATAAGATACTATATAAATTCGTATCAATTACGAAAGGTTAGCGATCGAGGCCGGTCCCGGTCAAAAGAGCTTAAAAACTTTTTAAAGGATTTCTCCAATGCTTCCTATATATTAAACAGCAGGGGAGCATACAAAACCCAAAATAAAAAAATCTGTTCTAACTTATTCTGATTCCTTTTTTTTTTTAAGAATCTTTTTTTTTTATGCCAAAAATAAAAAAAAGGTGTATTATTTTTCCATAATCCTTTTACTTCTTTCTATTGTTTTCAATCCAATTAAACTCGATTATTCAAAAAATTTAGCCTTTTTTTTGGTTTCGTTTCTTTTCTAATTGAAAATCTGCAAAAATTCTCTTTTATATACATAAATTTTATTTTATTTTATTTGGAGATGAGGTCAAAACAAACAATTCTTAATATCGTTTGTCAATATAAAGTAGCTCCTAAAATATATATTTGCTTATATAATTAGCGAGAAAAAATTTTTTTTTAATTTTTGAGAAAAAATAAGTAATTTAATACGTTATTTTTTTAGGTTAAAAAATTGATATTAATTTTAAGGAAAGCTCCCACAAATATCAAATTATTAACCATTTATTTTATTAATTTTTTTTTTCTGGTAAAAAAAGTTGTGTATGTGACACATATTATGAAAAAAATATCTTTAAGAAGCTAAATACGTTAAAGATAAGATAGGTCAAACAGTTTGCCAATATAATATTAGACAAGATAAGTAATTTGTAACTTCCAGCAGTTTTTTGTATTAAAAAAAAATCTTTAGGTTATATGGGTAAAAAAATACAGAAAGGGTAATTCGTGAAAAATTTGGACTTTTGGCGATTTTTTTAAATTTAAGTAGTGTTTTATTTGATAAAAAGCGATTTTTAGTTTTTAATTTTAGAATAAGGGGGTGGTCCAAATGTACAAATTTTTCCGCTATTCTCGAGTTTTCAGTTAAATTCAAGCTGAAATGTAATAGAACGCTAAAATAGGTTTTATAGACCTCAACAATTTTTTACAAGCTTCCAGCAGCAATTTGAAAATTTGACAATTAACGATAAAAATGCGCAGTTTTCGGGGTTCAAAAGCTATTTTACAATTACCCATCCGCATATTTTCACCCATATAAGATTAAATAAAGAAAAAAAACTAAAAAAATCAATTAATAACATTAAATTTATATTTAGTAAAATAAATTAAAAAAAAAAATGATAAAAAATTATCTAAAAATTCAAAGAACAAACTTAAAACACGACTATAAATAATATTGAGTAATTTTATTATTATCTTAACAATATTTGTTATAATATTTTTAAGCATATCAAAAAAAAAATATGATGATAAAACATATTTTTAAATAATCATTTTATTTTTTTTGACATTCAAAAATATTATAAATATTGAGACGGAATAAAATCAAAAGAAATTTATTAATAAAAGATTTAGATAAATGATCTGTTATAAGATTTTTGTATTATTAAAGGATGATATTGTAAAATGAAAATCAAAACTAAGACAAATTGGACCACCAAGAGTTGTTTCACCTAAATTAACAATACAAAAAGATTTTGTTTATATTTTTAAAGAATTTATATTAAAATACAATTAGTCATTTTTAAGATATTAATTTTTTTTTTATTTTTAGAGTCAGAAGATGAGAGATAGCATTTTAAAAAAATGATAAATTTATTTATTTACTAAATAAGCTATATTATTAAAGTCAAAAGAAAGATGATGATAATTATGATAATAATTATTATGCTCTATACTCAATATTTTTCAACGCAATTTTTTTATTTTTTTATGATTTATCTCTTATTTTTTTTTTGACATTTATCTTAAAATTCTTCTTCTTGAAATTTTTTTTAGGTATTAATGTCCAAATATTTAAAAATTGTGTTTGGAATATCAATTTGTTCAAGAAATTAAATTTCGACTTGTTGAATTGAAATGTTTGAACCTTTTTAGGGTGGTTTGAAAATTGCATAATTTACTGATAACTTTTCTCAGATTTTTTCAGAACTATAGTATGAAATCTCTTATATCGTTTAAGTCTTATATAGTTATCTCAAAAAATCAGCAAAAATTATAAACCACACTTGGTGATTGAATAAGTTTTTCAAAGTTGCAATTACCACTATCTTATCTAGTTTAACTTTATTTTTCAAAATTTTAGCTCTAGATTAAATTTTGCTCAAATAAATTTACCAGTAATTATTTATAGTATAGGTATATAACAAAGTGTAACCAATAATCAATAAATGAACAATAGACTACTAAATATCTGATTGAATTAGCCTTTTTTTACCTATGAGGACTAACATCCTATGAAAATTTACTTCACCAACTTTTTGATTTTAATAATTTTTTTTATTTTTCAATCAAGACTTTATAAAAAAAGTTAATAATATTATCCTAAAAAAATTTTTTTACAATTTAGTGAACAGAGCTGACATCTAAAAAAATTTAACAGAATTACAATAAGCAAATTCTCATTATTGATTTATTAATGTAATGCAAATTTCCTTTTTTGCCAACTGTATACCACTTATAGCATTCTACGTTATCTGATTATTATGTCAAGGTTTGATAAACCCACATTTGTTTATTTGTTTGTGAATAAGAAGTAATAGTATAATAGAAAAAATAAACAAAAATTGATATACTACCAAAACTTGTGTTCAAAATAAAACTAAAATTTAAATTTAAGTATACCTGAATAAAAAATATTTCATATTTTAATATTTAATAAAATTATGGATGAAACGCAAGAATTTTGTTTACAATGGAATGATCATCAACCAACGTTAATTAAAAATTTTGAAGAACTTCTTGTTACTGGATTTTTATCGGATTGTACATTAGCTGTAGAAGGAAATTACATAAAAGCACATAAAATTGTTCTTTCGAGTTGTAGTTTATATTTTGAAAAACTATTAAAAGAACATCAAGACAAATATCCAGTGTTTATTCTGAGTAATATTACTTTTGAACAATTAAAATCCATACTTGAATATATTTATAAAGGCAAAGTTACCGTATGTCAAAATCAAGTTGATTCATTTATAAAAATAATTGACTTTTTTCAAATAAAAAGAGTACTAAGTGAAAATGAAAGCGAAGAAACTACGAGTAACTTGAAAACCAAATTAGATAGTAAAATTGAAAATAATTCTATACTAAAAGATAGCAAACTTATTCATAAAAAATCTAATAAACAGAATAGCAAGTCAATATCAAAATTTAGAGAATCTAAAACAAATAGTTTTCCAAAGTAATAAAATGGATGATTTATTTTAATTGAATTTTAATTAACTAATCTGACATTTGATTTTCAGGGATAAAAATAATACAGAAAATAATTCTCCAAGTATTCTAAAGAAATTATTATTAGAAATGAATCCAAAGCCTTTCAAAACTTTAAAAGAACAAAAAATAACTAATAAACCAAAAACCATTACTCAGCATGAAATATCAGACTCTGAAGATGAAATTATTAATCCAAAAATTGAGCATATGGATATTCAAGATGAAACTTATTACGAGTCTCATGATAATTCTACCAATGATAATTGCCTTAATGATCCTTTAAATACTTCAGAAATTAATTTAAGGTAAATATATAATTTACAAATTTAAACCTTGAATATTATACAGCAAAAAATTAATAAATATTTAATATTTATAGAAACATTATTGACAGAACAAAAACAGAAAATTATAAAATAATTCCTGGTACTTCCAACACAGATATTTCAATGTTCGGAACAGAAGAATTAGACGATTTTGATTATGTACCAAAAAAATCATTAGAAATGAATTTATTTACAAGCTTGCATGGTGATAAAATAAATTTTCAAGCATTAAATACCAAAAATAATAGCAAAGATTTATTAGATAAAGAAGATGATATCATCAATACTTTGAAAGACTGCTCTAACTTAAAAAATGAAAACCCTGAAAATTCGTTTATTATTCCACAAACACCACTAATAACAAATTCTTTATATATTGAAAATGCTCAACAATGGATCTCTCAACAATTAAACTATCAATATAATTTAATACAGAGTAACAGTCAAAATAAAACAAATGATCGCTTACATAAATGTGATAATTGTGGTAGATCGTACAAACATAAAAAGCATCTTACAAGACATATAAGAGATGAATGCGGTGAAAAATCAAGTAGTAAAATGCACATGTGTAATTCGTGTGGAAAATCTTACAAATATAAACGTGGACTCACAAAACATGTCCATGAAGTTTGTGGCGATTCAAATCTTTTACAATGCCCTTATTGTCCTAAAAGATTTGATAATAAAGAAATAATGATACGGCATTCTTTAAAACACGTTAACGATAAATTTAGCGAATTTATTAATTAAGATTTTAAATTAAAAATTATTTCCCGTAAATTATGTTGATTTTTTATGAACTGAGTTTTGTACAGTGCATACTTTCTTTATTATTTTAATTTTATTTTCTTGTATATATATAGGTATATATATTTATAAAATTTTGTCAAATAATAGTCATAAATTATTTAATTAAATATTAAAATTAGATGTTTATAATATATCTTTTGATTAAGCATTTAAAATTAATAAAAATAGTTTTAACTTACCATAATCATCAGTGTCTTGTAAATGTTTCCTAACCTTTTTTCTTTGATTAATTAAATACCTTCAGTAAATTAAACATTTTAATAAGCTAATAAATTAAACTGATTTGCAACTTTCTTTGTTAATTAAAAATAAAACAAATTTAATTAATTAAATTAATAAAATATACTCCTATGTGGTCAAGACTCGCTAGTTCTTCGAAAATCTTTCTGAAGTTACCGCTTAACTTTATATGCGCGTAGACATAACAATATTTTTTTATATGCGCATAAACACCGGGTAAAAATTAAAATCCGTTGTACATGGTTATGTTTACATGTATAAACATAAATAAAAAAATAATTGCAAATTATTTAAAACATAATCAATGGCAAATAATTCTTTTTTCAAATGTTGTAAAATTAATTAAAATTAAAGTATAAAAAGTGCCGTTAAAATTTAAAGAATTAATTTTTTCATGTTTTTTTTGCTAATAAAAATATTAATTTTTTTCAAATGAAGCAGAAAAAAAATTGTTTAAAAATAAAAAAAAAAATAAAAATAACAGATAAACAAACCATGGCTTTTTTTTGGAAATCATAATAAAATGACACATTTAATTTGTATTTATATAATGATTTTTACGTATTTTGAATATTTATTGGATATTATAAATATAATAATTATTAGGAATTATTTTGAAAAATGGATAAACAAGACGGAGATGACTTATTCCAGAGACAATGGTCAACGGATCCAGGCACAGCTGGTTTTGATTTATCGTCTGGATCTAAATGGATTTTTCCAGAAAATTATCCAAAAAGAGACTACCAGTACTCTATCATCCAAACATCTTTATTCAATAATACTTTAATATGCTTACCTACAGGTAAATATACTGCAAAAAAATTTTTCTTTATTAAATAGTTTCACAAAATAATTTTTAATTTAATTTTTTAAATTTAATAGGCTTAGGAAAAACTTTTATTGCTGCGGTAGTAATGTACAATTTTTGGAGATGGTATCCAAAAGGTAGGATTGTTTTTCTTGCTCCTACAAAACCTCTCGTAGCTCAGCAAATTTATGCATGCCAAGAAATTATGGGAATCCCTAGTGAAGAAACAATAGAACTTACAGGTAATATTCATTTTGTATTTTTATTTTGCTTTTTTTTGTTTCTATTTTTCATCATTAACTTCAGGATCTGTTCATCAAAATAAACGTGCAATTGCTTGGACTCAAAAAAGAATTATTTTTGCTACACCACAAACATTTCAAAAAGATTTACAAAATGGCATTGTACCCTGTGAATTAATAAAATGCTTGATTTTTGACGAAGCTCATAAGGCTTTAGGAAAACATGCTTACAGCGAAGTAAATAATTACAAAATTTTGTATATTTAAAATTTTTAACAATTTTCCTATTCAATCTTCAAATTTTAGATAATTAGGTTACTAACTCAAAAATCTAAGTATTTTCGAGTGCTTGGACTTTCTGCTACACCTGGTAGTAAAATTGATCAAGTTTGTGAGGTATAAATCATAAAATTTTAAATGCAAACATTAAATAAATAATTTAATTAATTTCAGGTAATAAAGAACTTGCTTATTTCTAAATTAGAATTAAGAGACGACACATCTCCAGATATTGTACCTTACATTAACTCAAGATCGATGTCAAAAATCGTTATTAAAATGAATCCAGAATTAACAGCTTACAAAATTAGATATCTTAGTATTATTTCTCCACATTTTAACGTTTTAGTACAAGCAAATATTATTCGATGCGATGTTGCAGACGTCTCTAAAGCTCGAGTAAGTTAATAAATTTTGAGCTGTTTTAAATTTGTTTAAAAATATTTTAATTTATTGTAGATATTTAATTTAATGAATTCGTACAAATCAAGGCAAATTAAAGATAAAAATCACGGTTTTGTTATGAAAACATTTACTGTGTTACTTACAATGTTTCATGCCTATGAACTACTTACTAATTATGGATTACGCGCATTTTACAACTTTTATCAGAGTAAGTAAAAGATGATAAAATATAAAACTTAAATAATTATTCTGATCAAATATTTAGATCATACTGATAAATTTTGGTACGACAGCGAAACTAATTTAAAACAGCTTTTAAATGACATTAAAGAATACATAGGAGATTTTCCCATAATAAATGTTACAGAAGAATTACCTGAGGTTTTTATTTTTTTTTAGATAATGAATTTTAAAATGAATTTAATTAAAAATATTTTTTTGTAGATTCCTAACAATCTGATTTTTGGCCATGATAAATTTTTCAAATTAAAAGAATTATTAGAAGATCATTTTAAATTGTGTGAAAAACAATCGAAAAATACCAGGGCTATAATTTTTATTGAAGTTAGTTTTGCACATAAATTATACAAAAAAAATATAATTTTTTTATTTTATTTTTTTTTAAATTTATTTATTTAACAGGACTTACTTTTTATATTTATTAATTTTTTAAAACAATTTTTAGTATCGAGATATCGTAAATGAAGTTTTTGTTCTTTTGTTACAATGTAGACCGTTAATAAGACCCCAAATGTTTGTTGGTAGAGCTGGTTTGAAACAAAAACAACAGATTCAAGCCTTAGAAGATTTTCGAAATAACAAAGTTAACGTTTTAATATCTACGTCTGTTGGTAATATATTTTTTTTCTTTTGTAAGTTCACGAAAAATTAAAAAAATTCTATATTCATTTAAGGTGAGGAAGGTCTGGATGTTGGAGAAGTAGATCTGATTATTTGTTTCGATATCATATCAAGTACACCCATTAGATTAGTTCAAAGAATCGGTAGGACAGGAAGAAAAAGAAGCGGTAACGTAGTTATGTTGGTGACAGATAGCCATGAGTTAAAGGTATTGAATATTAACTATGGTTCTTTAAAAAAATATTTAAAAATCCAATTTTATTCTTACAGACCTTAAACCAAGCAATGGCTAAAAAAGATTCAATGAATTCAAAAGTTCTAAAATCAATTACAGTTATAGCATCTTTGTATAAAGAAAGCCCAAGAATGGTTCCATTAAATTACAAACCAGAATGTTTTTCAATGTTTATTAAAATTCAACCAAAGTCATCACCAGTTAAAACGAAAAAAAAACTAGTGGTTGAAAGGAAAAAAAAAAAAAATACCACAAATAATATTGAAAATATCGAATATATTCCAGAACCAGTTGTTGTTCAAAAAGATCTTACAAATTTCGTATCAAAAGATCCTTCTTCTGTTAAACTCAATAATCAACAATCTTTGCTAAAATTCTTTTCTGAAAGAAAAAATAATAATGAAAACAGTTCAAACAGCTTTATTGACGAATTTGTTGAAACTAGAAAAAATAGATTATTGAATAATAATATTAAATTTAATGACATAAAATTATTATCTGATGATAATAAATCAAATGAATTTTTAATACTTTGCGCAATGAAAAAATCAAAAATTCAAACTGTTAATAAATTTTTTGATGTTAATTCTAATTATATTCTCAATGAATGTGTAGAAAAGGATATTTTTTCAAATTTCCTAATACCATCAATTGATACTTTATCTTGCATTAGTAATTTAAACGAATATATATCATCTTCCGATACAAAATATACCAATGAAAACAGCACGAATTTAATAAATTCTCAAGATAATTTATGGGATTGTTTATTATATGAAGAATTTAGCAAACCTGTTTGTGCAAATTTTTCTTCTGAATCAAAATATAGTTGGAATGTTAAGGAACCAGCCATTATCGAAAAAAATTTTGAAGATTTATTAGATGAAAATACTGAGTCCGAATCTTTAGAAAGTAATTCTCAAAAAAAAGGATCTCAAAATGAATTTGGTGAAAAAAATATTTTTGATGACCTTCTTGATACCAGTACTGATGAAGAAGATAATACAATTTTAGAAAAAACCGTCTTTGATGAAATACATCAAAATGATGTTACTTTAACAGCGACTAAAAATAATAACAATAGCTCAAGTTTAAAAAGAGAAGCTAATAGTCCCAGTGAAAGTTCAGCTGCTAAAAAAATTAAAGTTTCTGATGAAGCTATTAAATTTGAAGATGAAGACACTTATTTCGATGATATTTCATTTAGCGAATTAGATTCAAATATCAAAAAAGAAACGAAATTCGAAGAATCAATTAAAAATGATCCTCCAGATTTTAAAAACGACATAATTAAAAATGATAATGAAAATAAAAATGACGAAACCTCTTTAATTAATGTAAGCAATGATCAAAATTACTTAGATTCGGATGAAGATCTTTTTGATGGTATTGATTCAGATTTGTCTCCAAAAAATACATTAATTGAAACAGCAAAAGAATATAAAAATGAAGAGATTTTAGAAAGTGATAAAGCAATTGAATTAAATTTAAAAAGTAATTTAATGCAAATTGAGGAAGAATCTCCAAACATGTTTGAAAAATCAGATTTCTTTGAAAGTAAATCAACTGATTCAAACTCAAAAATTAAATTAACAGAATCAGGTAAAGAATCTCCAATTATGTTTGATAAAAAAGATTTCTTTGAGAGCAGTAAATTAAGTGAATCAAGTTCAAAAAGTAAATTATTACCGCTTTATAAAGAATCTCCAAGTATGTTTAATGAATCTGATTTCTTTGAAAGTAAACCGTCAGAAGAATCAACTGATAATGGACCAAAATTAAATAAGACCCAAAAATTTTCTACTTCCAGTGAAAAAACTACAACTACAAATAAAATAAAAGATGTTGCTTGTGAAAGTTATGATTTTCCTTCAGATATTGCTGATATTTTTTTCGATGACTTGGAATGGAAAGATAATGTTGATCAGAAAGATGAGGATAAGCTGGAAAAAGAAAAGTGTAATGAAAAACAAACTGAAATGAAAGTGAATTCAAATTTAAGTAATGTTGCAAGTACATCCTTAAATAAAACTGCAAATAATTTTGCTAAATTAAAAAATGTGCTTTCTGATAAAAATTCAGAAATTGATACTTTGGCTAAAACAATAAATAATGATAAATATCAATGTTTGATGGTTAAAGATATTGAAAATATTCAACCTGATATAACATCAAATAAAAAAAAACGTCCGGGATTAAATCTTTTAAGACTAAAAAAAAACCAAACTAACCCAATCTGTGATAAAGATGGATTTCTCATACCGGATTTATTTTTGAATTCCAAAAAAGAAGAAAAAGATCTTAATAATAAGAAAAAAGAAACAGTTTTGCAAAAAAGTAGTAAATATGACAATGATGAACCTTCTAACAGTAAAAAATTAATGTCAAATAGGAAACCAGAAAATTTGAAAAAGAAAAAAATTCAAAAAAAGAAATCAAATGATTTTATTTTTAATGAAGCTGAAGTATCTGAAGATGAATACACAACAGAAGGAAGTTCTGAAGAAGATGAAGAAAACGATTTAGAAGGTTTCGTTAGTTACACTCAAGATGTATCAGATGCTGTTGATATGAGAGGTCATTATTTAAAAACTATTAGAAGCCCAGTACGAAACGGAGCTTTTTTATTCAAGAAATTAAGAGATCCAGAACCAAATTATGATATTTATTCTCAAGTTGTCTCTCAAAATGACGATACATATCTCAATGTAAGTATTTTTATATAATTTCAAAATAAAATTATAATTTTTATTATTTATTCCTAATTTTTGAATTCAAGGATACATTTTGTGTAAAAGATGACGACTGTGAATTAATAGAATTAAGCGATATTTCTTCAGATGAATCATTTGTAGAAGAAATAGATACAAGAAAAAGAAAAGCTTTCATACAAAAAGATTACAAAAAACAAAAGAAACCTAAAAGAATAATAGTTTTAGATGGAAGTAGTAGCGAAGATGAAATTGAAAATTTACGAAAACAAATAATGGAAAATTCGATTAAAAAATAATTTTTGTAAATATTTTAGTGTGTTTGCAACTGTAAAATAGTTTTAATGTTTATTATGAAATATTTATTAATTTATATCGTTTGAATATGTTAAATTTGTAAGTTTAAAAAAATGTGTTGTATATTAAATCAAAAATATTTAATTTATATTTTCTTAAATTGTATTTTTATATTAATGAAAAAAATAAATAAATCCATTATTTTTATAGTTTATTTTTTTTTTTCATTATTTCATAGTTTATTTTTTATAAAAAATAACTTGATAGGCTAAACATATGAATTTTATTAATATTGAATATTTTTAACAATTTAGTTATGAAATATTTATAAAAATATCTTCAGTCTTAATAAATTGATCAAATTTTAGTGCATTGTTTAGAATTGTAAAATATTAAACCAAACTAAGTTTTTATCTTAGCTTCTGCATCTTTATTTTTAATATCAATTACAACCTAAAAAAAAAAAAATATTAATCAGTATTTTTTATTAAATGAACAGAATATTATAAGTTTATTACTTTTCCAATAGATTTCATTTCTGATATAAATTTTACTGCTTCATTAATATTGTATAGTCCAGCGATCATTGAAGGAACGGGTTTTACAAGTCCTTCTTCTAAAAATGTTATAACGTCATCTCCTATTTGTCTGCGGTAAAATTAAAACAATTAAAAACTTATTACTTATGTAATTGAATTTTTTATATTTACCTGTATGAATCATGCTTTCTCTTTCTAAAATCTCTTAAACATATACCATCTGTTTCATTTTCATCAGAATTCATTTCTGAAACACCGGCAATAAGTAATCTCCCTGTAAAAACAAGTATAATCAAAATAAGATATTAAATCTTTTTAATCATAAAAAAATAAATGGTTAAGTTATACCTTCTTTTGATAAATGCTGAACAACAACTTTTAAGTTGTCGTCTCTTAGTAAATCTTTAGAAGGTACTTTTGATTCATAAATATCCATAAAACTAAAATTAGATAAGAATAATAATAAGAAATTTAAACATTTAATAATCTTTAAATTATATTAAATTTCATTCAAACATACTTATCTAATACTTTTTTAAATTTTTCTCCGCTATCACCTTCAAATACATCGTCAATATCTTTTTCCTTAGCAATTTCTTGAATTTTTTTCCTTAATTTTTTTTCATTATAAGTAAGAGCATAAAAAGCTCCTCTTTCCCGAATTTTATCAGCTCTTTCTTCAGAAAAACCAACCCCAAGTACCTAGAAAATAAATTAATTTAGATATAAAATATTATTATTATTAATTCAAGTAAAAAAATTAATTTCAAATTATTAATACTTTAGCAAGAAAAATATTTGCAGCTATGTCAACAGCTGCCAGACTGATTCCACCAATACCAACATTAATAAGTATCATATCTTCTTCAGCAATTGAACCATAAGTCTCTAATGCAATTAATGCTGTCATGTAATTTTCCATTAAACATACCGCATCAATAGATTTCATTTCAGATGGTATTTTCCAAACATCCTAAAATATTAAGCCAAAATAAAATTTTATTACCTAAATTAATAATAAAGCAACTTACATTTAATTCACTTATACATAAATCAGAAAGTCCACCATATCTATCCTTATTCAAAGCAACAACTTTATCACCAACATGGTAACCAGCTTTTTTAGCATCTTCTCCAACTTCCGCTATCTTACCACATATTTCATAACCAGGAATAAATGGTAAATCTGGTAATTTATTATACAATTTTTCACATATAAGTACATCTACTCCATTTAAAGCACAGTAATTAACATCAATTAGAACCTGCGAATTACAATGAAAATTATTTTTATTTTTTTTTTTTAATATATTAAATTTAATTTTTCTGACCTCTTTAGACTTTATTTTCTTCGGTAGGTCTAATTTTTTAATAATTAAGGGTTCATTGAATTTTTTTAATACTGCACATTCTAATTTATTTTCTTTCTTTGAATCATCTTCTTTGTTTGTTTTTTTACTACTAAATCTGATTTGAGTTGCTGTGCATTTAAAATAATTTTTAACAACTTGTTTAGTGAAAATACATGAAAATCGTTTACTAATCATAGACATTTTAAATTTTTTTTTATTTTTCTTTAATTATTTTGTATTAAGACAAAAAGCATTGTAAATCTAAATAAACTAATAACTTTAAACAATCACAAAATTATTGCACATTTTATTTTTTAATTTTATTTACATTTTTTTTCTGCAACAATTATCACGTGGTTCGACTCTTGCGCCGCACTACGCCCACGCACTATAAATTAAAAATTATTTAAAATTTGTAATATAAATATTTTGATAATATTAGTGAAATTCTTACATTATAATATTAGGTCTGAAAAATAAATCTGATAATTTTGAACAATTATTGTATCATAATTTTTTAAATAAAAATCTTTTTTAATTTTTTACCGGTTATTTATGTGTTGGCTATGCAGGTTTCTAATTTCTATTATATGTTAAAAAACACGTGTGCAGACTACATCAGAATACAGATTTTTATTCTGTATTTCATACTGATTTTCGGAATTTATGCTTTTTGGAGTTAATTAATTAAAATTACTGTAAACTTTAAAAACTCTAGGATTTTAAATTATTTTTTAATTATCGAAGAAAAAATTTTATTTTTTAATAGCAAGGTATTTTTTTCATTTTTCATAATACTTACAAATAAATAATTCTAATTTAATATAATTTAAAAAAAAAGGATGTCTTCATGGAAAAGAGCAACAAAGACTCAAAAAACACATCGAGAGCGTCATCAACCAGAATTCAGAAAACATTTAGGATTATTAGAAAAAAAGAAAGATTATGTTTTAAGAGCAAAAGATTATAATGAAAAACAAGAAACATTAAAAGTTTTAAGAAAAAGAGCATTAAATAAAAATCCAGATGAATTTTATTTCCACATGATAAATTCAAAAATTGAAGATGGTATACATAGAGAAAAAGAAAAAGAAGAAGAGCATACCGAAGAGCAACTAAGTCTTATGGAAACTCAAGATTTAAAATATGTTGCATATAAAAGAAATTTAGAAGCAAAAAAAGTGGATAAACTTCAAAGTAGGCTGCATATGATTGATGCTACAAATGAAATTCCAAATACGCATTTATTTTTTGTGGATGATGACAAAGAAGCAAAAACATTTGATATTGCAAAAAGACTTAATACCCATCCTGCCTTGTTAACAAGAAGAACCAACAGACCAAAACTAGAAACTTTAAAAAGTATGAATATTACTGAAATTGATGAAAAAGTATTAGATAAAATTAAAAGACAAAAAGAAATGTCATATAATGAACTTTCAAATAGAATGAATCGTGAACACCAATTAACAGTTGTGCAACAAAAAATGGAATTACAAAGAGCATTAAACAATAAAAAAGTAAGTAAACCAAAAAAAGTTGTATCAGGATCTAAAGATAGAGCTGCTGTTTATAAGTGGAAATTTGAAAGGCAAAAATAAATATTTAAGACTTGGTCTAATCAGTATCCAAAAACTCACAAAAGTTCATAAAACACGAACTGTTACTTTTTAGACCAAGTCATTATTTAATCATTTTAAGATTTAATGTTATAAAAAATTTAAATGATATCACATTTTAAAATGTTAAATTTACTTATTTCTGATATTTGTAAATAAACTAGTTGTAAGGATATTTTAAATAAACTTAATATTTAAATAATAACTATTTTTTTACTTTATTGATCAACGATTTAAATTAAGATATTCCTTATTTAAAATGCTTTCAACTTAGAATATTTTTCATTTTTATAAAAATTAAAACTAGTGGGTAAATAATCTTTTATAAAATAATGAGTTTTAACTGGTTTTAATTATAAATTTTCCCCTTTCATTTTAATTATTTTTGGAGTTTTCTTTTATCATTTATTCACTTTTAAAATCTTACGTTCTCTTCTTTACCGACTTAGCTTATGTTTTATTTTGTTTCTGATTTTCGTAAATATAATCTACTATAGTATATAATCTTTTTAGTTTGTTGCTAATTTGATATAAATTAAAAAAAAACTAACAAAATATTATAATAATCCTATTAATTTATAATTTTATCATCTATTTTAAAAAATTTAAATAATAATCATGGAAGAAGAAATATCAGAATATTGTTTAAGTTGGAATGATCATCATCATAATTTTTTAGAAAATTTTGAATCATTACTTAATTCTGGAAATTTTTCTGATTGTACATTGTCCGCTGAAGGCAATTATTTAAATGTACATAAAATAGTTCTTTCTGGTTGTAGTTTATATTTTAAAAAACTTTTGGATGAACATTATGAGAAACATCCAATTATTATTTTAAGTAATGTAACTTTTGATGAATTAAAATCAGTTGTCGAATATATGTACAAAGGAAAAACTATAATTCATGAAAGTAAAATAGCAGATTTTATTAAAATTACTGAATTTTTACAATTAAAAGGCTTGAGTAAATCTAAATTTGATAAAGATGATGTGAAATACCAAAAAAATTTTAATAAAAGAAAGAGAAAAACACCTGATTCGTTTGCAGAAAATAATGATTTAATCAACTTTCAAACAGAAATAACTAATCTACATCAGGAATCATCTAAATCAAATGAAAATAAAGGCAAAAAAAGGTATGCAAAACTAGTTATCTAATTTACTTAAATAAAATTTTTTAACATTAATTACTAACTCTTATTTGATTAGTCAAAAAGAATCAACTACCGCAAGCAGTTCTAAAGAATTAAAACTTGAAAATCCCTTGGAAAATTCTGTTTATGATACAAATCCATTAGCATTGGAATTTGTGGATGTCAGTGAGGAGTTTATTAATGATATAAGTAATGAAGATAACAGTTTTATAGTTAATGCTGAAGCTTTGAAAATTTCTTCTGAAAATCAAAAAAGAGATACCAGGTATTTGAAAAACTAATTTTTTAAAAGTAAACCGAAATTTTGAAATTGAAATAATTCAACAGGTATAAACCAACAAAAAAAAAAGTATTTGAGAGACGTAAAAGAGTCATGAATGTTGCTGAAAAACTAAGAATTCTAAATCTTTTAAAATCTGGTAATAGAATTATTGATATTGCAAAAGAGTATGATGTTAATGAATCAACAATTAGATCTATAAGAAGCAACAAAGAAAAAATTTATGAAAGTGTATCAAAATTAGGATTAAATGCAAAATATAGTAAAGTAACTAGGCTTAGTAGTATTGAAGAAGTAGAAAGTATGTTGATAACATGGTTACAAAGTTTTATTGATAATAAAATACCCATTGCTCCAGCAGCTATTAGAAAGCAAGCTTTAAAGTATCATCAAATTGTAAATGAAAGAAATAAGACCAACGAAAAGTTTTGTGCAAGTAATGGTTGGTTTCAAGGATTCAAAAGTAAATTTTTACCTGGTGGTTTGATCTTAAAAAATGAAACTCTAACAAATGATTACTCATTAGAAATGTTAGAAAATTAATTTTTAAACAGATTTTTATTTATTAGTTCATAGTTCATATTTAATATTATTTAATAATTTTTTAATTTTAGAATTGTCTCTTTTAAAATAATTATCATACGTAACAATATTGAATAAAATTAAACCAAAAATTTATAAATATAAAAACTCAAAGAAAATATGGAATTTAATATGATTTTTTATTGACAATAAAAATTGTTGCCAAAGTTAATATTTCTTTTATTATCAGCTTTTTTGATTTTAATTTAATTTCCCAAGTAAGTATGTATGTATGTAGATAAAACTTGAAACAAGTTATTTTGATAATTTTATAATAAACTTTGAATAAAATTAATTAATTTTAAATTTATTATTTTTTAAAAATATTAAATTTACTGTAACTGCTGTATCGACTGCTGATCGAAATCTGAAAGTGAATGGAGACAAAAACAAAGTCACGAAAAAATACCTTTGTTGATGTCCATTACAATATATTGTGATTTATTTGGTATATTTAATTAATAATAAAATAATTAGTGTAATTATTGAAAAAAATTATAAATATTAAGCTATAATTCTATATACCACTCTGCAATTAGTATATTTTTTAAGGTTTTAAATATAATTTTATTCATAACCTGAAAATGATTTAAAATATTTTTTATAAAGTTAGCATTATACAAAGTTATTAGATCACAATTGCAAATTTTTTAAAACATTAAATCAAAAAATATGGCAAAAAATTCAGAATTTTGTTTAAATTGGAATAAACATCATAATATTTTATTAGAAAATTTTGGAGCATTGCTGAATTCTGGACATTTATCAGATTGTACTTTAGCAGCTGAAGGCAATTACTTAAAGGCACATAAAATTGTACTTTCCAGTTGTAGTTCGTATTTTGAAAAACTTTTAAGTGAACATTATGACAAACATCCAATATTTATTTTAAGTAATATTACTTTTAATGAGTTAAAAGCAGTTGTTGATTACATGTATAAAGGTAAAGCAGTGATTCATGAAAGTCGTGTAACATCATTTTTAAAAGCTGTAGAATTTCTTCAAATTAAAGGCTTGACATATACTGAAGTTAAAGAAAAAGATGCAAATAAAATACAAATAAATAATAAGAAAAGAAAATTAATTAGTTCTGATGAAATAAAAAATAACAAATCTGCTTCACAAAAACAGATAAAAACAGAATTACCAGAATATATTGATGCACAAAGTATACAAAGTTCTTCAAACAGGTAAGAAAAATATGATTTTAATCATCTTATATTTTAATGTTATCCTAAATTTTTTTATTTAAAAAATAACTTTGTGTTTTAAAGACAAGTAGCTAGTCAGAGAAGGCTCTCAAGTATTTGCTCAAGTACTAAACAGAATATAAACATAGACACATCTAACATAATAACAAATGCTTTACATAATGAAAAAGACATTAATCTTTTTAATCCTGTGAATTCTAACATAAAATTAATAAGCATTAACCATCCTGGAGATCAAATTATTCCAGTCCAGACTGAATTTGAAGATAATGATAAAAATGGTATAGCAGATGAGAGAATAGATGATAATATTGGAAATGATCCATTAGATTCACTAAATAATGATTTAAATGCTACTAATAACCACGTTAACAAGATTAGCCTTGTGTAAGACTTATATTAATGTTTTTAACTATAAATTTAAAGAACTCATTGATGATATTTTAATAAAATTAAAAAAAAATAACTGAACTTTTTTTAACAAAAAAAACCTAATATGTTAAATATGTTTTTTTTTTCAGAGAATTTTTAAATCAATCAGCAGATGAAAATGAGGATAACCAGCGAGAATTCATTGAAGTTATTGATTTAAAAGGTGAAATTTTAGAAACAAAAAATAAACAAGCAATAAACAATTATGAAAATTTACCAGAAAATTTAGACGAAACACCCACTCAAATAATAGTTTTAAATAGTGATAATATTGTTATTGACGTAAACAATGAATTACAAGGTAACGAAAATATAATATGTATGGATTCCGATGCCATTTCGGTAATGTCAGAAAGATCCGAACAATTTAGAGATAATAGCAGTATAAACAGAGACACGCAAACTGATAATGAAATAACTTATCAGAGTTCAAAAACTATTTCAAAATCAAAAAATAAAAGTAAAATTCAGGAAAATAAATTATTGAAAACACAATTTGCCAATTACTTATGCGGTAGGTGCAATAGAGCTTATATGCATAAAAGTAGCCTTCAAAATCATTTATTACATGAATGTGGTGACCCTAAACGTTTCCAATGTTCTTTTTGCTTTAGAAGATTTAATTATAAGTGCAATATGTTAAAACACTTAAAACGTAGGCACGAAAATCAAGAATCGCAATAAATTTTTATTAATCGCTTTAAATGTTTAATATTACAGTGATTATTTATGATATTAAAAATTTAATTGTTAAACTAAGAATTCGGTTACTTAAGTAATTTTTATAAAAATAAAATATTAAAATAAAATAAAATTATTTTTTATAAAATTATTTTTTTAGAAATACTTTAATGTTAATAACTAAAAATAGTCATGGTACACTAAAAAATCAAACTTTTAAACAAAATAAAAAAAACTTAACTAAAGTAAACTTTATTTATGATTTATTATATTTTATAAGTCTTTTTTTTTTCATAATATTATAATAAAAACATAAAATAAGTATATTTTCCTATAAACATTTAATAATACATTGTTAAAGCTTTTTTTTCTTTGAAATTAAAATATGTAGGTATATAAAAATTAAGTTTATCGTTACAAAAAATAATTGTATAAGAGTATTATAATGTCATATTATATATGTTTATATTAACATAATGTATAAAAAACAAAAAAACTAATTTAACTATAAAGTATAGTTTTACTATATAAATATTTTTAATTAAAAATTAAAAAATTTTGTTTTAATAAACTTGTCTAATATAGCATTATATCGCATATAAATATTATGTATACTATATATACAATTTTATAATATGTATTTTTTTAAATTATATATAATTATATATATATTCTAAATAATTAAAGAAAAATTTATTTAATAATAATAAAATTAGTTCATTTATTATTTAAATTATATGAAGTTATACCTAATAAAAAAGGATCATATTAAAAATAGGTAATTTTTGGCTTCACTAGTGTTTCGGGTTTCAACTGAAATAGAATTTTGAATGTTGAAATTTTAGTATAGCATATAAAATTATTTAATTGTTAGAGATGGCTAAAAATTTTCTCTAACGAGTTAAAAAATGCAAAGTTAATTTGTTAAACTGATAGTTTTTTTACTTCGTTTCAAAACTACATTCAAAATTTTTGCGTGATATATACTTATATACTTTTTAATTCTTTTGGGAAAGCATTTGGAAAATCCTTAAATATTCGAAAAATGTTGTACTTTAATATCCTGTATAATATGTACCCGAAAAAACATTAATCAACATAATAATCCGTTTTCGAAAATTGTTCGAAAAGTCAAATATTACCTATTTTCAGCAAGATCCTTTTATTGATTGCTCTTTGTAAAGCACAAAAAAAGTTAAATTATTTAAAAGCTTATAAAAAAAATTTAATGATCCTAAAACTCTTAAAACGTTCTTACATAAATCCTTAAAATCTTTCGCATTTTTTTGAATTTTCGCAGACTCAAAATTTAGGTTCTAAAAATTTATGGTAAATGCGATATTCTGTACTTGCAAGATCATGCAACAAGTATATTGAAATTAAAAGACAAATTTTGCACCAGAAATTTTTAAGTCATATAAATTTCCCCATAAAATAAAAGTAAAAAATAATATTAATTAAACTACTAATTATTTTAATGTCTTCTGATATGAAATTTAATATTACGTATAATGTTTCTAAAATGAAAAAAAAATATATAAATCTAAATAATTTTTATTTTAATAAGTGATTTTATTTCCTAATAGACTCATTTTGATAAATTAATTTAATATAATAATTTTAAAAAACTTGTCGCCTTTATTAATCAAAAAAGAAAGGAAATAAAATATTTCTGTAAAATATCAAAATCATATAATAGCCTTATTAGAATATTATTTTTTATAAGACATATAAATTTCTATAAGTTGTCTAGACAGTCCAGAGCATCGTCAAATTTTTGTCTGTTTGAATGAGAAAAAAAAAATAAATCTTATATTTCTTAATATAATTTTTGATTTTATCAATGCAAGTATTAATTATGTACTTAATTGTGTTATATAATTTTTTTAATTTGGACACCTTGTATACATGATGACAAAAAATTTTTATTTATTTTTATTTTTTATGTGAGAATCAGAAATGGCGTTTTATAAAAGGGAAATATAGGGTTTTTGAGTATCCAGCTTTATTTTTTTAGGCAGCTGATAATATCAAGTACTTGAAGCTTTTTTTAAAGATTTATTTAAGAATTTTGTTTTTTATTAACTTTTTTAAGATATATATTATATGGGTCACGTAATTTCAAAATTAAATGACACCGAATTTCCTGACGTAAAGTGAAAAGTTTAGAATAATTATAAACACAAGTTTATATAATTTTGTTATTTTCTTTTATCCTTGAAGCTTGTCCAATAAAAATTGTTTGTTGTCAGTCCTATAACACAATATTTTGGGAAATTTAGAAGTGATTAATAGACAATAGAAAAATTTAATAGACATTTTTACTAAACTAGCCATTTATTGCAATGACTCTAAAATAAGCGAAAAATTAAGCTCTAAACCACTTAAGCCTATTAATTGAAAACTTTTAATTTATGGCAAAAGGGGTTTCAAGTATGTCAGAAAAAGGGTAACCGGATATATTATAGTGTAGCTATTTATTAAAAAGCGGAAAAATCTGATAGGCAGCCTATAAGAATTAGGTGACATAAAAATATATAGGTATATATATGTTTTTGTCTATTATATTTTAGCTCTTTTTTAAGCGTAACAAAAAATTTAAAAAAAAGATTCATACATTTGTAAAGCCAAGGAAATTTTAGATTCAAAACTGCATCTGCAGGCCTCTGAAACACGACGTCCAACGGACAACCTACTGGTTTGTGAAAGACACCTAAATGACTCTTGAAATATGGTTTAATTTAACCCATTAGCACCGGCGCGACCACACCACTGACGCTCGGATTTTTGCTTATAAAACGGGTAAAAAATGATTTTTTTTTAAACTTAGTCTTCCTTTACTAAAAAGGACTTGCTTTACAAGATTCTGGGGTCAGATTTTTAATATTATTGACCGTTAATTAAATATGGTGGCCACCAAAAATACAAAAAATTGATTATTGATACAAAATTAAAAATCTGACCCCGAAATCTTGTTAAGCAAGTCCTTTTTAGTAAAGGAAGACTTTAAGTTTTAAAAAAAATTATATTTTTAGCCGTTTTCTAAGCGAAATCTGAGCGTCAGTGGTATGGTCGCGCCGGCGCTAATGGGTTAAACACTTTACTCTATAAAGCTTCTCCTGATAACATATCTGAAGTGTAGTCTACGCGTCATTGTCCTGAGGGGGCCAATATGTCCAAAGGTGTGATTCTAAAGGTATTTTGGCCTAGTAACTGTCACAAAAGTTAATTTTTAAATATTTTTCAAGTTTTCAACCCTCTGTTCAGATTGGCATAGGCCAAATTTGATATAAACGTTTGTTATGATGAAATGGAAACGTGTAAAATTTTGCCCGGATTCATTTTGGTGAAGTGTAAAAGTTTAGCCTTGTTTTAAGAGTCAGCCAGGTGCCTTTCTGAAATTAGTAGTATTTTTCAACCCCAAAAATTTGTCAAAGTTTCATTTGCATTTTTTTGCATTTCTTCGCAAAATTTGATTCTCTTTAATATTTTATTAAAATTTAATGTTACAAATTCGTTTCAACCTGGGCAAGACTGAACCTGGGGATAACGGATTTAAAGTATAAATTTTAAAAAAATGCACATATTTTAAAAATTTTTAATAAAAATTAAAAAAAAAATGACAGTATTTCCTTGAATTGGTCCCACACGTTTGCGGAAAATATATATTTTATTTAATCATTCGCTTGCATCCCTAATTATAAATTCAAAATCATATAAATATAATACCAGTACAAGACCCCTAAATGTCCGGCACGCGACATCCGGAATGATCAGTAATAATTATAATAAAACAAGTATGTACATTAATAAAAATATGAAACAAAAAGGAAGAAAAACTAAGGAAATACAAGAGACTCATTAATCGCTTAATGCCTAGAAAAAATTTTTATATTACAAATGTTCACTGTGGGTGGTTTAAAATCTCACAGTGTTTATATATCAAACCAACAATGAATTCTTTTGTCTATTGGCGCGACTTTTTAGGCAACTGGACACTACCACATTGCATTTTAATTTTGTCATAAATTAAAAAAAAAAATTGAAATTAATATTTAGTATCTTTTTGATATTTATTTTTTTTAGGTTTTTTGTAATTTTATGTCGATCAATATTAAAACAGATTTTTTTAATATGTTTCTATTTTGTGGTTTTATAAAAAAAATCTTATCAAAACAAACCTTTGATTTAAATACCCACTTGCTAAATGTTTATAAATAGAGAATTACAAGTGTTTTTTTCTGTTATCCAATCATTTGCCACATTTTTAAATCCTAAAAAAAAAATAATTTTAATTAAATAAATTTTAACATCACAAAATTTTTTAATTTTTTTCTAAGCCCAGTACTGGTCAATAGATTGAAAATAATAGATATATATTTAGAAAATGATGGGCGATAAAAATAACAACACTACTGATAATAAATAAATTTTGTTTTGAAATTTTTTATAAAATCTACCTAGTTAAACAGTTGGTTAAATTTAAGCATGTTCAGTAATTAGATGGACAATCAGTTCACTGAATGAGTCTATAAAAAAATTTCAATTTTTGCTTATTACAGAAAATATAATGGGATACCTATTTTAGAAAAACAAGAAACCTCACTTCAATGGTCATTTTCAGAAAAAGGGTTAAAAAAAATTAAGTTAGCTCCCTTTCCTGCAGTAATTAAAATTTTATCCCTTGAGTAGCATGTTCAACTTGGCCTGATGGACATGGATTCAACCTTTTCAATATTCAATCAAACCAGTGAATTAAAAATTCAATAAAAATAATTTGATTTGAATTCGCATTTTTTGCAAATGAAAACAACATATTATTATTATTATACACATTAAATTGAAATCTGTCAAGGGTTTATAAATAATATAACAGTTATAGATGTCTGGAATATGTTAAATTTTGATATTATTATATAAAACACTCTTTATAAAACAAAACTATTTAACATGGAACAAAAAAAAAACCACTTGAATTTTTTTTTTTTTTGTGGGAAAATATTGTTTTTATGATTGCTGCAAGCTTTTTTTGAATTCCTTGTAATAAATTTTGTGATGTAAAATAATTATTTAATTTTCAATGTTTGCAAAATGATTTAGAACATGTTGGCTTTAAATGGGTTTGTAAAATTCTCTAAAGCTAAAAATTTAATAATTTATTAAAGTGTTAATATTTTATCTTTTTTTACATAAATGTTTATATTATATAAGAACCCTCACTCGTAAAACAAGTGCCATTTTAAGTAGTGTACTATTAAAGATTTTGGAGAGCTTTTCAAAAATATTGGCTTGATCATTAAAAGCTAAAAATAATCTAATTTATACTATTTATAAATAACAGGTTGCCACAGCCACAATAAAGACAAAATATCTCCCAAAAATATTATATTAGTGGCTAGAAATAAAGAGTGCCCCAGGTAGCATGTAAAATTAAGCTATTTGAGGCAAAACCGAGGATGGTAATCTGCGATTTTGAACAACCCTATTTTATGGCAAAAATTTACATATTTTCAATAAATTTCTTTGATATACAACTGCATGCAAAGTATAAAACTGTTTTTGTAACTGGGTAAAGAAATACTTATTTTTTTAAGCGATATTTTAGAAAAACATTGAAGAAAGTGTGAATTTTGATATCAACAAGAGCCCCAAAAAATTCCGCAAAATAATAAAAATTTAAAACGGTCTGAATTCTCAATGCAATATTTTTTTAAACGACTTGTATAAATAATAAAAAATTAATGTCTTAAATAATTTAAAAATCAAATTAAAACTATGCGTACCTATTTGTTAGCAAATGCACCCGGCTTCGAGCTTTTTATCGCAAAAAAATAATAGGCGGTACTAACTTTTACTCCGCCCAAGTTTCATCTTAAATATGGCTATTTTTGCAAAATTATATTAGTAATATTCGCAGATCAGTCTATTACATTATTGAATTTTAAATGATTCAATTAAGTTTTTAAAAAAATACAAAATCTTTAAAAAATATAGGTATTAAAAATCAAAAAAAATTTAATTCTAAAATATTCAAAAATTAATAGTAATTATTTTTTTATTATTATACTGAAAAAAATTAAGAACAAAAATTGATATATTTCTATTTATTAAAAATAAAGGACAAATTAATAAAATGTATAATGTACACATATAAAGAAAATTTCTCCCCTCCTACTAATTCCAAGAACAGGGACAGTTGCGTTGTTCTAAAGTATAATATCCTTCAACGAGCGCGACTACTTGTTTGTTGTCTTTTGAACCGTTCAGTCGTGCATGACGGATTTTAGAGGCAGGTCTATTTAGAATACAACAGAGTGTGTAATTGAGAAGTATCCTCCTCTGTGTTTATTTTTTTTAATTTTTAAATTGAAGTGTTAATTTACATGGTGACAATTATATATTCGAATAAAAAATAAATTAAAATTTATAGTGAATATAAATATATAACAGTAAATAAACAAAAGTGCACATTTTAAAAAATAAATTATTAAGTTTTATATGGTATGTTGTCAAATCCGAGTTCTGCAACGCCATTTAGTGTGCGCGATATTTTAAGTTGTGAACAGGCTGTAACAAGCAATATGGATTGCTATCAGCAAACGAATATTCCGATAGCAAATAATATCCCTAATGATTTTTATGGATATAATAATGTAATGGAATGTAATTGGAATATGGATCACAGATTCAACATGAAATGTAATGAAGGTTATGGTGGAAGTAATAATGTCCAGCATATTGGACAAATGAACAACAATCAATTCCAAGATTCTAATATTGTTGAAGATGGTTAGTTACGAAAAAGCTATGAATTTATTGAGTGTGTTTTTGTGAATATTTTTTCTAAGTTATTATTTTATATTCCAGGAAATTTAGTGACTTCGAGCAAAACTGAACTCAGAAAAAATCTAACCGGCAAAAGAACAAAGAGGAAACCAAGAGTTTTATTTTCACAGGTAAATTTTAATTTATTATTTTTATTATTGTTTTACGTATAATACGAGTAGAAAAAAACCGCGTAAATTTTATAAAGCAGTTAAAATCGGTTACTATGTGCAGTAGTTTATGTAAATAATTTTTGATTTTAGGCAGTTATAATCGGTTGCTATGCGCAGTAGTTTATGTATTTATTAAATAATTTTTGTAAATAATAGAGGATTTTCGACAAATAAATTAAATTAAAGTAAATTTTGTGTTAAAAACTAGCAAAAAATAATTATAAAAACTTAATCTTTAATTTATTTATTTAAATTTTATTAATTTCGCATGAATAAAAAACTCGGAACTTTTTGGTAAACACAAATAAAATTTATAAATAATAAAAAAAAAATAAAAATAAAGAAGGATATCTGCCTTTATTCTGAGAAAAATTAATGTAAAAAATAATAATAATATTATATCATAAGGGTAGCAACTTTTTTAACCGGCGCGGCGCGCGACAACTTACATTCGCAGAATATATTATAATACATACCTATAAAAATTTCTGTGAAATTAAAATTAAAACACGCGTTTTATAAAAATAAAAACAATAAAATTTCTATTTTTAATTTCTAAGAATTATTTAATTTTTACAATTGTCTATAATTTTTTTTATAAATGTATAAGTATGTGCGTGATCAATATTTTTTTTTCCATAATCAAAATGAATAAAAGCTTACGATTCAAACATTTTTTTTCTTGAATTTTTTATGTTACAACAATACGTAATTAAGTTTTAACAGCATTCCGGAGCTCTGTAATTACCGGCATTTTCAATGGGGAATCTAGTAAATTTGGGCTGTTTTGAGCTAACCAGTTCCTGATTTCCTGAAGCCAAAAAGCATTTAAAAAATTTTTCCTCTTAAAGAAAATTTTCTTTTTAGTTCCTCTGCAATTAACACTATCGTCTTCGATTTTCGATAATTTTTTTTTATTAAATAATAATTTATAATAATAAACAGTTCGCATCTAATCAAATAGCGTCGAATAGATACGAACTTATGAATTATTTGATAAAAAAAAAAATTGAAAATATTTATTTGTTTAAACAAATACATCTTAAATTTTTGTAAATTTTTGGTCATAAATGTTTGAAATTTTTGGGGATTAAATTATGTCTTTTTAATTCCAGATCTTAGTACTTTAGAACAAAATTCTGTTTGGCTAATATCGAAGAGCAATTAATTTTAGGGGGAGGTAACGTGACAAATTTTCAACGAAACCTTTTAAAAAATAATAGTTGTAGTCATTTCTGAGCATTTTTAATGCTTATTTTATAAAAGGGTATAAATTATTATACTGAAACAGAAATTTTTTAACGTTACCTCCTCTAAAATTAAATACTCTTCAATATGAGCCAAGCAGAATTTTGTTCCAATGTACCCAAATCTGGAATTTCATACGCATAGATTAAATTTTTATTTTTTTTGCATATAAGCACATTTTGAGACACCTAGAAGATAAAACCAGTTTTTAAAAAAAGTACGCGCCCGCGCGCGTGTGTATGTAACCAGCGATATTTCATAAGTACCATATATTGTGATATTAAAAAAAAAAGTAAAAATAATATTTTATTGACCAAAATTGGAGCTAAACTTCATTTTTTATTGTTTCAACTTATTTAAAATAAATAAAAATATGGTATTAATTCTTAACTTTTTTTTCATACATTTTTTCATAAAAAAATTCTCAAACTACTTTTTTCTTTTAATTTGGATACATTATACCTATTTCTTTTTTTAAATTAAAGCAATAGTATAAAATGATATTATTTGATTTTTCGTTTCTGATACCTAATAATTTTTTGAAAATTTTTGTCTTAAAATGTTTGGTACTAAAAAATAAACAAATTTTACGAGTATCGATTACGAGTAATAGCTTGAGTTAAAGATTTATTACACTGCAAACACTGGTAAGGTCTTTCACCTGTATGAGTTCTAATATGAGCGTATATTAAGTCAGATTTATGACTAAATTTTTTAAGGCAAACATATTGCATTCAAATATCTTTATTTCAGAATGAATTTTTTCATGATTGCGAAGATTACCCGGTTGAAGTTTTGTTACATTGTAAACATTTGTATGGTCTTTCGCTGGTATAAACTCAAAGATCTTATTTTAAATTATAATTTGTTATAAATTTTTCTTAAAATTTTCATAATCAAAAATCTTCAAGCCGAAATGAATTTTTTCATGTTTGAAATGACCACTTTTTTATAAAAAAGTTTTATACATTCTAAACATTTATATGGTTTTTCACGTTAACTCGCGAATGTTTAAAACGAGATTTTAAAAGTTCTTAAAAAATAAAAACAGTTTCTCTCGTGAAAAGAACGCCATTATTATTTTAGGACTTATTATTATATTTAAAAATTCTAGTTTTGAGAAATTCGGTGTCACTTTATTTCCAAAAATATTAATACTTATTATAGATATTTTTGTCTCATTATTTATTCTTTCTGTCAAAAAAAAGGTAAAGCCGTGTTTCTCGCCACAGACACAGAAAAATTTTATACGACCCTTACCCATAAATAAAGAATGCCCCAAATCGCAGTCTACCATCCTCGGCTTCGTCTCGGAAGATAATTTACTTGCGATTTGGGCCATTCTTTAATTTTCTGGACTCGAGCCGTAAATTTTCTATTTAGTTTTTTTGGTATTATGCTTATAGTTATATTATGAAATATACCATTAAGTACATTATATCGGCCGCTGGGTGTTTTTTGCGCAGCATATTTATAATTATTTATTTATTTATTTATTATTTATTATTTATTATATATTTATTAAATTTATCATATTTATTCATTATTTTATTCATATTTATAACTGAAATAATTTAACCATATATTTATTAATGAACATTTTTTTAATGAAATAATCAATGCTTTTCAGTATTTGTTTCACAAAAATATATGTTAAATTATTAAATTCTGGGGGAGATATCGTGGAAAAATTTTCACTAAACCTCTTTAGTAATGAGTTACATTTGTTTATTAAAAAAGCTAAAAATGCTCTAAAATTTATAAATAATTAGCTGTAGCTCATTACTGAAGAGGTTCAGTGAAAAATATCCCACGATATCTCCTCCTAGAATTGAATGAACTTCAATATGATAATAGATAGAATTTTGATCCAAGTTGCCCAGATCTAGAATCTCAAGCTTTTATGACCCAAAAAATACAATAATTTAACAGGTCGTATTTGTTTAAATAAATGAACATTTAAAATTTTTTTTTTATTTGTACAAAATACTAAAAAGTATAAACATTCATTCTTTCATTAGAAAATTATTATAAATAAATATTAACAAAAGTTGGAGGGGGGGCTCCGCCCTTCTATTTCTGTTGCTAAAAAAAAACCAAGTTTCACTGCAAATTTATAGTTGTGATAACACATTCAGAGTTTTTAGAGGAGCCTAGTTCTATGCCCAGCTCGATGCCCAGCGAGGTCTCCAGTAAATTTATAATTATTAATTTATTTAAAAAGGTATTGGAGAGACTATGTCCAATCCCTAAGACAATTTATTTATTATGGAGTCAACGTGTCTCCTGCACAAAGAGAATCTCGAACAGAATCTAGCATTTTTAATATTACATTGAAAAACCGTTACGATTGAAGCAATGACTTAGAAACGATTGAAATATGCCAATAGAAAATATCATAGCTATTAAAGTAATAACTCCCGTCATTGAATACGGCAGTCATTGTTTTGATATAAATTTTCGTCGTGACAATATAAGATTGACTTAAAGGGGGCTTACAATCAAAATAATTGTTTTTAATATTTTGATTTAACGTTTAAAAACATTCATTCAATAGGAATTGATTTTAGTTCAATAATATTATTAATAACAAAAAAAGTACGCATTATGCATATTTTTATATCCTGCGTATATTTATTTATTTACCAGTTACTTAGACTATGGCGAGACTATGGCTTTTAATAGCTCGCGAGGTGTGCTTTTGTTTATATTATTGTTTATTAATTATTACTATTATAAAGCAATAGACTTTCCTGAAAATTATTTATGATTTAATTATTATTTTTAAATATGCATTTTTTGAACTGGTTTTCTTTCGATTTTGAGGAGTGCGTATAGGTTTTTTTGGGCTGTGAATGTAAATATGATGTTAGAAATGCTATTTAATACCTTCCCGAGTACCTTCCCGGGGTCGATTTTGGCTTTTTTCACCCCTCTTACCCAAAATATGTAATTCTTTAAATGCACCGTTCTTTCCAATTTTTTTTTGGGCCACAACATTCAATTACCACATCAGAAATTCTATTTGAAGCCTTCCCGGGGGTGAATTTGGCCTTTTTCACCCCTTTCATTCCTAAAATATGTAATTCTTTACGTGCACCGTTCTTTCCAATTTTAAAATGTCTTTATGGGTTTTTTGGGCCACGAAATTCAATTATTATATCAGAAATGCTATTTGATGCCTTCCCGGGGGTGATTTTGGCCTTTTTCACCCCTTTCACCCCTAAAATATGTAATTCTTTAAATAGATTGTTCTTTCCAATTTTAAAATGACTTTATTGGTTTTTTGGGCCACGAAATTCAATAATTATGTCAGAAATGCTATTTGATGCCTTCTCGGGGGTAATTTTGGCCTTTTTCACCCCTTTCACCCTTAAAATAAGTAATTCTTTAAATGGATCGTTCTTTCCAATTTTAAAATGTCTTTATTGGTTTTTTGGGCCACGAAATTCAATGATTATATCAGAAATGCTATTTGATGCCTTCCCCTTGGATTTTGGCCTTTTTTAGCCCCTTTTACCCCCAAAATATGTAATTCTTTTAATGCACCGTTCTTTCCAATTTTAAAATGTCTTTATTGGTTTTTTGGGCCACGAAATTCAATGATTATATCAGAAATGCTATTTGATGCCTTCCCCTTGGATTTTGGCCTTTTTTAGCCCCTTTTACCCCCAAAATATCTAATTCTTTTAATGCACCGTTCTTTCCAATTTTAAAAGGTTTTTATGGGTTTCTTGGGCCACGAAATTCAATTATTATATCAGAAATGCTATTTGATGCCTTCTCCTGGGATTTTGGCCTTTTTTACCCCCTTTTGCCCCCAAAATATGTAATTCTTTTAAAGCATCGTTCTTTCCAATTTTAAAATGTCTTTATGGGTTTTTTGGGCCACGAAATTCAATTATTATATCAGAAATGCTATTTGATGCCTTCCCGGGGGTGATTTTGGCCTTTTTCACCCCTTTCACCCCTAAAATATGTAATTCTTTAAATAGATTGTTCTTTCCAATTTTAAAATGACTTTATTGGTTTTTTGGGCCACGAAATTCAATAATTATGTCAGAAATGCTATTTGATGCCTTCTCGGGGGTAATTTTGGCCTTTTTCACCCCTTTCACCCTTAAAATAAGTAATTCTTTAAATGGATCGTTCTTTCCAATTTTAAAATGTCTTTATTGGTTTTTTGGGCCACGAAATTCAATGATTATATCAGAAATGCTATTTGATGCCTTCCCCTTGGATTTTGGCCTTTTTTAGCCCCTTTTACCCCCAAAATATGTAATTCTTTTAATGCACCGTTCTTTCCAATTTTAAAATGTCTTTATTGGTTTTTTGGGCCACGAAATTCAATGATTATATCAGAAATGCTATTTGATGCCTTCCCCTTGGATTTTGGCCTTTTTTAGCCCCTTTTACCCCCAAAATATCTAATTCTTTTAATGCACCGTTCTTTCCAATTTTAAAAGGTTTTTATGGGTTTCTTGGGCCACGAAATTCAATTAATATATCAGAAATGCTATTTGATGCCTTCCCCTGGGATTTTGGCATTTTATACCCCCTTTTACCCCCAAAATATGTAATTCTTTTAATGCACTGTTCTTTCCAATTTTAAAATGTCTTTATGGGTTTTTCGGGCCACAACATTCAATTATTACATCAGAAATTCTATTTGAAGCCTTCCCGGGGGTGATTTTGGCCTTTTTCACCCTTTTCATTCCTAAAATATGTAATTCTTTAAGTGCACCGTTCTTTCCAATTTTAAAATGACTTTATTGGTTTTTGGGGCCACGAAATTCAATAATTATGTCAGAAATGCTATTTGATGCCTTCCCGGGGGTGATTTTGGCCTTTTTCACCCCTTTCACCCTTGAAATAAGTAATTCATTAAATAGATCGTTCTTTCCAATTTTAAAATGTCTTTATTGGTTTTTTGGGCCACGAAATTCAATTAATATATCAGAAATGCTATTTGATGCCTTCCCTGGGATTTTGGCCTTTTTTACCCCCTTTTACCCCCAAAATATGTAATTCTTTTAATGCACTGTTCTTTCCAATTTTAAAATGTCTTTATGGGTTTTTCGGGCCACAACATTCAATTACCACATCAGAAATTCTATTTGAAGCCTTCCCGGGGGTGATTTTGGCCTTTTTCACCCTTTTCATTCCTAAAATATGTAATTCTTTAAGTGCACCGTTCTTTCCAATTTTAAAATGACTTTATTGGTTTTTTGGGCCACGAAATTCAATAATTATGTCAGAAATGCTATTTGAAGCCTTCCCGGGGGTGATTTTGGCCTTTTTCACCTCTTTAACTCCTATAATATTTAATTCTTTAAGTGCACCGTTCTTTCCAATTTTAAAATCTCTTTATTGATTTTAAGGGCCACGAAATTCAATAATTATGTCAGAAATGCTGTTTGATGCCTTCCTGGGGGCGATTTTGGCCTTTTTTCACCCCTTTTGCCCTCAATATATGTAATTCTTTAAATACACCGTTCTTTCCATTTTCTAATACTGAAATACGTAATTATTTTAATTAATTTATTCAAATTATATTGTTTCAGACACAAGTTTACGAATTGGAACAGCGATTCAAACAACAAAAATACCTAAGTGCTCCAGAAAGAGAAATGCTGGCCCAAACCTTAAAATTAACAAGCACACAAGTAAAAATTTGGTTTCAAAACAGACGCTACAAAAATAAACGTGCTCGTTTAGAAGATGCTGAACGAAATCAATCAACAACAAAAAATTTGATGAAGAAAATAGCTGTTCCAGTTATAATAAAAGATGGGAAAATGAATAACAGTAATACACATAATTATTGGCAAAATTTTAGAAATGATTCTGAAATAATTACACCAGATTATCCTCCCACTACAAGCGAACACATTTCAAGTTACTCAAGGATTGATTACAATTCAAACCATTGCAATACTGAAAACCACAGGCCAATAATGCAATCACCTTCAGATTATGGATCAGAATATAATTCATGTTCTTCATCAGCTACTGGAAGCCCCAATTTTGTTGACAATAAATTAATGAAATTCCCTTACAAAATTGAAAACCACAGGCCAATAATGCAATCACCCGTAGATTATACATCAGAATATAATTCACCTTCTTCATCATCTACCGGAAGTCCAAATTTTTTTGACGAGAAATTGAAATTTCCTTACAAAACACATTTTGCCACAGAAGTTATGCCAATGACAGATTCACTTTTATTAGATAAAAATTGTGTTAATAATAATATAGAATTTAATTACAATAATTATAATTCAAATCATCAAAATTATCAATCGTTTTATAATTTTAATGATCAAGGAGCAACATCAGATCAAAATATTCAACGACTATGGTAATAAATATTAAAATGGGCTAAATATTAAGAAATATTTTTTTAAACGATAATATTTATAAACATAAATTATCTTTAATATCTCATTAGTTAATAACTTAGACATTATAAGAGTATCATTAATTTTAATAAGATTAAAATAAAAAGTTACGTTTCTTTTTCAAAAAATTAGATTATAATATTTAATAATACATATTTTATTTTGAATTCAATTTATCATATTAATCAAAAAATAATAGTTTTTAAGTTTTACATTTAAGAAAGTCGTGTTAATTTTTAAAAGTTAATTGGTATAGAATTGATAGTTAAATTGCTAATTACTTTTTTAAGAATTTGTTTGTACATAAATAATTTTAGTTTTAAAGCCAAATAAACTAAGATTCAAAATATGTAATTATACCTATAGTTATAAAAAAAAGTGTAATCTATGAAAGATAAATAAAGAATAAATAAATAAAAAATTTTTAAATCATATATTGATCAAGTTTTAAATATAAATTTTTATATTACAAAAAAATCAATATGTATTAATGATAAATCAAGCTTTAAAAATAGATAAAATTCTGACATGCTGAGTAAAACCACAGAAGCTTTTAAAAATGGTTATCTTTTCTTATACATACATAAGGATAGGTCATCTGGCAGTCAAGTGCTTTTTTTTATTGAAAATAAAAAATGAAAATATTCGCACGCAAATATTAATCTCTCGGTTATTAAACATGTGTATTTTTATAAAAAAATAATTTTATTTTTTTTAAATTTTTCTTAAAATACATACTTTGATTACTAATCATGATACAGGCTTATAAAAATGCGAATGCTGTTAAAAAAAAAAAAGTAAATAATCAAGTAACTTCTTTATTTTCTTCTAAATTGTAATTTAATGCTTATTACATATTTTAATTTTGTAATCAATCATAAAGAAGAATATTTAAATTTATGAAATTTAATACTGTACAATCAAATGAAATGGGAAGTTTATAATGTACTTAGTTTTAAAAATTACAATAAAGAAAAATGTGGATTAAAAGTTATGCATAATTTTTGCATTTTAAACTTAGTAATTAAGATTTATAATCCAATATTAATTTATTACAATTTAAAAAATTCTTTAATTTTAAAAATTTTTATGGAAAACAGCAGTTGATAAAACAGAAAGCATGACATTATCTGTCAATAAAGCTTTCAAATTATCTCATCAGGGTAAAAAGCTCAAGTTAAAATTTTACCATCGCTTCTACTTTATCGACCTAAGAGAGCTTTTATAGTTATTCAATACACATACTAGAAATTTTTTTTTTTGCATTTTAATTTTTCAATCATGGAGTTAAATATATATTTGTTCAACAAGGGAAAAAAATAGGATTTGGCTTTCAATGCAGTTGTATGAAAGTAAAATTCCCTACATGTTTTCCCGTGTTCAACATATAGTTTTTCATTAAAAGCAAAAAAAGATCGCCCGAAAGTAAGAAAGTAGATCTTTTTGCAGTGTATATAATGAAAAATGTTTTTAAAATGATTGATGTAATTGAATCTAACGGTCATAATTATAAGAGCTGGAAAAATCAATTTTTGTGAATACTATATAAATTTTTTTAACTGTTTTTAATTTTCATATTTTTTTAATAACTAAAACAAAATAAATTTTTTAAGTATAAATTATTCAAGATAAATGTTAATGCACAAAATAAATTTCAGATACAATTGAAAATAATTCAACTATATAAAATTAAATAATAAAGCCATCAAATATTAAATATTTTTTTACTATTAATTAAATTTTCTTTTTTAATTTAATGATTATTTACAGTCTAATGATTAAAAAATTGGTTAAAAATAACTATTTTATCTATTTTAAACAATAAAAATTATAAATATATAAAATATTACGTTTCATGGAAATTAATTTTATTGTTAATAATAAGCTGTAGTGTTTTAAAATTATATATACTATAGCTGTTAAATTAACTTACTTAAATTATATTTAATTAAAGTTTGAGTTTTCAAAATGGTTATTTTGATACAAAGGCTTTAGCCACGCGCGGGTAATTATAGCAGGCACGTATCCAGAGGGGGCCAGCCCCCCCTTCCGAAATAAAAATTTTTTGAAAAAATAGCAACATTTTTTTGCCTTAATTTCAAAATGTTTAAATTTTTTATTAACAATTATTGCTTATAAACAATTTAAAACAATTGTGATTGACATTTGTTTGAAAATTCACAAGTATTTGCTTGAAATTTCATGCAAAGCAGCCTAACCGTGTTGGCTAATTAGTAGCATCCTAAAAGTTGTCAAAAAACTCACGGAATGTCTTTGGAATTAGACCTCTTGGCCATTACAGGTTCCCAAAAAACTAAAAAAAACTCCCAAAAAACGGTTTTTAGACTTAATTTAATTTATCCGATCCATGAACAGATACTCTACACATTGATGGGAAAACTGAACATATCAATTTTCAAGAAAAAAATTTTTTTTGGCCTTTAGAATCAGACCCCGAAATACAATTTCTAATTATTCAATATTTTTAAAGTGGGGAACACTTTCTAATACCCGAAAATTCAAAATCTTTTACCGCAAACTTTTATTTTAAATAATTTATTGTGAAAAATGTAAAGGCATAACAATTAAACTGTTTTTTATCAATAGCCATCATTCTGCAGTCCCAATCGCAATAAGCTGTTTCTGAAAATTATAGTTAACAAAAATTATTTTCTGCAAAAAAAATAGTTATCATTACTTTTTTTATACATAATTTTTAAATTCTACAACACGTGTGGTCTATATTTTAAGTATACACAATTTTTTTTTAATATATAAACATTTCAGTTAAAAAAAAATTACTTTATTTTTTTGTAACAGCCAAAATATTTTTAAAGAGTCATTATAAATTTTTTTTTTTTAATTGTATAAATAAACAAATTCTTTTAATTTTAGCTTTTTTACACTAACGTATATTTATGATGTATATGAATTAGAATAATAAATAAACGACAAATTTAAAATTGGGTAATGCTTAAAAATGATGAAAATGTTTACAAATATTTTATTTTACTTATATTAATCTTTTGAATGGAATTTTTACTCATGTGGTTGTTAAAAAATTATTGCTGATGAATTTGTGGGAAATTTTCAGTTATAAATTTTACTATTATAGGAGTTTTGTATCATGGCTCTGAAACCCTCTGTATGGAAAATTTTCAAACGGATCATGCTTGAGATTCTATCATTTAACTCTTTTTTCCATTTTTCTAATTGTTTCCTGATTTATTAAGAATTGGGTGAGGTAAGCAATCGTCCTCTCCTCACGGGCCAATAATTAACCTTTGCAAATTCATATTTTTGAAAAAGTGAAAAATTCTCCTGCTATTTGCAAAAATCAAATAACTTCTCCAGAAAACTAAAATAACCAAAAACATTGTAAAGTTTCATTTACTATAAATTAAAAAAATGCATTAAAAAATTCTTGAATGAAATATTATTAGTAGTAAAAAAACTCATATTCAATTAGAATTCCAGTTAATGATTATGCTGTACTGAATGACTAAATGTAGAAATAATAAAATAAACAAAAACCAAAAAAAAAAAAATTGAAACTCAAATGTAATAAATATTGTTTTAAGAACATATGTATATAATCAAAGTACAAATATAAAATGATCTTTATTATACACACACACATAAAGAAAGTATAACTATAAAAGATTTCATGAATGAAAAAAGAAAGAAGTATATCCGCGGAAGCACATAAAAAATAAAGTAATAATAATATAAAAAAAAAGACCGGATGAGACTTCTGTGTTGCTAAAACTTTGTTTGTTAGTTTTGGCTTTTAAAAGTCCAACATGTCTGTCAGCTCAAAGACGCAATATTATTAGTGTTCTTGTTTTATTCGATATAATATTACTTTTTAACCTTAATTATTTATGTACTTTTATCTTTATTCCCTTAAATAACGTCATATCCCCGATAGTTAATTATTTTTTGAAAGATACAAAGATTTCTAATCAACATAAACAAAAAATTTTTTCATTGTTTTTTTTTTTGGACATTAATCAAAGTTAATGTGAATTACTGCTCTTTTTTTTTAATTTGTTTGTTTTTATTTAGTTTTATGCATGTTTAATTTTTGGTTAATTTTAATTTTATAGTTTTTGCTATGAATTTTTAAAAACTAGCCTTTCAGAACAGAATACTGCAAAAAGGCTGGAATATCAATTTTGTAAAATGAAAATTTTGAACTTTTATTTTGGTGGGAGTTTTGCTTATAATTCTTCTCAAATTTCAGAATTTTTTGTCGCAAAAAAACAAATAAATGTAAAATTTCTTGTGGAACTGTAGTCCTAATAATTTGAATAGCCTCAAATTTATATTTTAAAATTCTAAATTTACCCCTAGCAACCCATTTCTCTATATAACTAACTTCAATACCAGAGACTATCCTTCAAATCCCAAAAAAACATTTATATTTAACTTAAAATTTCGCGCACACTAATCTTACAAAAAAAAAAAAAAAATCAAGTGGGGTTAAATAAACTACAAAAAGAGTATATAGAGATAAAAATTTTTTTATCATAAAATAAGGTATAATTTTCCGCGCCAATTAAGGTCTTTAAGAATATAACGATCAATTGAGCTTTTATATACATTTAGGGTCAAAAAAGAAAGAAAAAAAAAAAAGAAAAGTAAAAGAAAAATGACGTTAAGATTCTATACTTATAAATAAGGGAGTATGCGTACATCCCTATAATTTAATATTGATTAAATTGATTCGAAATAAGATAAAAAATTTTTTTCTGTAATACCAAACTGGTTTTATTATTTTTATTTCAATCTTATTGAATATTTCTCTATTTTATAGTGTGTAAAAATTATTATTTGATTTATTCAAGTGTACTACATTAAAATAATATACTCGGACTTGAAGCTTTTGTGGTTTAACACTTAATTAAACATATTATGTAACTAAATTCAAGAATATGGCTTTTGCTGCCACGTGTTAATACAATAGTCTTTAGTAACCGATTGTTATGTTAATATCATAATAATCTCTAACCTTTATTATCATTATTATATACAGATGTAAATCTATGTCAAAAGAAATGATATTTAAATTTGGACTTTTTTTGTTATAGAGAAAATTATTTGATTCTTAAATATGTGAGAAATAATCTTTTTTAAGATGTTATTAGTTTAAGTACTACTTTAGTTGGTATACTCTATTCAATATATTTAAATTGGGCAAAAAGGATTCAAATAACTTTCTTGAATTTATTAAGAAGAATATTTTAAGTAAATTGAGGTAATTTTATGCTATTTTATTTTGTTAAATAAGAATTTTAAGATCAATTTGGTATTAAAGTTACTTTTTTTGTTTTTTTATATCAAATATTTAAATTACAGATTTTTTAACAAGTTTTGGGTTTTTAAAAAGTTTGAAAGATAATTTAAGATACTTTTAAGAATTTATTTCATTAGGTCAGAAGTGCTGAATTTTTTGCATATATTTGCTTGAGTTTTAATTAATAATTTGAACGATCTCTCAAAATCCTATAAGAATATTTTTTTGTAACAGCCTCAAAGGGTCAAAAGCGAATTTCCTTGAGTTTAAATTGATGTTTGTCTTGAATTAAAGAGGTATCTAATCAATCAGGTGGAATTGTTTTAAGTTAAAAAAATAAGTTGCTTGTATAAGACATCAGTGGCAAATGCAATAAAGGAGGAGACAAATAAGCATTGCTCCCTTCTGAGCTTTGGTTTAAAAATTTTTTTTAGCAATTTCTTAGGTATTTTACGGGCTAAAAGGAATTATGTGAAAAATTTGGCTCGCCTAATAGGGTATATTTTAAAAATTGTGTGTTTTTTGTATTTTTTGTAAGACTTAATTCATCAAAAGCTTATTTTTTGATGAAACTTTGTCGGGAGTTCAAGAATTTCAAGCAAAATTCGTTGAAAGGAATTTAGAATTTCTGAAAAATGTAATTCAACAAATTTTTTTTTGGAAAAATTTTAGCTGTTACCGGGAATCGAACCCTGGACTTTGCAATCCAGAGTGAAGTCATTGTGGGAAGGAAATATATATAGATAATTCATTTTTTATGACCCAGCTCGCATTAAAAATAAGGATGTTCGAACTGCGAAATGCATTTTTTCCCTTGTGTAATAAATAGCTACAACAAATAATATTTTTTGTTGCAGTGTATTTTTTTATATATACTCACGAACCTCACTCTATTTAGCCAGAGGAGAAATAATCAAAAATTGTAAGCTCAAGGTATCGAATAGATTTATTCATATATTACACTTTTTAAATACTGGATTACGCATTCATGCGATAAGGTTGTTCATATCGTGAAACTGACTGAATAAGCCTTGTGAAAACAGATAATTTTTCCTAAATTAAATTATGGCCTCATTAGTAATGAGTATCTTATATTCCCCAAATATTATTTTTAAAAAAGGTTATCTCATTAATGACGTAAAGTAATTTTAATCATGCATGAATTAAATGAAAAATATTTTTTGATCGATCCTGTTAAATTTTTATCAAAATTTTTGTAAGTATCCTTACTTTATATTACAAATTTTACGTGCATTTAATTTCAATAATCTTAAATTTTCAACTACAAAAATTTGTAAAACTTCTGGAAATTCAGAAAATGACCAGTTTTTACTGAACAATATTAATTTGAATTTTCTATTATCATTAAGAGTGCTTAGTCAGCTTAACTTTAAAATATCTATATTTATTTTATTTTTTCCATCTATATATTTTAATTTTTTACAAGATAACAGAAAAAAACCAAATACCAAAGAGTTAACGAAAAAAAAATTGTTTAATTACGCATTTGGTATAATCTTTAAAGCCAAATCTAAAAAATTGTTCAAGCGTGATTCAAAAATTTTATTGAAGTAATAAAGCGAGAAACCGAGTATAGTAGCTTGTTATATAATATTACAAAGACAATTCAATTTCGAGAAAAATAATATAAATTGAGTAATAAATTAATTTAAAAAATTTTCCTATAGGAATTGCCCTAATTCTTAGTTTAAATATTTAAATAATTAATAAATTATTATTATAATATTCTTTAAAAATTTAATGAGTTCCAAATATAATTTTTATTTAAAAATAAATTATATTTTTTTGTAATATTTGCATAAATTATATTTTAAAAAAGAATCATATACATTTTTAAAAGATTATTAACGAAATTCAATAAAATAATTAATATATGTGGGGTAGTTCAAGTAATTTCATTGAAATTTTTATTTTTAAATTAAACATTGTTTTGTGACAGTTAGTTTAGTAAAATCGCGGCTAAGGAAAGTTACTTGCGGTTACCAGATTTGGTCTGCTATAGATTTTTTGGGTGGCTGATCACGAATTTTGGGGTCTTTTCTATGAAAAATAGGGGCTGAACCTTTAATTTTCAAAAACTACCCCTATCACGGGTTTTTTTAATGTATTCGAACTTAGACTGTCTATTTTAAGGTTAGTTTTTGCATATTTTTTCATAGAAAAGACCCCAAAATTCGTGATCAGCGTACCAAAAAACCTTTATAGACCCACGTAAAAAGATTAAGCCTACCCAAAATTAAGCTTAATCTTTATACGTGAGGAGCAAATCTGGACCCTCTAAGTTCAAATACATCAAAAATACCGCTTTTTGGGGGCTAGATTTTGTAAATTTAATAGTTGATTTATTGGACCCAATTTCTCATAGAAAAAACCTTGAAATTCTTTATTAGCGATCCAAAAATCCTATTAAATCTGCGATGAAAGTCATTAACTAAACAACCCCTCCTGTCCTAAGTGGAGTTAGATTGAATTTCTAATTGTTAAAAAATAAATTTTACATTATATGATTATATAGTAAAACCAAAATCTTTGTAATCTCCGTTTTCTTACATACTTTGATTTAGAGGGCAAGAGAGCTTAAGAAAGTGGATTCAATTTTCGCTTATTATTTATAAAATCGAGATGTTCGGGATTATATTTGTATTAAAGATTTCAATAAACAACCCTGTTATCTACTAAACTGAGATTAAAATAAATTTAAAAAAATTGTTGGAGTTAAGTTACACGTTAACTATAGCCTTTTTATCCGCAACCCCTTTATCCTAAATCCAATTACGAAAAAATCCATAAAAATAATGATTAATAAAATGAAATTCTAAAAAGCAAAAATATTATTTATTTAATAATAAAAAAGAGTATAGTATACATAAATAATTATAATTTAAGCACAATAAAGATAAAAAATTAAAATTTTCAAGAATTACAAAAAAACCTTTTTTTTAGATGCACTAATTAAAAAACAAACAAAATAAAATAAAAAACTTTTGTTTTTTCTAAATTATTGGAAATTTATTATTATCAATCATAAAATATATAATATATATTATTTATTTTTAAAATTAAATAAAAGAAATGTATAAAGAAATTAAAACAAACGAAATAATAATAAAACATATATTACACTTTACTAACTGACTTAACCTCAAATATATATATTATTCTTTTCATTTTTGATAAGAAAATAAAATACAATATGTTTAAATATATAATTATAATTAATAGACTATTAAGATATCATTTTATTACCAAATTTCTTAAAATTTTAAAAATTATTTGATATTATTCAATGGAATTATGGTAATTTTAATAATTAAAAGATTCCTTTTTCTTTAAATATATTATTATTTATTCTTTGTTTTTTGTCACATTTACGTAATTGTATTGAATTTATTATCAGTCAATAAATTTAAGACTTTCCCAACGGACAATAGCTTGATGTAAGAATTTTTATATTTAGCGTAGCTTACACCTGCAGCAGGTATTGGGCTTGGGTCCTAAGTTGGGTGCGAAGAAACTTGAGCAAGAATTTGAGAAAATTAAAAATATAAAAATAACTTTGCAAATTAATCGCCTAAGTGTTTGTTATTAGCGACGGAGTTAAAAAAGTAAATTGTTTTTAACTGAAAAATTTATAAAACCCTCATTGAATCACTTGCGTAATAGAAAACAAGCTTATGCAAAAATAAAAAAATACTTGTCAATTTAAAAAAAATTTCCCAATAAAAGTACATTTTTAACCATAGGAGCAAAAATAGAATATAGTTAGGGAGATGGCTATGGTAAACATCGCGTGTGAGTATGACAGCTGAATTTCTTTTCAGAGATAGACAAGACCAAAACATACTCACTTTCGTATCCTGGTTTTTTTGACCGAGGGTTCTGGAAAAAGTTGCAGGTCCACAAAGTTGGCCAATTTTTCGAAAAAAAAAGTGAAAGTATTACAGCCCAGAATAGCCTAGATTTTTAGATTAGGCCAAAACATACTCAGTTTATTTATGAGATTTTTCGGTATCTGGGTTCTGGACGAATATGTCGGACCATCAAAATTCCGCCGTTTACCCGCGCTTTTTTAAATTAGTTAAAAATAAAAAAATTTACAAGGGATCAATTTTACAGTCAGAATCTCTTAATTTTAGCGTTAATATTACGGAGGAAAAATATATATTTCTCGCTATCATGAGATTCTGACTGTAAAATTGATCCCTTGTAAATTTTTTTATTTCAAACTAATTAAAAAAGCGCGGGTAAACGGCGGAACGTAGATGGCCCGTGAACCCAGATACCGAAAAATATCATAAATAAACTGAGTATGCTTTGGCCTAATCTAAAAATCTAGGCTATTCCGGGCTGTAATACTTTCACTTTTTTTCCGAAAAATTGGCCAACTTTATGGACCTGTAACTTTTTCCAGAATCCTCGGCCAAAAAAATTTTCCACAGAAAGTGAGTATGTTTTGGTCTTGGCTATCTCTGAAAAGAAATTCAGCTGCCATACTCACACGCGATGTTTACCATACTCCCTAACTAATACCCCAGATTGCAGTTTATCATCCTCGTAAACGGTTAGCGTGTAATCTGAGCATTATTTTTTTTGTTTCCTTGCTCCTTTTTTCCGTGTATAGAAAGCACATTTTTTGTATTGTTAAGCTACGAAGATATCAGAGCATCTTCTGCGAGCAATTCTTTTAAAATTCCGATTCAAGTTCGGGAACCAAGTTTTTCTTTCATTCTGAACAAGAAATTTCATACAATAGTACTACATTATGAGCGAGAAAAATAATCTTGGTTCTACAAATGTCGTGAAAAGAAGTCGCAACCGCAAAAACAGCCACAACGCATTGCTCAAGCTGATTCTGCAAACGTAAAAGGGGGTTTCAACCACAAGGCAATGCACAGAGACCTAAAATTGTGTTGTGCGCATTGCGTTGCGGCTGCGCTTGCGACCCTTATTTACGGCGTTTGTAGAATCAGCTAAATAATGGGCAAAATTGCACGTAAAATACCTTAAACTGCGATTTGGGGCATTTTTTTCTTATTGTCAAGGATAGTATATTATTTTTCTGGTATGTGGCCCGAAAGTCCGTATGTCCCGAACTCTGTGCGTCCGGCAAAAATATTTTTTCTTGTTAGTGTCCAGAAAGTGCGTGTTTTCTGGCCGCTGCGCTATTCGAAAAAACGCATTTTCTCGACACTGAGCAAGAAAAATTATGTTTTGTCCTTGGCCACAAAAAAAGGATGCCCCAAATCGCAGTTTACCATCCTCGGCTTCGCCTCGGACGGTAATTTACGTGCGATTTGAGCCATTCTTTACTTTTGTGGCCATGGGTAAAAATATACTATTTTTGCCACAGACGCAGAAAAATTGTAAATGGCCCTTGTCCATAAATAAAGAATGCCCCAAATTGCTGTTTACCATCCTCGGCTAAGTTTCGGAAGGTAATTTACGTGCGATTTTGGCTATTCTTTACTTTTCTGAACGTGAGCTGTAAATGTACTATTTCTCCGTCGGTGGCAAGAAACACGTCTTTGCCAGACGCGAAGCGTCCGGGAAATTTGTGCTATCTTGCCACTGACGAGAAATAATAATTAAAAAAATACTTTTTTTTTTTAATTTTATCTACTAAAGGATAATTTTTTAACATGAAACATGTTTATAAGCAGGGGGGTACTTCAAGCATGTCTCTAGGAGGGGGGTTAAGTGGACTTAGAATTATAAACCGGGTTTAGTTTTGAAACATATTTATTGTTTGAGGTTTCTTAAGTGGCAAATATCTGGATGATGTAATCATCAAGGAATTGGCTTATTTATGGGTTCAAATGTTGAATTTTGGCTCACATGAAAAATTCAAAAATGTATGAGCAAATTTAAAGAAATTTATTATTCGAATAATATGAATACGAATATTTCGAATATTATGAATTAATATAAGTTAATTCAATTTAAATTTCTGTAAATATTTTTTCGCGGCTTTAATTTGTATAATTTTTGGGTGGTTTCAAAACGTATTGCTCATGTATCATCTATAACGTAGATTTTTGTATTTTAAAATCGTATTTTGATATAATGATATGAATTAAATTTCACCAAAAAATAAATCTAAATCCACTCACCTTCTTTCAGTGTACATAAAAAAAGTAATAAAAAAAAATAACGAATGACCTCCTTTAAAGGTCAAACAAAATATCAAACTAATTAAAAAATTATGCAATCGATTATTAAAATAATATGTTTTTAATTAACAATCTTGTGCATGCATTAAATTAAACATAACCTCATTAAATTAATGGTCTCAATTTATAAAATAACATTTTTTCAACGATTAAAAAAAAAATCTATTCATCAACTTAATTTCTTAACAACTCTTTCATACGAAAAAAAAAGTCAATAGTCATCTTAATATAAAAAAGTGTGTATCTTGAATAAATAGGTTAAAAAAAAGTGTGATTCCCCTAAACCCACCCACGTATCAAAAATATTGGTACTTTACTTAAAAAGAGAAGTAGTACACTTTTACGTATTAGAGCTTTTTTATACTAATAAAAAAAAGAACTTTTTTTTTATTTTCTTCCCCCACTACTTAAAAAAAAAAGCTTTTTTCAATCTAAATTACTATTGGCTACATAATACACTCTGATATCTTCCGATTGGTAAGAGTAGGCGAGGCTTGATATAGTTTAATATTATCTTCTCCCCTCTTTCACTACTCAATAATCATCATTCTTATGTAAAGAGCTTTTAGAGGGAGTTTTAAAGTGTTGGAAGAAGAAAATAGAGTGTACTTGATGAATGATGTACATCATCAGTTTATATTAATCAGTTTATGTAATCAGTTGAAATTCAGTGTAAATTTTTTTTTTTTGGTTTTTACTGTGCTTATTCAAAAATGGAAGATAATTTAAGAAGAAGAAATTCTTCATCGTCACCTAAAATTAATCAACCAACACCATTCAGTATAGCTGATATATTAAGCAATAAAAATGAGGAATCTAATGAAAATAATGAAAAATCAAATTCGTTGGAAAAATTTTTGGAATATGATTTTTTAAGAAGAAATTTAATAAATTCAAGAAAAAATTTTTCTATCATTGATCATATTGAAAATTTTAATAAAAATCGTTTTAATTACATTAACAATAATATTAGTAGTAGTAAAAGAAATTATTTAAGTGAAACAAGGCAACAGCAAGTTGAAGCTTTAGATATGAGTAAAAGTAAATATTTAGGTTAGTTAATATTTTAATATCGTATACACTTGAAAATTTTTTTTTGGAAATCATAAAATAAGATTAACCCTATATGTGTGTGTGTGTATTTCCTGTGTAAATATATTATTTCATTAAATTTGGTCGCTTAGAGACAACTCAAAAAAAAATATTGATTTTATATAAAATTACAAAAAATATTTTTTTTTTATCAATAACCCCTTGAAAAATAAAAAATCAATCATTTTTAGATTTATTTATGAATTAAATTGCGCGCTTCAATTAGTTAATGGGTCACGTGGCACTTTATGCATGTAATACAGTTTGGCTAAGAATCAAAAAAATTTAAATGCATGCATGTATTCAAAGAAAAATTGATATTACTTTTATTTATTATTTATAGATTTATTTATACTTTTTTTTTATCGTTTTTCAAGGTAGTTTTTTTTTTAATGCTAAAAATACATTTTTTTTGTGGTTTATTTAAAATTATGCATTTTTTATTTTTATTGATTTTGGATATTATGAAGAGAAATAATTTTGGATTTTTGGGTTTTAATTGTATTAATAGAGCAGATGATATGGGGTTATTACTTACAGTGTATAAAGTGATTAAAAGGGCTTGAAATTTAATAGCATGTTATTTGATACTGTTAAAACAGGTGCATTTAAATGGAATTTTGATATAAGTACTTTGTTTAATGGGTACACTGTCAGGTTGCTTAATTTGAATTTTTTAAGTAAATCACGTTTGGAATTAATGTAAAAAACATTTTACTATAATATTCTAAAAAATTGCTTGATAATTCAAGCCTTCACTAATACCTGACGGTGTAAACTGTGTTCTGTGTAAAATTTAGCTAAATTTAAGGCAAAAATAATAACAATTATTTTTATATAGAACTTTTAAAGACCTGACTTTTATACACGGAAAATAAAGAATAGTAAAATTAAATTTTACTGAATTGCACACTGAAAAAAAAAATCCGTTTGCTGCAAGTGGAATTCCATTTCCTGCAAGTGAATTTTTTCCGTTTGTCGCTGGCGGATTTACACTTGCGGTTAGCGGAATTTCACTTGTGGGTAGCGGAATTGTTTTTCTTGCTCAAACGATCGAAAATTATCTGACCATAAAGAAAATTGAAAAATAGTATATTTACGACTCATGTACCTTCCGAAGTGCAGCCTAGGTGAAAACTGCGATTTGGTACATTCTTTATTTATGAACAAAGTGTAAAATTTTACATATCTAGGGCGAAAAAAGCCTATTTTCTACCCTAGGGAGCTTTTTTGCTCGTTGTATGTATAAAACTATGTTTTAAATCACGGTACAAAATGTGGGGTTCGGCTTTTGCATGCTGCCTGCACTCGCTCGTGCATACATTTACATATTTTTTACCTCGTTTAAAAAATAGCTATTTCTGCCTCAGTGGTGAGAAAACAGGCCTTTGCCGGACGTGCAGTGGCTTTTTTTTTCAAGTATAAATTTTCTTTATGTTTCAAATAATTTGCAATCGTTTGACTAAAAGAAAAAATTCATCTAGCCACAAATGGAATATTTCCGCTTGCGGCAAACGGATTTTTTTTTCAATTCAGTAAATTCAAAAATTAATTTTTTTCTTTATCGTTGGGCGAAATAACGAATTAATAGCAAACATCAGTTTGGCAAAACTTGTCATTTCACCCGTAGGATGAAGAATTCTGCGCCCGCATAGGAAAGAACACAAATTTAGCGATCATTTAGGTTAATATCATAATGCTAAGTTTTTAAATCGATTTTAGAACCTTATCGAGAGCCAGTGTGACGTCGGCCACAAATTCAATTGGGACAAAAATTTGCTTCACTGCCAAAATTTTTTAAACCTCAGAAATTTTCTTTACTGCCTAAATTCGCATGCATAATAATTGTTTTGTACCCAAGTATATAGAAATCTATATTGAGACAAACTTTTAATTCAGTTTTAGCCTACCAACTTTTCATCAAAATTGTGGTATGAATTATTCCTGCGTTTTGCAAATTCAATCTTAATACTCCAGATAATTCTGTCTTGTTTTTTAAAATATTTTCGTTTCCAGTAAAAATCAGTAATTTTTTGGTATTGTGGGATTAGTCTCCATATCACCAAACATGTCTATTCGTTCGTTAGACAATATCATTATATAAAAATTTTAATAATTAAACACGTGAATCAAAACGATTATAAAAAAATTTGGTAATAACGACTAAATTATGTAAATGAAAATTTAGGCAAAGTAAGGGAACAAAAATGAACCTAAAAACTTGCTAAATCTATTTAAGAGACGCATAATTTTGTGTGTTTAATTTAAAACCTTTTTTTAGATATAAGTCAAGTGTAATAACCTGCTAACGAATTTCTGACTATAAAAAGAAGGACTAGAAAAACGAAGATAAAGAAAGATTAAAAATACAGTAAAGAATAAACTGCTGAATTGAGAATATAAGGGTTTAATTCGACATTAGTTTCATTTATGATTCTTTTATTTGTAAGCACAATAGTACTTTTTATCACTTTCTGAACAATAAAGCTGTATTTTTAAGTATCTCTAGTGTGATAGAAAAAAAAGAAGATAATTATATTGAGGGTTGTCTACTTGAAAAAATTGGATGATTTTTGGGCGAATTATCGATAATCTAAATATTTTTTCACTATTATAATTATGGTTACAGTCTCTTTTGTAGTTCAAAATACTTATTTCCACCATAAATTTAGTTCAGGCAAGTGTTGAAATTATTGGTGTAAAATTTATACAACTTTCGAAATACTTAATTTTTAGCTAAAGTTCGTTTTCTTTTCATCCGTTTGTTTGACTTAAACAAAAGTAGTTAATTTTCAAGAGATTTTCGTAATAAAGCATATCCGTTTTGAAGAAGAAAAAAACAGATCTTGTTATTAGGAAAAATATAATAGGCAAGAAATTAAAGAAAGTTTTTTTTTAAAGAATACGACTAATGAGTTTTAATGAATCTTGAGATAATTTTAAATAGATATGACAATTAAACTACAGAAAGACAAAAGTTTTTGTCATATTGCTTGAATATTAATAATTTTACCCTGCAAGAATTTTATAAGTCAAGAAATTATAGGGTTTAAAAATCCAGTTTTCCTTTTAGCATGTTGTAAATTAAAGAATACTTGTAAAACATAACCTAAATGTGCACTTGCAATTTATCTTTTCTTATTTAATTAGGTTAAATACTTAATTAAAAAGCTTTTATTTTGGATACGATTTTCGTTTTAAGATTTGATTAATTCATCTTTTTGAATCGTGTAAAGTATTATGCATGGTTGTTTTAAATTTTAGGGTATCAATCTGTATTTAAGGTTATTAAATTTTTGAAGTGGTAAAATTTATAAAAAATTTTGGTAATTATTTAATTTTTTAATTATACAAATGTTTAAAGAACATATGTATATGCAAATCTGTTTTTAGTTTGACAATTTATGGTTTGCAAAACATACCATTCAATAAGAGTACGTATTTGTATTAGTAAATAAGTGAGGTTTCCTGTCTATGGTTATGTCAAAATTGGGTAGTAGCTTGCATATTAGATTACTATAAATTTTCCTAAATAAAAGCGTCCTCTAATGTAGTAGATTATTATACAAGGGGAGAAAATAAGCAATTTCGAAAGTAGTAGCATGAGAGGTGCAATGACGAGGGTATACACAAAGCTAACAAGGGGAGTTCAATACATTTGGAACACCAAATTACACCAAATGGTTATGGATGAATTTTTTATGTTGAAAAAACATGCCGACTACCCTCCGTTCCTTCCAATGGGCCTTCTGGGCCTAGAAACACAGGGCCCATTGTTATAAAATAGGATTTTTTGGTAATTTTCAATGAAACGCCAAAACCTCGCAAGTTAACCAAAACTCTTCTGGTTAGTTTCATTTTTTTGGTTTAAGTATCAGCTTTCATACGCCGTAAACCGCAATTTATTATCACTAATTCTCTCATCACTATAGCCAATTAACCAAATGGTCATTTTTGGCTAAAAATGACCAATATTTAAAATGCTGCCAAATTTGTAATTTCTGACGAAAAGGGGTTGTATATGTTTAAAAAATTTGTACAAGCTTCAAGTTTCCAAAAATTTTTTGCTCGTCTCATTTCCTTGATTCGTTTTTAAGGAATGGCTCTTCAAAGTTAGCATTAAAAATGAGCTTTTTTAAAAAATCGTAAAATTGGGACTGTGACTTCAAATTATCATATCTGGTTAACAAATAATTGAAAAAAGTAAAGTAAAGAAGTTTTGAAAACTTGAAGCTTGTACAAATTTTTTCAGACCTATAAAATCCATTTTCGTTAGAAATTACAAATTTGGCAGCATTTTAAAAATTGGTCATTTTTAGCCAAAACTGACCGTTTGGTTAATTGGATACAGTGATGAGAGAATTAATGATAATAAATTGCGGTTTGCGGCGTATGAAAGGTGATATTTAAACCAAAAATATGAGACCAACCAGAAAAGTTTTGGTTAACTTGCGAGGTTTTGGCGTTTCATTGAAAATTACCAAAAAATCCTATTTTATAACATTGAGCCCTGCGTTTCTAGGCCCATAAGGCCCATTGGAAGGAACGGAGGGTAGTCGGCATGTTTTTTCAACATAACAAACTCATCTATAACCATTTGGTGCAATTTGGTGTTCCAAATGTATTGAACTCCCCTTGTAAGTTTCGAAGTCGAGTATCGTCAACTTCTACCAGAATTTGGGAATACCTCGTTTTGTTTTCCTATATTTACAAAATACTTTTTCGGTTTTCTGCCTTTTAACCCCCAAAAAATGTTTAAACAACTCCGTAAAATATGCGGAAGGACACTAAAAATAATGTCTTTAAAATAATTCGTTTTGTACGAAAATCCATACAGGTCATCTAATTGACGACAAAAGTTTAAGTTTCAAAAATAAAATCAATCAAATATTTTGTCAAATATATTCAACATATAACAATATTTAAAGCTTTATAGTTTTTTTTTTAATTTTCTAGAAAATATTTAAAATCAATGAGAATGCATTATTTTATGCACGTGTTTAAAAATTCAAAAAATTAATTTATTTAAAAGGGTATAAAATAACTGAAATAGTAATTTAGGCTTTTAAAGAAAATTATCATGTAAATCGATAAAATACGTTTAAAATTTACAGTTAATTAAAATATACTTTTTTTAAAATATTTATTCAATAAATTTTCCATTTAATTTATTAACAACCAAATTTTAATTGCATTTATTAAAAAATACAACGCATTTTTAAATTATTAAAATAAAAGTTACGTTAAAATTGACAAAAATTGCATAATACAATTTTAAGTCATAAAAAATTTTTTAAAATTAATTAATTAAGAGAATTTAAATAAATTAATATTAAATAAATATATATGTAATATCATAATTTTGAATGTAATATGAATTATTATACACACCTAAATTATTGTGTGTGTGTGTGTCATTCAAAATGTTTGTTCCACTGTTAAATATATTCATTTCAAATATTTAAATTTGTTAAACCCATTTTGTATAATATTGTGTATTATTTACATATATTATATTGATAATAATAGTTGATATTTTATAAAATAGCCATATATAAATTTCATGTATTTTTTTTATAAATATTTAAACAAAATTTTGGTTTATTTATGGGTTAGATTTGTATATTACTCTATGAAACCTCAAATTTTAAAAAAATGGGTTTATCATGGAACTAAAAATAGTAATAAAGAATATTAGGTTTTTAGTCTAAAAAGTTTAAAGGATAAGTAGTGTTTGAAAATTTTTTTAATTCAGAGTTACGAAAATTTAATTGTAGGCGGGTGGTCGATTTCTGTCATGCGAAGTTGCAATAGTACATTACAACACATGGCGAGAAAAATAATGAATGGGCCGAAATTACTTTCCGAGGCGAAGCCGAGGATAGCAAACTGCGATTTGGGGCATTATTTTTTTATTTCTAAGGGTCGTATATTATTTTTCTCTGGCAGTGAGCGTCCGGGAAATACGTTCTTTCTGGCTGCTAATAAAAAATAATATACATATTTACGACTCGAGTGCAGAAAAGTCAGCGAAGCTGAGGGTGGTAAACTGCAATTTGAGTCATTCTTTACTTTTCTGGGCACGGGCTCGTATTATACTATTTCTGCGGCAGCAGTTACAATTAATTTACTTATATACGATGCAAGCTAAATTATGTTTTTTTTCGCTCATGGGCAAAATCGGGATACTCAAAGGTCACAGGTACCTTGGATCACAGTTACCATAGTCTTTTTCTGAAAATTGTTATGCGCACAAACCAAAATTAATATATTTTCTTTGTCCGCTCAAAAGCATAAATCTTGATTCAGGAATTCGTGCTTTTCGAATATTCCAGTTGTGGTCATGGGTCGCAACATACTATTTCTTTATTAGAGGATTGATATTCAAAGTACGCATACCTTATTACTTGGATGGAGTGATACATTTTTATAAAATCTGTATACTATAAAAAAATCCGCTTGCAGCAAGCGGAATTGTCCCGTTTCTAGAAAATTTTCGTTAGTGGTTAGCGGATTTCAGCTTGTGGTTATCGGAATTTTTTTTCTTGCTGAAACTATTGCAAATAGTCTGAAACCTTAAGTAAATTGTAAAGAAATTTTTAATTTCTATTTTAGTTTCAAGCGAAATATTTAAAAGTAACCAAAGTAACCCTGTTTTTAGTGGTCAATCTAGTAACTGGGTTAATCAGTAAATTTTCCTGTACTTTTTTGTACAATATGGCTAGAAACCACGTATTTCATTGCCCAAAAAAAAAATGAGTACCGCTGATATAATTTAAGTTTTACTCGATGACCCGAATCCGGTTAAAATGTTTAATTACATTTTTAATTTTTATTTAGATTACAAACTAGGAAATTTGGAGAAAGTGTTACTGATAAAAAAAGATATAATAAATTAATACAAGAAGTTATTATAAATACATACTAGATAAATTAAAAAAAGTATTATTGACGTAAATACTAAAAATTATACAATAGAATTTAAAAATAAAACATTTTGATTTGTATAATTACTAACAGACTAAACTTAACAAAGTGTATGGTATATAATAAACGCCTGTTTACAAAAGAGTTTTTTTTATTTTCTTAGTTAAAATCCACTCAACTAAAAAACTTTTATCTTTATTCGAACGCTTTTGAATGCAGTCTAACAATAAGAGGCGTGGGGATAGTAATAAAATAATTAGAGTAAAAAAAATTTTGTAAATTTAGACTAATTAAAAAATTTTTTTTGTTTTTTAGATGAATTAGATGAAGAAATATACGAAACTCAATGTCATGGACAAAATATATCAGGGAGAAAAAAACGTAGTAGAGCCGCCTTCTCACACGCCCAAGTATATGAGCTTGAAAGGAGATTCGCTGCACAAAAATACCTTTCAGGTCCCGAGAGAGCTGATTTGGCGAGAGGTCTTAAACTTACCGAAACACAAGTTAAAATTTGGTTCCAAAATAGAAGGTACGTTTTTTTTGAAAAATTATTGACCTTAATTTTTTTTAAATTAATATAAATTTATTTAATTTGCATATTTTCTTTGTTTGGTTAATTCTTTACTTTTTTTATTGTAATAATCCATTGTAATTATACAGTACAGTAATTTAATGATTTTTTAATTTTTATCATCCATTGAGGACATGAAAAGTACATGATTAAATTTTACAACGTTCTTAATTATTTTTATGTAATTGCGTATTTTATATTAAATCCCTGATAATTCGTTTTAAACATAATAAGTTTTTGAATCCGACGGGAAAAAAATGATTTTTTTTTTGTAATAGATTGAAATTTAAGGTAATGAAATGATTTTTGAGAGAAAAATTTTGTAAGACTTTTAAAAGAGCTTTGGTATGATTTACAGGAGAGATTATTGAATGGAAATCAATAATAGAGCCAATAAGATTAAAAAAAAGTACAGTCATATTAAAAATAATTTAATTTTTTCAAAGATTTTGACCAAAATTTTCAATTAACAAAATATCTAACACTAGTCACTTACGAGCCTTAGTTCACTAATCTTAAGGCCCCTGTCTCAAAATTGTGTCGATTTTTAAAGGATTTTCAACATTTTTTTTCTCAGCTGTTTTATTATAAAAGTTTACAAATTTTGTTTTAAATAATTACAAAACTATTCTAGATAACAGAAAAAAATTTTTGTTTCATTTGCTTTTTTTTTACATTTTGTAGATGGCGTGAAAGTAGAGGCTCGAAAAAAAAATTAAAAAACGGTTCCCATCATAGCGCCTATTGTAGGCATCAAAACAAAAAAATAAAAAGGTATATTAATCTCAAAAGTGTCCTCTAGTGCGTGAACCAACATTTAGCAAAAAATACAAAAAATTGACCATTTGGTGAACCAAAAACAAAAAATGCAGTTTTTGACGTTAAAAAATTCACCTAAAACGGACAATAAAATTTTTTTTGATGCATAATAAGCTGATATTGTTGGTTCACGCACTAGGTGTTGCAATAATAAAAAAAATGAAACGAAATTCATGTTGATAGCTCAATTCGTTTTTGAGCTAGCGTGGGAACCGATTTTAAAAAGTAGTTTTGAGAAAAACGCGTTTAAAGTTTTTAAATGCTTATGTTTTCATATGACTACGGCCCATAAAAATCAAAATATCTAAAAAACATATTTTTTTTTTTGCTTGAAATTTGTTTTATAGATTCTTCAAATGTTTTAACATAAGATAATGAAATAAAAAAAAAATGAAAAAAAAAATTTCAATTTTGAGACAGGCCCCTTAAGCATATGACAAAAAGTACTAAATTTATTAGTTTGTTTTTGAAATATTCAAAAAAATATATAATTTTCTATGTAAAAACTAATCATCTATGATTTTAATTTAATTTTAATTTCAAAAATACATAATATAATCGATTAATATAATACATTTACGTTATTAAATTCAATATTTTTGTTCTATTTGTTTGATGAGATACTTAAAAATAGTTGTAAACGTAATGGTGATAATTTATTATTTAAATAAATAAAAAAGTGTTGAATAATGGGTTAATATTTTCAAAATTTACAAATTTATAATAATATTAGGGTAAAAGCTCCAGTGATTGACTGGTTTTCTAGTTTATTACATTTTTCTGTCACTTCAGCTTGTTACTTTTTTGCTTATTGAGATTTTACCTATACGATATCAAAGGAATTCGGTCATTCACCGGTGTATTTACCCTATACTATTTATAATCAAATCTATTACTGAAGCAGATACACTTTTATTTTAGATACGTCAGAGTTTTAAAGCTTTTATTGGTTTTTCTTTGAAATTTCATTTAAATTTATTTTTCTGCAAAGTCCATCTGTAAAAATAAAAGTTATCGAGTTGCGATTCTCGAAATAGTAATTAGCGATAATTTAATTTTAGAAGTTAATAAATTACAACTATGATTATGTTTTTCTATAATTTTTGATAAAAAACCTTCAGATTTTATTAGTTTTCCACACTGTAAAAAGTAACTTTCTTAGATTTACAAAAAAAATAGAATTTTTTCGAAAAATTAGTGAATTTTCAAAAATTTTTGTAAATATTCGATAAAAATCGTAAATTTACTAAATTTAGTACATTATCGAAAAATTTGAGAATTCTCGATTTTTTTTCATGATTTTACGAAAAAAGTTGTAAATTCACAATTATTTTTCGAAAAAAAATTGCAAATTATCAATCTTTTTGCAAATTCACAAAAAAAAATCGAGAATACTCAATTTTTTGTTAATATTCTAAATTTAGTAAATATACGATTTTTTTCGAATATTTACAAATTTTTTCGAAAATTTATTAATTTTTCGAAAATGTTCTAATTTTTTTGTTAATATAAGAAAGTTACTTTTTACAGTGCATCCAAAAACAGAGATTTTCCTTCATAACCTTACCATATAAGGTAAAAAGGGGTATTCTCACCCCCCTAAAAAACTTATTTATTTCCAATAACTCAATTTCACACTCAAATAAAAAAAAGCCTTGATTAAAAAAAAATTAATCAAATTGCATATTCAAATAATTATCATAATTACATTACATTTACACACATAAATATTATCTTTTATGTACTCTTAAGACAACATTCACATTAATACATTACTACAAATTCACCCATATGGAAAAAATTTTTTATTATTATAAATAATCTGACCTGAATTTTAAAAGTACGTAATAATTAAATGTACTTATAAATAAAAAATATAATTGATTCTTGGTAAAAAAAAACATTAATTGCAGAGAAAGAAAGAAAATATAAATAAAAGAGTAAATTTTAAAGAAAAAGTTTGTGTAGATAAGATAACAATAAAAGCACCTTTTAATACAATTTAATAATAAATAATTATGAATTATCAAGGTTATGGTATATAATAAAATGGAATTAATTTTAATTAAAAAATTATATTGATTGGAAAAAAAATTTTTTTTTACAGATATAAAACAAAAAGACGACAGCAACAAGAATTAGGCGCAATAATAAATTCAAATGCAGCAGCAGCAGCAGCAAGACGTGTTGCAGTTAGAGTATTGGTACATCCAGATGAGAATAATTTAACAACTGGTATTAATCAATCATCATCTTCATCAACGTCTTCAACAATTGATAAATCAATAAATAATTTTCCATATTATTGCTTACCATATCATCCAATATTATGTTCGCCATTACATTCACATCAATTACAATTGCAAAATTGTGTTTCTAGTCTTGAACACGAATCGTCTAATAAATTTGATAATGATAAGTAAAAATTTCTTTAAATAATTAGAATTTTTTGATTTGTAAAAAAATATATTAAGTAAAAATGTATTTATTAGTATAAAAGTTTATTAAGTAGTTTTTAGATTATAAATTTATAAAAATAGAATTTTAACAAAGTGATGTATATTGTAACTCTTAATAACACTTATTATATTCTCTATCTCTCTCTCTTGATAATATAGCTGTGTATAAAATATTATTAAGATAAAAAATTTTTTTTTAATGGCTTCCGTTTGCAAATATTTTAATAAGACACTTAAACGATTTTTAATATATTCTAATATGGTGTATATTAAACTAAGATTAAAATTATAGTTGTTTTCGTAATAAGGGCGGAAAGTTAGTAGTTTACATACTGGAAGAAAAAGTAGATGGCGTTGTAGACTGATGACGCAGGTTATTTGAAATTTAGATAAGGTTTTCTTCTTCCAGTTTGGAAATTACTTAGAAAACAATTTTGGTAGAGTTGCTGCGCATCTTAATTTAAAAGGTCGAAGTAGTTTTCTGATATGCCGGAGCATGGTGCAAACAAAAAATTTTTTATAATTAAATTATTGAAAATTTTTTGATATCATTTTCTAATATTTAATTAGTGCTGTGCTAAATTAGCAATACAGCAGTAATAAATAAAGAAACTGATACTTAAACTTTGTAAATTTAGAGCGCAAAGACTTCCTTCAGCCGACGGAATTAAAAAATACAATTTTTAAACATAAAAAGAATATAAAAGTATGTAGTTCTATAAACTCGAACTGAAATGGATTTTTGGAAGGTTACGTGCAAGATACAGGAAAGTTTCAAAAATTTTCAGCTTGTATTTGGTTCGCATTTGGCCAATGGCATTCTAAAAATCCATTTCTATATTTGGAAAAATTTAAATTAACATTTAATGTATTATAATGTTGTAGAGAAAAGAAGTGTTAATATATATTAAAAAATCTTGTCATTTTCTAAAATAAATATTTATTATTGTAAATTGAATATTATAATAGAAATAAGTGTTATTTTTAAGAATAGTTAGTTCCGACGGTAACTTATCCTAATTTTAAAAACTTGAAAAAATAACTTTTCTTAATTTTAGGAAGATTTATGAATATGTGTGTTTGAATGTTTTTTATTTATTTAAGTTGGTAACATATTGTAAAATAAAAAAGTTTGTATTTTATTGGGTTATTTGATAAATTTACTGTATTAAATCTGTACCTTAAATTATGATAAGTCTTTTCTTCAGAATTTAACAGTGATCTACTTTCTACTCTCAGACTATCAATCTTATCGCTTGATATAAAATACCATGTGTGTTAAATCAAGTCAAATGGCAGTTGCCTGCTATTCTGTCTGCACAGTTGAAAATAATTTCTTGTGACTTCAAATAAATATTTTTTTAAAAAGTAAATTTTTAAAAATAAATTAAAAGTTTAACCCTTTGGTCAAAATTTCAAATGCATTTAAAAGACAAAAATTATTGGGTTATTATTGCCCTCTAAAATCCGTTCAAATATCTCGCTATAAGAATTCAATTTCTTGATTACACCTTGAATTTGCAAGATTTGGTAAAAAAATATTTATGTGAACCCAATTTTTGGTAAAAAACAAACTGCAGATCAGGCTTTACAAAATCAATAAATCTAACCTAAAATTGTACTTAAAATTAAGCTTTAAAAATTGGCAAACTGTATAAAAATTTGAAAATTATCTTAGTTGGTATATTCTAAGTGTAAATAAAAAATGTAAAAATAAAATTAAATGTAATTAAATTAAAGAATATCATCAAAACTCAAAAAATATATATTTTTATTAACATAACCTAAAAATAAATTTTCGTACCAAAAAAAAAGACCTGCCAATATTATTAAAAAGACATCTGGTGTCATGGCACATAAAAAAATACAAGCTAGGTGGGCACTTACGATAACAAATTCCTATGGGAATAAAAAAAATTTTCTAAACTCATAATTAAGTATATAAAAATCAGAAATCGTATTATATTTAGTTGATGTGGGTGGGCTTTTTTTTTGTAATAAAATATGTTTATTCAGTCGTGGAATCTCAATTTTAAAGGGAGTTAAACAAAAAAAAATATAAATATCTAATAAAAATATTAAAGATCAGTCACTTGCCGTCTAATATAAACATTTACAAAAAAAGAGGATACATTTACGTAGTAACTTAGATTATACCATTTGAAAATTGAGCTTTTTTTTTGCCTTTCATTTATCGAGGACAGTCTTTTAATGAATGAACTTTTTTTTATCATCTCTGTCTCTTGGTTATTACATTTTTATTTACATAAACAGTATAGTAAAATTTAATTACGCTTGGGAAGAGAAAAAATGTGATTCATTTGAATAAAATTTTTATTTTGCTAGCCTGATTTTAAATAAAAGAATTTTTTATTTACGTAAAAAAATGAAATAATAATTTTTGCAAATTATACTTTTTTACACGTACGAGAGAATGAGGAGAATGAATTTTTTTTAAATTTGAAAAAAATATGTATTCACGTCAATTGTCATGCATATGACACAAAAAAATTTCAGTTTTTTTTTTATCAAATTTAAATGATTCGTAAAGGCTAATCGGTAATTTATAGTTAAAAAAATTTTTTTTAGATTATTTTATTTTTACGTATCGAATTAAATAAAAATAATAGTAGTATTAAAATTTTATAAGCATATTCAGCGATAAAATTTAAAAGTGGTTTTTTTATAAGTGTAATCCTTGAACTAAAGCCAGAAAATCACAGTACAGGAAACTAAAAAACGAGTATATAATAGCTTTTTGAAATAGTAGGTGTAGTTTTTTATTTGATAGATAAAGAAAGAGAAACTTGTTAAAAAAAGGGTTGTACAGTAGAAATAAAATAAATAAGCGAAATGAGAGATAAAGTTTTAAGTTGAAACTAATGATAATTAACTTAAATTTTGGATAATTATTTGGAAAATTTTCATTATGTTGTATGAACGATTATAATAAAATTTATTTGTTAATTTGTTTAGATTCTGAGAAATACTGTAATTATAGTCAATTTTTTTATTTCGAAAATCAAATTTTTTACCATGTACCACCAAACATTGAGAATTTTTTTTGGGAAATTTTCTTTTATTAACCTGCATTTACTAAAAAAATAAAATTTTAAATTTGCAAAATTATTCCCTGAAAAAAATCTGTAATTTTTAATATTTATTAGATTCGATGTAAAACCGAGTTAAAGGACCTAAAAAACCTCAAAAATATTTTTTCCCTTAAACATAATGTACAATACTGCTCTACACCAAACGGCAAACGATTTGGTGGTAATGTGGCTGAGAAATTAAATATATGGCAAAAAAACCTAAAATACACGTTTTTTGTCCCCCAAGAGGGGCACGGTTGGCTAGAAATAATTTTAAATAAAATTTGAAGGTATCCTCGAGATTCCAGTAAAACTTTTCTCCAATCATATGAATATATAAAAATTGCATTGGTCTTGAGATAATAAAATTAAGCCTTTTTAAAGACCTAAAAATAAAAAATCTTAAATAAACCAATTTTCGAGCATCAGAAATTTTTTGCCGAAGTTAATATTTTTCTAAAATTCCATTGAAAACGCAAATCCAAGACCTAAAATAAGCCATTTAAAAAAAATTTTGTTTTGGTGTTTTTACATGAACCTGAGTCTACTTACCGAGATAACATTATTTTGGGCAAAAAAAGCGCTGAGTGGATTTTTTACTTTTTTACTTTTTTAAGACCTTTAGGTACCTACTATCAAAATTCATAAGAAGGTATTGTGGGATTGGTGGTTCCAACCCAGGCATTAGATGGCTAAAGTGAAGGGAATAATCCGACAAGCGACACATTTTGAAAAATCGATTTTTTTACAAATTCATATTTATGGTAACTAAATCTTCATTATAAATCTAACTTTAAAGTCATAAGCAAATAATATGCAGTAAAAAATGGATTTCAAAAAGAATAAAATGTTAAGAATCTATAGGATATTAAAAATTTGAAAGTGGCGCTTGTAGGACTATTCCTCGACGTAAGGAGGCGACAGAGTGTAGTCTGAACATATCTGATGATGCCCTAGGGTGGTGATGGGGCGAAGCGACTATAAGAAAAGGCGTTAATTCCTCTTTTTCAATGAACCCTACAGTATATACTTTCAAATTTTATTAAAATTGTTGACAACCGAGGGCATGGGGGGCAAGGGGTCCAAAAAGTATTTGGTCCATGGAGATCCGAATTTTTTAGTCAAGCTGTCATCACCATAAACTTTATTTAAAAATCTAGCTCTTGGGGCATTTTACCTATCTTATCCCGGGATACCCTTTGGAATTATTATTAAATATTGATATATCAAATGAAAAATCCATAAAATGCTCGAATTTCGAAGTTTACTTATTTCTTATACGTATTTTATTAAATTTTAAATATATATTTTAAAAAATATCTTATGAGAATATAGGTTTTTGAATTTTTCCGGGTATAGCAATTTGCCATCGAACCAAAAAATATCAACTGAGTATAATGAATTTATTTAAAAAAATTTTTGAATTTTCCCTTAATTAAAATTAAAAATAATTTCCAGTGTTGTTGCATTTGATAAATTGGACTTTGGAAAAACCAGTTATGTAAACTTAAATAAACAGATTTAGACTAGTCAATTTTATTCAATTTAAAAAAATAGATATATAAAAAGAAAATAATTTTTCAAAATCAATTTGTATCCTCTAAAAAAAAAAACTTATTAGTAGTCTAAGGATGACTTTTCTTCGTTTCTATGGCAACAAAATAAAGTACAGAAAGTGCGTATTATACGTATAAAGAAATATCAGAAGGGTGGATATTAAAGATGAAAAGAAAATGAAAAGTGTTACTATACATAAAAAGTAAATCTCAAAATCTTAGAAAGAAACTAGCAATTTTTGACTTTTTTTTTCTAGATTTATTTTATAACTTTTTTCCCAGGCATAAATTTTCATACGATCGAAATATATGTCAAAATATTTCAAAAAATTTTCAAAAATTAAATATACTTAAATTGAATTCTGTATATTTATTTAAAAAAAATTTAATAATAGCCTAGAAAAAAAAAGAAAAAAAGTATCGTGAGAAAGTCATGAGTAAAAGAAAATAAAAAAAAAATAAATACTATCAAGAGATAAAAAAAGTAGAACGTTATATACCAAAACTTTTTCCGGGATTTCAAAGGGGGTAATTTAACAATTTTTATCAAAGCTTATATAAGAAAAAGTAATCTTAGAGAAAATTGGCTAAAGACCAGCCAATCAACAGTTTCTTTTTATATATTAAACTTAAACTTTATTTTTTTGTCAAAGGTAATTTTATAAAATTTTTTATTAAAGCTTCGATAAATTTAATATTATTTTTTTTTTGGATTTAAGTTCCAAGTATAAACACTCAGAGAATTTTAATGTCTATTGGTATTTTTATACTGATTAATATGTTTTAATGAATAAAAAAAATTTTTTTATCTCAAGTGTATTAAATGAGGTACTTAGTAATAAATTTTTGCAAGAACTCTTAGAATATGCAAAAAATTGATGCATAATAACTGATGCTTGAAGAATTTTAAGAATCTTTTAAAAATTAAAGAATTTATGAATAATTAATAATTTAATAAAAAAGTAAGTTTTTTTTGCAATTGGAGTGCTTGCGCTTTATCTGTGATTCGCAGTAGCTCTAACCACTTAAAAATTTGTGGTGTTTTAGAGGCTCAGATGAAGAATTTATTAATAAATAAATAATTTCATATAATGTATTATGTTTTTGATTAATATGTTCCTAAGACTTGCTGAAAGGGCAGGCTTAAAAGGGCAAGCATGTTAATTACGTTGTATTCAATTGAAATTGAAAAATTTCAGGTTTTTCAAGATATGAATTATGTATGAATTAGAAAACTTGGTTTATAAGAAACTTTAACCAATTCAAATGGTTTTAAGCGAATAAAGCCAAAATTTCTAAATATGAAAAAATTTTAAAACTCACTTAATTCCATTTATATAAGGTTTTTTGTGCTCTTTGGACCGGAAAACCCTTTTGATCTGAGTTTTTAACTGTTTTAAGCCTTTTTCAATACTAAAAGACGAAAAATTTGAAAAAATTTTTTTTTGACATTTTCCCATATATACCCCTTTCGATTTTGGCCAAAATAAAAATTATCAGGAAAATCTAGTTCCCCCATCTCATCAGCACTTTTTTTGCTAGGAAACTTGGTTTATAAGGGATTTTAACTGATTCAAATGGTTTTATGCAAATAAACCCCAAATTTCTAAAAATGCAATATTTTTAAAACTAACTTAAATCCACTTGTATCAAGTTTTTTTGGCTCTTAGGTCCGGTAAACCATTTTGATCTAAGTTTTTAACTGTTTTAAGCTTTTTTCAATACTAAAATACGAAAAATTAAAAAAAAATTTTTTTTGCCATTTTTCCATATATGGGGGACTTAAATTTTCTTGACAATTTAAGTCCCCCATTTTATTAGCACTTTTTTTGCTAGAAAACTTGGTTTATAAGGGATTTTAACTGATTCAAATGTTTTTATGCAAATAAACCCCAAATTTCTAAAAACGCAATATTTTTAAAACTGACTTAAATCCATTTACATCAGGTTTTTTGGGCTCTTTGGCTCGCTAAACCATATTGATGTAAGTTTTTAACTGTTTCAAACCTTTTTCGGTACCAAACAACGAAAAATTTGAGAAAAAATTTTTTTTGACAATTTTCCATATATAAAATTTGTCAAGAAAATTTAAGTCCCCCATTTTATTAGCACTTTTTTTGCTAGAAAACTTGGTTCATATAAGAGATTTTAACCGATTCAAATGTTTTTATGCAAATAAACCTCAAATTTCTAAAAACGCAATATTTTTAAAACTGACTTAAATCCATTTACATCAGGTTTTTTGGGCTCTTTGGCTCGCTAAACCATATTGATGTAAGTTTTTAACTGCTTCAAACCTTTTTCGGTACCAAACAACAAAAAATTTGAGAAAAAAATTTTTTTGACAATTTTCCATATATACCTCTTTCGATTTTGGCCAAAATAAAAATTGCCAAGAAAATCTAGTTCCCCTATTTTATCAGCACTTTTTTTATTAGAAAACTTAGTTTCTAAGGAATTTTTACCAGTTAAAATGGTTTTATGCGATTAAAAACAAAATTTCTAAAAATCCAAAAATTTAAAAACTCACTTAAATCCATGTATATCTGGTGTTTTGGGCTCTTTGGTCCGGAGGAACACATTGATTTAATTTTTTAACTGTTTCAAACTTTTTTGAGTACAAAACAACGAAAAATTTGAAAAAAATATCTATCATTTTTCCATGTAAACCTATTACGATTATGCCTTGTATCCCATAGTATTGAAGCTTTCTCAACATATAAAATAATATGAGTTTAAATGTACGTCGTGTAAAAAATTAAATAAAATAATTCTTAAACGGTTCTCTTACTACATTTTAAAACTAGTAAATTTTAAAGTTATTATTGTATTTATATTAATATTAATAACTTTTGTATTATTATGTTTACTTTAATATTAAAAGCAGCATTTTTAATAAATAGAAAACTTTAGAGAAGAGCAATTATTTACAGTGTACGTATATATTTTAATTTTTATTGATTGTTTATTATTTTAAATATATTTTTAAAAAAAGAAATTTTTATTATTTATTTTATGTAATTATTTATGTGTTTATAAGTTGTCTAAAATTTATACTTTTTGTGTTTATATATATACTTATTTTCAATGGAAATTTTATTTTCGGTACACGATACTTTTTTTTTTCTAAGATTAGAACTTTGCGAACATTATTGTTCTTTGTATTATATGAAATATAAATAACTTTTGGAAAATCATTTTCTTAATGTTAATAATATATTTGGAGAAGTGCAGTTAAATTCGGTCATAAAAATTTAATGCGTAATTTCAGGTCTCAAATGCGTATTTTTGTTTACATTTTTTGGGACAGTCATTAAACCAAAATTCGTTCTTAAACCAGATTTTTTATGTCTCTTTAAAAGTATTATACCCATAATCATATACGTTCTTGAAGTATGTTGAAGTTTAGGTTATAAAATGATCCCATGCCAATTTTTAGCTCATTTGAGAACGTTTTAGCTGTCAAGTGGTTGGCTAACACCGATAATTGGTGTGAACGACGGAAATTTTTTTCAAAATACGTTTTTTATACTTCTTTATATGTTTTCGGTTTCTCTAAACTCGAAAATAAGCATCCCAGTAACCGTAAATGCCTTAAACACCCTTAAAACCCATAAAACGCCGCTTTTTTACCTATACCATTTTGGGATTAAATAGCAAAAATCGTATATATTCGGAACATCTGGATCGTAAATTACAATGTATAGTAATGGATGACTTAAATATTTTTAAAAAATACCAAAAACTACTTCCGTTTATTCCAACGCGCCTTTTGGGCCGAGAGACGCAGGGCTCAATTCTATAATAATGTTATAAAGATAGGGTTTTTAGGCAATTTTCCAAATTGCTGCTAAAATTGTAATTTTTTATAAAAATAAATGGGTGGGGGGGGGGTGAATAGATTTTAAGATGGTTAAAATAGTATACAACATTTAAAATAGGTACTTTATTTCACAAAAAAAGTGAAAAAAATTAATTTTTTAGATGATTTTTATGTATTTATAAATTTAAGGGTGGTTTTAACCCCCCTGGGGGGTAAATACATTTCACGATGGTTAAAATAGCAAAAAATATTTTTTAATACTTGTCTTTACAAAAAAAAAAAGTAAATAAAAAAACTTTTATTATGTTTTTTCTATTTTTTTCAATTTTGGGGGTAGTTTTCACCCTCTATAATTAGCCCATATATCCTGATGTTGGTCAATTATAAATAAATCGCAATATCTTCTTAATCTATCATCAAAAAATAAAATATATTTGACCATATTAGCTTCACCTTCGAAATTTTGCAAAAAAGCCCCTAAAAAGGGGTAGTTTTGCTGATTTGAGGGTGCTCCCCTAGGTTGCAGCTCTTTTGGTCACCGATTCAGATTCAGCGACCCAAAAAGCATATAGTAGAGCAAATTTCATTCTATTAACAGGTTTCGACTCCAATTCGACTAAAAAAAATGAGACCAAGCGGTAATATTTTGAAAGAATTACAATATTACAGTGTTATTTGGAAAATTGCGAGGAAGCCCAATCTAATAACATGGTTATAGAATTGAGCCCTGCATTTCTCGGCCCAAAAGACGCGTTGGAATAAACGGAAGTAGTTTTGGGTATTTTTTCAACATATTTAAGTCATCCATAACTATACCTTGTCATTTACTAACCAGATGTTCCGAATATATACGATTTTTACTATTTAATCTAAAAATGGTTGGTAAAAAATGGGCGTTTTGTGGGTTTTAAGGGTCTTTAAGGCATTTCTGGATACTGCGATGCTCATTTTCGAGTTTAGCGATACCGAAAACATATTATAATGAAGTATGAAAAAACGTATTTTGAAAAAAATTTCCGTCGTTCACACCAATTATCGGTGTTAGCCAACCACTTTACAGCTAAAGCGTTCTCAAATGAGCTAAAAATTGGCATGGGATCATTTTATAATCTTAACTTTAACATACTTCAAGAAGAACATTTTTGAAGTACTTTTTTTTTGTGAACTACCCTAATATGTATGTAGCAAAAGTACAGAGCAAAAGACCTGGCAAAAGATAAAGAAACCAGGCTGTTTTCCGAAAATCATGTTTTGTCATTTTCTGTCGTATCAGTTCATTTAAATAACATTAAGTCGGTATGACAGAAAATAATAAAATACGAATATCGGTAAAGCAGTTTTATGTTTTAACCATTAAACAATACAGCAGTGTTCTTCTATGCTGATTCCTACCTTACCACTGGTTGAAAATAGCAATACAAATAATGACTAGTACAAAATATTCCACTAGATTTCGCATGATTTCAAATAAATCATATTCTTTGAGAATTATCTTAAATGTAGAAATAAATTATTGAATAAATGATTTTTAACTTGCTGAATTATTTTCTAAATAAATTAGAAAATAAAAAATAAAATAAATTTATTATGCTAAGGAAAAAAGCTTTATTTTCTAATATAAAAAATATAGGTATAAATGAAATTGAAAAAATAAAATAATTCATTCAAATTTAATAATTTTAAAAATACAAACATTTTATTATAGTAATTTTTTAAATTAATTATTAAAAATTAATTGTTGCAGTACCTTAATTATTAAAATTTTCATGATAATGAAATTTATAAGAATTTTTAAAATGCATAAAAATATGAAAAAAAAAACAAATAAAAATTTTATAAAAATAGGTCAAAACAATAATATTGTCATTAATAAAAACTAAATAATAAAAATAAAAAAAACTATTTTTTTGTATTATTTGCTCAATAAATTTCTTGTCAATTTAAAAAATACACGTAATTTTTCCTCGTTGATGTATATAAAAAATCATGCGGGTATATTTTAAAAAAATAAATAATTTTATGAATATGTTGAAAAGATAAGAAATATTACATATACTAAAATTTTATTGGAGGATTGACTTTCTATATTGTTTTATTATATGTTGGAAGAAACCATTTTGAAAATTTTATAGCTTTCAATATATTTATTTTTATCTTTAGAATACAATGAGTTGTAAAAATATGTAATTTTTTAAAATGAAAAAAAAAATGTTAATTTAAAATATTGCTAGAAAATTAATTTTGTTTTTAAAGTACAAATTTTTTAGGTTTAATTAAGATTTGAAAAATTTATCCAGAAATATTATCCGACGTTTGCAGTTCACTAGCACTTCTAGAAGCTCAATTTGTCCCAAAACGACCAATTTCTGCATTGCTGCCAAAATTAGAATTTTCGATAAAAATATGTACTAAAATTATAGATTACTAAAATTTTGTGAAAGCTTCAAGTTTTCAAATAATCTTTACTTATGGTTTTTTTTTTAAACAATATATATACTTTTTGAAAAAACAGTTCTGTAAGAAAAGAAATAAAAAATTTAATTTTTATAAGAACCTTAAATTAGAACTCTGGCTTTAAATTACCATACCTGTCAATTAAAGTAAAGAATTTTCAGAAAAATTGAAGTTTGTATAAAACCTAATTTTATCCCAAAATTGCAATATTTTCAGTAATTTAAAAAGTGAGTATTTGTGATAAAAAAAAAGAATTAGTAATAAAAAATTACAGTTCAAGGGGCAACCAGCATGCACATTAATGATGATTTAGTACAGAAAAAAAATTTTTTTTCCATAACATTAAATTCATTAATTAACATAAATATTACCCTAAAGGTTGAAAAAAAAGTTTATAATTAAATCATGTAAAAAAGAATTCAAAAGCTGGATAAGATCAAAAAATACTTAAAAAACAAAACCGTATTAAATTCACTGACATTGTAAATTAAGTAAAATATAGTGCAAGTATTTTGCATATAGAAAAAGATTTTAAAATAAGATAATTTAATTTTAACTTAAAAAGATGGAACACATATATTTTATATTATAATTAAATAAATGATAAAGTTAAATATAATGAAAAGAAAATTTTTTAAAAGATAAAAATCAATTAAAAATTTATTTTATATAAATAATTTAAATTAATTAAATAATATATTTAGAAGCCAAAAAATAATTTTTTTTTTTGAAAATAAAGACTGACAGATGTACATTATTTAGATACTTTTAACATTATTTTAATGAAAAGATGTCTAAAAAGCTTTTAATTAGTTTCTCTTGTGTATATTTTTCACTAATTAAATTAAAGTTTTTTTTTTTTTTCGTTTATTTTTTGATATTTTTAATAAACGAATACTCTGTTTATAATGAAAATTTAAAGACATTTATTTAACGTAATATTCAAGTATAAAATGAGCCAAGAAAATAATTTTAGAAAATTTTGGTGTAATGAATTTAAGTATGGAGTAAATATAATATATTTTTTTTTGGCAAAATGATTTTTGAAATTAAATAATTGGATGCTTAATTATTGAATGTTAAGTTATTGCTAAGGCTTAAGGGCAGGTAGGGACAAATTTTTATTTAAAATATTAATTTTTATGAAATTCATTTGGAAATACAAAAGATGGATTTAGAGTATCTTTATCTGGACCAGCTATATTTTTTCAAAGTTTAAAAAGATGGTGAAAAACTGTTTTTTTGGCGGATTAGAATCTAAAGCGTGAAAAAATTTTAATAATTTTGCTATAAAATTGAAGGTCTAGTCTAATATAAAAACAAGTTACCAGCAGATATGGATCCAGAAATTACATTTAAGGAGAGGAGGGAGAAGAGATATGAATTTATAAAAAATTATTTAACTGGGGTGGGAAATTTACAAAGAAGTCTAATTTTAAGAGGCTAATTATATAACAAAATTATCGACTTATCTTTACCCCTTGGCCTCTTGAATTTTATTCTGTTCTCAGTATTTCCACATCCAATTTGACATTGCTTCTGATATCAGGATGTTTCATTAATTAATTGATATTTCAAAAAATTTCCCGAAATAAAAAAAAGCAAAACCATGTTGGCATAGATGTGCAGTTACCCGAATTTTCAGGTGCTTAACTCGAAAGCTCAGTCTTTTTACAGATCAGGCCGGTGCAGGTTTTAGGTAAATCCAAAATGTTTCAGAGGTGTGCAAGTACAGTTTTGAATTGGAAATTTCCCTGTCCTTACAATTATTTCAATATCTTTTTAAATAAATTTTTCGTTTAAGCTTAAACAGAGAAATAGTTAAAAAAATATACCTGTATTAAAAAAATAATTTATAACCTAATGAAAAATTTTTTTTTGAATCGCATAGAAAATCCAGTGAATCATAAAGCCAATGAAATTTCCGATTTAAAACTGTGTCTGCAGTTCCCATAAACATTTCGGGCTTATCCCAATCGAAAAATCCGAAACCATTTATATCCGAAAAATCAGGTAACCTAAAAACCCTAATTATTAATCAACTTGGCTAGTGGGTCACACAGGCTTTTTTCTAAAACAAAATTTCGATGTAATAATTTTCTTAAGCCAAAAATTGATTTAAAACTATACTTTACTTCAGGAGCCCTAGAAACCCATAAAAAACTGGTACAAAAATAAAAATAAATCAATTAATTAAAAATTTCACCCATATACATTATCTATTCAACAAGAAAATAATAAAATTAAGCCATGACTTGCCTTAAGCAAACTTATAAAAAATAAATTCATAATAAAAAAATATTATAAAGCAATAATATAAAAGCCTCAATTATCAAGACTTTTTTTACGTCAATTGCCAATCTATCAAACACAACAGATAAAAAAACTGCTTAAAAATAATAAAGAAACAAAGAACAGCAGAAAAAAGAGAAAAAAAATTTATTCGCAAAAAAAAAACACTAATTTAATCTAATAGATTAAACATACAAATATAAAATTGTAAATAATAATGTTAGTATAATACTTTGTGTCATTTTTTATACATGTGTGTGTGTGAGTATAAAAAATATAAAGAACGATGTTATATTTGCTAAGTGAGTTCCAAAAGCTTATTCTATTGTTTTCAGCAAACAAAAGAGTTTAAAAATATAAGATATATATATAGTCATGGCGGCAAAACCTTTGAACGCCCCTTGACCAATCAGAAACTAACTAAAAGAGAAAGAAAACTGGGGACGATTGAAATTTACTTTATAAACTAGTATGTGAGTTGCATTTCACATGTTGTTCTCCCACTCTTAACAAGTTTTTCTTCTTTTAAAAAGCTCATACTATTTCACTCTGATATTATTTTTAAAACTCTCCCTACTGTTTTTCCAGCATTTTTATTATCAACTGTTTTTCATACTGTCAAACTTCATTTTTTAACCAATATTTAACACTGATTTTTTAACAAAATATTCTCTCTGGTTTACTTGAAGGTTTGAGAGACCACCATGATCAAAAATTTCTTTCTTATTACTCGTTTGCAATCAACACCCAGATTTTTTTTAAATTATATACCTTTCTTAAAAAATAATTTAATGTAATATAATTTATTTTTCAATTGTTTAATTTTATACTGTAATTGATTGTTATTTTGTATGTTTTTAAATTACTGAACCCACATTGAATTAAAATTTTTTTTTTTGGACATATTTTATAAATTTTTGTGGTTTATCATAATCATGAGAAATATTTTTTTAATAATGGGAAGAAAATAGTATTTTTTAAAGTGACAAAGGTAAATTAATAATTTATTTTGAATTTATTAAAATTTTCTTAGAATAATTTTTGCAAAATTTAAAAAAAAAAATGGTATTTTCCCATATTTAAAATTATGAAAAAAATATGATACAAGCTTTTTTTTTTACATGGTGTTATTAAGGTAAATTACATTTTGTGTATAATTTACAATTGAAATTAAGTCATTATAAAGTTTCTTTGAATTACGTGAATTATGTTTGAAAGAAAATTTTTACAACTTTATTTTATTGAAATACAAAGAATAAATTATCTGAGTTTACACTAATTGATAAAATTTTTTTTTGGCATTGTTTTTGATAACTACTATTTTTCTGCTTCTGTTCCAATTGTTGGAAATAAAAACTAAAACCAAAAAAAAAGAAATTATTAGAAGTTATTAAATTATAATTTTAAGAATATACTTGGAATCTGATAATAATTTAGGTGCTGACCTGACATAATCAAGGGTTATATCGAGGTCAGATAAATATCGAAACATTAAATTTCGATTTTTTCTAAAAAATTAGTTATTTTAAAATGCTTTAAAATTTAATGCTTCGTAAGCCGTGAAAAACATTTGTTAAGGGATCAAAAATGGACGAAGAAACAAAAACATCGTCAGGTTACTGTACTTGAATAAAAATTCAAGCAATCCAAAAATATTTGTCCAAATATTCAAGCAATTTAAGCAAAATTTAAGTGCAGCAGCCTGAAAGTGGTTTCAAAAAAAATTAAGGTCTCGATAATAGCACATTTTACATAGGGGTGCTTTTTACAGGAACGGTAAAACGCTTTTACAAAAAAAAAATGTCGCCACCGACCATATCGTTTTCTCCAAATACATTCAATATTTTATTTAATAAATCTTGTTCAGTGACGTACTTTGATGAAAAAATAAGGTAACCAGAGTTTGAGAAAATTTGATGGCTTCAATACAGAGTTATTTCAATAATAAACTAAAAATGTCGCCACCGTCCGCATAATTAAAAAATCCCATAAGAATAACATGTAGGGTTAATAACTGCTAATAACATTAGCAGTACCACTGTAAATTTGAGGCATTTGGACCTTGAGAAATAAAGATAATTAGTATAGTGCCGTAAACAATAAAAAAATATACAGCTCCTGTAAAAAGCACCCACATACCATTAGCATCAAATTTTCAAAAAACAGTTCCTTTCCGATAAATCATCCTGATTACAATATTTGGTTACTTTTGTATTCCTTAAAAGGTAAAATCCGTGCTTTTAATTAAATTCGCATTTATTTCAAACATTTACTGTTTACCTTAGCAAAAAAAAGAACTGATAAATGTAAATTTAAAAATTTCTTTAACATACCGCTAAAAAAATATTTTAAACAGCAAAAAATATAAAATTATAGATAAGTAAACAGTAGCAACAAAAAAATTCTTTTATTTTTACAGTAGCAAAATTAAATACACATTTTTAGTAAAAAAAATAGTTATAATATCTTTTGTACACATATAAAAAAAAAGGTAAATTTGCACAAAATTTTGTATTAAAAAAAAGTAAGTAAAATAGCCTGAGAAAATAAAAAAAATCATAATTTAAAAAAATAATGTTAATAAATAATGATCTATAAAAAATTTTTTATAGTTTTTTATAATATTTTCTTCTCTTTTTTTTTAACACATAAATTTATCAAATTTTTTATAACCCTATTATACATTTTTTTTTTTCGAGAAATAACATAAAAATAAAGAATCTTATCGACATTATATTAAAATATAATCTTTAAGAATAAAAATTATGATGCTTTTTTTTCCTGTTATAAATAGCACAGTAGATTTAATGAGGTTACATTTTTAGCAGAAATTTTGTGAATTTAACCTAAAATTTAAGATTCCAATGAATTTTAGAATTGTCGATTTGTGGCACTCAAATTTTTCTGAAATAAATAGGAAGAGGTAAGTGTGATTCTAAAAATTTGGTTAAATGTCTTTTCTTACTAAACTATCAACCAAAACTGACTTAATTGGCACATTCAATCTCATCGGATTAAGAGTTTTCCTCAAAAGTGAGTGCTTTATTCCAAAAATGAAGTTTGAGCGAACTATTTTTAAAAAACACTATGAACCAAAAATTTAGCAGAAAAATTAAAATGAGCTCCTAAAGTTTCTTATTTAATCACAATATTCCTAACAGTATAAAAATAAAAACAGATCTTATTTTATTTCACACATAATAAAATCCTAAAAAATTTCAAAAACCCATAAAAATTGACTTTTTAATAATAACCTCAATAATTGAACAATTTATTCAATACATAAAACATGATAAAAAACGATGAGAAGAAAAGTACAAGAAACATAGTTTATTATTAAAATATAATATTTAAAAATCATATATAAAAACGAAGAGTCATGGAAATATTGTATAAATTTATATATTTTTTATATTTAAGAATGGTTAATTAAATCAAAGGATGCCGACACCGACACGTCATAAAAATCCAATACACCGGTAAGTATACTTAATTTTTTTTTTTGTTGGTTAGGTTATACTCTTTATTTTTTTAGAGTAACAGACTCACACATAACCAAAAAATAAAAAGGACTCTAATGCATTTTAAAAAAGGTAATGTTTGGTCATAAAAAATTTTTTTATATTTAAAAAAAGATAAGCCATATTATGTTTAATATTTATATAAAATCATAATTCCTTGATCTTTATGTATGAAATGTTCTCCTTTTTTTTTTGGTCGTTGTTGTTGCTTCTTTATGTTTATTTCTTTTAAAGATATATTATTTAACACATTGTCATTTAAATTTTTTTTTATCATGGGTATAAAAAAAACTCTTAAAAAAAAAGTATGTTTGTATAATTAATTTTTACTTAGTTTTATTTATGTGTGTGTGTGATGTATATAGGATGTTTATTTATTTATTTGTATGATTGTATTATGAATCATTTATTAATTCTGTAATGATTCATTTGGGTATATGGGGTTTCTCGGGTTAGTTTAATTGTTTTTAAATTATGGTCGAAATATTTTAGGTTTAATTTAACAGTTTTATTAAGTACCAAGTTACGTGCTCACAATAGTTTCTAAAACTTAATATTAAGAAAATATTTTTTAGGCATATTTAGGGCGTTCAGAAAATAAAAAATAGCTGCGAGAATGCAAAAAAAATCAAAATTGGAAAAACAGCTGCCAAATCGCAACCAAGCCACCTAGAGCCTTAAAAATTGGCCAGTAACGATATTTTTACATACCAAACACAGTGCAATCGGTATTTTTTAAATTCAAGACATCGACCTCAGACTTGGGTAAAAATAGCTACGAACCCGGCTAAAAACGCAGAATAATTTCTATATCGTAACTGAGCATTTTAACTTCTTACTATACAGTACCTAAGCAGTTAAAATGCTCAGTTTACCATTCTAAATGAAACGCTTTTAATGCAGTTCCTGCGCAGTTTCTGCATCAAGAAACTGAGCAGGTTTTCTGTATAGAAACTGTATACAAATGATATAAAAACTGTATACATAATATATTTGTTTTATTTTTAGGTTAGAATGTAAATAAATAAATAAATTTCATTTAAGTTTTTTATTTTATTTATAAAATTTAAACATTTTACTTGTACAAAATTTTTTATAATAAATATTTTAGAGTTTACATTACTTATAAATTAAAATCTATTTTTTTTTTCTTATGTATTTAAACTAAATAAATGTATAAATAAAATTTTTTTAAACTTATATGAGCTATAAGTAAAAAAATATTCTAACCTAATTACATTTTTATTTTAATTTATTTAAAAATAATGAATAATAAACAAATAATTTTAAATTCATGTTTTAGAAAAAAGATAGTAGAAATTAAATAAAATTTAAATATCTGGCATGTAAAAAACTACTTCTTGCCCTGATGATTGATATGGATTTGAATCATCTTCAATATCAATATTTTGTATGTCTATGTTTCCTTGAGAATCATGAATGTTTATATTATTACCAGAGTCAGGATTTTCAAAACTAGATAAATGTTGTTCAAGTGATTTTTTCTTTTGTAATTTTTTAATTGACCCCTTATCTGACTTTCTACCGGAATACCAATCTCTCGAGTTAGATAAATTTTTTCCAAGAATAGAAAGAAAATTTTTCTCATTTGTTGTCATTTGAGCGTCAGACCTGCCTTTATAAACTACGGCTGCAAAAAAATGGCCATTTAAAGAAAAGCTTCTATTTTATTATAAAAATAATATTTAAAACTTGAATAAATATAAATCACCTTTCATACATAAGTAGAATGCAGTTTCGCTCATGACGTACTTATCTTCACTTTGTTTTGAACCCGTGAAATTCATTGCTAATTCTCGGGTTAAAAATCGTTGTAGCATATGTATTATACTTTTAGATATATTATGTTCCTGATGTATATCATATTTTAAAATTTCTTTCTGGAAATAGTCAATCAATATTTTTCTACAGAAAAATTAGGCAAATCATAAATAAATAATCAAGCAGAGTACGTACCACATCTCCAAGGAAATCAGAATCTGTTACTAATTTATCATCAAATAATAAAAAATCTTTATAGTTTTGTATAGGAATTTGTATTTCATATTTTTTTGATAATTCTTCTGTAGATACCATTTTACTCGCAGTACTCGCAGTACTTCCAGATATCAATGCAAGAATTTTTTCTACCGTATTTTTGACTAAATTTATCTCTGATTTCAATGATTTTATTTCAACTTTCATATTTCCAATTTCGGTTGCCATTGCCAGTAATCCTAGATGAAAAAAAATTATATAAATTTGAATTCTATTTATAAACCTTAAATAGCATTACATACCTACTGGAGGATCTTTTGCCTGAGTTAAATTTTTATCATTTATAAAATCTTTTTTTGTAGATGATAAAGGTGTTGTAAATATTTTTGCCTGTGGCTCAAGCGGTGCATCCTATTTTGCTGGAATTAAAATTCATTAAAAAATTAAGTAAAATTGTCAATACGTGTTAAACATGATTTAAAAATTACATCTTTAAATTTACCTTTATTTAAACTTGATGGTATAAGATTTTTAGGGGCAGTTATTAAGAAACCATTACTTGTAGAATTTTCGTATTGTAAGTTTGCAGTTTCCTCGACAGGTTCAGCATCTAAAAAATTTTATTAAATATTTTATAAATTCTATGCCTTTAAAAAAAACTTATAGTAAAGTAATTTTTTTTTCTTCAATTTTTAAAATTTTATAAAATTGTTTAAAATTTCCGTACCTTCATACGTTTTCTGTGATGACAAAGGTGTCTTAAAAGTATTTATTTCTTCAAATTTTTCTTTGTTATTAGATATATTTTTAATTGATTTAAGTCGTTTATTCGCTAGATCAAGTTTCATAGATTCAGAACTTTCAATTAATTTTCTTTTCCTTAACTCAGCTTCCACTTTTTTGTTTATTTCTTCAGAATCAGAACCATTTTCTGAAGAAAAACATTCTGCTTCATTACGCAAATTTTCTAGTTTTTTTAGTGCGCCCTTATAACTTTCTGTAACAAAGAAAAATAAAATAATTATAAATTATGTAACATATATTGAATTTCTTATATAAATATTACTTGATCGCCCGACAATTTTAACTGCATAAGGTTTATACTCTTCCGCGGGTGGTTCTCTCTTTTTTTGTAGTTGGTTTAGCTTTTGTGACGTTGCTTCATCATAAGGTGGCGTCGGAAATTTAGCATAAGATTTATTAGTTTTTAAGTTGATGTCAATCCAAAAATAAGGCACAAAATCAATCCTTGATGCCTTATTTGCAGGTTTTCTACCTGGACAAATGAATTCTATCATAGCATACTTATGGATTTCTGGATTTATTATCTGTGATGAATCATCTGCCATTTTTCTAAAAATTAATTAAATAATAAAATTTGTACAAACTGAAATGGTATTAGTCCCAAAATCTTATTATCAGACCATATTAACATTTAAATAAATTTGTTTAACTCAATTTCAAAATTATAATTCAAATACAAGCATTTAATTTAAAATTTAAATTTTATAATTGAAATCATGCACATGTAATATATTTAATTTTTTAAAAACAATGAGTTTTACCTGTATTTGATGGTTAATATAAACTGATGCAGCAATTTCTTCTTTTTAGTAGATTTAAATTTAATATTATAAAACTTTTGAAAACACTTAGCTTAAACTGTTTGAAAAATGGCCGTTAAAATAAACTTTTTTTCTGTTGTGGCGTGGTAATAATCAGGATTAAAGACGTGGCGTCGTGTCCACGCTGTCAGGTTTTTATATTAAGGGCATGCGTATTCAAAAAGAGACGCCAAAAGGAATGCGCGTTGGTTTATGCCAACAATAAGAGTGAAAAAAGCGTGGGAGAAATATTCCCATCACTACATTTTTATATTTCTCAAAAAAAAGTTTTAAATTATACTAAATTTATATATATTAATTTATTTTTAAAATTTTAAATAATAATAGAAATCTGATAGTTTAATGGGTAAAAAAACTTTAATTAATAGATGATCATAATTATAATATGTTTAATTTTTTTTATTTATTTTACTGAATATTTTACAAGGATGCTTTGAGTTATAATGTAAATAGTAACATAATACATAAAATAAAAAACTAACGAAATATTTTTAAGTTTTTAATGGAATTTTTTTCATATCTAAGAATATTATTTTAAAAATATCTGACCACCCCTTCATTGTTCAAAGATTAATTTTTAAGCTCTATTTAATGCGCAAGCAAATATTTTTATTGGTCCACCAGATTCAAAGTTTAATTCAAATTTTATCATTTTATCCTTTATAATATTCACATTAATATTATATGGTCTGGAAAGATCATTTTTAAGTTTCCAAAATTCTACTTTTTCAGAATCACAGGGATTATTATATGCGAGCTCTTTTACTCGAAATTTTTGCACGGTACAACACAAGTCATTATTATTATTTATATAAATAGCATTAACTTTAACTATATTATTATTTTCTAAAAGCATTATATCATTAGGAGCATTTGGAGATATAATAATTTTTTTAAATTTTAATTTAACAATTTCACCATCTTGGTTTGTTTGTAATATTTTAACACTTGAATCGTAAACAATTTCTTTATTTGAAAACAAGATTTTTTCGTGCTCTCTTCTACAATATTGTGCAATAGTATGATGAGGAGATCTTAAAAATCTATTCATTTTCCCGAGATGAGATTCAAACACATTCGAACTTAAAAGACTTAAATGACACTTCATATTTTGAACATCCTGGGCAGTGTGTCTGATATTGTGCATATTTATTGACATAATTTGACGAGAATACACATTTGGAGCATTTAACGAAAATTCTTTAAGATAATTTTTGGCAAGTTCTGCATTATCATAGTTATATTGTCTTGACAGCAATCTATAGCCAACATGAAGTAATAAAAAATGATTATATCTATCTAAATCTAAAATGTTTTTCAAAACAATTGGACCTGAATTTTTTAGAAAAAATTCTAATTCTGATATTTTATATTTAGAAAAATTTTTTGTGCCACGATTGCGTTTAAACTCATCTGGAAAGCATCTTTTAATCATTTCTGTTCGCCTGTGCAATTCTTTTCTGTCTCTTAAATGTAATTTAAAACCAGGCTTCGTCAACCATAATTCTAGTAATTTTTTCATCACGCCTTCACCAAATAAATGCATTGGATCGATTATGAAATCTTTAATCATATCTATTTTGGGCAATATAAAAGTTAAAGGTGATACATTATTATGGTGATTAGCGTCAATAAAATTCCTAAACTCTTCATCAGTTCGCACTTTACAATTCACATCAAGAAATACCATTGTATCTTCAACTCTCACTCCTTTAGTATAACATTTTTCTGGAGCATCATCAGACGCATGCCCTTTTGTCTGTTTTATATAAGCCCTTGCAGGTGTGTCACAAATAAAATTTTTTATTTTTACCTGAACATTTTTTCCTGCTATGTTGACACCATTTTCAAGAATATGATTTATCTCCGAAATAAATTCTTCAAAATAAGCTAAGCAATTTGAAGGTTTATTAGATCCCGCATACAGAGCAACAGTAAACGGCTGATGTACATAAGTTTCATCGTGAATTTGGCATAATATTGGCCATATAGTTTTATAACTACTTTTATAAGGAGTCATACCATCGATATTAAATTTTAATTCTATCTGATTCCAATTCTGAATTATATGGTAATATTTTGGCTTAGAATACCGTTGCAAACCTTTTTCAATTCCTATATAAGCAAATTCTCCTTTTGAACCATCTAAATCATCCATATTTTTAATTACATACTTAGCTGAATATGTTTCCAAAAAAGTGCTTGCAGTTTTCGGCAATTCAGGTAGTAATCTCCGCCGAAGTATAACTAAAAGTTGGCTACAATGAACTAATGGAACTCGATTATCTACCATCCAAGCCTGCAACTCTTCAATTTCAGGATTTTCTCCCATCAGCTCTCTATAAGGAATTTCATTTCTTCTCTGTTCTATTTCAGCATCTGAATCATCTGATTCATCACTGCTACTTTCAGATTCGTCGCTATCTGATTCCTCAGAACTATTTTCGGAAAATTCGTTATTTGCTTCATTATTATTACCGTTATCAACAAAACGCATATTTTCTACTGGAGCCTGCTCAGCAGGCATTTCATTAAAAGCGTTGTGTAAATTAATAAATTGATTATTTTCATTTACTTCATTATGCATAAAATTTTCAACTTCAATATCTAAATTATTTTCTCTAACTGGAACTCTTAAATTTCCTATTTCCTTAATTCTTTTTTGTCTTTCGCGGTATCTTGCAAGACGTAAGACGCTCATTTTAGATGAATAATTTGTAAAATTTAAAAAAAAAAAGTTTTTACTTAAATTTGGTACACAAAGAGACAAGAAAGATCTTAAAAGACTGACTAAAAAAATGTTAAAACAGAGGAAAAAATGAAAATATAACTTAAAATTCTGACATAAAAGTAATTGTCTATTATAAAATACGCCGCCTTTATAAGTATTAATTATTTTCATAGATTAAAGATGCTTACAACAATTTTAATACTTAATATTCAAACGAGTTTAATACCCTAACAAAAGACCCTTAATCGTTTCAAAATATTAAAGTATTAAAATTTTCAATAAAAGATAAAAATATCCTGTCTAGTGTCTATGCATATATTATGTCTAATATTTTAATTTCTAATATTTTATAAAAACTAAAAATAGTATGATTGTACTATAATGAATAAATAAATAAATATAATTATTATATTTAATTTAAATTTATCGTTAGTCTATGATTTTATGATAAATAATTTATCTGAGTTCTGAGTTGCAACTTAATATTTTTTATTTTTAAATTTTTTACTAATTTTGTTCATACATTATAACTGTTCAGTATTTACCCAGTTCTTACGCAGTCAAATTGCTACTTAATACTCTTTTTTTTTTCATTTCATAGCTTAGTATAGTTGTACAGTTTCTATACAGTAGCGGGAGAGATTATTTTAAGTCAGTAAAACTGTACAGAAACTGTATTTCAATGCAGTTGAACTGGAGATTTTTTTAGCCGGGAACTACCGATTATATTTTGGGAATTAGTCGAGAAATCGTATATGTTCGATGCATGTACTTTTTTTCTAAGTTTCTTGCAAGGCTATTCATATCTGATAGACAAGTATTTCGATACTCTGATTTCAAACTTTTAGGTCCCAACCCCCAGAAAACATCTCTAATACCGGAAAACTGTAATTTTCGGTCATTTTTAAAGGTTATTTTGACATATTTCATGAGACACATTTCTAATTCTCCTTAAAATGATAGATAATATGTTTTCGAGGTCTTCGAATAAGAATATTTAGGTCCTGGGCTCAAAAATATATTATCCATCATTAGAAATGTTTCTTAGGAAATAAGTTAAAATAACCTTAAAAATTGTCGAAAGATACGGTTTTTCGGTATTAGGGCTAATTTTTCGAGGTCAGAAACTAAAAATTTGGAATCATGGATTCCAAAAACCTTAGCCTAGACATTTTTATGTGAATTAGATATATATCTTATATAAATCGGGCCAATAGATGCCCATAAATGGCATTCAAAGAAAGTATTCGAGGTCGGGGCCCAAATAATCTTATTTTACCACCTTGAAAACATATTATTTATCATTTTAAGGACAATTAGAAGTGTTTCTTATGAAATATGACAAAATAACCTTCAAAATTGACCAAAAAATACAGTTTTCCGGTATTCGAGCTGTTTTCTGGGGGTCAACTAATATCTCGAAATATCGTTTTTACTTAAATTTCTCGGATCCTTTATTTTAATACTTAATTTTTTGAAATTTTTTTTCTCAAAATTTTTGCCTTTAATAAATACAACAATCACTTAAATTTTTTTTCTTTTTATACGTAATATCTAATTTTTTTTAATTAAATAGTATTAATTTTAGAAATATCGTTTTTACTCGATATCTCGAATCTAATAATTAATTTTTTGAAAATTTTTGTCTTAATATTTTTGCTACTAAAGAATACAAAAAACAACCATTTTTTTTTTCTTTTTATACATAGCATGTCATTTTATTCTATAAAAGTTCCAATATCTAGAAATATCGTTTTTACTCGATTTTTTGAATCTGATAGCTAATTTTTTTAAAATTTTTTGCACTATAAAAGAAACAAATCATCAAAATTTTTTTTCTTTTTGGACGTAATACCTCATTTTTTTTCCACAGGAGTCCTTGTTTCAGAAAATTTGTTATTGCTGGTTATTACATTCATTATTATTATTAGTCTGTATTTAATATTGCTGCTATACATTGTTTTACGTAATTGAAAATGTACAAACATTGGAAACAAATAATAGTCAAGCTCACCATTTGATTTTAGTTAAATTTAAGCAATATTTGTATTTTTTATTCAATACGCTTGTAAAACTATGTGTAAAATGTTAAACGAGCTATAATAAATTACTAATACAACTACATTGTTTTATGTTTTTGTAGTAGAACACCAAATTTGTTCTACTATAGGTTTTTTGGGTCGTTGAACACGAAAATCGGAGTCATTTGGCAGAGAAATTGGGGCTTCAACCTTAAATTTGCAAAAACTACCCCCAAAAAGGGGTTTATTTAACATATTCACACTTTGAGTTTTTCAGATTTGCACCATACGGGTTTTTTGGGTCGCTGATAAATAATTTCGACTTCTTTAATCATAGATAATTAAAATTTAACCCCTAAATTGGGGTGAAAACTACTCCCGAAAAAGTGGTGTTTTTGCTATTTTCGTACTTTTAGCATCCAGGATATGTCCATATAGTTTTTTGGGTCGCTAAAAAAGAATTTCGACTCCTTTTTCATAAATATTCAATATTTAACCCTTAAAATAGCTAAAACTACCCTTAAAAGGGGTGTTTTTGCTATTTTTGCACTTTGAGCGTCCAAAGTACGTGGTTAAATTTTAATTCTTTATGAAAAAGAAGTCAAAATTCTTTTTTAGCGACCCGAAAAACCTATATGGGCATATCCTGGATGCTAAAAGTACGAAAATAGCAAAAACACCACTTTTGGGGGTAGTTTTAGCCAATTTAGGGGTTAAATTTTAATTATTTATGAAAAAGAAGTCGAAATTCTTGATTAGAGACCCAAAAAACCTATATGGGCATATCCTGGATGCTAAAAGTACGAAAATAGCTAAAACACCCCCTTTGCGGGGGTAATTTTAGCCACTTTAGAAGTGAAATTTTAATTATTTATGAAAATGAACTCGAAATTATTGATCAGTGACCAAAAAACCCGTATGGTGCAAATCTGAGTGCTCAAAGCGAATATGTAAAAATTATGTAAAATAAACACCTTTTTGGGGGTAGTTTTTGCAAATTTAAGGGTGAAGCCCCAATTTCTCTGCCAAATGACTCCGATTTTCGTATTCAGCGACCCAAAAAAACTATAGTACAACAATTCTGGTGTTCGTCAGTGATAATACAACCAAACCCGTATTTTGACTGGAGTACCACCCCTATCCACCTTTTAAGGGTTGTAAATAGGGCCAAAATGAATGAGACCTCAATGTATACGAATTTTATTTAAATTTACATAAAAAATATTATTTTCAAACATTTTTTAATAAAATTTGATACTTTTTTCATTGATTTTTCCAAATATTCCTAATAATGCCTGACCTACCCCTTTCACCCCCGTTTTTAGGGTATTTTTGAGGGTTGTAGGTGAAAACTAATGTCAGATTCTGAAAGAGCATGAAATTTTATTATAAAAATGAACTTTTTAGCCACTTATCTATAAGGGAATATACTTATTTTTGCTCATTTCCAAAACTCTCCGCTCCGGCGTTAATGAGTTAAACTGTAATCAGTAGTATTAGTATTATTAGGTTCTCCTCAGAAAGTTTTTGTCCCCCTTCGAAAAATTTTTTTGGATTTGCCTGTCATTGGATACAATATTCTTGTGCTTTTTTTGAACTCTAAAAAATATTTAAAAATGACCTAAATTGGGCTGTAGTGGAAAAAATTAATCATTTACCAAAAAAAAGACCAAAAAATTCGTAATCAGTACACCAAGAAGTAATGGTGTCTTCCTTTTGAATCCACTATGAACACACGCCTTATGAAATAAATTTGGATTAAATATTCAATTTGATCAAATTGGAAAATTACTGGAAAACTTGAGATTTAACGGTAAGATGGAGTGGGGTGGTCAAATGTCCTTAAAATATTTTCTTTTTAGGGACTTGTATTTCATTAATTATTTATTTATTTTCCAAAATTTAACAGGCGTTACCGCCTTTACTACTTTTTTCTTCGCATATTATTATAAAAATGATTTATATTAATTTTTGGTATTAATTAAAAAATTACTTTATTCCATAAAAAAAATTAAGTCTGCTATAAATTATCATAGATAAATTATTAACATGAAACACCCCATATAAAAATTAAGGTAAAAAAAACATAAAATTATTTTTTTTTTTTTTTATTACACTTAAAATTAATTTCTCAGAAATATAATTAAATTTATTTATTTTTATATATATTTTGTGTTAAAAATATTTAAATATATAGGTATTATTTTATGATATAAATAAAATTAATTAATATATAATTTGCTTAATCATAAAAATTTTTTTATTTTTATTATTTACAAATTTTATTATAATTCTTTAACTTTTTATTACAATTATCTATTCTCACTTTATAATTAAAGAATTTTTTTTTTAAATGACCACACACATTTTACATAAATTAAGGGCCCAGTTTCGTAGATGAAGAATTGGTTATTATATATAGATCCCAAATTGGAACCAAAGAAGATATACTCATTGATTTCTAGTCAAATTTTTTTGGGTATTTATTTTTGTATCTTTTTCCCCTAAAAGTATATTTTTTTAAATAATTTTTACAGTAACAATTCAATTTATTTTATTTGTATTCAATATTTCAATTTACTACAAAATTTTTAATTCGTATAGCTTCTTTTATTTGAGGTTATGTAACAATTATTATAAACAAAAGTACAAAAATTAATCTTAAAATCATGTCCAGTAGTTGAAACACAAACTTGTGGCTTTCTCTACCGTCATGGTGGTCTACAAAAGATTGGTCCATGGTATATTTAAATGGTATATCGCAAAAAAGGAACATGGGAAATAAAATTTTTTATATATTTTGTAGTGTAAAAACATAATTATTTCACGCTACTATCTCAAATAAATAGAAACCCAAAACTTACAAAGGACCTAATTGCTCAAAAAATTACATTTTTTTAACAAACATTTAACACAACAAAAATATAAAATTTTTGACATAATCTTTTTTTAAATACATAATAAATACTTATTTACACCTTGACATAAAATACAAGCTATATATGCAACAATAATAATTGTCAAAAAAAATTTTTTATTTTTCAAAGCCCATCAACATAATAATATTCGCCATAAAATATATCGATTGAACAATAGATTATATATGACGATGCAATATAAACCATGTATTAAAAGGTGGTGTATATTAAAATGAGAGAGATGAAAAAAATTTGACATTCGGCAAACGAGCTTGTAAAATGAATAAGTTAACAGCTATCACGTTTTTTTCTCTTCTGCATATTATTATTGTAAAAAATTGAGTATAGTTTAAAAAAATGATTGATGGGGGTTTATCGTCTTGTATGTTAAGCTTTGTCCAATTAATAGAGTTGAACTTGCAACGAATTTAAAAAATATATAAATTACTAAAAAAAATGTTTTTAAAAGTATATACTTTGAACCGCCGCGTCGTTTTGCGATGCTCGACGGTGCATATCGACGCCAAAAAGGGAAGCGTTGACATAAACAACTATGAGCTTTTTTTCGAACTTTTTAATATACAAACTGACATAATACCGTTTAAATAGTTATAATATGAATTCTTGTTAACTAAGTTTATTTATATGGTTATATTTATTCAAATTTTTTTTTTGAAAGCTTTTTTCATGGGAATTATTATTACTTTTTTTAATTGGTTAATTTAGGATACTGGTTTCGGTTTCTTAAAGACACAAAAAGTTCTCGTTAGAAAATTTTGAAAAATTTTAGTCTTCAATCAACTAATTTTTCTTTGGGGTAGCAACTTTCTGCTCTTTTAGAACGCTCTGAAAAAAGCTCTAAGGGTTAGTAATTCAAAATATGAGCTTTTACTCAAAGTAAGGCTTTTCGTTATTTCAGTGTTACAATTTCATTTTTAATGGAGCTTTTTCCAGAGCATCTAGTAAACCATCCCTTGAATTTTTTAAATTCAAGGATAAGCTATTATTAGGGCAAATTAATATTTTTCAAGCTAGTAATTTTTTAAATAATAATTTGCAGTAAAAATATATATGCATAAAAGGAACCAAATTTTCAGTAGTACTAATAAACCTAAAAACAGGAAATTTGAGTTTTTATTATTTTAAAATCTTTTCTTTTTTTAAAATCTACCTAAACATCTAATTAAAATTAGACCCATCTTAATTCTTACAGTACTATTAATAAAATTCTCATTTTATGCAGTTAAATCCAAAAAGAACTTGAAGAATAATTATATGCATAAATTAATAATACAAATTCCAAGAAAATATCCATAATTTAAATAAATTTATTACTTTCCATATTTGATTTAATCACTCAAGAAATAAAAAAAAATAAAAAAATTAGTTATGGTATTTTAATTAACGTCACTTAATTTAAAAACTAAGAAAAAATATATTTTACAAATAATTATATTTCCTTAAAAAGTAGCCTTACAGAAACAATCACGCATAAATACTACAATTATATATAAATATCTAATCCATAAAAATCAAATATGAAAACGATAAAAGCTCAATTAGTAACGGTTAAAAAAAACGAGTAAAAGAATCACATAATTACGGTCTTCAAGAAAATGACGAAACTTTTTTTTTTTAGATGAAATCCGACTTTGATGTTTCATGGCTTATTTTATACACTGATGAATAGTCTTAAATTTATATATTATAAAGTATAACGTATAAAAATCATGTCATAAAACAATCACACTAAAAAAAATTTTTTAATATTATAAAAAAATGTTGACAAATAATTAGTTAAAAAATTTTATGTTTACTTATCCATTTAGATATAGATTTTTTTTTTTTGAAAAAAAAGTATAATATTATAAGGTTATTTAAGAATTAAAAGCTCATAAAGTTGATAATAATCATAAAAAGTATAAATTTTATATTACATGGTGACATCAATCCATCTTTTTGAAATGTAAAAAAGCATTATTAACGGATTTAGAGCATAGAATTATAAAAAAAAAAAGTCCAAAGCCCTTAAGGTTAATTCTTCGTCCGGATCCGGACCTTATGAGATAAGAAAAATTACATTTAAGACTCATCAGCAGCATTATAATATGTACAAATCGAAAAAGAGGCATTGCATCCGATCTCGTCCATCTCGTCCTGTGGCGGGCCGCTTGCGGGCTCTGTCTTATTCTTTTTCTCTAACTTTTATTATATATATATCTTTCTTTATTTAACAGAAATATATGTATATATATGGCGGCTCGATGAAGGAAAGCGGCTTACTTTGAAGTCCACTTGGAAGCCAATTACACGAGTCACACAAGCCGCACATCTCGCCTCTCACTCGCGCCTCTCCATCGATTAAACCGAAGAAATACAGACGTCGAGCTTATATACTTATACATATTTACACGTATATTATTATTATATATACATGTGTAATATACATATGCATTGATAATTTGCAAAAATAAAAAAAAATTTATAAAATGAATTACAGGATCTTTATAATTAGTAATTAACTAATCGATATACGCTAAGATTAATTCCTACGACAGATATTTCCATATATTATTATTATTATTCAAAATGTTTTGCCCTAAGAGAAGGACATGATTGAACGACGGTTGATTGATGCCTATATATCGCGTTACATTCCTTGTTAACCAATCTTTCGATTGTATTATAACATAGTATATCCTTATTGAGTATAAGATAACCAATGATTTTGATCTTTTTAGAATCTTTCAAGATTTAAATAAAGATTATTTACAACTCTTTTGCGTTATAAATATATGCAATTTTCTGCATGTATATTACCAATATTTAAAATAGAAATCTGAATTACCGACTGAAGCGCAGCATTAAAATTCTATTATAAAATAATTTAAATTTTTTATTAATATCCGTTGATGGAATCAATCAAATACTTAATTAATTTGTTCAAGCATCTTATTATAAATTTTATATATATTTCTTGATTCCAAGTAGTACAGGTATATATATATATATACTTTCACTCAACGCTTTTGACATCCCCGATACATTCCAAAACTATATAATAATAATATAATTATAATATAATATATAATCATGATTAATACTTTGAATAACACGTTATTGAATAATATTATACTTGGAATATTAAAATTCTTTACAATAATATATCGATAGGTATAATAAAATTTATGAGAATCATATTATAAATGTTTTGTTGAATATATACAACAAAAAAAACACTGTTATAAACTTATACGTTGGCACTTATAACCATTTATATTTCAAAATTAACCTAAAATATAATTCAAAATATTTTATTTGTTAACTGTGGACATTTAAAATAATAATGTAAAATAAAAAATATTTTTCTTTTAATGTTGTTGACATATTTATTTAAATATTTTATTTATAACTGTTATGATGATTATGATATGTACAAAATGTATATATATTTATAAGCAATTTGATGACGTCAGGGAATTTGTCGTCTTGTAAAATACGTTTAAAAATTTTGTGTTAATTGGTTGATGCACATTTGTAAATTTTAGCTTTTAAATTTTTATTTTTATATGATTTATTTGACTTGGACTTTTTTAGTGAAAATTAACTCTTAAAAATACTGTTGAAATGTGAAATTAATTCTGGAAAGTATTGTTTTTATTTTATCTATTTTGAAGCTTGTGACCTGCAATTTGAGGGTGTAAAATTTAAGTTCAAATAATTAAGAGAAATGAGCAACTTGGATTTTTAAAAAATGTTCACTCGCGTAGGAATCCTGGTTAGGGGATAGCGAAATTATAAAATAAAAACACTCCTTTTATTAATTACAAAATATATACAACATTTATTTATTACAAAAATTACAACAATTACAGCACTGCTGCATACACACACCATCACACTTATATATATATATAGTAATTAAACACGGTTTGTCTAATTAATTACACCAAAACTACATTAAACTATATATTTATTCGAGCGGGCGTCTTCAGCAAACTCTGGAAAAGAGCCAGACTAGTCCTAATCAGCAAGGGTAAAGGGGACCCTAGGCTGCCAAACTATTGGCGTCCTCTAGGATTACTGGACACAGCCGGAAAAAAATACGAAAAGATGCTGCAACCACGGATACTGAGGGCTGTAGAAACTGCAGGAGACCTTTCTCCCCGACAATACGGGTTCCGCCGAGGGAAGTCAACTATAGATGCCATAAGAAGCATCACCCGTGTCATTAAGAATGAACATACAGGCAATCACTACTCTAGAAAAATCACGCTACTAGTGAAGGGAGTGGAGTTTTAGTGGGTAAAGGCTATCTAAGTCGAGTCCCACATAACTGTCAGTCCGGATGCTGAACAGTATGCGTAACGCATTTCTCCACTTCCTACGTAAAAAAAAAACTATATATTTATTCAAAATAACTGCCCCCCCCCCACTAGGGGAGGGTAAAATTTTCAATTTTTTTCTTAATTAATAAATTAATAAATAAATAACTGAATATGACCCTTATAAGGTGACTGGGTAGGCATTACAGCAGGATGAAAATAATATTTAAAAAAGAATAAAAATGATTTTGAAATATATAAAAAAAAGTGTATAAATAAAAATATTAATATATATTAATTATATTGCCGTATACTCCAGAAATGTTTTCGACGTAGATACCTCTTGACCAGCGAACCGTATCGCTTATCATCAGGCTCCTCATCATCTGCGCATAACGCTGGTTGATATTGGGGAGTTTGATGATCCACTCGTTTCGCTAGTCCCATCCACCAATAGAGCCGACGACAAAGGCATCTACTTTAACCGTGTAACCCTTTCCTCTGAGACTCTCAGCTAGGAGGTGGTAATGATCAACTTTATGTTGTCTAGCTTCATCGAATGCAACCATGTGGTTTTCAAAGGGAGCGGTTAAGTCGATGATGATGTATGACAATAAGTTAAGTATATGACAATGTCAGGACGTAGTAGGGACAAATTGTCGACTTGTCCTGGGTCTTTAGTGCTTTAACAAGACGGTCCTATTGTTGTGTCGTCTTTGGATCGCGTCTGAGTGCTCCTTATATACTCCACAGTGCCCGATTACATGGGCAAGGTTTCTTGTGGGTGTCCGCATATACAACAACGTTTGTCACCTTGCCTTTCCCAATGTCTGGCCGCATTTAGTGGTAGACAATCGAGTCTAGCTTGGTGAATAAAGCGCCAGTCGCAGAAGGGAGCGTAGCTTCCAGATCGCAAATAGTGGTATGAAAACTTGCATTTTTTATTTCGAAAACCTTACCCTGGTCCTTTTTAGCGAGCAGCGATTTTAAATAATGACCGGTAAGCGCTGCTCGCATCCTACATATTATCTGTTATCTGGACTGTGGAAGCACAACTACTGTCCTGTCTCCTATCAGGTTGCACTCTAATGAGTATTCGTGGCGGTGTATACCCCAAGGTCATTTCAATCCAAGTCGAGTAATTTGCCTACGAACAGCATTTCTAGAACTGGACAAAAATGAATCTGTCTGTGTTTCTACCATCATGTCATCATCAAGACTGCCCGATAGAAATATTGCGCAATCTGTCTCAGAAGCCGCTTTTTCATCCTAATAGAGGTGACCTCTCTGAGTGACGACATGGCCAATTCACTCACCGTTGCATCTTTGCAGGTTAAAATTTTAAATGCATGTGCAGAAAAAAATTTCAGTGCCCCTATATACTCCCACAAGCTGGGAAAAATGTGTTTTTAGAGCTTTTTACAATAAAATTTAAAAAAACCTAGAAATTTAACGCCGCAAGAAATCGTATTTTTTTGATATTTTTTTGATTTTTACGTTCCGCCATTACATTTTATTTTTTAATGCTTGCACAGTATTTTATTAAATTAAACAATTATAATATATATATAATTATAAAAAAAATAGTAATTTAAATTATCGATTCTTAGAATTGAGCTTAAAAAATAAAAAATGTAATTTTATTTTACATCCGTCAAACGAACACAAAAAAAAAAAAATTAAAATATTGTTTAAACGGAAAATTTTTTATGTAATTTTTTTATAAAAAATTTTACATCAAATACAATGTTTGGCTTTCCGCTCGACTACTCAGAAGTGTCATTTATATACCTATTAAAAGTTATTTTTTTTTTACATTTATATATATAAATATTTATATAAACACTATATTAAACAAAGCAAAAAAAAAAAAAAAGAAAGAAAAAAAAATAAAAGAAAAATTATATTTGCAACCAAGTTTCCTCTAGTTATACATTACACATGGGTATTATTATCAACCTAGTTACAATTACGTATAGTATTTATTTGCACGCTATATACTTATAAGATTCGTGGAAAGTCACCGATTAATCCGATTAGTATACTAAGATAAAAAATTGTGCTCGTTGCAACGATATATAATTAAGAAAATCAGTGTCTTGGATTATTTCCAAGAAGAAGCTACATTGCAAACTGATATAGAGTAATTCACTTTGCTATATTATATATAGCCAAGGAAAGTAACAAGAATATCGTTTTAATATACACATACACACAATGTATTATTTATATTGCAATATTATACTCTATTATATATTAACCTGGAAGTTATTTATTTATTCAAAGTATCACTAATTTTATATAAGTACTTTGGTTGGTGCAATATTTCATGGAATGAAAAAAAGTATGAACTGCTAGAATTTAACCCAGATATTCTGTCTCAAAAAAATTTTCGATTAACAATGGCGTATCCAGAAACTGTCTCAGGAGGCGGCGCTTCAGTAAAAATTTGATAAAATAATACAAAATTTTATTAAAAAATATGTACATTTTTCGTTTTAGGAGGCTCCATAACCACCCCGGTTGCCGTTGGATCCGCCGCTCCCACGATGGTTCTTAACCTTATTTTAGTCCTATTTTAGTTCTTCTGTAAAACCTGCTAACTTTGTTAGTTATAAATGACATGAATAAAATAAAATTATAAATTATTTTAATAGCTTTTCACAATGTATACAATTCAACAAAAAACTCAATGAAAAAGTTCTTAGGGACACTGTGAAAAGTAACTTTCTTATATTAACAAAAAAATTAGAACATTTTCGAAAAATTAGTAAATTTTCGAAAAAATTTGTAAATATTTAAAAAAAATCGTATATTTACTAAATTTAGTATTTTACAAAAAATTCGAGTATTCTTGAGTTTTTTTTGTGAATTCGCAAAAAAAATTGATAATTTACAATTTTTTTTCGAAAATTTACAAAAAATAGTTGTAAATTTCCGAAAAATAGTTGTGAATTTACAACTCTTTTCGTAAAATTACAAAAAAAATTTGAGAATTTTCGAATTTTTCGTTAATATACTAAATTTAGTAAATATACGATTTTTATCGAATATTTACAAAATTTTTTGAAAATTCACTAATTTTTCGAATTTTTTTTTGTAAATCTAAGAAAGTTACTTTTTACAGTGGATATTATTGGCAACCACTTATTTATCTTCTATAAACTACCTAACCAAAATAAAATGACTGCCAGTCTGTATAAACATTCAGGCTAAAATAAATTCGCTCTGCAGTTCTAAGACCCAATTTAATATGAAAAAGAGACTTCTACTAATCTTTTGTGCTCAACCATCGCGAGTATTAGAATACTTTTTTCAAATGATTTGTCATTCTGTCCTAGAACAATTTAAAAAAACATAATATACCGCTCAGAATTCTAATAGCTTTTCGCAATGAACGCTCTAAATATTCTTTCATGAATTTGAATCTTTTCGTAGTTTAAAATCCAAAAAGGTACTATTCGCAAAATTTTTTGCAAATTAAAGTATTAAAAAATTCTGCCTTTTTTATAACTAACCATTTTGAAAAAATAACTTCCAGGCCAATATATACTTAAATTTATATACTTTTTGTCCGCATAATATTTAATCACACGCTACTTCTATAATAAAATATACATACACATTTAAATGAATCTCCATTTATTACAAGAACATAATTTTAATTAACTATACACTAATTAAAATAAGCTAGATTTTGTCCGTATTAAAATTTACAAATTTATTAAAAAATAAAACAACGTTTAACTCTATTAGCAATATTAAGATTTTTATGTATATGTTATAACTTACACATGTATTTTTATGTTTAAATGTATACATAAATGTATTTATAGGTTATTAATATAAAATATTCAGCTTCCGAATACGCTAATACGAGTTTTTAAATCTTAAAGCTGATCGTGAAATTTATCTTTTTGAACAAGAATTGGTTCTGACAGAAGGATTAAAAAGGAAGAAAAAAAATCGATGATTATGATGATGCTCATGAGTAATAAACCTAAATGATCGGCTTCTTTGCAAGCGAGAACAGGGTCGCAACAAGTCGAAAACAGATCGGTATCTTTTTTTCTTTCTAATACCTTCTATATTATATATATTATATATATATTGCAGAAAAAGAATTATATATATATATTATATTGCGTTGTGGCAGGTGGCGCGAGCTAGCAAGTTTCGGGGCGCGAAAAATTACCAGCCCCGAGTACCGGATGCTATCAGGCCAACCCAAGGCACCTATAGCTCAATTTGCCGACACCTCGCTAAGTATAGGTTATCTGGGTGGTCCTTATAAATAATATACCTAACGCAGATTACCTATATATATATATATTGTAATTTAGCACATAAAAATCCCTTACAACTAATAAGAAATATTTGTCGTTTTTCAATGTAGGTACATTTTATTCTCACGAATTTATCAAATTGAAAAATTTTTATGATCATAAAAAAAGGTAAGGGTTTAATATTTTTAAGGAATTTTAAATTACATAACTCAGCCGGTAAAATAGATTTGCAAATTTCTTATTTATATACTTGCAACAAAAAAAATATGTATAATGTAAATCACAGGTGAACGTATACAAGAGGACTTTGAGGAAAAAGGAAGAAGGATTGTAATACAGAATATATACATGAACACATACATTTAAGCGAAGGAGAGTGAAGACCACCCCGTGGATCGTCGGCTTCTTTGATCTTCCCCCCCTTAGGGTTTTTTGCCTCGCTGCAGCTCCCCAGCCAATTCCAACTATGTTTCCATCTCATTCTTTTTCTTTCAAGAAAGTACGAAGAATCACACCTCGCGCTAATAACCCCGACCCCCGTGCAATGTGAATGAGTATTCTATCTTTTTCTTTCCTACTTGAGGCTATATTAAGGCAAATTATTACGAGCACTCTGACGATCCTTTGATTTATCGATCGATTGCGAATCTTAATGAATCCGGCCCATTCGAGGACAAAGAATAAAAGACGACAATAATGTGAATAAAAATTTAGTATTATTGTATAAGTGTGTATAATTGCAAAATTAACTTTTTTGAAAAAGATGTCAGTTTTTTTTACAATGAAATTTTTGCTAAAGAAAAGTATGTTTTTTTTTTTAAGACCAAATTACCTGAATATAATACATATCGTCAATTTCGACAACGTAGTTTGCGCCACTCAAAAAAAAAAAACGAAGAAATAAAAGAAATTTTGGATGTGTAGTACAACAGACGTGATGGTTATTAGGCCATATGGGATATGCATATAGTATAGATATTCATACACACAAGTATAAAAACATCAAAAAAGATCAAACTAACTATATAGCGTCTTCTTTCTTTTTTATAATTTTTTTAACATGCATAAGGCTTTTCTTATTATCTATAATAAATTATGGTAGACGTGACACGCGAACACTCTGTTTTTTCCTTTTCGATTTCTTAGAACTGATTTTTTTACCCGTCGGAAACTATATTATACTAATAGCGCGAAAGCCCTTAATTCATACCCTATATACCATATAAATTGGTATTATAGTTATTTAACTTTTTTTAATGTTATAAAACACACTGACTTTTAAATTTATTACGATTAAATTCGAAGTAATATAGAGCAAATTTTTATTTGATATACGCTTGAAATTTTAAAATAATGGTGGTTATTATACGTACATGTCATTAGGGTTGTATATTTGGTAACAAATGTTTGGACTTTTGAACGTGGGTAATAATACTATTAAAATTGCCGTTGAATTATAATTATATAAGTTATTTTTATGAACAAATTTAATTTATATGAATGAAATTTTTTGTTTCAAAAAATTTTGTACGGAAATTAAGAATTTAGTTGTTAAGAAAAAATAAAAGCTTGCAAAATGTATTTATGAAGTTTGTAATTTTTGATGATTAAGAATTTTTGAAAACGTTTTGAAATAATTTTTATTCTTTGGTTTTAAGTTTATACATTATATGTAATATATTGTAGAATTTAGAACCGAAATTTAAAGAAATAATATTTGGTAGGAACATATCAATGGTAATACTACTTTAATGTAAGGTTATTCATTTTTTGGGCAACTGGGGCTGTATGATCTAAAGTAAGAAAACATAGATCTAATTTAGTAGCATATATATTTATGCTGCTGCCTTTGCATAGTCGATAAATTGTTTCCTGGAGTATAGTCAATACTGAATTTCTAAATAAACATTTCTAGAATAAAAGTATACTTAATATCTGGCTGTTTATATTTATTTAATTTTAAAATGTTAAAACTTAATAACCTATTATAATTTTGGTTAAACGTGGTTTATATTTTTATATACAAATTTAACACAATGCAACGCAGATACTATTTGCATTGGCCTATGTCTTATACGCGTTTTTTATTTTTCCTATAGAAATAACATAGGTTAAATTTATTGGTCTTAATAATTTTATAAAATCTGGCCCCTGAAGTAAATACATAAATTATTAAGTATGATAATAACTTGTGTTACGTATTAGATCACAATACGTAAAATGCAGAAATAACAATATTTTCCCGGGTTTCGGCACTAATTTTAAAAAGCTATTGCAAATAAATCACATTAATCTTCTCAATCATTGGTTTTCGAAGATTTAAATTATTAACCATTTGCTAGAATCTATCAATAATTTTCTGACTTTAAGGACCTGGAAAAACCAGCAAAATTAATTTTGTTAACCAAAGTTTTGCTAATATAATAATTTTTCTAAAAACTTTACAGCAACCATTTATAAAAGTATAAAATCTAACAATGTATGATCCTCATTACTTTTATCATTTTTAAAAATCTTGATATGCTCTCACACCATTTAATTCTTGACAGCGTAAGTCTTGAACGTGTTAAATAACAATCTAAAAAGAAAAAATATTTATAATTAGGATACGGGTAGTACACAATCATTTATATAATTATGTTTACGAAATAAATCTTACAATTAATTTAATAAATACAGTAAATTAAAAATTTTTTATTAAGTTCTCTGTTTCAGTAAATATAAATATTGAATTTGGAGAATATTATAAGATTAATACTTTACAAAATGAGAAAAATAAAATTTTTGAATCTGAATCGATAAAGTTTGGATAATTCCTATATACCGCTTAGCAATTGTTGGTAGAATTTATAAATTTAATTACTAACAATTATCTAAAAATTTTGCTATATTTTATACATTATGTTCTTATATCTGGAAATAAGCC